>CM053168.1:10545843-10782359 GCA_012977825.3 Pteromalus puparum | reverse complement strand
AGCAGAGGCTGCAGGCCTCCTGCGGCGAGACGCCCTCGTCCACCAGCCCGTACCCGCCGGTCAGTCCGCCTGGACGCGTGTCTACCTCCTGCAGTCCCGACCATCACCTCCACTCATCATCCTTCGTGACGCCGCAGCACACGCGGAAACGGTCGCGACCCTCCAGCGGCTCGCATAACCCCTCGAAGAAGAGCCCAGGCACCACGACGACGACGCTGCCCTACGGTACCGAGTCTGGCCTGATCGGCGGCAAGGAGAAGCCCGTTCACAGGTGTTCCATCTGTAACCGTGGCTTTCTCAACAAGAGCAACATCAAGGTCCATCTGAGGACGCACACGGGCGAGAAGCCGTTCAGGTGCGAGGTCTGCGGCAAGGCCTTCCGCCAGAAGGCTCATCTGATCAAGCATCAGCAGATCCACAAACGAATCGGCAGGGACTAGACGAACGCACGGTAGCCGCGCTACAGCGCCAACCGTAATCCTTTGACCCGTGCGGCGTCCCCCCGAGTATGGTTCTCTGAAAGAGGGAGGGGGGAGTGACGCGCAACTCGTTTACTCGCCGCCCGTCCTTAACTGCGCCCCAGACCGATGAGTGAGACTGCACGGCCTCGTGCCGGGGTATGAAAACCTCGGACGCCGGCTCTGATAATGACGATGATGATTCTGATGCGAGATGACGGAACAAGGACACCAGCTATACCGGCTAACCGCGTCCGGGTCTCGTAGAGACTCGCGCCACGCTGGCGCCACCTAGCGTCCACGTTTTTTTTACTTATTACATATGTGATCACTTGGAGGAATAGCAGCAGCAGCAACAAGGAAGATGATAACCTTCGATCTCGTTTCGCGCACCCAGTGGCGATAGCGTCGAGCCGTTTTGAAAGCGGCTGAGCCTCGCGCAGTTGTGCAGAGCGAAGCAACCCTAAATAACGATGAACACTACAAACGCGATCACGACCACAGCGATATTTTTGAAAAAAAAAAAAACTCAATAAATAACCAGGACACGTTGTTTCTCGAGATATGTATGACGTTTGTACATGATGACCTGCGTAAAGCTAATTGTGTAATATTTATGTTTTAAGCAACTTTTAATTTGCAAAGTACGAGGCGCTCTATTGCATTGACGTACCTTACGCACGCAGAATCCTTGTTGTCACGACGGACCGCCTATGGTTGCGCTGTTTTATTTTCTTAATCACTACGTTGCTATTATTTTGTACCTTTTATCTCTCTATCGCTATTGTACTACTTCTTCTCTACTCCTATCTACTTCTATACTCTATTATCTTTATTAGCTCCGTCTTTTAATTTTATTGTTATTTATTCGTCACGTAAAATTGCGCTGTAATATAGTCTACTTTATCGCGATCGTCTTATTTAAGCTATATCTCTGTCTATCTATCTATTTTTCTCTTATTCATACTATCTCACCCTTACGCCTCTTTTAAATTAGTTAGATCTAAGCCGTTGTTGTACATTTCGTCGCATTATGCGGAATCATGAGAAAAACAAAGTGAAGACAAGTAAGCGTGTCTTTCGCAACTGAAAAGCTATATGTTATCTGTCCTTATCTACCGATAGTTTTTTCTCATTATTCTATAATTTTGTCGAATCGCGGAGTTGAGCAAAAAAAAAAAAAAAATAAAGAGATACACACTCGCCGCCTCTGACTTGCGTGTAATATAGGTAGATTTGTACGCACACTAAACGACTCCGGGCTTTTGAGTCGGTCTTTTTTTTTAAGGAGAAGAAAAAAAAAATTTTTTACCTTTGCAGCTTATCCGTCCACTTGTCGCTGGCAAGTAGGTCGTAAATTGTAGGCCAACACATACGGGTTTCGATCCATCGAGAGTACCTATACACGATCAACGCACTGGGTACATGATTGTTTTTTTCGAAAAAAAAAAATTATTTTCAATGTTCCATCGACAATGAGACGTGCTCAGCCTGAGTACGTTAGAAACGAAATTGTTGTAACTTTGTACGCACAAAAAGATAATGGAGAGCCCTTAAATGTTAATCTATATTGTCCGTCACTCTCGTCCGGTGTGCGTTGAATTTATTACTTTGTATAAAGCCAGAAAAGAAATAATTATTTATAAATATGTTTGATTAAAAATTTGATTGTTACCGCACATCAGTGTACAATTAACATTATTTACGACCTCCTTTCTCTATCTCTCTCCCCCCTCTCTCTCTCTCTCTCTCTCTTACTCTTTCCTCCTTCGATGATATTATGGTATAAGTATGTCTCTTTCAATTAAACATCTTGTAAATATATACATAACTCAGGTGTTTGGAATAAACTACAGAAATATACACAACTTGACTGTCCAATACCAACTTTTTTATCAACTGCACTCTCTTATACACTATAGAAAAAAATCTAGCCGATCAAAGTATAACAATATCTCAATCTCCGCGTAAAAAATTTCTAACAAAGGCATAAATACATTTCCATTTTATTAATACTCTCTTAAACTACGTACGGCTATATATAATATACAGCACAGCTTTCTTCTCCTTGAACTTTGCCGAACGTCGGGCGAACGAACGAGAAAAATAAACGAAGCATATGATCCGCGAGAGCGGCTCTCGCGCGAGCGCACGTATTGAAGCGTGTATAGCTACGCCTAGAGAAAGTTTCACGTGAACGCTTGATTATGGATGAATATATATCATTTTAATACATTCGAGAAATGACGCCTATTAAAATGCAAAGCACGAAAGAAAGGAGCGAACTGACGCGCGGATGAGAAAAAAAAAATATCACGGAATATATTCACGCATCATCTTCTATATACCGATCTGCAGCCGATCTCTGCTTCCGCTTCTACCTTATAAGTCGCATGCGGTCGTCGGGCGACTTTCGTGTGTATGTGTGTGCACAACTCGAAACAGC
This sequence comes from Pteromalus puparum, assembly GCA_012977825.3. Classification (NCBI taxonomy): domain Eukaryota; kingdom Metazoa; phylum Arthropoda; class Insecta; order Hymenoptera; family Pteromalidae; genus Pteromalus; species Pteromalus puparum. The sequence continues at coordinate 10,779,455 of CM053168.1, read as the reverse complement.
TGTAAAGCACGCGCAATAAACCTGAAAAAAAAAAGAAGAAGATCGGCTTTGTAGGGCAGCGGAACGCGCGCGGTGGTTGAGCCTTGAACCGATTTTTTCATAAGCGTGGAATCGCAACCCTTTTCGTCGGCGGATGCGCGAGTATATTACGCGATTAATACACGTCGGGGATCGGATGGGAATTCGATTACAAGGTAAAGTAGGTCACGCGCTTGGGATTTTTTTTTTCCTACGCGAAAACTTGAAGTACACGGTTGTAAAAGAGTCAAAGTCAAACCGCGCGCGCGTGAACAAAAGAGCAACCGAATCCGGGCTACTTTTGTCCTATGCACCTGATTTTTGGGGTCAGGCCCCATTGATCGGCTCGATTGTATATCCCCCTCGGCATTCAACTCTCGTTTTTTTCCCTCCTCGTATAACCCCCTACTTATACTCTCGAGCGTCTCTCCGTATATAAATTCCCATCAACCTGCAGCGTTATACACACTCAGAAAAGCAGACAAAAGCGCATCGGCGATTGACAAGCAGCCAACATCTGGCTCGGAAGGAAGAAGGAGTGAGAGAAGCGGAGGTACAGCGTGGAATCTGGGCCACCTGATCGACGACCACGACGACGACGACGACGACTGGATAAAAAGATCGAGACGCTCGCGCGCGATATATAATACACACGAGTGAGTGCGTTCACAGCCGCAGTCCGACAATGCTCTCGTGTGTTATGTATGTATAACGGGGTTGCGCGCACACACAATGAGAGAGACGCCTCTCTTGGATTCGGCAGCGAAAGAGTCGAGCAGCAGCAGCATCAAAAGGGGAAACGAGCGGTTAGGTCTCTGACCCACATTTTTCGGCAGGCCGAGAGAAGGAGGAGGAGGAGGAGGATCCGTTTCTCGAGAGAGACCCGCTCCCACCACGAGCGTATGTGAATATGTGCACGTACGGGTTCCTTCTCGAGATTGCGCAATCTGGAGGAGGATTCCTCTTCCGATGCTGATGCGCGCAACCGTCGATGCACCGACTGTAAACTCACTTGCTCGTGTCGTTTATGCATGCGCATGTGGAATTGGCTCCTCGGGGCTGGTATAATTCCTCTTTCTCTCGAGGTGTCCAGTTTCAAGTATGTACAACGATTTGCATTTGGTGCGAGCTGGAGGAACGCGTTTTTGTGCTTGTAAAAAAAAAAAAAATTTTGTCGAAGCTTCCGCGATACGCGTGCGTTTTATGTATCTAGATCAGGAGGCTAATTTTGAGGATAACGCGCGTGTGTGGGGCCAGGATTGATGGTGTCTAGAGCGTCGGAATTCGGAGGTGAGAAATCTCTTCAGTATGATGGATCACTACGTTGTATATTTTTGTTTTGAGAGCAGGCGCGAGAAATCGTGTGTGCTTCGATATTCGGAGTTAAATATTTTGAAAGATCAGTATTCGATCGCGCGGTATAACCGTTCTACTTACGCGTTAACAATTAATGAAAAACGCGAAAATGAGCCTCGTTAACCGGTCAGCTTATACGAATAAACGAAAAATAAGTACAACGACTGCGGCTAAATCATCGTTATTGAATATCCTATATAGATCCGCAAAAAAGCGCACAATTTAATCTCCTCTCGTAACATCTGAAACCGCGCGCAGAGCGTATATATATCTCTCTTGATCGACCGGTTCATGCATTGTCCCAACTAGTACACATACACAGACCGGCAACAGGGAAAAATCCTCAGCAAGTATACAGCGCTGGCTTTCGAGAGCAGCAACAGCAGCCAGTCTGGTGGTCGGTAGCTCGCGAAGAAGAAAGTCTTTCACCAACGTCGCGCAGCGGTAGGCATGCCGAGTTTGCGCGCACGCGCGCGCGGGGGGGACGAAGCGGACCAAGCTGGTACACTTAACTCGAGGCCTGCGCGCGCGCGGTACCAGCCAACGATGTTCCACTTACGAGCGCGGCATACTTTTAGCGCTGAGCCGATCGACGACGAAGCGCTTGCTTATATACCTCTGTGGTGTCTTTTGCGCTGGGTATAACTATATACACTCGCTTCAGGATCTTATACATATATAGTAGCCGTACCTGACCAGTCGGATGCTTGGAGTAACTCTTTCTGTAGCTACTGCGGCTGCTGCTGCATACTTTTAGAACTATGGCTTTTTCTCCGCGGGCTATATTTCAGACCGAAATTTCGATCGGTATACGGACTAGGCGCACGTGCGCGCCTTTCACGCTTTCGATCGGAGATTTTTTAAAGGCTAGGATTTGTGAAAATTATATTCAACGTCGCTGATGGGAATACAAGCGGAAATCCTGATGTCTTTATATTAAGCGCCAGTAGTCCAGAAGTCGTTTGACGCGGCACGGTTATATTATTTTTCGCTCGTTCTATTTGTTATATAAACGTTACAAAATTTTACTGTTGAAAAGATGCGGATCATTACGGCCGGTCGAACGGATTGTGCAAGCGGTTAATGGAGTTTTCGATTTGTTCCGAATCTCTTTAAAAGCAATTTAAAAAAAATAACTGTAATAGAACTGAAGCGCATGATGTGTTTGACAAAAACATAGAGGAACAAAAAACGAGCGTCAAATATTTGTTTTTAGCCTATACGTGCGCTGTACGAAACGAGGTTCACACATTACCTACTTATTTGGAATTTCACGGCCGGCGTGTGTAGAACATTTACCGGCTCGCTCCGCGGTCTACACTACTGAACCTATATACATTCGTGGTAAAGTTCTCAGCGTTATACTATAGGATATATACGTATATATAAAAGCCGCGCATTATCCTGGGCGCATCTCTCGGCGGCGCGTGGTTTCACACAATCCGCGAAATTGAGGGTATGTGCGCCGAATTAAATGGGGGTAATAAGTATCCGTCGCTTATATAGTTTAATCGAATAACTGAATCAACTGAATTCGGATATTTTTCGCGCCTAAATACACTGTTCTTATAAAATTAAATTATTAAGCTTTCCCGGCTGTACATCAGGAAAATAATATACAACATATTGAAAGCCCACAGCGCAGGGAACTAAAATGACGCGCATAATTCAGACTCGCACAAAAAAATTCTTATCCCGCGGCAGCGACTCGGATCACCCACGTATACATTCGCTCGCCAAGTGGGAAAGCTGGACTATACGCTGCGCACATGCAACAAGCATCCATTTCAGAAATTTTATTTTTCACACCAAAAAAAATCTCTCACGCATCAGAGCATAATATAACCCGCGCTAATTTGCGCATTACGAACCTCGCGCCCATCGGTACGACCCACAAAACAATAGGACGCGAAAAAAAGAATCATTATACACACAAACCGCCGCGAAAGCCACCACCACCACCACCTCTGATCCCCATTGTTCGCGCGCGTTCTCCGGCTCCGCTGCCCACTCTTCCGCGTCTCTCCTTACCTTATACTCGCATATACCTATACCTCTCTGCAGCAGCCGTCTTTCTCTTTCATCCATCTCTCCTTGCTGTATAAACCTATACGTGTATATAGCTATATATACACAACTCGCCGCTCTCTCGCGGGCGCTCCTCTCGGCGCGCGCGGGGACCTTGTTTCGTGACCTACATAATCGAGCAAGGCCGTTAACACTGCGGGTTCCTCTATACTCTCTCGTAGCGCTATACTCACTCGGGCCCCCATTAGATTATGCGCGGCTGTGTGTGCCGATGCTTTTATGCGCTGTATTATAAGAAAGAGAGAGACCGAAAAATCTGAATGCAAGCGTCAGGTGGGTCCCGTGAAGAAGGGGTTATCGGCACGCGGGTATGTTTTTTTTTTTTTTGTTTGTTTGTTATTATCGGAGGTGTACATAGTGGTCCAGGGCGACCGTTAAGTTTGTCACTTTGAGACGAGCGCATGGGTTTATGGTATATGGAAGGATTCTCCGATGGGAGTGTGTGGCTTATTGTGTGTGTTCGAGGTTGACGTAGGTATATCTCGCTGTGGGGAAAAAATCGTAAAATTTGTTTATGACGCTGTTATTTTTAACCTTTACAGCGCGCTTCCGACGGAGCGTATAGTGCGTTTACGAGTTTGTTTGCGATTTGAGGAAATAACTACGAACCATAAGGTCAACCGGATATGCTTCTTTTTTTCTTCAAAACGGAAAATGCACGATAATAATTTTCAATCGGGAAAATCCCGTGAATATATCTAGTCGCACAATTCCTCGCACAAGTCCCATCGTCGTCACGCTTTATGTAAGATGTTTACGAGTATAATCGCGGGGAAAGGCTATGTGCGCGTCGCTCGCACCACCTCTCCTTATCTCTCTCTCTGCTCGTCGTCATAAATTTTGCATCTCTCGTATACATGCCATAGCAGCTTCAGCAGCAGCAGCAGCATCTCCTCGAGACTCATGCCCATATAAACGGCTGCCGACAGCAGCAGCCACTCACGAAATGGACGAGCTCGCAAGACTCGACGTCGTTGCGCGCTGGTTAGTAGGCCGCGGAAATGGGTGCGCGAGTGAAGCGAGCGCCTACTTCGAAACGCTGCTGTTGCTGCAGCAGCGATACTCGACGCGTGTATATGTATACTTGCATTACGGGTATTTTCCTTTCGTTCGAAATTTCAAGTCCTACCTGTTTTTATATACACGACTATCTCGGATATATACATATGCGCACGCGCGTTGACATTCTTGCCGACGTTATGCTGTTTTCTTTTTTTCTTCTCTTTATGGGAAGTTATACTCGATTTTTTATTATTCGAGAACCGACGCACGCGGCTTCGAGGTGTCTGACATGTTTTTTTTTTTTTTTTTTTTGGGCGCACCTGTATTTTTGGGTTACGAGGGTATATGTGGAAGAGAAAATTGAGAAATTGATAGCCCGGATTAGAGAGGACTGTGATTTTGGAAGGAGCGCGGCGTTTCAGTAGACGACGTCGGAGTATAGTCAGCCGTACGCTCATTAGCGATTAAATACAAATTCCGGGTTTATAATAAACCAACCTGAACAAAAAAAGATTTCTCCTTTAAATACTGTAATAGTTATACATTAGAATCGTCAAATCATAAAAATAGCAACAACATTCAACATCGACCAAAGTGTAAGACAGAAAACGTGTCAGCATTTCGCACACACGCTCCTATACAAAACAAACGCACTATCTCACATCACGGCAGTGCGGTGTAAAGTACGTGAAACGTGCATATAGGTATATATACGCTCGGCTATACCTTGATCTTGACACGGTGCAAGGCCTGCGGGACGACGACGTTCGCGCGCCGGCTCTTTCTCTCTTGCGGCTGTGCTCAGGTGTCCGCACCTCTCTTGCGGCTGCTGCTGCTGCTGCTGCTGGCGTCCTTCCACTTCCTATACTATGTATGTACCTATATACACACACGTATTCTATATAGCTGTGTGGCACTACTACTAGCGCACTATTCCCACGACTTTCTATCATTCGCGTTCCGCGTTCTGCTTGCAAATCGTCGCTGAGCTCTATAGCTTGGGATGCTCTTCTCGCGTTTGATTTTATGCCGTGTGATTATTGTGGTGTGGGATTTATTATTTGCATGCGCGGAGAATCGGGTTGTTAGTTCGTTTTTGATGGCTTGCAGTTGATGTGAATGATAGTGTTGAGATTTTTTGTGTCAACATTTTTGAATTTAATATGTTAGAGCAATTATTTTTCATAATTTTGCTTTGGACGAAATTTTCTAAAATTGTTGTACTAATGGATCTTGTCTATCAAAGTCTGGATAGTAATTATACGAAGAAACGGCATACACTATATTATTGGTAGAAAATAAATCGATCGAGCTATACCCTCTTTTTCCCGAAGAAAATCTACTTGTCAATGTTTTCTGTCGAACAGAATTATTTTCTTGTATATGATTGTAAAACCAAAAAACTAGCGCAAAAATCTGAAAAATATCCTATTTCTTAGTAACACAATTATGCATGTAGTAAGAGATGATTGTGATGATTTTTGTTTTATAAATATTCAAAATATAACACATTTTCATGTGAAAATATCGTAAAATTGTTTTATTATTCGTCCATTTTTAAACTTTAAAAGAAATCTTTAAAATTGAACGTAAAATAACATACACTTTAAGTCTAAGCATTGTAAGAATAATAATAATAGCATAATAATCATATTCGAACTAAAACAAGCCACAGCGAAACTTTCTAAATCGCAAGTAGCACATAGTCAGTGCTCACTACTGCCATCTTCGAAGAACTAGCACAGGTTTCTTTGTTTTCTATTACCGATGGAGGCTCGTAAGAAACTTCAGCATATTTTGCATTTATCTTCATGTGGTAAGACGATCCTTTAGGTATATATCTACAATTTATGTTTTAATTTATCTAGTCGCCACAAATATATAAATATTGTTTTAATATTATTAAGTTTTCGATTTACAAATCTATTTTATCCTCGAATGTGTATACTACATTATATTACTATGTTCAATCAATATTTAAGTATCCATTGATCTTTATTATTATTATTATTTAATAAAGATGTCAATAAAATGTATTATACATCAAAGTTCATTAATTAATCTCTAACGTCGAACGTATTATCATCTCGTAAGTTAAACCATATCTTCATCGGCTCATTTTTATAACAAAGGTTTTTTTATAATAAATTTCAAATGGAGCTCCAATCAACACGATTGAAAGAGCCAGGCAAATCCGGATACAATCAGTACAATCCAGTGGTTCATTAATGTTGGCATTTATTTTTTGTTTATTTTGCACCACCGCCATTCATAATATCATATGCTTTTTTCCAAAACCTTGTGCCAAAAAAATGTACAACAAAGTTTTATACTAATTATTATTTTGTTCTAAATAAAATAAATATATAGTCAATAGAACTGAATGTGTGTTCAGTGTTGGGGAAGAAGTGAAAGACAAAATGAATAATTTAATAATAGTTTATTATTTCAAGGAGTCGTAATTCGCACCATGTTTGATTTAATATAAAGCCCTTTCTAGTAGTATCTCCGCACATAACCAGTCGAACATTCTCATCGGGCCGCGCATCAACATAATTGATACATATACATCGAATAATAATTATATACATACACGCGAAAAACACTTCGTCGAATCGCACATTCGAAGCATTTTCATTATTTTCATAATACTACAGCGATTGGGACGATGGTGAAAATCGTACTTTTAGACAATAAAAAAAAACTTGTAACACGCAACGCAAGCGAGTCAATACAACAGTCCAGTTCGCTTTCCATCCGCGTATACATGTGATGCGTGCAACGACTGCAGAACTAAACTTGTATTTAGCGCTTCCACGAATGTTCGTAAAATAATATTAATTAATGTCCATGGAAAAGCTCATCCGACACTGTCTCTAATCTCTCCTTTCTAGTTCACTGCTAATAATCACATTCCCTATTAATCCCTATTAACAGAGGGGAAATGTTCCACACGTCTTTTTGACAATTATGCGACGAGTTTATAACTTGACTTGGAAGCAACTGTCACAAAAGTTCAATCGATACTTTCCACAATTATTATACACATTCATTGTTCTACGTACTACGGAGCTATTAAATATTTCTTAATACATTTGTTTATGCTTGTTGCATTCGTTAATATATAATTCGTCGCAAGGTTTCTACATTTATAGTCTCGTTATTTTTTTGTCATTATAGTTTGATTCGTTTTATTATTTTTTTGGTTATTTTCAGAACTCTTATCTAAAATTTTTAAGCAAACATCGTAATTTTTCTACACGCTCAACGCTCGAAAAGATTTAAAATTTCGCACACGTATACAAAACAAAACGCGTCAACGAAGCGGTTTACATATCTAAAAGAATATCACAACATAGACCGGCAATTCATTTCACATGGATCACTTTTAACCAATCCTATATTTTTTAAATTTTAACGATAGATACGCGGAAAAATTTCCAAAATAAACTCTTGCAACAATTGTCCTAATCTCTCAATGCACAATCTGACGAAACCAAATCCAAACTTAAACTATAGCTGCACGCAAAGTCATACATATTATCTCTTCATCCAAAAGAAAAAAAGAGTCACACTCGGAAGGGACGATAAACGTCATCTCTAAATATACACCGAAGAAAGTGGGACAACAAAACGTTTTGTCACTAAATTTACGTCGATTATTACAACTATACTCTTTCGAAAGCGTATCGCCGCGTTTATAACAACGGGTTTCATATCCGGGAGTTTCAAGAATCGTCGTTAAAACACACCGACGAAACTGATCGCCTAAATTAACTACAACCTCGACTCGCGAATCTGCAACACACGCAATCAGCACACTTGCGGCTAATTTTGCACAGTCAGCAAAACTGATGCATCTCGTCAAGCGTTTTTTGAGCGAAGCCCGCGAGTTTGGACAATTATGTCGTCTAGTCTTTCCTGAAGTGAGAGTAATGAACGAGACGTCGTTCGATATCGACACAGGAAACTCGCGACAAAGTGGGTACACACAGGAATGCGATAAGCGTTACAAATACGAACGTCGAAACTTAATACTGCGAATTTCGTTTTCTATTTCTTTCGTTTCACCCACTTCTCGCGAGAAATCCTCCCGTCAGACTCTCTAAACTTTGCAACTTTGCGCTCTAACGCTTTTCATCGTGTCGTACAGTGCTGCGACAGTAGCAGCACTCTAAGCTTTCAGACTCAAAATCCCAAGATCCTTCCGGCGGCTGATCGAGTCTCTTCAAACGGTAACGCCGTGCTGAGCAAGTAGTCGCTTCCTCTGCAGTAGACTCGGCGATTCTCCGTCGATCTCGGGCTGCTTCGCCGCCGATTTATTGAGGGACTCGAGACAGGCGTTCGTCGACACCCTGATTGCCTTGCTACTCCTAAGCGACGCGTTGGCGAGTTTCTTGATGGTCTCGGATATCGGGCACTTGATGAACTCGGCCTTATCCGTATTATCAGCCAGGATGACGTTCTTGGCGGGACTAGCGTTGTTGCTCAGATCTTGGCACGTCGTCCTCGTGATAACGACGTCGCTCTGATCGTCGTTGTGCTTATTATTATTGGTTTCAAGTTGGGACTCCTTGTCGAGCTCGTTGTTTCGCGTCTTGAGCTCCGTTCGGTCCATCGAGCTCTTTGGCGAGGCCTCGACGTAGCCGCTCTCGTCGCTGTCGGCCTCCTCCTCGTCCAGAGAGCCAAGAGTATGGAAGCTCGTCGTTGTCGGGTTCGTCGCGCTGTCTTCAGCCTCGTAGCCGTCGACTTCGTCTCTCGAATCGGGGCAGGCGTGTCTCGAGCTGCGCTTCATCGCGTCGTTTCGCCTTGCGATGAATGTCGCGTAATTTTCGTTCTGTAAGAACAACAAAGGTTACAACACCGAATCGAAATAGATTTATAACTAGCAAAGTCAATTTTTCAAATCCTCACCTGTAGCCTGGGGTTGGACTGCGTGCTACTGCAGGAGCTCCTGGGGCTCTCGCCATGTAGCCGGAAGTCGACGATCTCGTCGAGATCCTCGGGGTCCTCGAACTCGAAAAAGTTTGGCACCGCACCTCCGTTGACGGTAGTCTGTCCAGTAACAGCTGGACTCGGCTCCTCGAGCTCGTCCTCCTCCATGGACTCCTCACCCTCGCTCCTCGACAGCGAGAAGCTGCTGCAATCAGCGGCGATCTGCTGAAGCTTACGGCTCCTGGTTCTCGTCTGCCGGCTGCTCCTGCGTCGGAATCTGGGACTACCCGCGCAGGTCATAAAGTTCGGCGAACCGTCGGAGTTGCGTCTGGGACCGCCGTTGCTGGGATCGCAAAGCGGAGGCACCTGCGAGGCCGCCGTTGTCATGGCCGCCGTGAGGACCTTGCCGCTGGTTCGTTGGCCTGTGAGAGGAAAGAGAAGGTGAATTAGTCCTGCTCACCTCGTGCATATATGGTAATTCAAACTGGGTCACTAGCTGAATATTAAATTAATTCTCACCGTTAGGGATCTCCGGCTCGAGCGGAAGCTGCGAGTCCTCGCTACTAGAGACTCTTTCTTCGCTGTTGGCTGTGCTCGCAGTCTCGCATCCGCTGGAGATGCTTCCGTTCTCGTCTGACGACTCTCGGTGCAAGGCGTCGAGGAGCCTGGCGAGTCTCCAGCCTTCTTGCTCTTGCCAGCTACGCGCCACGTGTTCCAGAGATCGGAGCTCCTCGAGGAAACGCTTCTGCTCGATCTCTTCTGCCACTGCGTCTTCTTCGATGGCCGAGAGCTTGGGTGCACTCTTGGAACGCTCCAGAGGTGGCCGGTAGTTTGAGCCACCTGTGCTCAGGAGGATCTTGCGACGGGGCAGAGATGGATTCTCGTACACTGAGTTTGCCAGAGATAACCTGTGGATGAAAAAGGATTTATTAGTGGATCGTAGTTTTTGATTTTGGGATACGGTATGTTAGCGGGAGATTTGAATTGCTAATTTACGAGTGTGTGCCGTTACATCCGGTATTATCGTACGATGTTGCAAAATAATGCACTCGACTCGTTCTGTGCTTATATGCTAGATCGTTGTAGTGTTTTCTGGATTCGCTTGCATATCAGGAATTCTGTTTACGCGATTTATCGGAATTTTTATTTGACTGGCCAAACAGAAATAGATAAGAGAGGAACAGGTTTTCTTTCGACTCTCATGTCGCTTTATAAATATGCTCAGACGTAATCGACACGCAGTCGATACTGACTTATTAAAATTGGGACTTTTACATAAATTATGCGTAACGTGTATATATGTTTCCTGAATAAGAGGCTGACTCTCCGTCACAAACTCATCTTATTTATTTAGTACAGACACAGCATAAATAACAATATAAAGATTCGATAAAAAGCTATTACACACGTGTTCGACACTGGCCTGCGTAAAAATTAATTACAAAAGGAAACGAACGTAGTGGTAGTACACATCACTTTTATCGGAGAATCTATAAGCAACTTTTTATACCGAATTATAATGACTTCGCCGATGACCTTGACCAGCCGATTCCCTACTCTCAGGAGATTATTCAGCTTTTTGCCTCGCGCGCACTCGAACTTGAAAGTCAAAGCTGGCCAAAAAACGACGAGACTATCAATCGTTGGTGAGAAAAAAAAGCCTCACTATAGAAATTTCGTTCTATCTCTGGTACACGATTGAAATTCTTGTGCTTTAATGGTTTTTCAGTAGCTTTCAACCTCGACAGCGAGCAAGTACGCGTGTCATTCGCGATGCTGGTGAATGAAGATGAATTATCTTTTTTCGAAGACGAAAAAATTCGTTTTCGTTCACCAAGGTCGCGAATGTCATTATGGAACGCAATCTCGGTTCTATACTCGATTCGCGTCCTTTTCTTAGAAAGTACAAGGTCGAAAGAATATGTGCCTGCATAAACGATCACTCGGTTGGCGTTTAGAAAGGTTTTGTCGAAGTGACTTTTTGAAGTGGGTATATAGTAGATAAACTATCCTGATAAGCGATAACTTCTGTTTGCGACTACAGTTGGGATCGGTAAACGAGATTGATTAATACGATTGAATAACGAACACATGGAGAAGTGAAACGTGATTTCACGTGAACGTTGGAAAATGCTAACGTTTTTCTAGTCGCTCTTGAAGAGAAAAAGGCGAGGGAATCACTGTCAGTGTTTTTTACATCAAAGTGCAAGTGATGTACAGCAGTTGGAGATAAGATTAAAATTATAATTTTTACACGTAATTTGTTATCGCTAATTACCGATTACAATATTATCGCTGTGCGTTTAAAAGCAAACAATTACGCACGATCACGATCGACATTAAAATCCGCAGTGAATTAGAATCGTGGATACAAGATTTTGTTAGTTTTAGCAAATCTCGCATCACAATCACGTCGTATACAACTCATTGTCCGCATCTCACAAATTCTAAAACTGTCCGACCGATTCTATTAACATTTGCGTCAGAGCTTCTCAAATTTATACTAGAGAGGTACGAAAAACTTGTATTTCCTATTTTAAAACTCACCTGGCGTTTTGTTTGGAGACCTTGTCCCTGCGGAATTCGTGTAAAGCCTGTTGGAGCCTGGCGTTGAGTACCGAGGCTAATATCCTGGCGGTGGACGCTTTGGAGCAGAGAGCAGCGTGACACCTGAGCTCAGGCCTGAGTCTTCTGCCTTCGTGTCTGTAGACCCAAACGAAGAGTCTTGGATGCGAAGCTGGTGCTGTGCAGTAGGTCACCCTGTGAGCCCAGTACTCGGTCAAGCCGTGATCCTTGGTCATGGCTGTTAAGCCGCCGTTTGTCACCGTCAGCCTCATCGACACGTCGGGACGATTGCTGCCGACGTAGTTGCGCCAGAGGGTCGATACGGGCTTTTCTACGCAGCCTTCGCCTGGAAGAGAAAGAATTGTACGTTTAGTGGTGCTTTATTTTTGAAAGTAAAATTTGAGATTTTGGAGATGGTCGTCGAGTGGATTACCGGAAACAATTGAGGCTTAAATTAACCATCGCTGAAAGCGACCTATTAATTATGCACGCGACCTGTATACAAAGCCCATAAACTTCGTCGTGTATGATATATCTCGAAATAATCCGCAGAATCTGCGCAGCGTCTATTTATAGACGCCCCCCAGACAGGCTTAACGATCTCCGAGCTTTTTGAAGTTCACCGCGCGGCAGACTTTTATTCCAAACACGTTATTCTTCATTACATCTCGCGAAAACTATATACCCATAAATATATACGCGTCTATTTTCGGAGCGAACATCGGTTTCCGCCGCAGATAAGCCAACATATCGATCAACACGTAGAGTCATTATCGAGATCGGAATCGAGAGAGTCCCAACCGATCGTGATAAACTGATGTCCAGCGTGTGAATTTACGCGGAATAAGTCGCGAGGAGCTTACATATCGCTTGTTTTACGACTTATGAGTGTGTACCGAGAAAACTGTACTCTCGAGTGGTCGCTGCTTTTTACGACTCATTGTTATCCGCTTTTTGTGCGCTTTGATTTATAAATATCGATCTCGTACGACTTGCATGTTTATACATATATATTGTACTTGCGTGCGTATTATTTATGTTTTTATTGCGAGGAAATTTTTGCAGAGTTGAATGAATCTTTCCACGTCCGCGTATCTACGCTCGTTTACAGGTAGTCGTTCGTTTGTATTTTTATTAGATTCATTAAATCTTTCCACGTCGATATCTATTAGTTCTAACGGATTAGTCATCGTTGAGAATATAATTGACTATCACTGGTAGTGTTTTCTAGCGATTCATTGTGTAATTCGCTGAACCATGAATCAGTTTCGTATGCGTTAAACTCGGCATTTTTTATCCTCTCGAAGATTACATGATTCACACGTTGTGATATCTATGTTTATTTAAATTTTTGACCTGTTATAAAAGGTGCGAAACGAGTGTCAATTCGACGTTAATTCACAAGTGATGCAACTTAAGTGCGTTGCACACAATAAGTTATTCGCATTACCGGCAAGCATCAATTATAGACAAACAATTTTTTCTCCATCATATAAGCAGCGTTTGAACTCGTTCTTCTCGGGAAACGATTAACGCGAATACACTTTCAATCGTTTACGCATTATTTTTCTATAAAAAAAAAAAAAAAAAAAAAACAACGACACGCCGATATCAAGAGCACAAAGCTCATTCCAGCGAGATCATAGTCGCGCAAGATCGTTATATTCTCGGGAGTCGTAATTCCCGTAACCCAAGCGCAAAAATCTCACGCGCTCGGTCTCTCTCATCCGCATTAAAATCATAATTACACGCTCCCCGCGCGAAATCAGCGGCAACAATTAAAGCACGCGTAAGTATACAGTCTTAGAAAGCAATCTTTCGCTGGCGCGCGCGCGCGGAAAACGTAATCAGCAAAAAAGACAAAGCCTGTGTACGAGAGACAGAGAGAGAGAGAAAAAAAAATAACCGAAGAGCAACAACAGCGGAAGTGTGCGCGGGAACCTACAAGTAGAGCAGACACGAGGAGTATAGAGAGAGAGAAAAAGTGCGAAGCACAAGGTGCATCGCGAGCTACGCCGTTACGTCGTTATTTATCTCGCCGTCGTGTGTGATATGCCCTTGGAGAAAGCACAGACTGAAATTAAATTTTCTTTCTTCGGGGAAGGACACTATTTTGTATTTTTAGTATTTGTCGTTAGGTTTATGCAAAAATCATCTTATATTACAAGAGAGGTACACATAATACGCTCGACTACTTCATAGCATTCCCACAGAGCTCGTATCAGCATAGAGCAACGAACCTAAAGGGCGCTCGAGAAATTTCGTGTGCATATACGGAAGTAGGAAGCCTCTTCTCTCTATCTCTCTCTCTTCCTTTTTTTCTGACCCATCCCCAAGCAGCTCCATAGTGATCGCCGGAGCGTAACGCGCGCGAGGTGGACACGAAAGAGAGAGAAAGAGAGAGAGGCGGTGGCAACAATCGGTATTATCAGCCGCGGACATCTTTTCGGCCCTCCCGCACACGTAAGGGTGAAATTCCACGAGCTTATTGTTGTTCGCGTACTTTTGCGAGACTCCGCACACACACACACAACGCTGAGAATGTTGCTGCTGCTTTGCAGCGGCCCTTTGTTCCCTCCGTCAGGCTTTGTACTACGCTTTGCACAATGGATGCGGCGCTTGCGGTTATTAGTGGGCCGTTTTTTTATATTTTGCGATTTTTTGGGAAGAGGAATGATTTATGGAATTAATTAAATGCTGCGGGGAATTATTTCTAGTTGCGGAGAACGTGTGACTCGGAATAATAACTCGACGTTTTTATGTATATGTGTGACTAAGAAGCGATGATTGTCTGATAACGCAAACATGAGCGCGTTGCACAATTTTGATGAATAGCTCCTTTCGTCAAATTGATTAAAGACGAACGCTAGTTGTGAGGCTATGATTAGATTGTGTATTGAATATTAATCCGGCGATTTGAATGTTAATCGCTGTTTCCACGACTTACCACAGGCTTATGGACTTTGAGTAAATTGAAAAAATCATCATCGAGTTCGATACTTTCCTCGTATATTAACAGAAGCCCTGAATAATATATCATTTAGCGACTTTAGACGCGCGTAGTTATAGTTTGAGCAGCGAAAACAGCAGGTCAAACCAAACAGTTATAGCATTGATGATACACCACTAATAGTGGATTTCGTTAGTAGACTCGGCGCGCATATTTGTTATGAGAGAAACAGAAAAGTTCCTATGCGCCACCTGTTTTCACCTGGCACAGATACAGAAAGTTTTGGCGCTGACTAAAGGGCCAGTCCAAAACAGATTTGCGTTGGTATTTTGGTAATTGGTATAGCTCTAGCGGTCCACACATACGTATGCACATAAAAATTAAATTAAATTTAAATTCGCAATAGTATTTTTAAAATAAAATTGTTTAGTACATGAGTATAAGCTTCAAATTTTGATTTAAAAAGGTCAAGGTTCCCGCGACAATATAACGAAATCCAACCCTTGTTATCATATAGTTATTTTCTTAATTTTCAGAGGACGAATAGAATGATTACCATGCCTTTGTAAAACTAGGATAGGATAATACGATCAATCGTCCCAAACATCCCAGACTCTTTACCGATCGTAAAAACCTCTCTCAACAACAAACCCGTGGAAAACTCAAAACCTCCGGCTGTACCAATAACCCAGTGACCGACAACTCGTCCGTGCAAATTGGGTGATAAAAGCCTCTCCACTGCGTTTAATTGCGTCTAATTCAACAGCCTCCTTCAACAACAACAACAACATCAGCAGCAGCAATAATGACAATAATTCACCGGCTAATCAGTCGTCTCCGAGACAGATCAACAGCGTCACGCTCTCTCCTGTATATACATATACGCGCAAAAAGCAGCGAAAATAAGAGAACACAGAGCAGCGCGCGATAAGACGCAAAAGTGGAAACAAAGAAAAGCGGCGCGGCGGCAACACCTGCGCGTAGTTTCGAAAGGCCTCGATTAACCCGTTGGGGAGATACGGCACGGAGGTAACCGGGCACGTTTCCGAATGCTCGCGCGAGATTAGTGTGCAGGATGCGGCGCCGCGATTATACGTGTCGCGAGCGCGACGGATTCCAGTTGCGGGATTTGCGCGCGCACGTGTTTTTTGTGCGGATGGAATTGTTTTTTTTTTTTATATATACTTTTGGGCTACTATGGAGAGGGATTTTGTGAAAGTGAGCTCGTTTCGATGGTCGCTCGTTGCTTGGGTTACGGAAAGAGGCTTTCTTGCGATTCCAAGCGCGTGCGTGAGGTGATTTTATTGAGATGGTTCGGCTTATTCTTGAGAATTGAATTTTCACTTCGATCGAGTTCTTATACTTTGGAAAATGTTCAAAGGAGGAAAATTTGAAAATTTCGTAACATTGCCGTTACGCAGCGAGATTTCGCTCTGCTTTTGCTCTGACCATCTTGATAAGAAACTCGCGGTTACACTTTTCACCCGATCCAGATACCTTTAAACTTTACAACAGGTGCGCATCTCCCGACAAAAAGAAAGTCGCCGCAGCGCTGGTATAACATCGGTGTACCATCACAGATTTTATCGGACACTCGTAACATATACAGTGATGCAACCGAGCAGACACTCGTAAAAATACACAACAAAGCCCTCGGAAAACGTATTTCTCCGCGAAAAGTCAGCCTTAATCCCCCCTGGCCGGAAGAAATAAAGAGGAGGATCTTCTCTTATCAGCGCGTGATAAGGTCGATTAAGCGCAGAGGATTTAGTCGAAAGGATGAGCAGGAAATTGAAACAGGGAGAAGGATCGATATGATATTGAATTACAATAAAAAAAGGTAGAAAAAAGCTGGCGCTTATCTTCGGTTATTAGCTTCGGCACCGGGGATTTACAAGTGGTCGCCACTGTGTTTTTATCATGCATCTATATCGCGATGATGAGAATTCGGTAACACGCGTGTGGTCGACTGATAGTCGCGAGACTTTGGCATATATTTAGGGATTACGGTTTATCGATTGTTTGTATAAGATATCTGAACTAGTTCCGTCGTGCTGTACATGCTATTTCTGGGCTCTCGCTGTGATTTTTGTATTATCGCAGTATTTGTTGCGCGGTAATGCTGTACGGGTCTGGGTTACGAGAGATGACGAAATTTTTTTTTCACCTGCAGGTATATACTTCACATAATTTGGGCCAACGCAGCAATTTGTTACAAAATCGAACGGAAGAGCTAGCTGTGCTCGGTGTACTGATTCATTACTTTATATACAGAGCCAGAAATAGTTATTCCGAGCGCAGATTGTGATGAAGGAAACAAAGAATTAAGTAACCGTGCGCCATCTATCGCCGCTAACCAGACACATAGGGTTTTAAGTAGGTCTATAAACCATTTTATTTTACATTGAATCGCGGCATAAGTCTAAGCGTACGTTCGAATCGAAATTGATATATAAATTTGTTGTATTATAGACTTGATATTTGCTTTTAGAAGGTCCAATTTACCTCGAACTTAACTTTACTTCTTCATTTCTCGGTACGTTATACGAAATGTCGCGAGATTATATTATCGGGACAATAACGGAATACTCCCAAGATTTTTAACGATCCAAACTGAGAAAACAGGTTGTTTATGCACCTGTTTATTAAAAAATATTTACAACTCGTTGAGAATGCGCTATCAAAAAAATGCAATAAAAGAAATATTTTACATCGAGTCAAAGTCTCACAAAATTGCTCTCGCAAACACTCGGAACTTCAAGACAATCGGCAATTAATCAACCGCAAGTCACCTTCACCTCACTCTCTCATCATATCGATCGGCAAATCGCATCATGCAACACGCCACTCTCCGCATATCGAATTCATAATAATACAGGCGCTTCGATAAAGTTTCGTTTCTTTTCGGCCTGCATTGAGTATTATATACCTATATATGCGACATCAGGTAAGAAGCGTCTCTCTCTTACTGCACACAGCGGTACTTCCCGCGGCAAACTCGAAAGTCGATCGGCGGCGATCGTCGTGGCGAATGTAGGTTGACGTCCTTCTTAAAAATGAGCCGCCGTTCGCCGAATCGATGTATATATACGTGTATATAAATGGACGACTTTCGTCGATGCCGGAGAAGAGAGAAAAAGCTACGAGGCTCTTTTTTTCGCTATAATGGCGATGATAATCGTTCTGCCGCGAGTACAGTATATCGGAAAGCAATTATGCGGTAATTATTTTCGAGTTTTCGGACGAGCTGTAATTATTGCTTCTCGTATGTCAGAGGATAGTGTATAAAGAGGGAACCATTGTTTTGATGAAACTAAAACGCGAGAGATTGTTCTTCCTCTCTCGCAAAAGATGATTAATCGCGACGAGGAGTGACGTAAGCCGTTTCGAACGGGTTTTTCAGAAAATCATCCGCTATATGTACGAATGATAATTGATATGAAGAGTTCTGCTAATAAGCTGCGAATAGTATAACACCTACATATGTATAAAACAGTTAATTAAACGATGCACTCTGCGTTATTAGAGAAAACGCTGAATTAACTATTTAATTCTCGGTCATCACGGCAGATTTAATTACAGCAAAGTTCATTAGTAAAAACTGTAATACGAGAGCAAATGAAAAAAAAACACATTTTCCTGCTATGATTTACAACCGAACGAATGAAATGTACGACGTATATAAACCTCCGAACGAAAGTTTCGCGCTCCTGCGCACACGTATATGCGCCTCGACTGCACGCGCTGATTAATATACGGAGTATCGGTACACACACACACACACACACACACCGATACATGCGTGGAGAAAGCCCCCGACGGTAATTTCTTTTCCATTACCGTCGTCGTCGTCGTGACGCGCGAATCGTCTCTGTTCGCGGGGGACTAAGATTACCGGAGGCTCGAAACATAATATAATGAGCAGTCTGGGCTTTACGATTCCGACAGATAATGCGACTGTTTGTTATTTTTGGCGTGAGCTCGTCTCGGTGCGATAATCGGCCGATTTTCGCGATTATATTCTCTTGGGTAACTTTCTTGGAAAATTTGGTCATTTTTTTTTTATGCGCCACGAATTTTGCGATCACACCTGTTATCTCTCGGGGGTTCGCTCTTTTTAGAAAGCGACGCTTTCTGCGCTGGACCGTTACATATACTTCGCACTCACGCCGATAGTATTAATTCCGCTATTAAAATGATGAATCGAGAAATGCAGGTTTAGCGTATCAGCGGCTTTCGGACGTTGAAAAAAGACGGTTTAATTGGTCCGGTAGCGTATATACACCGCGTTACGTAAAGAGAGTTTTCGAATATTGATCGACTGCACGCGTCGATTCTCTCGTCCAACGACCTTTGGAAAAAACTTTCTACTTCAACGTGTAGCGCTGAAAAAAAAAACGGCCAAGTGCCGAATGGTAAATAATAATTACACTTTTACGTGCACGCCGACGGTACATAATCGTAAAAAGATTCTTTCCTCTACTGCGGCTTCATTATCATCGTATACTTTAGGGGAGCGTAAAAACTATACGATGATCGATGATATTTCATATAGAGGCGAACTCGTTCAGCCTAATCTTGTATACACACACTATCATCTCCGATCGTGCGTGAATTATACGCACGATTCCGGCATTATCTATCGTGTCTATAATCGATGACGATTAATCACTTGGCTCTCGTCGGAAAAAGTACAAATAATAAATTGTGGTAATAATTGAGGAAATGCGATTTTTCTCGCACATCGTCGTGTGCATGCGTGTGGGTCTGAAAAAGTCAATGTCGTCGTATGCGCTAATGTCACGTAACTATGTATAACGGTATGGATTATTCACGTTTTTTGAAGAAAAAAGAAACGACGCCGCGAGCTTCTGTCGAGATGATAACAACAACAACGTATTATGCAGCTTTTTTGCTGCATCCGGCGCAACAAGTATATTAAATTGTCGTTTTGATGCAATACTTACTGAATACTTACTGCGTCAGATGAGAAAAGTGATTCGAAAAATTCGAAGAAAAATCGTTTGTTTTGCTCGCGCAGGAAGAGCAGAGTTATAAATACGCTTTAGTTCTGTATTTCGAACGATTTTTCAGTCGAAAATTGAGTCACTCGAGCGCTCGTAACGTATGCTACTTCAATCGGTGCATGACTCAATCTATTAAGAGTTAAACGACACTTGATATACGAAGAGAGAGAAAATTCGCCTTAAATGTCGGGATGGTGTAATTTTCTCTCGCGGAAATTGTGCAGTACTGCGCGGATTGTAAGTATCTTTTATTTAGAAATTTCAATAAAAAGAGGAAGTAATACTTAGTCGCAATCGACTTACGTTGTGTGTCATTTATTACGCACTACTGTTTCAGTGTATAATCTCTATCTATATACACTCTGTAATCTTGTTCTATATATGTTATGCGAAACTTTTCCTCGTATATAAGATTGAGGTTTTTGACACGATATTCTCATTCTCGGTCTTCGCAGGGGTTAAGTTTATCGATATCGTGTATACGCGATTTGAAGAAAAATTTTTAATTTATCAACGTATTACCGCCTGTGATTTACCCGATTCTAATTAACCCGCGCGATTTATTTTAAGAATCTCGTACAATAAATCAACAAGTGTATAAAAATAAACCAGACTCGATCCAAAATCCGATACACCGAGGGAAAAACCGACGCATCACCTGTTGTTGTATACTCCGTCGCAATAAACCAATTCGGCATCAGATCCTCCATATACATACATAACACACAGTCGCAGACTTAACTCAGCGCGAACTCAGCTGCACCGACCGCACGCGGTATGCGGAGAAAGTAGCCTCGACGTCGTTCCCACTTGGCACAGAACTTCTCGAAAATACCCCCGGCGGCTATGTGTCCGGTCAACGATCCTCTCTTTCTCTCTCTCTCTCTCTCTCTCTCTCTCTCTCTCTCTCTCTCTCTCTCGGCGAGTGTGTCTCCTGTCGGAGGGATTTATACTTTTCCGCGGAATCGGTTAAAATATGTACACGCGACACATGCTCGGCTCTAAAATCCTCGGCCTGTGTGTCTCTCGAGTTTATAGTGTATACCACTACCATCACAGCAGCATAGGGAGAAAAAGAGGAGCTAATGAGCCCGAGAGCGCGACTAACGAGCGACGTCGGCCCATTTCCATCGGCTGGACGCGAGCTTTTTAGTTCGCACGATTTCTTCGTTTAATTGGTGAAACCTTTTTTCTTTTCGCCGCCGGCCGCGGCTTTAATATATAACCCACGGTTGTATATTTAGTCAGTATGTACACTCTGATTTTTCGTTTATGTGTATATATGAAAAATCGAGCGATTAGAATGCAAATTTTTTCGCGACAACTAACAGTATACTTCCGTTAGAAAAAAGCTCCGACGCAGAACCGCTTTTTTTTCACCTGCGGCCTCAATTTATATCAACAGTCGCAAACATCTCCAAGCGCATTTCCTGTTCAATTAGCGGCGTAACGCGCGCTTACTACGACGACGACGACGATCTCGCACACATATATATACGTAGCTGAGGAAAATCGAAGGAGGCAACGACGACACTTTCAATATAACTCGCGTCGATTAAATTAAATTCATCCACCTGCAGCATATATACTTGTGATATTTTTCCTCTGGACACAACATTGTAGGATTCGATCGCGCGGCTCACTTAATTGCATCCTGAAAATAACTCTCTAGCTCTTGAGCGAGTATAGCAAAACGAGTTTCCTCCTGCGCTCTGCTGCACGATATCGTCTATTATATACATACTCGAACTCCTCTGAATCGAAGTAAAAAGCGAGAACGAAAAGATCAGCCAGTCGGCGCATGCCAGCGCGTTTTATTGAGAATAATATAATCGCCGAGATCCGATGTAACCATCTCAATGAACTCTAGAAAGATCGCGCGTCGATTTCAATATCGTTGCAAACGCGGCGTCAGACAGCATTGACCCGAGACAATCTTAGATACGTATACACTATACTCTCGTATATTGTATATATACGATGCACCTTCACCGCAGCACAGTACCTCCGCGTGATAAAACACTGCATCGGTTCGAGGTCAGGCGCGGCGTTGCTCCCCTTCCTTATCCGCATTGAATCGAGCTTCGATCGCTTCGCGCTCTCATGCATCCGAGAGAAAGAGAGAGCTGAAAAAGCCTCTCTTTTTTTGCGCGCCAAGTGAGAGCTGTGCATTCAAAAGGACGATTTCGCTGATAATGAACGCTATGCTTTGTTCCTTGCGGATGTCAGCTGTGGCTTCGTTTGTAATATGCTGTTATTATGTGTTATACACAGTCGTGAAAGTTGCGGGGGTGGACTCGAACTCGAAGCGTCAAGTTCGTCGATTTGGAAGTATATAATATATATAGTTCGGTCGTTGCATAAATCGCGATCTAGTTTCAGCCGGATATAGGCGTAAGAACGACGAGTTTGCAAGTCTTCGCGACAGAGCTATAAATCCGAGGGAACATCTGCAGACTGTGATATTAAAAATGTCTAGTTTTAACCGGACATCGTGTGGCTTCTCTGTAAACGGAGAATAATTAGGCGTTAATTGTCGTATACGCGGTTTCTCCGAATCTCTCGCGAGAGCGATTGATAAATCAAGCGTATAAATTCGAATATATACACTGGATTACGCGAAAATTACATAAAACGCTTTGACATCCCAACACTTTCTATATCTACAACGAAAACGGCAATCCACAGTGTCGTTGGGGACGTAATAAAGCTGAAAAGAAAGCAAACATAATCGCCTATACCCGCGTATATATAACAGATAATACACGTTATATCCTATACAAACACGCGCTTTTCGACACTTTCACTTTCGCCTCTCTGCGCGTTCATGTCCAAACCGCCGTATAATACGCTCGTTTCTCTTGAAAAAAAGAAGAGGCGACAATTTTCATCGCCACGTAGTCAGCTGACTGCCCATAGAAACGACGCGGCGATGACAGTAGCGTCGCATTGAAATTTTTAAGTAATGCGGCACGCACGCGACTGTTCCAAATTCGTTCCCTACCGCGCCAATTGCGATAGCCACTGCGCACTTCCGTTATATATATATAGATATACACACACGTGCGTGTATGTCCGTGTAGCGAAACCAACCTATGAACGACGCATCTTGAATGTGCACTTGATGCGTGATTGATTCATGTATGGTTTTCTATTGTCATATAACGTTTGCGATTATTGCGCACGTGCGCGGTAATCGCAAACGTCCAAATATGCTTGTGTCTCTGGTCACGTTTTTTCATTTCACCGTTTGTCGAGCAACAACAAACGAATTACGTCGTGATTATACCGTTGAGAGCGAAAAGAGGGACTTTTGTTTGACAGGTCGGATGACGAGTGTGTGTCTATACGCATCGACGTTTTTTCCTCGGAATATACGTAAATAAGGGAATAAACGAGAACCATAAACAAACAAACTTCGGGAGATCCGCGCGACGATTTCCACTTATTATCGATCGGAATCGATAAATAAGCGTCATCCGGTATATTGTTGCAAGTGTAAGCATACATAAACCGATTGCCGCGATCACGTCTCGTTTTCTCGAAAGTGGCTCTGCAACAATCTTATTAATATACCCGGCGCTCAATTCTCGCGATGGACGGATTGCCACGAATAGCGGATTAAGCTGGAATATCGTGCCCGATATAACTTTATCTCGACGCTATTAATACACACCTTCGTCGACGACGTCGTCAACGTCATAGAAGAATAATATTTAGACTGGCGCAGGAGATTACGCGTTGCATCAGTCAGCGATTACCGCTGATGCTCTGATTTCCGATTTTGCAGAAAATGTCGTTTTCATCGCAGAAAATTGCGTATTAATCGGGCGAACCGAATCGTTATACTAATTAACTGTCGCTTACACGTATGTATACACACATTATGTCAGTGCAGCGGTACTATTCTTTGTTTGAATTGCTGACTTTATGCACTTTGCAAAAATAACTTCAACTATGATTTCCAACGCAAAAACGTTTCAATCATTCATTAACAGGCCTTAACAGGGCAGTTTTGGCATATAATAACATGGCACGCATTTGAGCAAACACTGATGAGGGGAACGCAAAAGTGCCTATGCGCCACCTATCGTCGCCAGCCAGAGACGCGCATATGTAGGGAACAGACCAATCCAAAATTGCCTTGTTTTACGGCTGTATCAAACCCATTGAGAAATAATCGTGTCAGATTTAAGAGTAAGACGTTTCTAGATCGATGCCAATGAAATTGCTCATTATTTTTAGAGCGTAGTTTATCTCGATTGAGTTTACGAGTACTCTCGCAGATAAAGCTCGCGGTATGTGACTCATTTTTTTCCTCTCGCTTTTTGGATGAATATGCTCATAGAGTCGTGATTATTAATAATATATTTCTTGGCACGAGCTTATCGTAAACAACTGTAAGTATATAACACGCAATACTTTTTCCTGAGCTGCGAGCAGTGGGTGCTCTGAAGAACACTTACATTAGTCAACGGAATAATTACTCGGTGTAATCTGCTTACGATGTAGATTATACGAGTTCAATAGAATCGTTCAAAAATAAGTTGTAAATCTTGCTTCGACACTACGCGGATTAGACGACTCGATTATTCACCTCGCTTCTCGAAAACATATACCTATGCGAAAGGTCGAATTGAATAACTTTTTTTCACAACGTTTCGTAATACCGGAAATTAAAGAGCGTTTGAACTAGTTTAGATAGGTTTTTCCCATCACGACAACACGATAATGAATTTTAGAAAACTTTTTTTATATACAGAATGAATAAAAAATTACGTACAGAGCAAGGTTTTTCAACGAGACACACAAAGGGCAGCCTTGACATTTTGAGACGAATTATAATGAAAGGTGGAGTCATAAGGAGCTGATTTATTCAATAGCGCTCACTATTATACACGACGGCAAGTGATTTTCGTATATAAGATGTTGCCCGATCATGGGATTTCATTAGTTTCATTCGAGTCTTCAGACGCAAAAGATCAGTGTTAAACAGATTGACATTTAATCGCTGCAGCAAGTATGGCTTCTTTCAAGTTCTTTGTTCCCTTGGTGCTTTGCGTTCTGCTCGCCACTCTTTGCATCACTTCTGCTAAACCGGGTGAGTCTCTATTATATACTGTTATTATACTTGTAACAATTTGTGAAGCTAACGAATCTTGTCTAATCGCGTACTTATATTTTTGTTATTATAAACATAGTCTTTTAGAAACAAAATTTTGTCATTTCAGCTGGTGAAGAATCCAATAAAAAGGCTAAAACTGCACTATCCGATGCAGAGCTTAAGGAAAAATTGAATAAGCAACTAAAAGAAATTGAAGACGATGTCGACGATTTCCGTAAGTTGGCATTTCATTCGTCGTATAGAAATATAATATTCTATCCAAAGTCTCAGAAAGAGATTTGGAACCTGTATATAAAAAGCCTAAAGTAATCGTTCCATTGGAACTTCAAATTTCAGTTAAAAAAATCGAAATGCTTGACGCTGAACTGGATGAGATTCAGGTTACGGAGACCTCAGGTAACACGCCATTTTATTTTTTTAATAATTCTCATATCAACACCTCGAACAGCCGGTTGGTACATGCCACTTTATCGCGAATAGTATATGGTTATCTTCGATTCAATATAACTATCTCAAAAAACTATAGAAATATCGTGCATCGATTTCATTTCGCGACTGAGTCTCGGACATAGTATTATGTCGTTGCGTTTTCACGGAATTCACGGGAAGGAATTCGGAACTTTAAACATCTAAAGTAAATAAAGTGTTAAAAGAGATTTATTCTTAGAAATAATTAAGAAGTCGAAAAAGTTGAAATAATCATTCTAATTATGTTTAAATTTTTCGTAGACAAAGTAGAGTCGAGTACCGCAAAGCTTGAAGAGGAACAGTTTGTTACTACACTCGCACATTAAGTTTAGTAAAATCCACATTATTTTGATTCGTATTCTGGACCAATGTTCAAAATAGGACTTGACAACGCAGAAGAACTAGCCAGACGATCATTATATATTTGAAATCACAAAAATTTGTACACTATCACGCACATTAAAGCACTTTTTCAAGTATATTTTCAAAACGTGTTCATCGCTCCGAATACCATTCTCCAAATCCTCGAAAAATTCCAACAACAAACTTCTCCTCAACAACACAAAAACCAGCAAAAATAAAAAAAAAAGAAACTCACCTTTCGCCCAACCGGTGAGCACATTTCCAAGGTAGGCGACCTTGTGCGTGGGGTCGTACTCGGTGATGGAGGCGTTGCCCCTGTGCCTTCTCCAGAGTTTGCCAAGTCCTTTCATGAGAGACCTGAGTCTTTTGGCACCAAATTCTGAGCCACCGCTCAGTATACTCGAGGACGTCGTCGTCGAGGAGGTTAAACTGATCCTGTCGACCGAGTCAAGGCTGCCTCGGCGCACGATACCGATTTCCTCGTTGCTGTTCTCAGCGGAGAACATGTCGTCGGCTTTGACAGGTTCCGCTACCACGTCGCTTATTGCCTTCATCTTCGGAGCTTCTTCTTTTATTTCTCTCTTGAATTTGCTAAGCTCGTCAAATCACAGAGAGATAGATCGTTCTGCCGAAATCGGTACAATCCTGTAGTTATCTTTTTTTTTTTTTATTCCTCTATCGCACTCTGGATAAAAGAATCATATTTCACTGAAGCTATCGTAGGTAGTTTACAGTCAGTCGTGTAACTCGTTTGTCGCACTTTATGGTGGCACTGATATTATATTCAATGAAGAATAATAATCGAAAAAACACACTTGAGATTTATGTCGCGGAGACACTACATGTCAGCCGTCGGAAAGCAGTGTAGTAGTGGTCGGCACGAGCGCGACTGCGGTATTGACGATTTCGAGGCTCATCGCGCTCTCTGGAGAGAGCCGGCTCGCGTATTATTAATCAGCGATCCTCATCCCCACCACCGCCGTACCCAACCTCCCACCCTCTCGAGCTCGCGAGTCTTTTGTTTTTTCTCTCTCTCTGCTCGCTCGAGTTACGTAGCGGCGGCTATCCTATATGCGTGTTGTCGTATTTTGCGACCGGTATATATGTGTCCACACACGGCAATCCGGAACTGGGGGACACTTGTCTTTACTGGAGCTTCTTCTTCTGTTTAGGCACCGATGGGATATCGAGCAGCTGCTGGACTCATGCTATCGTCGCTTTACGGACGTCGCTGGAAGCCTGAAAAAGTTGAAAGGTATACAAGAATTAGTTTTGGATGCAGATCGCGACTGTTTTGAAAATTCAGGGGATTCCCCGCGGGAGAAACAAAGATTCGCGGAAAGATGGCAAAAATGCGCTTTGAATACCGAATGCAACTTTGTCTTTGCTCTGCGGGTTTTCTATTCAAGAGTTTGGACGTTCTTTGGATTGGAAGAGATATATTATTATAAGCGTGATCACGATTTATTTATATACGTGTTTCTGTGTAAACAAAGTCGATAAAGCTGCGATTGTGCAAGAGGAAGAAGGAGAAACAGGTGGGGCGGATTTCTTCGGAAGTGCCGTCAGCCGTATACACTTTGGAGTACGGCTTTGACAATTTATCGACCAAGGTGATAAGAGAGACAATGTGCGATGTTTATTATCATATATATGCATATTGCATACACGCGTGAAAAAAAAAGTTGTCGAGGTATTTGGCCTGGGTCCGAGAATTTCTTTTTTTAATGAAGCTCTTAATATATGACAGCTTGAAATAAATGCGGAATTAACGAGGATGACAAATATATCGTCGCGGTTTATTGTTATTGTGTATCTCTCATTGCCGTCGGGAACCGTATATCCCGCGTATAATAAACGTCGTTAGTTATTATTCATTTTGTAAGACATCCTAGAACCGCGAAACGTATATAATAACTCGGATGATTTATCTCGCGACGGGCAAGTTTTTTTTTGTCTTCGGTACTGTCAAACAATGTGCTAAACTTTGGAAAAAAAATCGTTTACTGCTACTGTTGTAAATAAACACACCAGTGATTTTCAACAATCTGAGCGCGTCCGACAGCTGGTTATTTTCTCTCAGTTTGGCAAGAACGAAAGTTTGCATACGCTTCACGGGCAAAAAGACGGTTTATTATACGAATTTCGATCTGATTTATGCAAAGCGAAAATACACCTGCTCTCCATTTTCGCAACGACTGGCTTCGAGCTCTCGATAAAATCCAACGATTTTCATAACTGATTGAAAGGAATATTCGCATAAATCAAGCCGCTGCTTGATATATATCTCGCACACAAAAAACGATACTTTCCATAAGTAACCCTATAACAACCAAACAACGCCTATCTCCAAAATTTTCAAGCTTATCACTAACAAGACAAAACTTCTTCCCAAACAATCCTGCTACCATACACAGTACACAACTCCCTAATCGACCATCTCGCGCAATTACAGCTCGATCGGAAGCCTCAAGCCCATAGTTCCTATATACACCCATCCTTACGCAAGTGCACACTTACAGCAGTAGCTATAGCAAAGGCAAATGCAAATCGGCGACGGAGACGCCCCATTCCGATGGTAATTGCTTAATTGTGCAACTGCGACAGAGTTAGAGTGGGGGGAGGTATTTACGTGCCGGCGAGAGAGGCTGTTTATACGCCACCCGCGCGACTTAAAGACGGAGCCGCTTCCGAGCAGTTAAGTGCCTGGTTGACGAGAGAGTGGTTTCTCTTTTTTTCGAGAGAAAGAAAGAAAGATTATAAGTAAGAACGACGAATTCCGTCGCGGTTCGTGAGCGCATGCGCGACGCAGCTGATGGTTAACGAGGAATTATATTGAAATTGTTGCGTGAAGAGAGATTTTTTTCATGTGCTCGGTAATTTGCTTGTAACTTCAGGATTTAGCAACGATAACGCGTCGGTCTGTCTCATCAAATAGGAGAATGATGAAATTTATTGTTCGACGATTTAATTCAAATACTATAACGCGTGTACTCAAAAACACAACCCTTTCATCCACACATCGGATAAACACAAACAAAACATACAGCTGGCTGGCGCCGCAAACTCGTAAAACATTCCCCGACAAAACAACATCGAGCGAGACTCGATTTTCGCACACACGTATGATACAAAAAGCCTCGAAGCCCGTCGACCTTCGCTGTTCTCGCTCAGTTCCTTATCCTCTTTTATTTCCTCAAGTCGAACAGGAGCAGCACAGCCAAAAGCAACGTTGGCGTCATCCCTGTGCGCGTTATCGTCGGAAAACAATGTGGTATCGTCTCGGCAATAGTAAAAAAAAAATTTTGTCGACAATCGTCCCCATTTTACTGTTTTTAACGCGTATATGCATATTCACGTAGACTCGCGCGTATAGAGTTTATCGTCCGCTCGAGCGACTTATCGCGGACGTGCAGCGCCGGAAACTTTCTCGCTGGTTTCTCCAATTGCGCGAACGGAAGACCGCAAGTGCTGCTACTGGCTTTTTGCTGCGTCTGTGTATGCTATACTACTATACACTGTTGTTTCTTTGAGCTAGCTTTCCTTTGCGCGAGTGTAACGTAGCAGAGGTGTACACGTGCATTTTTAAGCGCGAAAGGTTCAAGAGGTCGGAATTCGAATTCGACCTTTCTTCTCTGATTCTCTCGAGATTTCCGTATAATTTTGGAATAAATTTCGCGCGAGCGCAAGAGTTGAAAATAAAAATTCTACCGGAATACAATGACTCTTGCGAGAGACATTGACTCTCGAGTTCGCGTATATATATATATGTGTGTGTGTGCAATTAAAAGTGTCGTATCAGTTCGAGAGGAATCGTATACATACGTGTCAGCGAACAAATATGCGCATATTATTTTCGAAGGTTATAGGAAGTTTTTATATTCAAAACAAAGAAAGAATTTCGTATAGGAATAAAAAAATAATAATAATGAGTTATGCGTAGTTTTTTGTATGCGAAAGAAAGTATTCATTGTTTCAAAACTGCGTTCGTAATCGTTGAACCAAAATAATATGCAAACAGGCCAATGCTCAACGGTACAGGCGCATTGTTTTGCATCGTTGCAACGAGCACCAACGAATGCAAAAAAAGAAATAATAATATCGCGGACGTCTAAAAATTCCTTCGCATAATAATACACGATCGGGAGACTATAACGAACATAATGACGTCGATATGCAAATACACGGATGACGTTTGGATTTTCGCTATGGAAGTTTATTCTTCCGTAAAACAAACTCTGTCGAAAAATCAAGACAAGTAGGTCAGAGTCTCAAAAAACGCACTCACTCGCATAAACAAACCCAAAACAAGCTTTCGATTGTCTGTACCCAAGCGCCGGTACGTCCAACGAAAAAGAACCACTGTATAACGATTTCTGCTTTCATACATACACACATATATCCAGATCGCGCATCACCGCTTTAACGATCGCGCACGCGAAGGACATCCGGGCATGTGTATCCCGTCCTTCCCGTCCAAACACACACACACGTATAGATATATACACGCGTCATCGTGTCATCCTCCCCTGCTTATACACGAGCTTGTGTCGTCCTTCTGCAAATTTCATATAATACGTAAGTAAGTCCATTTTGTGATCTCGCAAAGCGCGCGAGGTTACGTGCGCCGAATTCGAAATAATCGCGCTTACGTGTGCGCGCGCGCGCATGTGTTTTTGCCTGTTTGGGTTTCGCGAGTATGGAGGAGTTTTCGGAAATTACCCACGCGTGCAGGATAAACTGGTGTGTTATGGGAAAATTTCGGAGTAGTTGCTCATTTGTGGATGAAGGCACGTAGATGAGAGAAGCTGTATTATATACGTCCTGCGCGATGAGCAGGAGATGGACGGGTTTTTCAGAGGAGTGTAATGGAGCTTTATGTAACGATTCTACTCGTGTTTCTTCTTTTTGAACTTGTTATGTTGCTCGTGATTTATTTATCTGGCGAAAAAAAAAATATATTTTCGGTTTGCAGGAGAGGAGAGACATATGAAATTTTGTTTGTGGTTTTACGAGAGTTAAATAACCCATTGTTTGGATAAATGTATAAGCGCCGGGAAAACGTGCGTGTGCCTACTTGAAAATATTTATTTCAACGATGAAATGGGCACATCTATCCAACGACGACAACTTGAGACTAATAGACAATCGTTTCTGAGAAAATGAACATTATAAACTAAGAAGATCAAAGGGTCATCATCGAAGTCAACGCTTTGGAATATCCCCTATAGGCATCGATGTGCCACTTAGTGTTTGAGATTTCACTCGCAGAATTTTCAATTCTACTTTTTGTCACGCGTTTGCAATGCATAAACACTAATGCACTAATCTTTTTTTTATCACGATCAATTAGACGCGCGCGAGTGACTACGTCGGCGATTGCAATCATCTGTCGGGGAGAGAGATGCTGGAAGATTTCCGAATAAATTACCGATGACAAGAGCGTTTTATCTCTCTTGATAATGAATGATTTTATTTTCCATGTGTACACGTGTGCATTTGTGCTAGGTATAAGCGCCAATGTCGCGCGTTGACCGTCAGCGCGCACTAAATCGAGTGTAAACGCGTGTATCCATCATCACCGTTAATGCTGAAAATTGCTCTTTCAATTTGAAAAATTGATCCATCTGTCAGCGCCCGCGAATGATAAAAGTAGGTACAATTAGCGCAGCTTCGCGGAAATGTTGCGAAGGTGAGAATTTTTATGCGGTTGTGTGTTGTACTGGTTTGGTTAAATTTTACGTGTGAAAATCATGGAAAAACAATCGAGGTGATCGATCGAATGTTTGTAGGTATACCAATAATATTTGCAACTTGGTGGAAAACAAGTTCGAAGGTGACACAAAAATTACGTGATTTCGAAAAACATGACAATCGATCATAAGACACTTTGCATAATCTTAGTATCATGGCGCCAGTATGATTTTTTAAGGATGTAACCAACACGTTTTTACACTGCAATAGCCAATTGAAAATTCTAAGCGTTTTTTTCTGCATTTCGCGGAATGGATTTTTCCTTAAACAGAACGAGAAGCAAAAAAAAAGTGATGAGTCTCCTCTCTCGCACACGAGGCATCGAGCTATCTCAACAATAGAAGAGGACAATACGCTCTTTGAAAAATGCACAAACGTTTCTTCAAAAATTATGATGTATCACTAAAGCAAACCCGACAAAAGCACGTATTACGCGGAAGAAGCCGACACTAATTAAAGAGTGTCAGGTCCCTGCGAGTATTTTACATAACAGGCTACGCGTTTTTCCTGTAGCTCATTAGAGAGCAGAAGAAAATCGCTGAAAAATTCGAAGATACAGAGCACGATATAATGCGAATACCACGAATTCGCGCTCGAAAAACCCGCTCATGCTTTTAATGAACTCGTTTCGTTTCCCCCCTTTTTGCCCCTGATGATGTCGCAGGGATCGAGGGACTCGAAATGTCGCGGGTATATTATATGGCACAAATATCTCCGCGGAATGCTTTTGCAGCAGAGATATATTTGCATAGATGGAATCTTTGGCCGTGTGTGTCGTCGAGACGAGGAATGACAATGAAACCGGTAAAAGTCGAGGAACTTCAAATGAGATGTGCAATTTTCCAAGTTATTTGTAATACATGCTAAGAGTTGCTAGTTTGAAATTGATATGTATATGAAACTGGAAGTTTTTGATCTTGTTTTTTTTTTTCTGTCTTACCCACACACGCGAGTTGCTTCTGAATTCGATTAGCATGTGGTAAACATGACGTGAACTCACCTGCAACAAAAAAAAGGAAGTAGAACGTTACTTAGTTGTACATCATAAAGGTGTGAATAAATTTATTTCAGATTAAATTTATTGTATACATAAATATTCTCTGTATATTATCAGAGCAAGGCCATATATAAAGTAAACCATCATCAGACACAAGAATGCATCGACATCAAACTCAACCGTATACAACACAGTAGCAGTTGCAATTGCATGTACACAGTACACGCGCAGGCATATACACAAGAATGAAAAATCCGCCCATAGCGAGCGTATACTAATGGACTACTAATTAATAGCTCCTGTACCGTTAATTGTCGTGTTAATCGCAACTATAAACATATAGACTCTCGCACACACACATGCACTCTATAGCGCGTCTAGGCCACATATATAGAGTATCTGACTCCGTGCGTTACGGTATCTAACGCGTGCACGCGCATGCGAACGGTTCGCGGATTGCGGTGGTTTTTACTGCACACGAGAGCAAGCTGCTGCTGCCAGGTCAAACCGCGACTACTATACACCATGTATAAGTATATACTTCTCCTCTCTTATTCTCTCTCTCTCTCTCTCCCGGCCTCTTGGCATTATCCGCTGCATAGGCCATACGACGCATCTAGGAAAATTAACGCCTCGTGTGTTGCGCGTATAGGCACGAACTGTCATTTTCATCGTCTATACATAGCGGCCTTTTGTGTTTCTTCGATGCGGTGTACAGGTGTATAACGTTTTCCTTTTTTTTTCATAAATCACGCATATATACTTAAGTCTTCCGACGCTCTCATACGTTTGAATAAAATTATTCGATGCAGGAATGCGGCTGTTCCGTTGTTTTGATTTTCGCGCGGGATATATTGTTATATACTATACGTTTGAGTTGCGTTTGTTGTGTTGGAAATCGTCTCTGGATTATTATTGAAGTGTGAGAAATCGGCTATTTTTGTGAAAACGTGATCGCGAGTCGTAAAAATATCGTTGAATAGACATTAGACACATTAGGTTGAAAGACAGGTATTTTAATGGCTTGAATTCGATGCATTAATGAGCTTTTGATATAGTGAATTTTCTTCGGAATGCATAATCACGTTGCGACACGTTTTGTTTTTGTTTTTGTTTTTTTTTTTAAGCCGATCGTCTGACTTTTAATAGGAATCGAGCAAAATCGTTTTTACATTATAATATAGTATAAAATAATATTCTTCGCTTATATAGATATCCCAGGTGTAAGTTTGGATAGCAAACTGATAATGTTTATCTAAAATGTATATAAATTTAATACTACTCCGATAAGATTATATCGCAACGCGACAACTAAAAATAATTATTCGATGCTATCAGTCGATGTATCTCCGGCCTAAAGGAGTACGTTTTTAAGGTCATCGAATGTTCAAAAAAAGACTGCACACGTATGATACAAGTGGATCCGATAAAAAACGAATCGTAAATTATGATTTACGCTTCTGATCCTGTCGATATACAACATAATCTCTTATAACGAAACCGATACAACGTGCGGATCTTATCCGTTTTTTTTTCGCGCGACATAATCTAATTTGCAAGATTACCCAGAAAAAGTTTATAGTTCATCCGGAGAAAAAATCGCTTCGAAAATCGGCGTCACAGTCACTTCAGAATTCACATGTATAGCGCAAAAGCTTTCATGCAAAATCCATCTTCAGCTATATAGTCGCCTCGAAAGTCACCTCGGGGGCACTGCTTCCTATATCGAACTCATACACGCTCTCCTGCGCGTTCCGGAAGAGACGACCGGCTTCTCTTCCACACACGATGATGATTCTTTCGACACGAGTTCTGCGCTACCATATAGCCGTGTACGGAGGCGAGTTTCGAAAAAGGAGCGTCGTCGGGTCGTCGGCTTTTGCTTGTTTTTCCAGGTATGCAAGAACACGAACACAGCTGAGCGAGCCATCCGAGTCGCGCAGTTTCGTCACCGGACGACGAGAAGAGGTGAGGCACGTGGAACTATTTTGGAGGAGTTTGCTCTCAAGAGAGAGAAAAAAGTTAAGGGAATTGGGTGTTTCGATTAATTGACGGTCCGGATTGGTTTCCCAGAGTATACATCGGTTCGAGTAAAGTAAACAACGCGACGCTTATGAGTCTTCGCTGTCGCGCACAGGACGATTGCGTGGGAGGATTTTTATTGTGATAAAATATACTGGGGAGTTATCGACATCGTCGTGTGGATTTTGAAATCTATATAGTTGGTTATGTCATTGTCGATGTACAATGCAATCGGATGTTTGTTGTTATTATTTTCAAATGCAATACTCCATAGGCAATACAATAAATTGATTTGTGTAGCAACCTATAAAGACTTCCTTATTATACAAGCGTTGAGAAAGAGAATAACGAGGAGTTAACTGTTACGTATTTTAATAATATCAAATCGACGTCCAATCATCATTACTATTATGTACAGAAAATAATTTTCTCAACAAAATTAACGCTTATATTTCCCTATTCATTGCATAACAACGCGTAAACCTAAGAACACAATTTTCCCGGAACGCAGCTTAATTTTCACGCACAAATTTGCTCGGCGTCTGTATAGAAACGCAAACACCTAATCGCTGTTGCATATGAGGCTACCGCGAACTTTTACGAGAAAACAGTCGCGATAGCGCAAAAGAATGAAGCCGCTAACACGCTAATTTATCCTCCATTGTAATGTATTCCAGTGGCGTTTTTCCTTTTCACGAGCGAAAAAAAGGAGGCAAGAGCGATAAAAAAAAGCACGAACCGCGCGCTGCCTTTTTTTTCTGCTCCTGGTTACGAGCCGTTTATCAGGAGTATAATGGCTCGGAGGCGCGCGCGTGACGACAAGACCGTTTGAGCACGTAGGTATATGTATATATATAACGAGATTTCCTTCCTGGAAAAATTAGCTAATGGCCCCGAAAAACCTTAGAGTTGAGGAGAAGGGGCTATAATGCGGGTCATTTTCTGTGATATGAGTTATATATTTTTGATAACGGCTTGTACTTAGATAATTGAGTTGGCTGTGAAAGAGACTTTTTTACTTCACTACTATGAATGACTTAATTGCTATTTACTATAGTCAGCGGTAAAATTAGATGGAACGGACACGTGCAGCTCTCAAACGTGATCTGAAGAAAAGAGCTAAATTGTTCTATTATCAAATATTCGCAACCAGTATCAAAATTGCATAGTAGATTATTTCGACGATGATGCAAGTGAAATCAAAGTCTTATCGAGTCCAACGACGTTGTATAATACCGTCGCAAATAGCACAGAACATTTACTCGAGTAATCGTATGGTAAGAGAGCTTATGCAGCATGAAGAAAATTAATAGTCCTTATTATATATACGCGTTCTTCTAAGAACACTCGCGCGGCCATTGTTGTATATACGTTATAAAACTGTTCATTAGCCGAGGGATAACGAATGACGATCATTTCAACGATCCATATTTCGATCTCATTACAGCCTTGGCTCTTTATAAACTCGGCTGTTTTTGCACTTCATCAACAATATAAACCGTTATCGTATGAAAGGTCCTTTTTTACTCTCGCGCACAATCAATCAGTGCGAACAAAAAGAGTTTCATAACGCATCGATACATGAAACTCAAAATTTATCATTTTCCCAATAATCCACGTGCTTTTACCCCATAATAAAAAAAAAAAAAACTTTCTACACACGATACAGCCACTATAACACACACAAAAGCTGAATAGATCGCTCCACCTGCTCGCGTTGAAAGCACCGTTCGCTGCGGCTGGCACAATGCAAAATCGGCCTCGTCAAATTACAATTCACGCGCGGTTCATTGCGCACGCGATAACGGAGAATGCCGGACACGGGCCGCTGCTGCTCTATCTTTTAATATGCAGCAGCAACAGCACTATACTACGACTTTGTGTGCCGCCGGAGGACATTTTCCTCAGCGAAGAAATTGATCAATGCTGGATTGTATATTACGCGGAGCTTGGGATTTATGAAAATTCAGAATCGACTCTGGAATGCTTTGCTGACAGCTGATGCAATTTGTCTTTATTACGATCGATCGCTATATGGGTGTGGGACGACGACTAGTTCTTTCCTCGTGATTATTATACACTAGACTGCTAAAGTTTCAGTATCGATTTACCTGCTGCTGCTGTTAATTTTTATCGCGAACGTATATACCCTTCAGTTTTTTTCTCTATACTCTCTGAAATCGATCGTTCAAACGTTACATACATCGAATACACCAAAAGCCAATCTCGAAAAGAAACAGCCATACACAGGCACAGAGATAATACGCATCTCTCGAACCGCACCTACTCTCATCCACATCAGACGTGTGCTACTCCAAGCGATGACGTCACGATAAACATCATCTCTCTCTCCTATAGCTCAGCACAGAAGAGTCGGCCGACGATCCGCGGCAATGATCACCGCCTCCAGAGCGGCTTTACCGTTCGTCCGATATCTCTCTTTCCATGAGCCGCTAGATCTCTGATTGGATTCGCGCCGCGTGCGCGTTACGGATCGCGGCGTGTTATGTCTGTGCGGTGCGATACTATATACCAGCAGGTGAGCCACTGTACACATACACGTTTATAAATGGAGCCGACGAGGAGCTGCTGCGCGTGATGCAAGCTCGATTTTGAAATACGCGCGCGAACGTTTGAAGTTCGAGCCATTAGAGAGTAAAGAGAGAGACTGTGGAATGGCATTTAGATGAAGACGCCCTGGGAAAAACTCTGTGTGTATAAAAGGAGAAAAGAGGGATAGAGAGAGAAAGAGGTTTACGAGCGATTGCAGTTTTGAACGTGGTTTTGGAGAGAGGTCGAAAGTTTGCCAATAGGCACGTTTGGAATGTCGAATTGAGCTCTTTTTTCTCTCTCTCTCTAACCGAGTGGTTTCGAAAAGTCGGCTGGAATTTCGCGCGCGGTTTTAAATGTATCTGGAACGTGTTTGCCGATGCATATACCGACGGAGAATTTTAATTCGTAGGCTAGAGTAGGGACGATCTCGTAATGGACTTTTTTTTAATACCCGGTAGTTGACGCACTTTTTTTACGTTTCAATTATATATCGACAAACATCAGACCAAAAAAAAAATCCAGGCTGAATTTCAATATCCACACCTGCTACAATAAGAGCCATCGAGTCCAGTATCGCTTATCTCTTGCGAGCCGACGAGCAACACAGTTTTCAGCGTGTGCGATAATTTATCGCCGAATTATGCGCGGGGAATTTAAAATTCGTCTGTGAACTCAGCTGCCCACGACCTTAGAAGAAAAAAATCCTCTGAAAATTAATTTTCCACATTCCATGCAACAGTAACAGCAACAGCAACAGCGTTCACCGATCGTCTCATCCTTAACCTACTCGACATGGATTTCGCAAGTCAGAATTAACCATCGGACACACAGTGAGATCCAAAGGGCCTTCGATCCCGATCCTTCCGCAATAAATAAAATCCTCGAATTTATTATACACACATAGGAGTGAAAGACAGCGCTGCTGATGCGTCGTCATCTGTTCGCAAGGACTTTTCCTCTCGAACTCGTATATGTGTTCGTCGTTTCAGGGTCGAGCTTTCGACGCTCGTTAAACCGTTCTCTCGTGCTGACATAATACGAACCGACGATCTCTCGCGAGTGTTATAAACAGACGCGTGATGTTGTGTGTGTGTGTGTGTGTGTATAAAAGGAAAAAAAATGCAGTGTGAAGCAAGCCGCATGTGCAGGAGTTTGTTTTTAAGGCAATGTATGTGTTTGATTCGTTCCAGCTGATGGATATCTGCGATGAGGATTTTAGGATAGAACGAGTTTTTGCTTGGTTCTCGCGAGAGTGTGTGAGACTTGAGATGCTAAAATCACACTTCTGACTACAGCTGATTTGTGGTTTGATTCTCTGTTTGCGGCCGCCTTTGCGAAAGCGTGTTTTTTTAATGCGTTTGCAAAAATGTATATAAGTGTTCTACTCAATGTTTATAATATAATAAATGCTTGGAAGGATTTTAAGGCCGGCTGTGCGAAATATATGCGCATTTTTATGGGCTCATTTAGCGAATTTTAAAGAAACCCAGCCGTTTACGAAATCGATGTCAACGACTCGTTAGGATCTTCCCGATAGATAACAATCCAAGCCGATCGTTTATTTAAAAAAACCAACGATCAAACTTTTCCACTCAATCTCCAAAATATATAAACGAACAAAGTATATGATTCCGGAAAACTATCAGCGATCAAAAAAACGATCAACACACCGCTTCCGTTGCGTCACGTAATTGTCCGGCATTGCTGCTGCTGCTAACGCTTAAATTTATGCACACAAGCATATCAGGCTTTCGACTCTCTTGCACGCGGTGAATTTTGCATTTTCCTCGCGCGCGTCGTCGTCGCCGCTAACATCTTAATTCCCCCGACGCTTTCACCTATCCTTCCTTCCTGTAATGCCTGCAGTATACATATAGCTGTAAGATATTACGAACACAGTAAGCAGCAGCAGCAACAGCAGCAGCTACTTCCGAGCATGAGAGATAGAGCTGCAAAAGCGGCCAGATGCATATGCGGAAAAGAGAAAGGCGAGAGGCAGAGTAGGGGACGAAATGCGGTCGGTCGATAGTAAAAAAGTCGGAAGAACACAATTACGGCCGGGTTTTTATTCCTCTGCAGCTCAAGCTGCTCTATACTCTTCTGTGTGTGTGTGTGTGTGTAATTTAGCCGACGCGAAATTCTGGATTATAACGAGAGTTACTGAGGTGTCGCGACCAGGAAATTGTGAATCTTATATGGTAGAGAAGCTTCGGTTCCTTGAAAATTTTATATTTCGCTATGAAGCTCTCAGAGTACAGTGAAATAATTTTAATTGACGACGAGAGGTGCAGTGTTGGTAATTAGGAAAAGTGCTGTATACTGTTATGAAACAATTATTTTTTCGCTGAGCAAACACACACACATACACTGACAATGCGCTCGACTCGAGATTGCGCGGATTTTATCTGGCGTACGTTATACGCTCTGTGCGAGAGTGTCTCGGCAATTAAACGTCGGCGAATTAAAATATCCAATTGAGCCACTTGTGCCCTGAACACCCAACTCAAAGCAGACCCACAAGACTCTGTGTATACCCGTAAAAATATAGACACACACATAGTACGACTGCAACTAAATACATGAAGAAAAAAAAAGAAGCACACACAACTCACAGTATCATAAATAAAAATTGCGGAAGCGCGCAATTACACCGAATGATCCCGTTACACATTTTTACCTCTCCAATTCTTACTAGCTCTCTGGTATCTCTCACATAACGCGCTTTTCGTTGCAGCAGCAATAGTAGCTAAGTGTCTCCGCGGGAGTCTATATTATTT
Organism: Pteromalus puparum; assembly: GCA_012977825.3. Taxonomy (NCBI): domain Eukaryota; kingdom Metazoa; phylum Arthropoda; class Insecta; order Hymenoptera; family Pteromalidae; genus Pteromalus; species Pteromalus puparum. Next base: position 10,739,455 of record CM053168.1, on the reverse strand, counting down.
CGGCGTGTCCGCGTGTAAATATACACATCTCCAGGAGGACAATTACGGCAATAAGGCGTGGCGCATTAATTTAGAGCTTACTCCGCTGCACTGCTCCGCAGCTCTAATTTATATCGTTAATTTCGCGAGGCGATTCGTCGCTGCAGTGCATATATACGTGTATTCCTCGAGTCTCTGCTTGCTGGGAATTTTCGAGAGTCCGATTTTAATTAGGGGCTTGCCTGTACATTATGTCACACAGTCGAATATTTTATTGGCGCGTTGTAGACGTTATAGATGTAATCGGGCTCTCGTTTCGTGCAGTGTGTATACGTTATATACTGCATCGGTCGGAGATTTTTGTGCGAGGGTTATTTGGAAAATATAGTGGGCGGCCCGTGTGTGTGTGTGTGTGTGTGTGTGTTACAGGGCCAATTAACTGATAAGATTTATACGTGAGAACGTTTGTTCTCCGCGCGGTGGGTTTTTCTCACTTTTTGCTCCGCTTCGGAGTGTGGAACTGTGCGCGAGATCGACTTTGTTTTTTTTTTAGAGGATATTTTTAAGAGAGCTGTAATTCCTGTTGATAGGTTTATGTACTGCTCTGTCTTGCGTTGCGACGAGCTGAAAAACGTCTTAAACGTTTCGCTGAAGGGAAAAAAAGAGGGAAATATATTGATGAAAAAATTCGGGGAAAAAAGTTGACGATCGTTACGTGTTAAATATTCAAATCATTGCTCACACGGGAGTGAACTTTGACGCGGAATTAATGCAAAATAAGCACTGGTTAAATAACGTGTGTAGGTATATGTATAAGGCTTTTTATCACTATAAGCGATGTCGCAGCGCGCGGGAGGAAAAAGGTTTGATTTTTTAATCGGGAATCGGTAATCAGCTCAAATGTTCTTGTGGATAATTGACGCGCTGAATTTGCCTTTCGAATTGTTTGATTGCTTAATCACAGGCCTCCTGTGAATAACACACACGCGTTGGTTTCTTTTATAGAGCATCATCGATTATAATTTTTTTTCGACTTTCGATAAAAGCATGGTAATCTGTTTTTCTTTTGCTCCTTAATTGCCCTGATAAAAAGGTTAAACGATTATAATTTCACGTGTTAACGACGAACTAACAACTTGAAAGACAACATTCATTTTAGATCGTCTGCGCGTGTGGAACAATTTTTGCATTGCAGGTCAGTTAGAAAGTTTAGATTCGCGAAACAGTTTCTTTTCCAGAAAAAGAAAACTTCATGTTTATTTATTATCAACGCTATGAACAAAAGTGTACCAAGCACAAGTTTCGCATCAAATCACAGAAGAATCTACAATCGCAGAACCGATGAATTTTCCATTACGTAAAGATCTCTCGACAAAAATCCCATCGCCAAATCAATCGCAGTCACACACCGCAACAGCAATACCAATTAGCGCTACAACAATGGTTCCACACTACACAAATCGCCAATTTAAAGGCAGACACTTTCGCATGCGACGCGCGCCGCCTGAAAATTACGCGCGTCAACAAAGCGCCTCTACCTATCGAATAGCAATACACACACACACACCCACACACACATCAGTACTTATCGCATAAAACGGAAGCTCACGAAGGTAGACTGACGATACGGTGCTCATGTCGTCAGCGCATCCGATCGCAATTATCCGCCATTTGGAATGGATCGCTCGTGTATAAGTTTATGCATATGCATTCCGTGCACGTCGCCATTACTCCCTCGCAGCTGCGCGGGATGTGTGACGCTGTATACGCAATCGTCCTTTTACTCTTTTTTTTCGCAAATCTGGTGGTGGTGGTGGTGGCTTTTTTTTCTCGTGAATATTCAGAACGCGGCAAAAAGATAAGCGGATCACGTTCGAGCGCAGCTGATCGAGGGAAACGACGCACGGATTAAGAGGATCTATCCAGGCGAATGAATAGTCATCAGGCTGATTAAAAGAGTGAGATTGATTTACGATTCGCTTCGTGCGTGTGTGTATATTTCTTGCTGATGCTGAGGAATTGCGATTTTTGTCGCTGCGACATTAATGTCGTTGCGAACAAAGCATGCAAATTAGACAGATAATTTGAAAATAATGTCCGCCAGTACCTTGGAAACATTAAAATTATTCAATTGCCGGAAATAAATATTCGTCTATAGGTATCTATACCCCAGACAGGAATTTTGATCCCTCGCTTTGTTAATTTTTTTTCTTATTGTCGAACAGGCGGATGCAGAGGTGATGGATTTGAAACGTCTCCGCCGAACTTTATGAAAAAAAATTATATATGCTACGAAGAATGCAAGTTTTTCAGAAGCTCGTAAAACTCAAGTGTCCGAACGAGCCCGAAACCGGTAATAGAGTTATTTTTAGACCGAGAAAGTGCGAGAATCCTTATTGACCACGCCTCGTTTTTAGCAACAGATCCTGATTTTCTGCTCAAGGCGATTCGACCAGCCATCGCAACAAAAATCAAAAACATTACACGCAAGCTTATCGAAAACAAATCTATTATACGTGAAAAAGCTCGACTTGCATATGAATTTGCATTTTTCCCAGCGAGCACCGCCAAACAATATATCGCGGGAAAACAAACCCGTTCGGACATTTCCCTTTCGCGGAAGAAAATAGTCTTCCGCGCAGCGCTGTATATGTATATACTTTCGCAGTCGTAAAAATAACTTATCTGCGGGGGTTGCTGCCGCCGTCGGTATTTAAGCTAATGGTGCGTGTGTGCCGATTTTTATGCTAGCAAGGAGGAGATTTTCATGCAAAGTCGAAAGTTTGAAGAAAAGAATCAAGGGGATTGTTCAACTGCCGTGGGAAGCTACTTTTGTGTATATCAATAAAATTGTCTGTGATTTCCTTATAATTTCATGCAAATTTCTGCTTGAAAATTCGCTGCGCTGGAGAGGAAGCGCGTGTATATGCATGCTCGCGGAATTCCTTGCCGTAAGTACAGTAGTCTCTATGCAAAACTCGTTGCGATATATATTCGCTTGCGGTATTGCGTTTCCGAGAAATTTATTCACTGCGTACTGGTATTAAAAAGTGTATCATCGGTATGGATTTGCTAATTCGGAATATTTAATACTATTTAATATTCGACCGCTTCTCCAGTGTTGCTTATTCTTAAACCGTGAATCGAGTCACCCGGAGTTTGAGTTGTTACTTGAAAAGACGAAGGAGTTCTTCAAAGCTTTTTCCCGCTGATTCGTCGTCATTTCTTTTGTCGGTTGAGTCGATTTGTCGTCGTAGTCAGTCGCGAGTCGAATTTGATTGAGATGTCGATATCGTGATTGGGTTTTGTAAAAAGTCATGATCTGCAGATGTAATATCATGAGCGACTAAAACAGCAGACCAAGCGAGGCAGTTTTAGCATTGATGGCACACCGCTATATCCAGACTCGAGGTGCATATTATTGTGAGGAAAATGGAAAAGTGCCTATGCGCCACCTATATTTTCACCTGCGAGAGACACTGAGAGTTCAGACGGTGACGGAAAGGGCCAGTCCAAAACTGCTTTGTTTCGATGATTGATATATCGCTCTAGCGGTCCACGCGTAGGTATCATTTATAAAATTAAGTTTAATTCAGACGCAGAATAGCGTTTTCAAAAGAAAAATGTTTGGTACATAAGATCATTTATAAGATTCAATTTTTAAAAATGTCATATTTTCATAATTTTCACTTTTTTAGAGTTTATAGTAAAACGAGTCGAGTAAAACGAACAGCCAAGAAGAGTCAAAATAGAATAATTACCATGTATTTTTTAGAGTAGGACAGTTGAGCTCCTTGTTAAATACAAAAACAAAAAAGTCGACGGTTCCATGAAAATTCATCCGTAATACTTTTTTTTCGAAAAAGTAAAAACAGAAGAGAGTAGCCGATTCTCAAAGTGGTACAAATTTCGTATAATTTTTAGGTAGACCTAAATCGCACAATGAGAACCACCACGCTCTCGGATGAATAAAACACGGACTTTTCGAGAATGTAGATCGCGTTCTACGAAAAAAAAAGAATCGCGCATATCCGTCTGAATCGCAAGCAATTTCCGACCTTCTTTCCCCCCTCTATATCGTCTCACAAAATTGCAGAAAACCCATTCCGATAAACGAGTCGATAATAAGCCACAATTCTCCAAAAAAGCTGTAATTGCGTAACTTGCACATTATACATACGTACGTTAAGAAGAAAAATCGCGGAACCAATTTCGCCGCACCATCAACACCTCGCAGCGAGAAAAAAAAAGTATAAAAACAAACCCTTTCGCGTGTGAGAAATCGCTCGTTGCGTGTACTAAGCTACACGAAAACTGCAGCGCTGTGTATATCGATTCGCGGAAAACTTCTGGTTCTGCGCAACCTGATTTTTTTTCATACAGACACAAACACGCACATGCGATGCATGAAATAGAAAGAAATTCGTGCGCCCCGTTTTCTTGCGGTCTGTGTATATACACACTGAGGCACCTTTCCCTCCAACAACGTATATACATACATACATATATATATATATATATATATAAATATTTTTTCTCTCATGCGCAGCGGGTATATAAAGCGATAAAGCATGCAGTTCTTTTATTCATCGGCGCGCGCGCGCGCTCGTATGTACACTGAGCGAGGAAATAGTCCGCATAACTGTTGTGCGCGCAGTCTTGTGTGCGAGTCCGTATGTGTATGTGTGTATATACCGATCGCCGGTTTCCGAAGCGTAAACTTGACTTCTCCGGGCGATCGGCTGCTCGATGCGCGCGCGCGCGCGCGCTTGTCACCTGCGTCGCGACTTTGTGTCTTCCGAACTTTGATTTATTCTCCGAGTTAATTTACGCGCTGCGCTTTTCAGAAGTGCGTGTGTATTGTATATATGCGTATGGGGTATTCAGGCGTTGGCTGTATGTGCGTCTACTATATAACCGATTTCTACGTGTGGCCTTTGCGGCATTGATACCGCTCTTTTATTTACGCTCAGCGACGACCACAGACGTATATATTGTCTTTCGGTTATGGAAGCGACTATATATTTATACTGTTATACCGCGTGCCTCCGCATTGAATTATGTATGCTAATCGCGCGCATATTTCTGCCATTATACGTTCGAAGCTTATAATAGCTCTCGATTCGATACTCAGTCCCGCACATCAGAGAAAACAGGCAATATCAGCCGAAATTCACGTGGAAGTGTCACCCTCGTATCCCTCCGATGTTAATGCCGTGATATCAGTCCTCATCAGGAGTCTTAACGACGAGGAACTCCTACTGCGCGACTTTGTATCACATACACTCACTCGACCTCCGAATGTAATATCGATCGCAGGGCGGGTTTCGCGACGTTTGTTATCCCAGACACTGCCCCGATAAGGCCTATATAGCTTATTCTTACGGGGTTTTCCGATCGGGATATAATAATACACTATATGATGAACGGCGCGCACGCACGAGATTTCGCGCGAGAGATATATACTGTTACGGCGAGGTGCAGCACGTCACAATACCTATACCGAGCGTGTGTTCCACTCTGTTATAAAGAGGAAGAAGCGGTAGGAGATTGATGGATCGCACTTTTGGGAGATTGGGATTATACGTGTCTTAACGGCTAGTCAAGCTTTCGGCGTTAATTAATGGCGCGCATAGCGCGCGTGATTCGATCGGAATGTAACGCCGAATAAAATATACTTCTCGGTCACGAGAGCCAGTTCGGAAAAAGTATATCGACGACTCATTTCCGTAACACTTGTTGAGGCGGATATCTGTATATACTATATATACACATTGTTGTGTACGAAAAAGAAGTATATAGCCTACCGGTGTCGGTCTCGGTGCAAAAAGAATCTAGTCCAACTTTCATTGATCAAAGAAAATTCGCTGATCTGACGTGCGCCGCCGGCAGTACGTGACCGTGTCGCTTCAATAAAAATTAATCCAGTACGATATATACACCGCGCTCTCCTCTCGTCCACACCTAAATACCTCGTCTAACCGGCTAATCAACCGAACTGTTTTTTTTTCCTGTCGTACCGTGCTATGTATATATCCCACTTAACGATTATTCTAAGCTCTTTTCATATAGTTATAAAAGAATATATAAAACACACTCATTCGTACCTTTACAGAAACCGATGTGTCCCAGCGAATCACAGCACAAAAACAATCGCTCACAGAGTATGTCTCGCACTGTATATACCTATAGTCGTTACAAACAAACTGCGAAATCTCCAGTCCAATTTAGTATGTAATTAATCGCACGTAAAAACGGGGAAATATTCGCGCCGCGACAGCGCGACTGCTGCGTAAGGTTGAGCGCTCGTGCACCAACTGAATTGACCGCCTTGAGACTCGCGCTACGTTCGCTACCGCTGCCGCGCTTGGCTTACGCTCTCGCCCCCACGCGGACTACTGACGTCGACTCAGAGAGAGGGAAAAGGTGTTGTATGGGTGTAGGTACGGTATACCCACACGCGGGTATTGCTCCTGCCCGGATAACTCTATGTGGGGGTGTGTAGAGGCTCGAGCTATGGATTGTTTTGGTTCGCATTGATTCGCATTGATGTTTGTTGTCGTTTTAGTGTGTGGGGGATAATCGTTTTTTTTTCACGCTCTTTTGTTTTGTTTGTCAAATATGTGGACTTACGTGTGGAGTAGGGAATTACTGAGATTGAGACTCACCTGTAACAGAAGAAGAAAAGTGGATGGTTAGCGAAAGGCTTACGAATTATAAAGGTTATATGAATATTAGAATATTATATATAGTGGAAAAACTTTTTCACGAACAGACAGTATAATGACTTTTTCAGACTTCTAAGGCTGCAAATTTGTCACCGGCTTTTTTGAAGGAATTCAAACACATCGACGCTTTTTAATGGAACAAGGAAATAATAAAAAAAAAAACAAAATACCAAAGACACACAGCGTTATACGCCAGCGTCATCGTCCGACTATTATACGACGACATTTAATGCCTTATCAAAAAACTACTACTCTTATACACGCGCGACATTTTTTTTCTACAAAACCTGACGGCGTCTTCCCTTTTGCGATAACTATCCCAATCGGCGACAGCGACGTTGACCACCGTCGTCTCTCTACATTATACATTTCATGCATCGCGAAACTCTTGGCGACGAGTTTGACTCATTGTCACTCGGGATTTTTAACTGAGTGCGAGTGAGTTGATGTGCGCGAATACTGTATATTGGAGTCGAAAACAGTTTTAAAATTCATCGTTCATCGAGATGACGATTAGAAGCGAGGTTATAATGAACACTTATCACCCGGAGGTAGAGAGATCGAAATGTGTCAAAACCCAGATAGAATTAGTAACAGCTCCGAAGCATGAGCGGCCCAAGCAGCAGGCCCAACAAGACAGTTTTAGCATAGGTGGCATACCGCTATATATATAAGAAGAAACAATGATTGGGTAAACACGAAAGCGCTTATGGGCCACCTAAGTATCTTCGCTACCAAGAAATAGGAAAACAAGGAAGCTCAAGCGGTGAAGGAAGGGCCAGTCCAAAACTGATTTGTTTTACGCAGTGTATAGCGATTCATGCGTACTTGTGTATGCACGAGTCGAAATTAAATGAATTGAATAGTATTTAAAGATAAATGATTATTATTCTATTCTATTGTATTTTTAGCTCTGTATAGCATATACACACACTCTAATCATTTCTCGATGTATATCGATCCACTGGTTCTCCAGATATTATCGACATGTTCGCGTGATTGTCTCTAGTTCGTTCTTAATATAGCGTACACACATAATCGATATACTAACATCCCCATAGACATCTATATCAATCGATTAAATGAATAAATGAGTTTATGGATTATACACAGCTATTTCATGAGCGACGCCAATCGATTTCATTAAAAATAACCACACAAGTTGCTTTTGTCGGACATAGATGCGCTACATTAATTGGAGTTCGTATGCTCTTTTTTTCGCGCTGCTCTTCTGCTAATAGACGAGAATATGGAAGAAAACCTATGTGTACAGACGTGTGCACACTTTGCTGGCTAAAAATGGATAGCTCCTAGTGTCCTAGACGAAATGAGACTGACAAGCACAACATTGAGCGTCTAGTTTGTCAACGTAATTTAGGTTGATATGTGACAGGGCTACACCAAATATTTCGTTTATACAATAATATACCGAGAATCGAGATATTTCTGGTGTAGGTACCTATTTATGTATAAACAAACAAAAAGTAAACGGTATTAAATTCAACTGAAAAGTATGGTTTCAATCCAGCAAACGAGCTATACCACACATCGATCGCATACATTTCCAAACCAGCTTCGTCATAAGAAATAATTGAAACTCGCAAAGCCGATGATTTCAATAAGCAAAACACTCCCGACTTTCCGTATCGCCGTTCAGTCCTCTCGAAAATCACTTAACGACATCAGCAGAATCCTTGTAGTAGCTCTATAAAATAAGCCAATGCGTGTCGCAAACTATCTCGATTGTTTATCAACGACAGGCAGGATAAATGAACCAGCAGCTCCATCTGAAAGCGCCTCTGTCATTCTCTTCCTTTCTCCTCCACATATACACACACACGCATATAGTCAAGCGAAAAAAAAAAATCTATTCTCGTCGCCTAGGAAAAAGGAAGCCTGTATAATACTCCTAGCTAATACATTTAGAGAGAAATGGGACGCGAGGAGATTAAGCTTGGAGGCTCGACCCTTGGCCTGAGACACGCTCGTAACCTTGCCTATAGGATTGACCCTGCAGCATCAGCTCTGGCAATGAAATAAATTAGCGGCTCTCTACTGCTGTGTTCTTTCTCTCTCGTCTTCTCGCGAAAAAAATCCGAAGGAAAAGGGGGACAGGGATGCACACAGCTTGCGGTACATAATATTTGGCGCGCGTGCGAGTAATGGCAGGTATATGTATGCGCTGTTATATTCGCTCGCGTGGATCAAAAGCGAGCGTCGTGTGCGGCAAGTCGGTAGTCTCTATAGAGAACGTTTATTAAGGAAATGGGTTAAGGGATTTTCTTCTCTTTCTTGAAAGATATTTCGAGTTAATGGCCGAGTATTATGAATATGCATCGGTGCGCGGGTATATAAGTAGATAATATGGTTTTCTTAGTACACAGCTCGTTGTCGAAAAGCAAGCCGCGATGATACTTTGACGTAGGCACACGGGTGTCTGTCCGAGGAAAAAACGATGATAATTGTAAGTACACATCGATCAGAGGATGAATGTTAATGTGCGCTGAGAACAATTTGAATAAATAATTGCATGTAACTAGCGGTAGAACATTATACCGTGTGTGTATATGAAAAAACGCAATCATGAGGTTGAACAAAAACGAGACGCAAAAAGTAGAGTTGCGTATGGATAGACTGCAGTTTTCTTGCTAAGAATATCATTCGCAGATATATATCTCGGTGTGATTAATGAAATTAATACTTTTGACATTGCGTATTTACGTGTACTACTGCCAGTGTGTACGTTGTTTTGTGTAAAAAGAGCGTATCGATTCCAATTATTACTATAGTATAGTATGTTTGCGGTTAAATATCTACACGACATCAGGTTAATCCATTTAACCAGATTAAATAACAGTTAAAAGTTATTAAATCTCGATTTTATATGAAAATCGCAAAAACCGCATACGACGATTGACTTTCCTAATATTCTCACTAACGATGTGGAAACTTGTTCGAACCAGTGCATCGCGATTTCCAAATAACAATAGATTGCCAAACTCTTTCCACGCGAATTTTCTCACTTCAAAGCCGAACGAGCGCACTACACGAGGCAAAAACGGTCGTCCGATTTAACGACTCGACGTGCGTCCGTAAGCGCTATACTGTAACGCGAAAATTCACACGGCGACGCTCGACTTTTACAACCGTAATAGAAAGTCCGCACCAAGTGCGAATCGATGGAATCTTCATCGATGTAGGTACATACGAAACAAAAAAAAAATTAGAAAAAAAAAGAAAACGGCGTGACTAACGATCGCGCTCGACTCGTTCGATAATCGCCACTGAGCGAACGCTGCACTTATAGTGTGTGACGTGGAAATTTGTGTCACGCGAGAGAGCTGCTCTCGAGGATGAGGCATACGGGAGAGTTGACGATGCGACGCGTGAAATATATCGAGTGCTGTTATGAATTTTTTATTTTTTCTCTTTTACAGTGTTCGTGATTTTTTTTTTCGTTCTGTGTAGAAAATTGCGTCAAGTGTTTACAAGTGCGACTGACATCATGGGGAATTCGCAGGAAGTGCGCGGGCTTTTATTGACGACGCCTAGATCAATATATGGAAGAGGTGGCTGTTGTTATTTGCTTTTGGGAGAATCATTGCGATGGAGGAAAGAACGTTTATTTGTTATTACTATAGTAGGGAAGCTGGGTATTTACCATGCCTGTATAAACAGAGTCTTTAATTCGACGATAATGGCAATTTAAGCGTGATTGCTGAAAAACTGTTATTTGACCTTTCTTATTTTTTATTGCAGCATTTATGTAGTATTTTACAGCATCAAAAATTTTGTTTTGTGTAACAAAAGCAGAATTTAGCGTAAAAAATATGTTGACGTGTATTTTTAGAATTTTTTAAGGTCACATAGAGTTATAGAATATTCACAGTCAAATTTAAATTATATCCTACGCTAGAAGCTGCTCGATCAATCAAATCAATTTTGCGAGTTTATTTTAAACACTGCGCTGGGAGCTGCCAGAGATATAAAGAATTTCAATTTCCAAATCTAAAATTGGCACCTCTAAAATTAAGAATTATTCAGGTGCTGTGAATATATAAATCGGTAGAGCAAGACTTGACGAAGGCTTAAGAAAAGATCGTTATACAATCAACCTTATTCGTGTTGTGTTAATTGCTACCTATTTTAATGATATTCTAACTCTATGGTAAACAAATGCGTGCGTAAACTTTCCATCTTATTTCATGATCTCTAACCACACTTTATTCAACTTTCCTTCCAACTATGCGGTCAATTGATTTTAATTTCATGCATTTTTATTCCATATTCGCATGCAGTCGGTACAGTTCTCGTAATCTAATTGCGATGCAATTTTTCTTAATTCAATTATACAAACTTTTATTTTCCATTTCAATGTAAAACTTTTCGAGCTAATCGAGCCAAAAAGATCCATAATCATATAGATTTAAAAATTTCGCAACTTAATGGTTGCGGTAAATAACGATGTCACGATCAAATTTCCAAATCCCCATCAATACCTGCAGCATTGAAAATCCTAAATCGCTTATACATAAAAGTTACACATATCTCTACGATAAGCCGCAGCCAGCATTTACATAATCGCAGAAAATCATTTGCCACTTAAATTTTAATTAGAAATTCTTCCATAAGCACGCGATAGTAGCGCTGAATTTTAATCCGCGACGTTAAAAAGCCACAAAGAGACAATGTGTATACGTATGAGTATGTACATAAGCAAGCAAACACACATGATACGCCAGAGCGTTTCTTGACTCATCTAACGCAGACGTCGTTTTAATACAACCCATAAGACTCCGACATAATATTCCAGTGACCCGAGAGCCTCTTGTGGTACTGTCCGCGCACGAGCGGCTCGTATAAACGAGTCATCATGATCGCGTCCTCTCCTCCATGTACGTACATACACACGATCGCTTACGCAATTCATCGCAGTCGTCGCTCTTTCTCTTTCTACGCTCGCTTTTTTTCAAGGATCGCTACACCCACTATACGTATAAATATAGGTATACACACGAAACAAAGTGTGGGTCAGCTGGAACGAAAGGTCGCACGTGGGGTGGCTTCCAAACTGGTTCCTCGTCCTTCCCATATTTTCTTTTTCAGGAAGTGCACCGTCTACCGGGTTCGCGACAATTTTCCGATAACACAACTTGCCGCTGATGTCCCGAGCACGTATTTCAAAGGTCAGCTTGGCTACACAGCTTTAATATCCGTAGAACTTTTGTAAATTGAAAATCAATAGCAAAAGTCGATGCTAACATTCTCGGGAAAAGTTTGAAGAGAAACACAGACCTGAATATTAGGAATAAAATCGAAACATCATAGCAACGAAAAAAAAAAAAAAATACACATCAGGAGCGTGCGCTTGCTTCCATTTCCGAAGCAGATTCGTAATAACAGTTATAGCAAGCTCTGATTATACACACGCTCTCGGCGACTTGCGCAGATTGTGGAAGGGCCGCACGAGTAGTGCGTGATCGAGCCATGTAAAAAGCGATTTTAATTGCCGAGCTTGCGAGCGCCGCTGTGCGTGTCGTCACGAGACTCTTGAATTGCATAGAGAAGTCACGTTTCAGCGTTTCCTTTTTTTTTTAATCCTTGCGCGCATATATATGCCGATCGAACGCTGGAATTAAAAGGGATTTACAAGAATTTAGTGCGCAGTTTTTGTCGAATACAGGGAAAAAAGTAGTATCGCGAAGCGTGTTCGAACGTTGTTCCACGCATACGGATTTCTGATTTCATCGACTTTATTAATGCGTGTACGCACGTCACTGATTTGCACCTCCTTTTTCTGCTTCTTTTATATCGCTGTCAAAACCTCCTCGTTCGAGGCGCTAAAATGCAGTCTAGACTAGCTTTATATGCCTCTCAAAGACATACTTGCATCGAGTGATTGATAAACTTTTTTTCTCGTTCAACCGAGCTCGCGAGTCAACATTATTTATAATTCCGTCTTTTCTTCTGCTTCGACTAATGGACTGCGCATATGGTGTATGATAAAAAGAGAAGAAAGTATAAGCCGATGAAGCGATCGTCGCGACTCGCGCGACTTTATAAATAAACCGCGAATTATGCGGCTATACGCGGGGAGAGAGAAAAAGCTGGATATTCTGCGTCGAGAGCAAAATCGCAGCCTTGCTTTTAAATTTCGAATTATCAGATTTTTATCGATGCAAGGCTGTGCGCTTATTTTTGATGAAATATCGTTACGTCATATGACGTGAATTTAAAATATAGAATTATGCGCTATATAATCGACTCTTTGATGGATCATATGATTAAGACACTACTCTAATTCAAATAAACGATTATAAAATTAGCTGAGCTACGCAAAAAGAAACTCTTTATAAAAAACCGCTACTGCAGCAGTTGGAGTAAAAATAGAAAGACGATAAGTGGTCATATATGGATCAACAAACAACGACGGTTTCGCCTAATGCAACACGTCAAGAAAAGCTAACAAAGCGCCGGCGATTCGAGTACACGTGTATTACATAATTGCGAATTTTCAGCTCCTCAATGACCTCAGTTTCGTAAATCATTTTTGCATAATCACCGCGTGCAGTAGTGAATGTATCGTACACAAATTCGTCTGTACGACTAAGACGCGCACATCATAGACACTAGCAATTTAAGTTCAATGAATAGCAGCGCTTTTTACTCTCCGCCGCAGCGGCACGTGTGTTCCGCGAAGTTAATTGCATGTGGTTTATGCAAATATCCTATTTTCGTTTCTCCGCGCTATGACCAAATCGCAAAATAGACATACTTTGTAAAAAAGAAACATTGCAAGAAATCGAATACAGGCTCGTTATCGACAAGTCATCGGTACAAACACGATAGAACACCTCCTTTATCGCAACGAAATAATGAATCAAAGATCGATGCGAAACTCGCACACACATTATATAGTTTGTAATTCAAATGTGCTTTCTTGCAACGCCACCGCCGCGCTTCTTTTGCAATCGCGGAAATCGTTCGCGTCGTAAAATTCGTATAAAAAGATTCGCGCGCGCAAACAAGCTGCAGCGGCGAGTTTACGATATTATACGCTTCTCTCCGTGCAATACAAAACACGAAGAGTATAGAAAAGAGAGAGGCTTATATTGATGGGAAGAGAGAAAAAAAAAAGAAGGAAAACGCGACGCGTTAAAATTGTTTGTCTATACGTGTATAACCACCGCGTGTCTGTCTCTGACCTATACGAGAGATATATCCAAATATACTGGTCGTCTCGCTCGTGAAAACCTGTTTTTTGGAACGTGGTCCGGCTACGTAATTTTTTTGCACTCGCTCTGTCGCAACGTCGAGAAACTTCTCGCACATCTTGTGTATTATACGACTTTCGGAAAAATCGCGAGAGATGTTGATGCTATTTAGGATAAGCTCAGTTCTGATGCCTTTATATACCTGTGTGTGTGTGTGTGAGCAGTGTGGACATAAGTGCGCGAGATTCAAAGTTCGCGAAGGTATGTGCAAAAAAAAGAGGATGATCAAATATTTGACTTGCTTTAGCTTGCGAGTCGATGACTCGAGTGGAAAATATGCCTCTTGACGTCTGCTCTACGATGTTTCGCTTTTTAAGCTTTCTGTAAAAAGCTATTAGGTTTTAATTTTTTAATTTACGTAATTCGTTATTATTGAGCTTTGTGCGTCGCTGCACAAAATTTATAACGCTCATTAGGGATCGAATAAAAATTTAAAGCTATATTATTGCGAATGTCTGTGTTTTTTGGCGTCGGCAAAAAGTGTAGATATAAATTCAATTTTTTACGAATGAAATCTGTTGTTTTGTCACCACCTGTAATCAGTATGTGCAATTAATCGGGCAAAAAAAAATATACGAGATAAAAAAGATTAAACGCGTGTGTGCAATTCTCTTTAATTTAGGTCAATTTGCATGAGGACACGCTCTTATCGGTCCTCGATGTGCAAGGGCAAGCATTAAGCTTTTAATGAAGGTAATATATACGCAATTTTATTTCAATTTGATACAGTCAATAGTATTGTGTACTCAACGAGAACGTAAAAGATCTATTGTGAAAAGTGACACTTTCGTCATAGAACCATTCAGAGACCATACTATATACACAGCAGTGAGAGAATACTTCGAATTCAATGATTAGCCATTAACCTCTTCAATCGCAAACAGCCTATTTTCTAGTCAAACAATGAACTCTTACGGCGAGCGCTGACCATAAAAGCCTCCCGCGCACAATGCGCATTCACGCAAAAATCAATTACATTGTTCGAGCATCTCATTATACTATATATAATATTCGAAAAACCTCACGCGCTTGCGAAAATTAACACCGAAAAAGAGAAACTTTAAAACCCTGTCGTCTCTCTTTTCAAACAAACTCTCAGATATAATTTATAAAGCTCAACGTGAAATCCAGGACACTCGACGCGCATGAATGAAAGGGCTCTGCGCGCATACCTTTTACGATCGCGCTGAGTGCTATACATACACCCACTCACGCGCGAACTGTTTCACATGCTACATTATAATCGCACGCAAATCGCGCCAACGTCGACTTTCTCGCGTGCCGATCGCGAAATTTCGTGTCGTCGGAGATTCCTCGTGATGGATGATGAGCTGGTCTCACGAAAGTCGCGAAAAAAGCCTGTCGATTGTCTGGAGCACATCAGTGAGAAGGCTTGTGAAACACGTCGTAATTCACGAGGATGAGCCAATTTTTTTTTTAGTCAAGTGCTATGCGCCGCGGGAAATTTTGGTGAGGAGACTAGTTATTGTACGAATTGATGTTGATGCTGATGGTTGACTGACGATTTTTTTGCAATACGCGCTTGCGCGTCGACAACGACGCGACGGGGGAATTTAGAAAGGAGAATTGTGGAAAGTATTTATTTGGGCAACCTATGTAAACTCATTTTGACGTATTTTACTCTAAAAAGATATAGTAATCATTCTAGGTATTTATCCTCTAATTGGCTGTTCGTTTTACCGCGTAACGTCAGCGTATGTTTGGATTCCTAAGCTTAAAAAGTGAAAATTGATAAAATACGATAACAAAGGGGTGTATTTCGTTATATTTTCGCGAGCCCTCATTTCGTCTTCACCTACATTCTCCGTGTCTCTGGCAGGTGGCGTATAGACATTTTACCATTACCCTCATAACAATATGCTCGCCGTGTCTAGATATAGTATACTGGCGTGTCACCAATGTTAAAACTGCCTTGTCTGCTGCTTCGGCTGCTCATGCTATAACTGCGCGCGTCCAAAGTCCCTCTCGTTTAGTTTGATTTTATTTTGAAATAATCAACGAACGCATAAGCGGGCATTGTGAACGCATGTTTCAGCCGTAAAAAATTAGAAAGCGAGAGTTCTCATAATCTCATCGTACAAAAGTATCACTTTTAATGGAGAATTATTGCCCCGACGACGAGTAAAACGACTCCAGTTTAAAAAAAAGAAATATGCAGGCTACAGATACACGCACACGTTTACGACAAGATTTTTCGCAATACGCTCTCTGCTCGTTATACATCGCGCAAAATATAAAACGCAACATTTTTGTTCGAGTAAGCGCGCGCGACTTTCTTCGATTCTGCTTTTTCTGCACCAATGGTATTATTATCGCTGCGCGTATTCCCGCCAACGCTTTTCACCGCAAGAGAGTGAGGGAGAGAGAAAAATTGTTTATCCGCTCTCTCGAGAGTCCGTTAAAGTTTTTACTCGCCGTGTATATAGAGCCGATAACTTTTTATCGCCAAACAATGAAATGAATTCGTGTCAAGGATCGAGCTCTGCGCACGAGATTGTCAATGGTAAAAAAAAGGGAGCCCGAGATCTATGCGCATGTATAGAAGCCAATGAAATT
Organism: Pteromalus puparum; assembly: GCA_012977825.3. Classification (NCBI taxonomy): domain Eukaryota; kingdom Metazoa; phylum Arthropoda; class Insecta; order Hymenoptera; family Pteromalidae; genus Pteromalus; species Pteromalus puparum. The sequence goes on along the minus strand of CM053168.1, from coordinate 10,722,897 downwards.
TTGTAACTCTTTGCCAGCAAACATCAGTCGGGCTTGAAAAATATCTGCTTATCATATCGTTGAATCGCGAGAGAGGATGTATATGTAAAGCCTCTTTGGATTCTGCTTACGTCAATCTCGACGCGTGAGTTTTTCCTCAAATCCTGCGCGCAGATATATTTTACGAAAAAGAGGAAGTGGACGAGAGAATGCAGAGGTCGTTAAATTTTTGCGCGGATAATTAATATGTATTATATAACCGGTATGTATTGTTATGATTATGTTCGCGAATCGCAAACTAATTCTATAAGAGTCATACGTATCATCAGAGTGTGATATACGTATATGCCGAATTGCCTTGATGATTATTCGTAATGAATCGTGTGAGTCTTTTTAAGGCAAAAACGGAAGGATGGGACAATAAGATTGGCGGGCAAAAAAATTAATTGTGTAGCTTTTCATACTCGCTCGTGTGTTTTTGTTGATTGTCATCATTGTGATTACCATGAGAAATTCTTTCCTACTGACATCCCAGTCGCGTTATTTTTTATTTTCGCGAATTTAAAAATCGTTCATCGAAAGATCATTTTTGACCATATAACCGCAGAGTAACAGTGCCGCGCGGCTATAAAATCGACCAATATAAACTTCTGCAATAACAGGGGCAATTAAATCGTCGCAAAGTCCTCGCGGGTGACATTCGCTCAAAAACGCATTACGGAGCTTTAATCAACAAAATCTCATGTGGAATGGGGAAAAAGCATATACGAGAATTTTCGCCGCCATAAAATCCGATACTCGTCGCACACGAGAAATTTATATCTCTCTCCAGCAGCAATTCTCGATTTCCTCGGAGAGGCTGATGCGTATACGAGAGAGATAATCAGGAGCCCGACAAGCAGCCAGTCCAAAAATAAAGAGATAACTCTCCCTATACAACGTATATACAGCGAATTAAAACGCAGGATATTTCCCCGAGTCGCTGCGAAGGCTAACAACGTAAGTACCGCGCGCGCGCGCCGCTCACTGCATACTGCAGAAATGCACGAAAATACTCTCGTATACCGCACCGATCGTCGCACGCACACACCTAAGCGGGTCGAGAGAGTATTATTTCTTTCATTACATTTTCCTCCTCCTCCTCCTCCTCCTCTTAGATTTTTGTTTTTTCGTCTCTTTATTTCGCGTGCGTGTGTCCAGGGGGGACTCGTTCTACTGGTTCGTTGCTGCTGGAGAGTCTGCGAGTGTATATAAGTATAGACGCTCTCGTCGCGTGAGCTTATCCTTGAGGCGGCTTGAGCTTGACCTTCGGCTTTATCGGCTTGCGACAAAATCGCCTGAAGCTCAGTACTGACTGCTCGCGTTTACTTCTCTCCCTTTTATATGATGCACTTCTGCTGCGGATTTTGTCATTTTGTTGCGAGAGTAGATGATGAGAGGAAGACATTGGCTTTTGTTTACTTTGCAATAAGGCAATGATTTTGATCGCTTCGGATCTGTTATTTCGTAATTCCCGCGTGGACTGAATTTCCGTCAGATCGGAAATCACTTTTACATCCCCACAGGCGATATGGTCGCAGCAGGAAGCGTGCGACCGAATATTTTCATAATAGTAGAGACTGATATACGAGGCTGCCGATGATTGTATACATCATCAAACTTTTTTCATTCGATGCGGTTAGAAAGTTTGTAAAAAAAAAAATTATAGAAAGTTCTTTTTTTCTCTCATCTTAAGGTATCGAATTTTCAGTTACATCACATCCGTAATCCGGAGAAATTTTTCAACGGATTAATAGCTCATCGCGCGCGGCTTTTCACTTTCGTGGGAAGTACATTATGAGCGGTGGAGATGCGAAGCTTCTTGGTATACTACTACAGATTATAGATACATAATCGAATGAGATTATTGCTAATTAGAAAATACGTCGATCGGTTCAATCAAATAAGGCTTTCACTTCATTCCCGTGTACAATGTAGCTAAATTGCACGTACACAGTGTACATTGTACAAGGTAAACTCTGCGTGAAAAAAAAGTACAATAATCGATTTTCCATACGCGAAGAATGCATTATTTAAAATGTGTGTAATATATAGCTTTTTTTTTTTTATATTTATATAGATTTTTTTAGGAGCGTGAATCCTCGGGATGAAAGTTCTGAAAATTGCGTAAGCGAATTTCAATTTGATACGTTTAAGGTGAAAGTTCCGACGAATGTTGTTTTCGATTTTACACCGGAAAATTTTACGTAACACCTATTATTATTTGCCTTTTTTGAATTGTGCGTGTACATAATATGGTATCCACACAAACAAAATCAGAAGTGGTAAGAATGGAAAATGAACCGTTTAAATAGTATGAACAGCCCAAGCAGCAGGCCAAACAAGGCAGTTTTGGCATAGGTGGTACACCGATATAATATATGCATGCATTGAAACGAACAGTGATGAGTAAAATACGAAAGCGCCTATGCGCCACCTATCTTCGCTCCCCAGAGATAAAGAGAACAAGAAAGTTCAAACAGCGGGGGAATAAGGCCAGTCCAAAACTGTTCTGTTTTATGTAGGCTACTATCATCTAATCATTTGTCTCAACGCCTGTATACCATACGCACATACACCTCCAATAATCACACTGACGTTATACATATATTGCACAATGAAAAATCTCGGTTAAAAAATAAAAGAACAAGACTATAATGTACGCGGTGCAATTGATTAAAAGCGAGACTCGTCGAAAAATCACGCGATTCACCGCGCATCAGCTCGTGACGACGCGATGACGATTTTTGCGGCTGAAGATTCGCGTGTTGAATAACGAGATGCTGGATTCCTTTAAAATTGCCCTGGCAGCGGCAGCAACGACTGGAAGATAATATCGAAATTCGCGCTCGCGCCAGCAGCAGTCCATCAGCTTGGAATTTAAACACGTATACCATATAGTCAGCAACAGCGGCGGCGAGTTGTATAGAGACGAAAATTGTTGCGAGTTCGACTGCTACGCGGTGGAGTGTAGTCTGGTTTTGCGCTCGTGATGTTCTTTTTTTGGCTGTTACACACTGCGCGCTATGCGAAGAGTAGAGAGAGAGAGAAAGAGAATCGCAAGAGTCTTGGGTCTTTCTCGCAGAGAGTAGGCGATGTTCTCCTTTTTTCAGAAGGATCTCTGGAGAGTAGCGTGTGAATAAATTTATCGACGATGGAATGCCGTGAGCGAATCCTTTTGCTATTATACGATTCTCCGAATAATTGCGACGAGATGCGCTCTGCATGTATCGATGTTTATTGTTGCGTTTGTAGGTGAGTCGATGTCGTTGGGATATTAAATCTTGTGCTGGAATCTAGGAAATAATAACTCAGGAGTGAGAGATGAAACTGCTTCCGTCCGGCGTAAATTTCCTTCTGATTATGTAAACACGTGTACGATCCAGATACATATAAATAAAGCGTGTATTCCACTTGGAATACATTTTAATACACTGCAGCTTTAAATTAATGTGAGCGTAAAAAGATTCACGAGTCTGGCCATAAACACATACATGAGAAAATGGAAACCTATATAAACGCCGTTCTTGTGTATCATATATACGGACGTGGATACTTTTATAAGAGGTATGCGTACACGAGTGTATATTGGAATATATCGTCTATGTGTTATGCGTGTGTTTCGCGGGAAAACGAGTGTTTTATGAATCACAAAAATGAGCATACGATATTATATCTTTACAATTAAACCGTCATTATAACCGTGTCAGATTTTATGATGAGAACCGAAGCGTTTTCAGCTAAAATCGCACGCTTGATGATTTATGTTTCATATACAAAAAATGCTTGGCGACGAGATGTTTGAGGCATCTTCTTTTTTGCCGCGTAATCAAATAAACGAAAGATATAGTTATGTATGAAATAATTGTCACAAGGTTGTAGCGCAGTCAATGGACTTTTTAAAAGACTCAAAAAGTGAAGTGTCGGAGGAAAAACCTAAAAAAATATACATCCTTCAAAATAACCTTCACCGAGTCAATATTGTAAGACCGAGTAATATTGACCTATACTCTACGAGTAAAAATGACAAACATCTCAAAAAACCAATAGCCGAGCGTAATAATGCGTTATTCGAATTCCTCGAAAAGAAGAGTGCTCGCCTCATTTGAATACGAAGACGAAGTCCTCCCAATATAAACGACAAAAAAATATATCTCAAAATATCATCAGTCGTCCTCTGAATAATGCGCGTCAATTTTGAATAAAATATATCCCCTCGAAAACTATAACGGTAAATCTGGACCACCCAAAGTAAAAAGTATTTCCTGATCTTCCAGAGACGGCATAGGCATCTCATACACGAGTATACACCTTCCGCAGCAGCGACAAAAGATAGCAAGTGGGAGAGAGAAAGAGAATCAGATCCCACTGCGAGAGTAGATCTCAAGCTTCTCGAGGCGGCGACGGCGTGTTGTGTGTATACATATACATAGGCGCTCGGAGCTAGAACGCGCGCAATCGGAAAAAGGAAAACCCGTTCTCCCACTGAATCGCGTTCCTTTAATGTTGCCTACTACTACTACTATGACTAAGACTACGACTACTACTACTACTACTACTACTACTTACTGTACGGCTTAAAACACGCGCATTCCACGCCGCGAGCGTCGCTTCGGTCGTGCCTCCAGAAAGGGGCCCCCTGCACGAGCCGTGTGTCTATGTATATGTGTATGTGTGTATCTTTCTCGACGGTGCATAGTAGCAGGTATATACGGGCTCGCACGCACAGGTTCATTGTGTGCGTGTGAATATACACACGCCCGCGAGAGTCGAAAGTTCCGCACCTGTCAGAGTAGCCAAGCGTGAGTAAGCCCCTGTGTGAGAGACGCCGAAAGTCAGGTCGAAGGGGCCCACTTGTATACGTATGTGTGTGTGTTTGTGTGTGGATATACGGGCATCGAGCATGTGCCTCTCGACGGAGTGGGGAGCGGGGCAAGGTGAATCGTTCCGATGGTATTCGAGCACTGTATAATTGGAATTCTTAATTATTTTCCCAACATTCGGAACCTTTTGATAAGAATGAAATCGAGGTAATACTCATCGAATCGGAGCAAGGATATGCTGCCTTTTAAATCCTATTCAAAAAACACATTGGCATTTAAATAAACACCACCCAGCGACCTACAACAGAGAGCAGACTATATTTACGCTCGGCAAACAACATCTTGTAACCTCGCACAATGTTTTCATACATACGCATATAACCTCTCGCCCACTTGGCCCTGTATACCTATATACACTCTTTCCTCTCGAGTCTCGTCCTGTCCGCCGAAGAGAGAGAAGGAATGAATGAGCGCTCATCCTCTCATATACACACACATATTACGAGAAAAGAACGATCAGCCACACACATCAGGTAGATCCAAAGAAAATAATAGAAAGACGGAAACGCACCCGCACAGAACGAGGAAAAGAGAGAAGGAAGGAAGTCGCCTATACTCCGTGTGAGTGTGTGTAACGTTCCTCAGGTGTATCATATTAAAGAGGGGCGCGAGAGACACACACAACGGTCTGCATATGAATCGGCTTCTACGTTGCACACACCTGCGAACGCGCTGTATACTATAGACTATACCGCATGTAAGATTCTCTGCAATATCGCTCCCAATATAATAAACAGTATTAGGTTATAATACAGACTTTCCCATCCGCATTCACGCGCGAGATTTCGTACACAACCGTGTGCAGGCTGCAGCACTATAGAAATTTTTCAACATGGCAGCGGTGCATACCAGCGCGCGCTCGCGCAATGCTCGCGATTTTCTCTGGCTAAATTACACAGACACACACACTGACACACACGTATACACTCTCTAGAGCTGCGTCTAGCTATCGATGCCGATGCTCTTACTCACCGAGCGTTATGGCCGTTGCGGTAGTGGCTGCTGCAGCGCTGGTGTTTGGCCAACTAGACGTCGGGCCCATTTTATACCCTTTGCTGTCACACACAGCCCGAGGTATATAATGCACAACGATGTATCCTCGCGCACTGTTTTTTTTTTTTCGTTCTGTGAAGATACTCTTGATCTAATCCTGGACCACTATAGTATACCGGACTGTTCTAAGACTATAACCGATCGTATGTATACACCTGATGCGCTGCGCGATCTTCACTGGAATTCCACACGCACGAGAACACTGCTGTATGTATATACAAGTAAGTATTACGAACGATCAGCAACGATAAACAAAACTCTGCGCACAGCAATGCTGAATTTTCGGTTAAGAAATGTATAAGAAGCGTCGTCGTCGAGAAGCCTGCTGCTGCTGCTGTTGTTCGTTCGCCACGGCGCGCGCGCAGCACGCAACATAACTGGACACCGGTTGGTAGGGGAACTGAACCGCGGAGAACAGAGGAGAGCGAGGCTCTCGCGGAGTAGGTATAGCGAGAGGTGTATACCGCCGGCCCCTACTGTAAGAGTATACAGCGCTGCACAGGTAAGGTATAAGAGACTGTATGGGTTCTCGCTGTTGAGGAAGAGAGAGAGATAGAGAAAGCCAAGGTGTGTGTATGTATATACCTATGGGCATCAAAGCGGACACTGTAGAGTGTATAGAGTGCAGCAAGGAGAGAGGAGAGTTTCTCTTGGCTGCACTGCTCTGCGCTAGTCGCTGTTGCAGGAAATCGAAGCCTTATACCGGCGGTTGGTTAGCGATGCGCTCGAGAGATTTTTCGGGGATTTGCAGAGAGAAAGCTGCACAAATATTGAGGGAAGATTTACTTTTAAGCTTTTAGCTAATTTACACTAGGACGATTAGTGAAGGAAAAAATGCAGATTTTTGAAGATATATTTACTTTTTGCGCTAGTTATTTTACCAAAAGTAAAGCAACTGATTAGCGAAAAATCAAGCATGTACAAAGGATATGCGAAAACGCACAGATGAAAGAATTTTTTTAAATTAAAATTATATGTTTGCAATATTAATAGATATATAACAAATGTAATATAGGAGATTACTGCAATGTAGTAGATGATACCTATGCACTATACACAGTGTTTGTAATTTGCATTAATTTTCTAAATAATCCATCGCATCTGGAATCTGGTCGTCTCTTATACTGACTTGTTTATGTAAAAATCATAATTTGTATATGCACGCATACACCTCTTCTTTTTTCTGCGCGATTTATTCTGTATTATCACTTGAAAAAATTATCGTCGAGCACGGAAAAACATAAATGTATCAGTACGCTGAAGCTCCACTTCATATATATAAGATCTAGAAAAAGCAGACGCTCTGAGTGAGGAGGTATATAACAAAACTGATAATTTCAGTGAGAATTAGAGTAAGGTAGACCAAATTTGCACTTTTTCGAATCTAATAAGAGCAGACTCGACGAGCACAACAGTTTTAAAATGCAGCTTTGCAGGCCTCTGGTCATTCTTAACACTGGAATTAAGGATGATCTCGGATTATACGAAAAATTACTGCCGATAAATCGATTAAGTCACATGTAGGGGGTTGCTTTTATACGTTTTCGACATACCAAAGCCACACTATAATAAAGCTTCGAAAGAACTGGACTTTATAGCAAATTAAATGCTTTCAAAAATAAAAAAAAAAATACTTGTTATTTCTCGCAGTGCAAAGTTGTTACGCCTTCGATTGCTGATAAACAATAGTATATTGTGCAACTAGGGGGGAAAATTGGCTTTTTCTAGCGAGGGTGATATTTTGAGCAAAACAGCACCCGAGTCTGAAAAAGCCACTCCCCCCTTATTGCACACCGTACTTTTTATGATAAGTGCGCGAATAGGCCACTTATCATGCATATGGAAGGAATGGGAAATTCGAGGACTTTTCAAAGTAAAACAAATTTGTATTAAAATTTTGAAAATTTTGAAAATTCGATTTTCCATTCATTTTTATACATGCATGGAAAGTGGCCTTTTTTGCACGTATGATGAAAAAACCATTATAGCGGAATAATAGATACATCGGTTGTAAGCATACTTTTTTTTATTTATTTCTTTGAAACCGTAAGTGAGAATTGCCGTAATTATCGAGTTTTACAATTTGAGCTCGTCTAATTGTACACACTCACTGCACACGTCATTGAAAAATCTCGTTTTTTACGGCATAACGGATACAAAGCGAATTAGCTATGCGCGCTGAAAAAAAAGAAGTCGTATAATGAAAAATTTACGCCGTACCCGGTTTACGATGAGAAAAATCTTCGAACTTTGATTTGCCATTAATTATACCGATATTTTTCCTTGAACTTTCTCGACTCGGAAAAAGCGAGCGTCATATAAACGCAGCTCGTATAATATTGTACACGAGCTTAGAATAATAAAAACAGTGCAAATAAAGTTTTATTGATTCGTGAAAAGCCGTAAACTTCACGAATCTATGCGTTTAGAAAGTACATACCTACGAGTATGAATGCTACAGTTTAACAAGATTATCGGCTATCATAAATCTCGGTTGTACCTAAAATAACAACTACAGCATAGCTCAAAACTCGCATACACGTTCTTCCGTATCAAAACTGTACACAGACATGCATTTCCCCCTCAGTGCTTAGAATATAACTTACCGATCTCCTTAACGATCGAGAAAACGTTATCGCGAGCGCAGTATTAGCCGCCAGATGAATTTCTATTTTCTTCCTGTGTGTGTATTATCAATAAATACTTCTCATCCATCAAGCTCACGCACGAGTCTATATGTATATTCCAGAGTATTATACACACACATATATACATGCACTCGTGTTTACGCGACGCACTCGAGCGCGAGGATCGCGCAGAACAGCTGCAGCAGCGGCGCGCTTGCGATCTATGCATAAGATGAGCTTGGCTCTATTGTTTTTCGTTTTTTTTCCTTTTCTTTTTCACGTGCGCTTGCGCGCAAGGTCAATCTCGTGCGGAATTTACCGTAGAGGGGGTAAAACTGCAGCAGGTGCAAGAGAGAGAGAGATTTTTGCGTTTTCGAAAAATATTGCATAATGAGCGCATATACACACTATTTCCGCAAGCGCTCGGCGGCCAAACAAGTCGTGCGACAACAGGTTCGACCTTCCGACCTCTTTTTAATTCGAAGCATTGTTGCTTCGATGATGATAAGAATAACAGAGGGTGGACTGTTAATATGCGTTTATGCGCTGCGGTTTCTATTATTGGAAACGAGAGTAGGATATTTGTTTGTATGTTTGTTCCTCGTACTTAATTGCGACTCTTGTTCATCAAGTGGTTGCTTCGATCGACGAAGTATAATTGCGTTGACCGAGAAAAGATATATAATGTTTATGATTTCTATTCTGGACGCTTGTTGACTAAGAAAAGTTGGTATTACGTACCATACATCAATCGAGTGAAATCGGTATTGAAATCGTTTTTAGATAAATAACACTGCGATATTGAAATCTCTATATCGAATTTTTAGCGCGTCGGCTAATTCTAGTATTCGTTCGGAAATTTCTCTATCTCTTGTTGAGTTTCTATAGGTGTATCAAAAAAAAGAAATAACCAACGAATTCCACTCGATTGATTAACTGCACGAAACGAAAGACAGAACTAAAAAAAAAAAAACCCATCGCGTTACCGTAATTGCAGCCCAATGACGTGACCGACTCATTCCCACAAAATAATTTTCGTATAGTACTTATGTATGCTTTCCGAGAGAATCTTTGCGAATCGTCAATCATTGATAAATGCTTATGACTTTAAGAAGGTTATAGGTTTTTTGTCAGCACTTTTTACGAACCATCGGGTCGCAGAGTTCGACGCTTTGTCATTGTGGCTTTTTTTTGTCGAATACAATATCCTGACATGCTGACTGTATGAAAAATGAACTGATAATTGTCCAAATTAAGTTTGATTACAATTTAAATGGTTTTTTGTTACGACCGAACCTGCTCGATCACGAGCGCGACTCTCGATTCAGCGGCGTCATATACTGCTTCGTGTGAACAAAAAGTTTGAAGGACAGTTATAACAGACACTTTGGTTTTCGAACAATCTAATGAAACTTTACAATTCACCGTAAATATATCCTTAATATTTAAGAGAAGAAGAAAACTTTGATACTTAACATCTTTTATAATCTTGTACAGAGAATGAAAAAAAAAGATTCCATGCAAGAAAATCGCTTATATGCCTATATTAAGCAAGCAAATGTGACAATCAAGTCGCACGAGTATATTCATTCTCAACGAAGTGTGCAAGGCATCATATAGATCGGTCAATCGAAGATAATGGAATAATTGGACGACATTTATGGACAGATATATAGACATAGTACCAGCGATGATCCTAGCTTCTCAGAAACGTAAATAAACTTTAAAGAATGTGCAGAAAAATGTGGTTTAGCACTCCATTACTCACTTTTTTCTATGGAATTACGATGATAATTACTCGCTGAGTCAGTTCTTCAGTTTGCAATGAAAGTATAATCTGGTCGGTAATCTGATATCTTGCATAGGTTTTCAATTTCTCATTATTTTTGTACAAGTATGAAGCAGTTTATTGCCGAAGTTCAAAAAGTCTCTTTGAACCGTCAATAAGTATTATCACATTTTTACAAGATGTTTACGCTCATTCGAATCGCATCAAAATGCCATGCATTTGCATTCTTTTAGTGCAACAGTACGTCGGAAAATATACTTTTTGCTCATTTTCTCAAAGACAGTGATGTAGTTGGAGAAATAATGAAATAAACATGCGATGGCGCCGATGTCGCACCTACACACGAAAGAAATGCAATTCGTGCGAGACAATCGCAGAGATTCAGTTGAATAAAACAAAGCTACATCGAAGCGCCGCCGGCATAATAAGATGACAGATTTCTAGAAAACAGTTGCATCAATGAGCTGCCGAGAAAATGCAAAGAGTGTCATCAGCAAATGTAATGAAGAAAGAAACGATGTCCATTGATTCTGAAGGAAATGAGAATAAAAATAACGATTCCGCTGTAAGGATATACCTATACGAGCCAATTGCGGCATTGCTGTGGATTTACATAACAAAAGCCACTCACCGCTGACATAAACCACCTACGCGGTGATGCGAATAAGAACCAACGCAAAAGATAATGCACCTCTATATAGGAGATCGAGAAAACGCGAAAACGGACGATATCATTAAGGTTGAATCGCGCGCTGTACATAGGTATATCCTCCGGCCGCAGTCGTCCGACCATTTATAGCGCACAATGCGCGGCTCGTTCTTTTAGTGCACCACAACGCCATCTTACAATGTTCCAGGGCATCGCTATACTTGAGCGTGTTTTTATGTACGGACAATTCTGAACGACCAACCGATCGGTAACATCGGTTATACAAGCAGAAAAATGATGAGTATAATGTTCTATCGACTCTTATATTTATTTCAAAAGATATCCGTTTAACGATACTAACGGATATCATATAATAGTATCAGTAACTGATACTAACGGATATCATTTGAAATAAATAAGAGTCGATAGAACAGTACTCATCATTTTTCTACTTGTATATAACCGATGTTACCGATCGGTTGGTCGTTCAAAATTATCCGTACATAAAAATACGCTGGTCGCTCTATACTTATAATAGCATGATCGACCAAAGCAGCAGGCCATACTAGGCAGTTTTAGCAATGATGGCACAATACCACTATATCTAGACTTGGGACGCATTTTATTGTGAGGATGATAGAAAAGTGCCTATGCGCCACCTATATATTTACCTGCTAGAGACATGGAAGTTTAGACGGTAACGAAAAAATCAGTCCAAAACTGCTTTGTCTTGGTAATTGATATCGCTCTAGCGCCACACGTTAGCATGAACATTAAATTTGAGTTTAAAAGTAAGCTTTAAATTTTTATTCAGAAAGGTTGAGATTCCCGCGATAATACAAGAACGAAATACGCCCCTTGTTATCATATTTTCTCAATTTTTACGTTTTGCTATGTCTTTTTTTAGAGTAGGAAAAGTGAGATGATAAACAGGTAAAAAAAGTCAGGAATATCAATTTACTTGCATCATCAGCTATCTCTGGGGAAGTCCCAGTCTCTAAAAAAAAGAAGATCGATTCAAGAATCAGATTTTTATTCATAAATATGCAGTAATTTTTTAAATTGTTATTAGACTCTACATGAGCGCATTCAACCAAACAATCCACCAATAGGATTATTCTTTTTCGAAAGAAGTAAGCCAGGCAACTTCGTGGGTATCGGTGAGTTTGTGTTCTTTTTATCGCCCAATGGATTTGTAATTATTTGCGGTATACTCGACTTTCCGTTTTCCTGATTTCCAAGTGGATTAGGAATTATTTCAGTAGGAATTGGAGACTTGCCGTTCTGTAGGTTTGCGAGTGGATTGGGAATAATTTGAGGTGAGATAGGAAATTTAGATAGGTCTGGCTTTGTAAGGGTATCAACTTTTACGAAATCTGACACCGAACCAACTTTTGCAAGTTGTGGCACGTACGAAACGGATGAAAACGTCTTTTCAATGGTTTTCAGAGGCTCCTTGAGGTCTACTTTGAATAGGCTGCAAGCCGCCGACTTGTACCTTTCAGCGATTCCAGTCCACAATCCCATTTCACAGAATCTATTTTGAGTGAAAATTCATCATCGTTAAAAAGAATCTTCGCTATTAATTTGAAATAATAAGCGAGTAAGATATTCACAAACCTAAAGTTTTTGGAAATTTGAGGTTTGGACGTGATGCTAAGGAAGCTGTTATCTTCATCTCCCGAAAATGATGGTATTGGCAGTAACGATGAAGACTTCTGATCGTCAGATTTCTGCTTGATCATTACATTTCCGCTCCTAGCAAAATCCGCAATAAGACCAGTGAAAGCTTCCTTAACTTGCTCGTCTTCCTCATCGAAATTCGCCTTTTCCTCTAGTGGATTGCCAAGAATGCTGTTTGGTTCGAATACGTATCCTAAATCGTCACCGTGACTGGTTTTGCCTAATAAGAATAAATCGTTTAGAGCATTCGCTATACTATTCGAACAAAATTAATTAATAAAACAAGCTTAAATTTACCATTTTCGGCAGAGTTTCCAACGAGAGGCAAGCCTCCAAGAAAATCTTTGCCAAAACCGTGTTTGCTTTGGTGATCGAAGCTGTATAAGAAGGCTTTGGTCTTTTTCGACCAGTTTTTCACCGTCAGGAAAGCCGGAACATTGAAAATGGCATCGTTCAAAACCTCGGTGACCTTGGCTATACTGTCAATTTTCTTACCATTGCCATTGCCGTTGCCACCGAACGGTAACGTCAAGTATTTACTGAAAGCTTCGGGCACAAACTGATTGGTTATATTACCGATCGCTGGCACGATCTTTTGTAAATTCGGTATCAGATTCTTCGTGAGAAAATCGGGGAATGCGTTTAACGTTTCGGTTATGGTATTTTTGTAAGGTCCATAAACCGATCCACCGGTTTCGTCCTTGATGACACCGGTCAGCAGTGGTATCTCAGGAAGATCGTCCAGATTTAAGGAGTCCTCTGGCTCATCTGTTACGAAATTCGGCAAAGATCTATGGAAATTACAAATTAGTAAGCGTTTATTTATGAAAAAAAAAAAAGTTACGTAAATTTTATACAAGTGTTCGTTGGAAATACCTCTGGTCGTTTTTGCCTTCGACAACAGGCCCAGGATTTAATAGAGTGCTTAAATCGGTAATAAAGTTTTTCGCTTGCTTGGCGAGACTTTCATACTTGGTATCCTGTTCTACGAGTTTTGCCGCCGGCAACTGACGAAGACAGCGAACCATCTGTACAGTGTCGTTGGTTGGACAACTGTTATCCACTGCCATTGCGATAGTCGATTTCTTCGGCTCTTTGTCCACAGCGAATCGAGACAGAACAGAACCGGACATAGCAACGATGCCGCTAAAGTAATCTGTGAATGAATCACGAATTGAGATAATTATATTCATTGATATAAATTATGCAACTATCGTTCGACTTACTTTGTCCGAACTTGGATAGACCCAACAAAAATGCGGAACTTGCTCCGGTACCCTGTCCGAAAGCTACGATCTTTTTTGGATTGCCACCGAAGAATTCAATGTAGTCGCGGATCCATTCGGTCGCCAAAATCATATCGAATAGTCCGTTGTTTCCGGACAAATCCTTCGTGCCACTGCTCAGAAATCCTATTTGAAAAAAAAAGTATATTTAAATCGTAATAATATAACGACGAACAAAAATAAAAATTAATTAGTCTTGCAGAGAGTAAATCAACTAAGCTACGTATAGCGATGAAAGTTACCCAGTGATCCCAATCTGTACTGGATCGATACGACGATCGTGTTCTTGTCGACGAGATTACGCATCTCGTATTGAGTAGCTGCTCCTCTACGAAAGCCGCCGCCGTGGATCCAGATGAGCACAGGATGACCATCGGTGGCATCTGGTAGAGCAGGCGTGAAGACATTCAGAAAGAGGCAATCCTCGCTACCGATCATCGCTCCGTTTTCACCCGGTTGCGGACACGGAGCTGCCCATTGCGTTGCGTTTATGTCTCCCTCGAGATACAGTGGCACCGATCGCTGAAAAGTATGTAAAAATTATCGTGATTAGTTTTCAATTAAGGAACTGTTGAATGAATTACGTTTATTACAACGTAAATAAAACAGTTTGATAAAATATTTAAAAATGTGAGGATAACACAGCAAACGAGCCGGAAGCGAAAACAGATAGTTTGTATTTTTGATTAGAGAACCAAGCCGAAAAGATGACGTTATAAGAGACAAAAAATATTCTTGATATATGCTGCGGTCACTAATTGGCTATTTGTGAGGATGAATTCAGGATGTTGGGTAGAGATAAAAGTGGCGTAGCTTCTCGTATCAGACTAGACTAAAGTATCACATTTAATATTTCAAATACAATGCATCAGTTCACAATCATTCCATTATTATTATAACGAGAACAAATTTATGAAAAATTTACAACTTTCGAAGTTCCATTATTTTTTGTATCAAATTTCTCATTTTATGCAAATCAATGTGTTAATTTTAAATCAGAGTTATGAAAATAGAATTGATCACCGCAGAACTTGTTTTTAACTCTTGGTTTTTCGTAATAATGAGTAAGAGGAATGATAAAATGATACAAGGACAGTGAATCTTACTTGAAACCGTCTGTTTCCAACTGGCGGTTCTGCGTATCTGATTCCTCTAAACAGATAGTATCCGATCTTGGGGTCTCTTGTTCCGTAAACTCGCGCCTCACGATCCTCCTTCCTGACGAAGACGATAGGATCATCCACTGGCGGTGCTGGTGCAGCGGCACCACCAACTATACGTTTAACTCGATAATTACACTCGCCGACTTGGAAGCCGACGAGAGTCACTGCTAATACAAAAATCAGGCGACCGTCCATGTCGAAGCTCGTCGGCAGACTGACCGTTCGGGTCGTACGCAAATGTGTTCCTCGAGCAAGGATAGCAGATAAAATTAGGAGGAAAAAAACCCAGAGGAGGAGAACGAGATAAGGCATCAACGGGAAATAGAATTTCGTAGTTTCGAAAAAGAAATAAATAAAACGAGGAACCTTGTAGCCGGGCCGAGATGTGAGTGGCTTTGGGACCGGTGTTTTGACACTAATTTATGGGGACAGATTTTATTTTGCTTTCGTTATAGTAGTCCACGGGTTCAGGTGGACGAGGTAAGAAAACGATCTTTGTTTTGGAGAGCGATCAGAACGGTTGGTGAGTTTATCTGATTTTAAAATCGTTATACCTTGAACGATCAATTTATATTCGTATAATCAATTCAAATGAGTTTTGTATTATAAAATCTGAATTTTCATTTGTCGCATCCAAGGTACGTATATATGTGGGATTCTTGATATTACAGGGTTGTGTTGAATAACTTAAAAGGCGATTTAATAATAATAAAACTATATTGTATAGAATAACAAATAGAAATACACTCGGGTATTCGCTCGGTTGTCTAGGGTTCTTAGATGTTCAAGGTCGCTCTGGGACTGTCCTCTCTGACGCTAGATGCGACGCCTCAGCCCTCTCGACAGTTCGAGGGGGGTGAGGGTAGCTCAGCGGGGGTGGGTCAGCTGGGACCGAGCGGCAGGGCTGCTCAGGCCTTTTCCCTCACACTTTACTCCCTCTCTCGAGTGTAAACGCTTACTCGCAGTCGCACTCTTTCTTTCTCTCTCTCTCTCTCTCTCTCTCTCTCTCTCTCTCTCTCTCTACGTTCTCTCTCACGCACACCGCGCACTTACATTCGCTCTCTTACGCACACACGCTTACGCACGCATTCCCACAATATACTAAAAAAAATTTGTTGTTTATACTAAACTAGTCGAATTTTGCAAAAATGTTTCATATTATGAAGTAAGAGAAAGTTCATTTCTATATAGAATAAATGTAATATTGTTAGATATCCAGCTATAATTCGTTTATGCAATACGTTATGCATATATACTATTTCGTTGTTGCCAAAAGATATAGGTATAGCTTATATAGATATAGGTATATAGTATGTTTTATATATATTTTTTATACAGGGTTAAATAATTTTTAAATTTCCCTAAATATTCAAAATTCTTGAAAGTAGTTTATTAAGGAAATATATAGAGAGTAAAATTAAATAAATAAGATAGCGAAAATTGTCGTTTTCGTCCCTATCAGCGGGAAAATCAAAGCGCGCACTCTCTCAAAATTTTTAAACAGAGATAAAGAAACTCTTAAATTCGGCAACGCTGTTGCCTCCGATATAGAGAATAACCATGAAACATCCGGCGGGTCCTAAGGGGCGTGGGAGCTGGTAGGAAACGCTTTTCTACCGACTTCTAACGCTTTTCTTTTTCCGATCGACGCTTTCAGTAGACGCACACCAGTTGCAGCAGTTGCATTTTGTCGGTGCAGTTCCTCGTTTCGCATATCATATATATATATATTATTCAAGTGTACATCAACCGAAAATGTTGTTTTATTTCTTCGTTATGGGTTACCAGCTAATTGAGAACACGTTCTCGCGGTATAAGCCGTTCAACGAAGATACAGCGCTACACTCCGCAGTCAAGAGCTTCCACGGCGATGTACAATCTGTCAAGTTATTAGTGAAAAACGATACCTCCGATATCAACACGCGCAATTTGAAAGGCAAAACTCCTCTTCACTTGGCTGTCGAAAATAAAAGGTGTTGCATCGGGTTGATTTATTTGCTTTGGAAACACGGGGCCCGCTTCGACGTTACCGACATCAACGGCAATACTCCTCTTCACTTGATCGTACAAAATACCGAGCTGATCTGCAAAGATCGCTGCCGACATACCAACAGCAAATGTATCATTGTCCTCATGAAGTTTCTTCTAAAACATGGCAGCGATATCAACGCTCACAACTTGGAAGGCGATACTCCACTTCATCTTGCAGTCCAATGCAAAGGAATGTTTGACGCACTGCTTCAGGCGCTTAAGACACACCACGGAGACCATCGCAACAGTAGAAACTTTATTACAGGCGACACTGTTATCCACTCGTATCTGCGGAAAAGTGAAAAAATTACCTCGTTTGGCTTGCTAACGATTCTGGAGAAAACTGGGGACGTCAACGCCAGTAACCGTAAAGGCGAAACTCCCCTTCACTTGGCTGTGGAAAATGAAGCATCCTGTAAGGTCATATTCATCAAAATGCTTCTGTCATTTGGAGCCGACCCCAAAAGAAGAGACCAGATGGGCGAGAACGCGTACCAAATATATTGCCGCGCATTGGAAAAAGATGACCGTAAAGCGGACCACATGTTGCAGATACTACTACAGTCGAATGAACAGCAACACATGGACTCTTCGTTACACGTGGCCTGTCTGTTTCACAACGTCGACTCGGTTAAGAAGCTGCTGAGGAGCGTCGACGATGTCAACGCCATCGACGAGTTTGACCATCCGCCTCTGTTCTACGCTTTTATCGGGTTCACCGACAAGATTGGCATCAACAAATGTTCGACCGTCAAACTGATGCTCGATTACGGCGCCGATATCGAAGATACACTTGCTAGGTTTGATCCATTCTTCAGAGTAGATCGTTTCACAAATTTCCTCGTACATCTAGTGTATCGTATAAACCAGCAAGAAGACTCTAGGTCCATCATGTGGGAAATTATTTCTCGGCACAGAATGATACTCGCAACGCTTCGTATAAAACAACTCAAAAGAGGCGTCAACGTGGAAGCGCCGAGTCTACACATCGATTATCGGCTAAGAGAATATTCTGCCGATTACTTCTCTCGCTGCTCCGAGGAGTTAGAAGCCATGGACGAGACCAAGATAGGCAAAAGTAAAATATCCTTTTTAGATTTACTCCTCGCCAGCGAAAAGGATACGAAGATTTTTGCGAAGAATAAGCTGCTGGTCAAGGCGTTTCAAGAAGACAAGGCGAAATTTCCGATCTATCAGGAAATGATGGAAGCAAAGCTCGCTAGAAAACTCGAACGCCAAAAGCTCGCCGAAAGGGCGGCCGCTGCGTTTAGTAACGCTCTGAGTTTCGCCGATCCGAGCGATGAGTTCTTTGAGAGGACTTTTTCTTATTGCAGCAACAAAGATTTGATTAATATCATTAATATACATATAGAGCAACCTATGTCAAATCGTCTGTTTGTTTTTGATATTTTTTATTCTTTATATAAAACTTTTATACAATAATAAATTAAAGTTTATATTGAAACAATATTGCTTTTTTACTCTTGGTTTGTCCTATTTTTCCATGAATCCTATCTAACAGTTTCGATCGCTCCATATATTATATATTGAAAGAGTTCTATTTGGAACTTTTCCATTTTCCTTACAATAATGTATGACCCGAGTCTTGATAAAACTGTTTTGTTTGGCCTGCTGCTTTGACCACTCATGTGTTGTAACTGCGCGAAGCGCATCAAAGTCGCTTTGAAATTTCAAATTTCCGAGCAACTCGCGCGCCACGCCAGCAACACGCATAGCGACGATAATCGCTTGTATTGCGCACCCACCCACAGGCTCACGTTGCATGCTATATCGTATATATTTTCATTCTGCTCGTCCCCCACCCGGCGGTATACAACGGCTCTCTCTCTCGAGAGAGAGAGCTGCATAATACATCGTCGTGTCCGACTGATGTGTTCGACGAATAAGTGCATTATATAGAGTCACGTCAGTAATTCGCTCCGCGATGATTCACGTGCGGCGACTATAACTAACATCTCCGCCAAGTAGATCGTCGGCCGCGTGAAATGTGAAAGTCCCGAGTGAAAGGACCTCCTACTCTCTGCACCCATCAGCGCTTCGTATACAAGTGCAATCGAAATCTCTCTAGGAAACAGCGCGAAGTTTCTATCCACTTAGGGAATCCTGAAATCGCAGCCCACAGCTTACCTGGACTGCAGACGCACCGACGATCGCGATAAACGACGATGACGAGGAGATAAGAGTGATACAGGCGCGTATATGACATACAATACGTGCCCGATAATAATTCGCTTCTAGAGTGAAAACCAGCCGCTGTTCGCCCATGCAGCGTGACATTGTAAACAATGTTTGTGAGGGATCCTTGCGGTATCGTCTGCATAATCGTGACCTACGTTGCGGTATTCTACGCCGATTATGTCGTCGTACGGTGGATCATTCTGCACACCATGCAGGATAGGTAATTTTTTATCTCGTCTATACTTACCTACTAACACTTAATACTCTCAGTTCGTTCACTTTTCTATCTTGTTTGGCATCTAGGCTGTGTGTGTGTATTTTCGGTGGCGTGATATTTGGCCTTTTGACAGCTCTCGGCTTCTGCTATGCGCGTTCGGGTGTGTTATGTTTGTATAATCGTAGCAGAAGAGAATTATATTACGGATGTTTATATCTTTTACGAATCGTTCACACGTTGTTTTGCATTGTTGGATTGTGACGTCATGTGCGATCGCTTACAATGTGCAGTGTTTTCAATCGGATATTGTGCAGTGTGATTTCCGAGCGTTTATTTTGATTTCGCTCTTTATTCCAGCAGGTGCTTCTGCTCGATTTTCAATGTTAAAACGATGATGTAGCAGTGCCTTTGTTCGTTCATTTCAACGTTTTTATTCGCCTTGTTATATGTACACCACAACTACCTAACTGTACATTCGAATAACTGTTTCCTTTTTTCTGCCTGTGCGTGTAGAATAAAGCCACAACTTTGTTTCAATTTCTAGCTTGTGGGGGCCATTCCATGTCATCACATTCAACACTGTTGTGCTGCTGCTGATGATGTCACATCTGAAAGCAGTATGCAGCGATCCAGGGGTTGTGCCGTTGCCACAATCAAGGATGGACTTTTCGGATATTCATACAGGAAGTTCTGGTGGAGATGATTGTGATGAGAGAGATGACTGGACTGTGTGCACTAGGTGTGAGACCTACAGACCACCTAGGGCACATCATTGTAGGATTTGTAAAAGGTGCATTAGGAGAATGGATCATCATTGCCCATGGTACGATCGATTAATCATTTATACTGTGGATTCGTAATATTAGAATACTTATTTCTTTGTTCTTACTTTTCAGGATAAATAATTGTGTTGGTGAAAGAAATCAAAAATATTTCATACAATTTCTAGTGTATGTTGGTACTCTAGCTTTATACGCGATAGCCTTAGTAATCATGTCTTGGGTATTTGATTGTCCACAGTGCAGCAATGACATTGCAATAAAACAGAGTCGCATGTAAGTACTCATTTTGAGAGTTGCTTAATTTTTAGCGAATAAATCTTTGCAAAGTCTGTGAAAATAAACATGGATATTTTTGAATTACTATTATTACAATGTTTATTGATGTTTGCTACAAAATTATATTTTTTTGTTTCAGTTTACACTGTGTGATATTAGTTCTAGAATCAACATTGTTTGGAATGTTTGTAATTGCAATTTTAATATATCAATTCCAAGCTATTCTTGATGATGAAACCGCTGTTGAACGTGTACAAGGAACTCACAATCATCATAAGAATACTCATGCTTTTACTCTACTAGCTCAAGTCTGTGGCAAGAGCCATCCTGTATTCTGGCTGCTTCCTTGCCATAATCCTCCCCGATACTCTTTCAGGCGAGATGATCATCTCATAGACCATCAAGTTTGATTAAATTATCTAATTGAAGTCAGCAAAAATATGTCTTTTGAAAGAGGAATGTCAGTCAAGTTAAAAGTCGTATATTTATTTATGTTATTTAGGTTGTTTTAGTTTTTATAAAGATTTGCTATTAGAATGTATTCGATTTGAACTTGGATTATCTTTTTTGTTCTTGTTCTTAAACATAAAAGAAAGCTTTTCTTTTCTAAAGACAATATTGATGAAACATAAAATCTTGCATTTTAAAGAAAACTTATCTTTGAAAAGTCACTGTGCCACTATTTTTTTATATTCTTACCAAAGGCAGTATCAAGACATAAAAAATAAGTAAGCATCATATAGACAAAAATATTTTTCATCTATATTTTTTATTTTCGGTACAAGCACACTCAAATGAAAACCATAGACAGGACATAAGAAGGTAAACTATTCAAGTACATTAATACAAGTACAATTAAAATAATGTCATGATGTTTCAAAAGCTGTGTTATGTGTAACAATAGAAACTTCCATGATTTATAACATATTTTATATTATATTTTAGTCTTTGTAATGTATTTTATATTTTAAATTACATTTGGAATTTTTCGAGATTTCTGTATTATACATGTGTATATACATACTTATATATGATAGATTGCAATGCAAGAAGTTTAATCATGAGAATGTATACTATAGATTAATTTCCTTCAAATCTTAAATTTATATGGATGGAATAAGAAAACATGCATTCTTTCAAAGCAGACATTTCAATTTTTCAAATATTTCAAGAAGTTATAATGAAAGACTGTTGCTATAAGCAAGTACAAGTTTTGAGGTTTAATTAATATATATAAACAAATGAAAATTAAAAGTAAAAATCGAAATCACAATACTAATAAACAAGCAATCATCATTTAAAAAATAATAATGCAAAATCTAATAAAATTATAAGTGTCAAGAAATTGAAAGAGTAATTGATATCTTTACATTTTTACATTGATTAAATAATCAATAAAATGTAATAAATAATCATTGATTTGGTTTATTTCATTTATTAAAGTAACATTGATGGCAGTTTAAAGTTGTAATACAAATATTTCTTAAGCAAGTGCATTCTAAAATTATTTGTAAAATATAAAGTATTAAGTTGATATTTGGGCACTTTGTTGGAGCCCTATTCTAATTATAACACTGTATTACTAAATATACATTTTTTACAAATGTAATTGTAAGTAATTTTGAAATGAAAATGTACCCATGAACATATTGAAATTCCAACAAAAAAATATATGTATATCATTGAAATTTATTGAAAAAAATTATGTTTATGCAATTGCTCATAAAATATAATAATACTTTTCCAAATGAAAGTGTTGATTATAAAAAATGTAAGAAATTAAGTCTCAAAAGTCTCAAAAAGTATTTTTCAATTTGTAAAATGAACCTTGATATAATGCAAATCTTGAAGTGTAACACCAAATAATACCGAAATAAAAATTAACATTTTTCAAAGTATTATAAATTTATTAAATTACAGGCATTGTGCCATCAATCCAGCAACGTTTTCAAAATCGATTTTTTCAGTTATATTTTTCGTCTTTATATTTTCATCTTGGTTTGCAATGAAGATTATGTTATCACTCTCTTCTTTCCATCCATACTTTTTAACCCATGATCTTAATACTTCTTCTGTAAAATAATAATTATGATAGTAAATAAGATTTATTTCAATTGATAGAATTGATCAATAATGAAAGAGAATAAAATATTTTACCATTCACTTGTGGCCTACCACCAAGCAATTCAACCAAAAGACTTTTATCGATGGTCTGGAATGTTATACCAACAACATGACAGACAAATTTCCTAATGGAATCATTGAATCCAACAATTCTACTGCAAAGATCATGCATCTTTCTTATTTGTGTCCAAGCCATTTGGAATTGACATTCTTCTAACAAGTTAGCTAAATCTAATATGTTCTGGATATCTGGATCCTCCATCTACAAAATGAAAGTATATGCATTGCAATAAAGTAAAACTTTTTAGTTATTAAAAGATTAGTAAAATAAGAAAAGAAAAATAAGTATCTTTCAAAATTTTAAAAAGTATACTGCATTAGGATATGATATTAAATGATAAAAAATAAGAAAACGTGTGAAATTGTAGGAAAATGATTGGTTTGTAAAAAATATTATCAAACACACTTACGATACTTCCATTTAGAAGACACTTGCAAAGCACAAAATCTGTGTGTGGCAAGTTTGTTAGTGCTTTGAGAAGAATTAGACAAGTTACTTCTTGTTCATAATGGTATGGGTTCAACTGGTACAACTTCAAAACAGCCAGATTTGCATCGAGATCATAAGCATTTTCCGTTACTTGGATATCAACATATTTCTCTAATGTTTTAAGATTGTCTGGATTGTACCTAAAAGTAGTATACATTTTTATTATTACACATGAAATTACAAAAAGGTAAATAATGTAAAACATTTAACTTGGAACAATTTGACAAGCATGTGTTCCATCATTGCTATAAACGTTGAATATTTATTTAATAAATTTGCTGCTTACCTTTCTATGCCTTTCAGCATATCCACGAGCTTTTGTTTCATAGCTTCCGCCATAATTACTGTATGTTTTTGAATAAACTTTTTTTTAAACTAAATTTGTAAAACTACGATGAATACATAAAACTATTACAAAAAGAGGTTATGTTCGAAAAGAATCGTGACTCCTGCGGCGCTTCGGTCTCTGATACGCTGATATATCTAGAGGGTAAACTACTTATTTGACACATCATATATACCTATATATGTGTATGAGGGCATAAATGAAAATGATTTTACCTACCGAGTTATACCGGGCGGATACGGAGGAAATAGGGAACGTGTCGACCCAAAAACTTGCATTTGCACATGCAGCACATGTAGCGCATTAATATCGGCAGAAACTCAAAAGTTTTAGAAATTGCATCAGTCGTGGGCTGCTGATAAGGTATAATAGTTGTTTCATTTGTTGTCTACACGTGTAGTAATAGGTGTTCTTTCTTTACTGTTGAGTAGCTATTTAAATATTGAATAATCACAGTTTTGTTTGCTGTTATCAGTTGTTATTTAGTGCACTTGTTTTCAATTCTTATTAAAAATTTCCTGCAATCTGTTTTATAATTTATATAGTAAAAATATAGTAAAATTTAGAAATACCATATTGCTATAAGAATTCATGTGATTGATGCTTATTTAGAGCGTATAACCTTTGTATAGTGTCTCATTTACTCTCATTACAGTTTTGCAAGAAATTTATTTTATTCTAATCTTTTTTTTCATTACAGCCAATCAAAATCAGACATGCCAGAAGTTGAGTCAAAGGCAGCTATTGGTAAGTTTTATAAATATCTTCTAGTTTATTATTTCCAAATGGAACAATTTCTAACCAGAAAAAATGATTACAGCTGCTATTTATACGTCGGAAAAGACTGGTAGTGATGAGAATGGAGATGGAACTGAAGCAAAGCCTTTCAAATCTATTCTTCAAGCAATGCGACACGCAGGCAAGGAACCCTTTCCTGAAATTTACCAGGATTCAAAGGAAGAAGGAAAAAAGTATGAACTTGCTGCTAAATCACAACTGAAGAAAATCCAAAAAATCTGGGTAAGGGAACAGTACAAGAGTGAAGGAAAGCAAAAGAAACTGCAAGAAGATGAAGAAAAGCGATCAAAGAATTTGGATGAAGCTAAAACTATTATTATTGAAGAGGACAAGAGTTTGCCAGAGGCTGTTCTTATTAAAATTAACCGAGCTCAAAACCACAAAGAACAAAGAGTACAGATATTTGGTTGGGTACATAGATTGAGGCGTCAAGGTATTTGTTTATTCATCTAAAATGATTAAAACATATTGAATGCAAGAATATAGTTGGAATATAATTGTTTTTCTGCAGGCAAATCTATGATGTTTATAACTTTGAGAGATGGAACTGGATTCCTTCAATGTATATTGAATGATAAATTATGTCAAACATATGATGCCGTAGTACTCAATACGGAAGCTTCTGTTCAATTGTTTGGAACCCTAAAACCGGTTCCTGAAGGGAAAACTGTATGATAATGTTAAAATATTTCAATGTATATACAATCACAAACCTCTGACTCACCTATTATAATTTTAGGCTCCTGGTGGACTTGAATTACTTGTCGACTACTGGAAACTTATTGGTAACTCACCTCCTGGTGGAGCTGATGGAATTTTGAATGAAGAAGCTCATCCTGATGTTCAACTTGATAACAGACACATAATGATTCGTGGAGAAAATGTATGTATATACTTATTTTATGATTCATAAATTAAAAATTTGTTACTAACCAGTGTAATTTATCTGTAGACATCTAGAATTTTAATCATGAGGTCAGTATTGACTCAAGCATTCAGAGATCACTACAAAGATAGAGGATATTGTGAAGTGACTCCCCCAACTCTTGTACAAACTCAAGTAGAAGGAGGCTCAACTCTATTCAAACTTGATTACTTTGGGTAATATTATACCTATTCAATTTTGGTATGCTTACAATCATGAATTTCATTAATTATTAAAATTATTTTGCATAGTGAGGAAGCATACCTTACACAGAGTTCTCAACTTTATCTTGAAACCTGTATTCCCTCCATGGGCGATGTTTATTGCATCGCTCAATCTTACAGAGCAGAGCAATCAAGAACTAGAAGACATCTTGCTGAGTAAGAAAAATCAATCACGGATTATTTAAACTATATATAATATAAGTGAAAAAATACATAATATATAATATTCGCAGATACACGCACATCGAGGCTGAGTGCCCATTCATCACTTTTGATGACTTGTTAGACAGGCTTGAAGATTTGATTTGTGATGTTGTTGATAGAGTTCTAAAGTCACCAATGGGTCCTCTTGTTAAAGAGTTGAACCCTAATTTCCAAGTTCCGAAGAGACCATTCAGAAGAATGAACTATTCTGAAGCTATTGAATATTTGAAAGAAAACAACATCACTAAGGATGATGGAAGTTTCTATGAATTTGGAGAGGTGAATATAAAAAATCCTATCATAAATCTTTTCTTTGGAAATAAAAATGTTGTAATGTAAATATTTTTCAGGATATTCCCGAAATGCCAGAAAGAAAAATGACCGATAAAATTAACGAGCCTATTATGCTGTGTCGGTTTCCAGCAGAGATAAAATCATTCTATATGCAACGATGTGAAGAAGACAATAGATTGACCGAATCTGTCGACGTATTGCTTCCGAATGTAGGAGAAATCGTAGGAGGATCAATGCGTATCTGGGATCATGACGCCTTACTCGAGGGATATAAAAGTGTAGGAATCGACCCTGCGCCTTACTATTGGTACACTGATCAGGTAATTCCATTAAAACTAATAAATTATAATCTTTAAAAGCTAAAAAATAATATTGAAAATTTCTTTTTATCTTTCAGAGAAAGTATGGAACATGTCCACATGGAGGCTATGGTCTTGGTTTAGAAAGATTTATTTGCTGGCTTTTAAACAGATACCACATCAGAGAAGTCTGTCTTTATCCTCGTTTCTTGGAACGCTGTCGCCCATAAATTTAATATTTTTGTAATAATACAATTCCATGCATTGATAATATGCCACTGATTGAATATGCCACTTATTAAAATATACTGATAATTGTATTAAATAAAATACAAATCGTATTCATACAATATGAATACAATCATGTAGTACCTTAAATGAAAAAAATTCTCTTCGATATTCAATAAATTATTAAATTTTAAAGCATGTGACGTTTTTCACTTTCAATTAATACAGAATTCATATGTAATATAACGTAACATACAATACACACTTCAAAACATTATTTCTTGCCATTTGAGTTTTTATATATAAATTGATACAATACTTATACAGTTCCAATAGATAATACTTTTAATTCTTAATTTAAATTGCTTTTAGTTTTTGTTTAAATTAATTGCACAATATTTTTATTTCTATATTTGTGTTGTATATATACACATTCCCAATTTTTTCTTTCTACCTAGGTTGCAAAAGAGGCGAATGTAGTTCATAAAGTATTTAGAACAACAATTAATGTTGCAATTATTGTACTGATCGATAGTCATTTTTTCCCTGAATAATTAACGAAGGACTTACTTGAATTATCTATTTTCAAATGTATTCAGAATTTAACTTTAAATCAAAGCTTCATTCATTGTATTTATTCGTTGACAAGTTAAAAACTTAATTAAAACTCGAAATACATATTAAATTTTATGTATGTATGAGTATTTAGTTTTGATAAATTTATCTTATAATCTGTTGTTGGTAAAACAATGTTAAAATCCAGATTCCCTCCTTTCAAATATATGTATATTTATATTTATTAATCAATGTAGATGTAAGACATTGTCTGGCTTGGTTCATCCCTCTTTTATGTAACTCGGTTCTTAATGTTTTTTTTTTTTTCATATAGCGCAGATACGCCTACGTGGATCAGTTCGTTTGCAAGTTACTTAAAAGAGTTGGCTGTGGATGAATGTCGCGATCAATTCTTGAAACTAGGCAGCACACATATTATATAATATAGTATTTTTTATATATTTTTAACAATATTGTATAGTAACAGTTTTCTTATATTTACTCACACGTGATATACGAAACAAGGCATTTGTAACTACATATATTACAAGTTATACATTTTATGTGTGTTCAGTTGAGAATCGATATCTATGCTAAATTGTAACAACAAGCGATTTGTCATAATTAAGGCAACAGAGCACTTTTTTACTCAAATCTCAGCATACACACATTTATATATAGTATATATGCAAACACATACATTCGTGTATATGCATATGTAATACACAAAAAGATTTGTAATTTTTCCAAACATTTTCTTTGCTAAAAATCAAATTAACGTAATTTCTGCTTTGTACATGAGCTATATAAATACATTGCCACAAGTAACAGTTGTGTTAGACATTTCGCGCGCAAATAAATACTTTTTACTCGTTTTTTATCAACAGCCAAAACAAGATTATTAAAAATTTTAATTTGAGCATCGACATGCTCTAAATAAATAAGTTACACTGTAAAGCTGTTAAAAATTATTTTATATAGCAACAAAGTCCACTTATAATGGAACAACATATCAATTTATAAGATAATATAGAAAACGTTATTTGACTGCGGGTTTTCCTCGAGAATAGATGTATAACGTTATACTGAGCAAGTAGTCATAAATGAAATACTCAATTCAAACTGGCTTCTTATATAGTTTTCGCGGCCAATATGCCTTCTATTTACTTTCATGTGAATACTTCATTCTCCTTCCTTTTGTTTATGGCACCGTTATTGTATATTTATGCATGGATAATTTTTTTTTTATACATTTTATGTAATTTGAAGAGTTATGCAACAAAAATTTTTTAGATAGTCAACCACAGTGAACGTAGGGCTGAAAATATGTATTAAGTCAATGTGGTTGACGTAATATAACCATTTTAACCATTGAAGTTTGTCAAGTACACTTGCCAAATGAATTCGTAAAGATTATGCAGGATCGTATACATAACGCCTTTTTTAGTACTCTTAGATATTAACAAAATCGATCGACACCAAACATCGAACGATTGATCGAATCAATTAAATGGAGATTGTAGAATTCAGTGAGTTTAAAAGGACATTAAGATTTAGGAGAAAAGTGATCATTACCGAAATAGATTTAAAGAAAATACGCGTTTATAGTTGCAACAATTTCCCGATAATGACTGTCAGTTGAAATACATTTGTCTTTCTTTTCTCAATTATCTTACAGGGGACTTTACATTGTGTCATTAATTGCCCCAAGCTGAAGGCAGTCTGTACTATCTAGTACATATTGTAGAGTAGTTGAATTGATTATCTGGAAAAAGAATTAGTAACTCGTAAATAAAAATAAATAAATAAATAAATAATCACAAAAATAATACAAGTTATTCTCGCTGAGCTATAAGTCTAAATAATAAGCTGAGGTTTATTTTACCTCAATAATATGTTTGCACAACGCAGTCCCGTTCTGGCAGTTGACGAACTTTCATAGAGCCATCAGCACCGCATGAAAACAGACGGCCTGCGGAATCCACGTGCAATTGTGTAACACCCTGTAAAATAGAAGTTATAAAAACAAACGTCTCCAGCTTCTCATAAAAATTGAGAAACGAAATCTTACCTGTCCAATATTTTTGAAGAAACTAGATCGCGGATGCTCTCCGGGGAATGAGTAGAGAAGTGAATGGACGGTCAAACCCCATACCTAAAAAACAAGAACAAGTTGTGAGAAAAAAGTCAAAGCAGCTAGTTGGTAGCGATAACAGAACAAGAAAACATTTTACTTTGATATCGCCATCTCCAGCTCCACTGACGAAGAATTCCTCGTGTGGATCCAGGGCCAAGCACTTAATTGCGGATTCGTGGGCTTGGAAGCGATGACGCTGTTGCCGTTGTCGCACGTCGAATATATTGATGTCACCCTTCTTGCCACCACTAATTAACAATTGATGCTGCGGAGCCAAGATCACAGAGCTGGCTCCTTGGTCGTGACAAGTAAAACCTGCGCAACGATATAAATGATATCATGAAATTAACTATCTAGAGCAAGCATTTTACGTAAAATTAAGCAAATAGAGTCTCACCTTGAACTAGAGATTTGTTTTGCGGTAGCAAAGTGTCCCAGAGCGCGACATTGCGACCCTCGGAACCGTGTCCAGCGGTTGCTACCAAACTGCAAGCTCCCAGGAAGACAAAATCTGCTGTTACTTTACTGTGGCACTGGTAGTTCTGTAAATAGGAAATCACGTTTGTAACTAATAAAGCAAATTTAGGTAAAATTTGCCACGTAGTCGGAATACTAACGAAGAAAGGTCGAGCAGTTCCTTCCCTGCAGGCAACCTGGAAGAGGCTGAGATGTCCATCGGAATCGGCCACACCGAACTTGTTTCCGTGCTGAGAAAACCTGACGCGGGTGACCTTGGCAAAGGTTCCTGGTGGTCTGGGCGTTGCAACCGCGGTTTGGTGGCCCCATTCCCATAGCGAGACCGAGCCATCCTGGGATCCGGTTAAGTCTGTTTTCAGGTCCATGAAAAAAGAGCATAAAATGGTTAACGATTCGGCAATATACCATTTAATATGATTTTATTACAACTGCCGTTGTTTCAGAGTCAATCTGATGTCCAAACTTACACAGTGGAAGCAGAGGATGCGAAGAGATTCTTCTAATACCGTCGATTTTATGCTTGAGGATCTGTCGTAAAAATAAAAAGGTTAGTGAAGTTGCAACAGAGGATGTACTAGCGCTTGCTAACATCTATTATAATTTAAACGTTGTTCAAAAGGAAAAACGGAAAGACCGACTTTCACGCACGAATCGTATGTAACAATGTATAACTCGTTCAAATATATCTGCGAAGATATAGAACGACGTGATCGTCTTAACATATACAAGAGATCGAGACTATTTTATGTAATGTAAGGCTACAATTAGGATCAGCATGCGTCAAAAGGCAGCATGATTGATTTTTCAAGCTGAACTTTAGCTAAGAAAGTATATGACTATATAAGTATGCTGCCCGACGGATTTGCGTTAATGTGTGATACGTATCCTCTAAGATTCGCTGATATGGAGGCGACTTTAAGGATAAGTATATGATAATGCTGAGACTGTCGTATGGACTAAAGGTAACCAAGCAATCAAACGTTTTTCACTTGCAAAATGCATTTCATGTTTTTAATTTTAAATATATATTTATAAATACTATAATTATTGTTTATTTACATGGAGAAGAGAGCGAAAATGGTCTTGTGCATGATATAATAAACTTGAGTTTTTAAGTCGACGCTCAGATCGACTGAACTGTTTTTAACTGTAGGTGGTTTATTGAACAAACAAAATTCTACAACATCAAAAATATAAACTGGTGAACCATCAAAAACTTCGAAAAAACTTAAATATAATTGAACGAGCGAGAACAAAAAATTTAATTAGCATTGCTGCGTTTTTTTTACATAATGTAACAAGCAGCTCTGTCGTAAGACGAAAGTGTCGGTATTGAATTAGTTGAAACTATATAATGAATCATCATTTCTAGAGATGAGTATATTTAAAATCTAACGCTTTACGGACGCTTTCATCTTAAGCAAAAATATATACGAAAAAAAATACTATTATCAAATATAAATGCTTATAATATGAAACATCAAACATAGTATCTAATATATCTATGCGCATCATGCCGAAATTCTTTTACGTAAATCTTCAAATTCATCGGACTTAGAATATCCTTAAAAATGTAAAATTCTACGATAATATTCGTTTTATATTTGTAAAAATGCATGATTATGCAGTTTTTATCAGTGTTAAAGAATAAAAATAAAAAAAATACATCATAAACAGCGTAACAATATACTAAAGCGTAAAAACATTGTCGATACAAGATAAGATCAAAAGAGTAAATATATTACGGAGGTATTGTTGGGTTAATTTTTGTTAGTCAACAACAAAGACATTAAGAACAGACAGAGTTAGTATAAGAGACAGAACGAAGGATATTCTGAGCCCGAATGTGAAAAGGACACATATAATGTGATATAAATCGAAAAATTCGGACAAACAACAAGATGAACATGGCATATTGGCACTAGGAACAGCTAGGGTTCATGTTAGATGTTAGTCTCACCGGCTTCAATAAGTGTTTACTCCTATCAGCGACAAACTGACAGAAGCGCAGGTCGTGGGAGCCAGGAAAAGCGGGCATCCCCTTCATCTGAGATCGAGCAAGTGAGCCGCCAGGTCAGTGACGCAGACCGAGTTAGATGTTTCGTTTGGCAAGCATTAAACAAGCAACATTGTCTCCGTCACCACTTGTGCTACCCTAACCCAATGCGCCACACTCATGGCTATCGAATTATCACTTGTTTCTCAAAACATTAATTTTATACTTTGTACCACGTTGTTCGAAAATAAAAAAAAAGTTTGAAAAAATTCCTATTTAACTTGCTCTACTCATTACTAAAGATTAAAAGTAAAATATCAAGATTTTTCAAAATGATATATATGTATCTGCAACAAGTCATTTCGATAAAGCCATGCCTCTGTTACTCGAGGCACAATGCACACACCTCAGCACTCGTTCATCATGCAACACCCAAACGGTATCTTTTTGGCAATTTGCTCTTTTTTTGTTACCGGTGACTCGAGAAAGCGAATTCACTTTCACGGTGCTATTTATGTTAAAATATATAAACTTAATCGAAAAGGATAGAGTAAGTCGAGAAGATCATTAATGTATATGTTTGCATATGGATAGTAATCGTGTGTAGAAGTGCTGGAATAATGATAGATTAACAGATAATTTCACTCATAAGTGCGTATTATGTATACCATGTGTAAAACAAAAAATTTGAAAAAAAAAAATACAATTATTTCCATTAGTAACATAAATTTAAAAAAAAAAGATAACTCGTTAATCAATTCCGATGGTTCTGCGAAAAATGAATGTTAAAAACGACTTATAAAGAAACTTAGCAAAACGTTGTAACATGAATAAGTATATAGAAACTTTGAATAAATTTCTCATGTAGATATGATCGTATGTTATTAGTTGAATGGATTGTGTTAATTAAATGAGATGTCAAAGCTATATTTACAGAAGTTATTGAGACAGAAAGTTAAATCGTTATACTAGACAAAGAATGCGTTGGATATGAGTCGTCAAGAAAAAAAAATGTTGTACAAAGATGAGGAATAAGTGTTTGAAGAAAGGGTCAATTGTACACTGCAAATATTTTCTAGGTGAGAAATTGAATGGCTTTACACATTGATTAAGACTATCAATTAATCTTACGATTCTCTTATTTTTCAAATAGCATGGAATAAAATAACTCACCACACTAGCTCCTCGTCCACTTTGACCTGCTATGCCGGACTGTGGTTGAGGACTGTTCTGTTGAGGACTTTGAGCAAGTAATGGCCTGTCTGCGGCCGTCTGTAACGATGACAATTTAAATTGTAGTTATGTAAGAATTAAAGTACCGCAGTATTTCGTTTGAATAAATATGTACCTGTATGACTAGAAAACTGGTGGGTTGAACAGGTTCAGGATCTGGTAGCTTATTTAAATTAATAATATCGAATTCACATTCATCTTCAAGCCATGAAGGTAATTCTAGAAGTAGTGAAATATCCATTTCTTGTACTTCTCGGGGAGTTGCCAAAGCCATCAATCCTGAATTTACCTGTAACAATTAAATACATAATCTTTAACATGGCATATTTTGTTCAACTTAAAAAAAAACGTTGGCAGATAAACTAATAAAACTAATCGTAGTGAATAGTAACTATCCTTGTTAAATAACTTAAGAATTTAAAAATAAGTTTCAGATTGATTTTTAATAATAATAATAAAATTACCTGATTAAGGCAGAAGGCACTAATACTATCTTGTTCTTTGTGAATGATCCTGACAGGCTCAGGAAGACTCGTCGTACCGCTATCACTTCCCTTGTCCTCGCCAGAAGTTGCACCTCGAGTAACGCTATCGCCTCCACTATGATTAGTATCTAATATAGAAGATAGGGACCTTCGTTTTCCAAATACTGCTCGTATAAAAATGTCTTGAACAGACTCTTGTCTCACTAAATAACACCACAGTCGATTCGCTGGTGCCGCAGAGGCCATTCGAGTACTGAAAATATTTTTGTTTATTTGTCCATATTCTGTAAGCGTTGACAGGTATTATGCTTTATTATAATAAACGTTTTGTACTTACTTAAAGGGAGTATTGCCTTTCTCAAGTAATGAACGATACTTGTGAATTGCGGGTTTTCCAGGAGTAGGGACAGGATCCGGAGCACAGCCCGGTATGTAATTAGCAGGTGGGGGACCCTTTGATTCTAAATCTTCGCGCAATGATTCCTGCCATTGGACTACAATTCCCAAAGTGCCATGTATCAAAGGACTGCTAACTGGCAATTCTATTTTTACATATGGATAAAATTAGTATTTATAGCAAACATTTTATGTTATGATGGAATACGAAATTCATACGGAACCTTGCATCTCTATTCCAGCTACATTTAGGAAGTCCTGTAATTGTTGTTGCAGGATCTTGACTATTGCTAACCTCATAATACACCAACTGTAAGAATTAGGATTTGTGTGTTCTGTATTATCCTTTGGTTTACTCTTTGGTTTTGTATTCGTATCGAATACGTCATCTTCATCCTCAGATGAATCCAGATCGGAAACTGCCGAGTCCGAAGAATCGTAATCTATTTCTTCAGCCAGTTCTCCTTCGATTCGTGGCTAAAAGTATAAAATACAATAAGTACAGGGTCCTTAAAAATATAATTTTTGATCGGCAATGCGTACCTTCATAAGAAAGTAGGATATCATGCTCATCTGCGGAGAAACAAATTGTTCTCTATACGTAGGTTTATCTTCTTTCATATTTGGTTGTTGTCCTGTAAACTGTCCTAACAGTTTCATGTTTAATTTAACACGTTGTTTCGTTAACGATGTCATAGTGTTCCAAACCCCACTAGTTGTAGAGGTTTGAGCTTCATTACTTAAACTATCGACTCGCTCAATACTCATTGACCCGGTCTGATAATAAAAAAATATGATTAGAAAACAAAGATTTTTCTTATAAAAATAAGTGATAAACGTTGACAGTACCTGACCGCTAGTACTAGCAACTCGTAAGAGTTTCTTTACGCCGCCTCCAAATAGGCACGCCCATGTGTTATTGTCAAAGTGATGGCCTACAAGTCTATAAAGTATGTGGCTATCGCAACTGGACAGAGCATATACAAATAAGCTCATATACGTCGCGGTAAAAGCCTCGCATAGTAGAATATTTAATTTCGGCGTATCTTCATCCTTTTCGCGAGCCAGTAGTGCTCGCAAGCTCGTAACACCTGGCCATTTGCTTGGCGAGGTAGTAATACAAACGCTATCATCTGTGGAATATCTTCTATGGCATCTGCTCGATGCAACTAAATGACCTCCTGAAAAAGCTTCGACTTCGGCTGCTACTGGAAAACTGTAGTATATTGTAATATTAGTTATGTACTTTTGTATTTTTTTTGAATTTCTGATGATAAAAATCTTACCTTTCTGTTTGTTGATGCTTATTGACAAACGTATCAGAGTCGCAGAGAGACTGATAGATACAAGCACTGAGAGCAACGGCCAAATCGCGCAGAATGAATACTTCGCAGTAATGGGTATTTTTGTGAGGCATTGGTGGATTTCGCAGTTCAACTATAGTCTGAAGCATGTCGTGTTCGAGAGACTGCAAATGCCTGACTGGATCCGCGACCACAGTTTTGTTGCACGCAACACTTGCGCTAAGCAGGGGTAGTGTTGTGGGAAACGGAAGAGGACTTAGTAACTGCTGTTGCGTCTTCTCTTGTTGCAATTCCTGTAGAAGCAGAACTAATTCCATTCTCACCGATGCTAGGCCGCCACCAGAAGCTCCGTGAAGAGAGCAGTAAGATAACAATGTTCTTAACAAAGTCTCATTTGCTTTGAGCCACTTTTTCCTCTTGGCTGCTCTCTGGACTTTAGCTTCAAAGTCTAATTTTTCAGCAACTAAAATTTCATGTAGAGTCGGTTGTTCTCCCGGTCTATATGATGGAGGAGCTTCATCTACCATACCACCTTCATCTATAAAAATAATATGTTTCAAAGTGCTACAAGTTATAAAATAAAACTAAAATTTAATGGAATATCTATTACATTCAGAAACATTAATGACATCTCCATCAGTATTAGCACTGTAACTACAAAGTTGTCGCAGAGCATCAACCTCTCGTTCCAGCCAAACGTATAATTGATATCGTAACTGTCCTCCATCAACTTCAAAGCCAGTAGCTAAAGTAGACAGTTCCTCCATCAAAATTTTTAGACACGCTACGAATTTGAGCTGTTGAGCCATTATATCTAGCGATCCAGACGCCTTTCCTACTTCATCTGTCAATTTAAAAAATTGGACTTTTAACATTTATCCAAGTACTTTTATAAACAACAAAAATAATAAGAAGAATAATAATTCAATCACCTGGCCCTGGTTTAGCTACATCAACGCTTTCTTTCTTCTTATCTAATTTCATACTCATGGGAGGACTTTCATCATCCGCATCAGCATCTGCTGGTTCGTCATCCCAATTTAATACTAATTCGTCTTCTTGTTTAGCTACAGGTTGAGACCAGTCCAACGCTGATACTGAGTCTATAGCGGAACATTTTGCGCTGCCTTCCCAACTTATTATGCCTGTGTCTATTTCAAAGTTTTGTGCTCTACTTTTACTGGGGCTGTTTAAAAGACCTAAAAACAAACAGTGAACGTATGCCATAAAAATGTAAAGAAAAAGTTAAAAAGAAAATTTAAATTATCATAATCGTACTAGGAGAATCTTCGGAATTTGTCTCCATAACTTTACTTGGTAACTTCGACAGAACTTCCAGAGCGAGTGCTGGACATCCGGCTTTAAAATGCGCATGAGCTGTTGTAAAGTAAAGTTGTCTCTCCAAAGGTGTTATGGTATCCTCTAACGTAAGCTGTTTGTCTTGCACAGTTTTCGTTTCTGTACCGTAACTGAATCCGGAAATGACAACGGAATGGCCTTTTTTCTTGTCCTGAGCGGTAGATGCAATGTACTGTCTAATAAGAAGCGGATGCGTGCGAAGGTAAACGTAAAAATTGAAAACGTTTGGATTGGCTGTGGAACCTTCAGGCTTGTCGGACTCGTCGTTGTACTGTGGATGTAGAGTTCCAACGTTTGTCAGCAACAGAGTATTCAAGGAACCTGAGTGATCTTTCAGGATCCAAAGTGCCATGCTACGTAAGAATGGATCCGGATGTGCCTTGTTGATATCCTGATTGTTACCTTCCTTGTCACAACCTAGGATCTCCTCATACATGAGCCTCTTGAGATTAGGCGATGTCATATCGTCTTCGTAGAGTCTCGAGATGGTCATTGCCAACTGAATATCATTAAGCTTATTCAGGCATACGTCAATAGCATCTCTCAAAGCACCGGCCAGCAAGAAGAACGCTGCAGCATGTTCGAAGCGCTGTTTACCCAACAGAGCAAATGCATTTTTCAATGCAGCCTTCCTCCATCTGTCCTCGGCGAAGTTATTCGAGAAGAATGCAGTCATTCGCTCGTCCCTCTTGTTTCTAAACAATCCCCACAGTAGGTTTTTCTTCTTCATTGCGAGGTAATATATGGCAGCATCCAATGGATCCTGGTTCTGCTGGAAGGCGGACTTGGCGATCTTCTCAACACACTGTTTCAATACAGCCATGTTACTGATCCACCAGCCAACGCCAAGCTCCTTCAAAACTGACCATTTTGGCTGTGCCTTTGCATAGGATGGTATTAAACTAAGCAGCTCCTCTTCGGACTCGGAGTGGAATGCCCAGACGAGATTGTTGGTGGAGACACCCTGCTTTTGGAACTGAGCTCGTTGAGCCAGTGGTAAACACTTGATAAGGTAATTATAATGCTTCATAGCAAGGAGGAAACGTAATCCACAATCGTCAAGCGAATCCATAGAAACGGCTTCGCCATCTGGAATACCAGTCAAATTTTCCTTGGCGATGGCGCTCTTTTGCGCATCGATGGCAAAGCGCTCGGCGAAGTCAACATTGCAGGTACTTACGGTGTCCGCTAAAGCTAACAAGTGCATCTGGTCAAGACTCGAGAGTCCAGGCAAATGAGTATGAGTGAGAAGTCGAGAGAGAACTCGTCCCTGTCGAGGTCCGAAGTGCGAAATGCCCTGGCGCTCGGGAACGGAGGAACGCCGGTCCTTCTGGCGCGTGTGATCGTAATCCTCGTCGAGCATGTCGTCAAGAGATTCACCCTCGTCCACCTGACCATCGAACAGCTTGTTGTAGTCCTGCTTATCTTCGTTTTGCTGACTGGCATTGGTCTCTTTGTCGGCAATGAGTAGTGTCCAGAGGGGCAGTGGCGAGATGGAAGTTATTTCAGCATAGTCGAGTGTGAGCTCTTCAGGAATTTGAGTTGTTGAACCGCGGGACTCAAGAGGAGAACTGGCTCCGACGTAACTTACTGACATCGTGCGAGAACGCGACC
The DNA here is from genome assembly GCA_012977825.3 of Pteromalus puparum. Classification (NCBI taxonomy): domain Eukaryota; kingdom Metazoa; phylum Arthropoda; class Insecta; order Hymenoptera; family Pteromalidae; genus Pteromalus; species Pteromalus puparum. The sequence goes on along the minus strand of CM053168.1, from coordinate 10,684,693 downwards.
AACCTCCGCCTTTAGCCTTCATGAGGTTCTCATCGTCAGCGCGAATCGGGCACGACGAAGTGATGCAGCGTACTAAGTGGGCCAGGATCGCCTTAACCCAGCGAATTTTACCAGAGTTTAGAAGTTCCATCAGCTGCTTCGGGTGATACTGAGGCAGCACAGGGCAGGCTATGCGAGAGGCCTCGAACAGACCGTAATCAGGCATATAATCAAGATTAACTGGTCCCTCGTTCTGCATACCACGTTTCTTCTTTGCGTCGAGCATCGTTAAATTAATACTGCTTACACGTGAGAGATGGGGCATCGACGAGACATTAGCCAACCGCCTCTGAGAAGTTTCATGGGCCAATGTCCGTAAATCCTCGTCCCTGAGATTGCGACTTGCTTGGAACTCGTCGGAATCCTGTTGCGCCTGGAGACTCGAATGTAGACAATCCTTCTTCGGGTTCGGTTTCCATTGGCTGTAAACGTGCATCTCCGAATCCATACCTACTACCAGGATACCGTCTCTCACCCAAGAAATCTGCATGGGCAGAGGTGGAAGACCGTCAGCCGTTGTCAGCTCGATCTTCCTCAGCTTCATCCAGCGAATTTCGTCTACGAATTGGGGCTGAGCAAGCGAAGATGTCTTTCTTAAAATAGGTCTGTTGCTGCTCTGCGATTCCTTCATGGCCTTCATATTGGCCTGTGCAAGATCCGAACAGACGGGAGTGAACAGCATGATTTTCGATCCAACACCAACGGTGAGAATATGCGAGCCATCTTCCTTGGACACCCAATCAAGCTGCACTAAATGCTTCTGAGTTAGCGGACACGTATTACCATTTTCGATAATCGACTTCCTCAGCGATTGCAGTGTGCTGAAGGATGGTACTGCCAGCAGACCAGCCTTGGCACTGTCTCCTCCGTTTTCGCCATTTCTAGGCGACCTCACATCTTCATGACTTAGGGTCTGCAATACTTGCGTTAGTCGCTGTTTCTTCTGCAAAAATCTGCTATCGTAGAGGTAACTTAAGTCAAGATGCTGGTCAACCTGTATCCTCGGCAAATGGATGTTTTTCAGGTGAATCGTGTCTTCGAGTATCCACTCGCTACCACCTGTGCTCTCACACTCATAGATCGCCACGCAAAGATTGACGTAACGCGAATCTGGGTCAGCTTTGGTTGGTCGTGTGAAGGACTTGCCATATTTATAGGCGCAGGCGATGCGGCCACTGTAAGCTGCACTAATATTCAGGGGTTGGCCAGTTATGTCAATAGTTGACTCTTTGTCCTTTCGGATCATCTCCCACTCGCACCATTCGTAGTGTAGAGGTGCGTTCTCCTCTTCACCGGTCTTATTTACCTGTAACAAAAATCAATAAGAGAACTCGTTATGTTTGAAATTGCAAATTAAAATACTGGATTTATCCGATTAACAAATCAAAACTGACCTTGCACTTCCAGAAACGAACAGTACTATCACTGCAAGCAGTAACAATTATGTACGGCGCGAAGCAGGCCGGATAAATAGAAGAACTACTGAGATGACCAGCAGCAGGGGCAGCGTGGACAACTTCGACACCATCTGGGATCGGCAAATCTTGGGTACACACTTTCGTCGTGGTGATGAGTACGTGACTGTTATGGTGTTTTCGATGCGCAAAGCTTGCTTCTTGATAGTCAGCTTGACTGTTACGCCTGCTGCGGTGGCCGGTCGTACTAGGCCTACGCGATCTACGCCCTCCTTCAGCGTGGCCATAGCGACCTGGTGTTCCCTCCTCCTCTTCGTCCTGAACCAGTTGCGAGTCTGGTACGTACATCATCGAACCGGTTAAACCTTGCGACTCTGGCTGCGAGGCTATCACGAGTCTCCACATATGCACCGTTGTACCGCGTGTAGTACGTTCGAGAACGACGATGTAAAACGGCTCCTCGAAGATTGATGACTGTTGTAAATCTACCATTGCGTCCAGCGTCGATTCCATTAGTCCTAGATCATTGGCAGATGCGTCAACACCCGGTAGCTTTTCATCATTCCTCTCGCCAGTAATAAGCTGCTCCTGGAACACATGAAGGAACTGGGTATTCTGCCAGTCATGTGTAGCATCAGCAATAGCGTCAAGCTGTATGACACATCCAGGCCTGGCGGTCGATTGCTGCGATACTATCTTGATTCTATCGTGAATGGAATGCCGCACTCCATCATCGGACGATATGTCGGTAGACAAACTCGCCATCGAGTCCATGATTCTGCTGCGTCTCTCACTGATTGAAACCTCTGCTAATAGAGTCCTGGCGTCAATCACGGCTTGGTAAACTCTAAGGCATTCGCCATCACTGGCAACAAAGCAGGCGCTTGGAGAGTTAGACAAGTTACCGAGAGTCGTACTCGGTAATAGAGTTGGAATCCAGGCAACGTTGCTGAATGCCGAGATCTCCGGTGAGTTAATGCGAGCTAACTCGGATACGCCACCACTCTTTGACAGAGGGCCTACTGCGTCCACCCGCCAGAGAATCAATTCGCTGCAAAAACCTGTAGGAGACATGACGTCCTTGTGCTCTGTATGCTCGGACTTGAAGCCGTTCGAGTCATCGCCGATGATTGTGGATTCCCCGTTGTTCTCCTGGGGCTGGCCCGGCGTGAAGTCTGGGATATTGTGATGAGAAGTTGTCAACAGTAGGGGAAGGACCGGATGACAGGTGATGTCGTTCACGCGAAAGCGGTGGCCGGATGCTCTACAAGCGTGGCCTATACTAAGAACCTAAACAGAATATATTTAAAGAGTTGTAAGCTTTTGATAAAATGTTTACGCAAGAGTTCGAGGCTGCAAGCATTTACCTGAGAAAATTTGGTTTTGTCGGCAAAAGTCAGCTGCCACAGATTCAGCGTTCCATTAGCGTGTTTCGATACCATCGAAACCATGGGACTTGGATGCGCCAACATGTCATTAACATTCTCACTGGCTTGCTTCTGCGCCTCGGTTGTAGGTCCGTTCTGTCCCAAAATAGTACCACTCGGTTGCTGTTGCTGCGGCGGCTGCAACGTATTGGGATCACCACCATTCTGAACACTTTTAATAAGCTCTTGTCCAGCCCTTGACGTCAATGTCGACTGATCCTCATCCTGCTCGATGAGACTGGGCAGTGGGGTTGAGGCGTCCGTGGTATCAGTGGGCTTACTCACCACTGTGGAAGACTTGGCGACTTCGCGAATGTTGAGCAGCGGACCGCCAGTGTTGTGCGAATACATGGACACATTGTGACTCATGGTGGAAGCGTCGCCTAAAGGAAAAGCGTTGGGAATGCGGGTTGAGAAGGAGATCTGCGCCTGTCGGAATGAGCCCGGGTGGTACTCGTCTAACCATTCGATATGCCAGATCAGAAAACTGCCGTCGATCGGGTGAATAGAGAACAGGAGGTCAGGATTGTGATGCCAATCACGCAGGAGAGTCTCGATTTTCGTATCCAGTGAATCTGGAGCTTGATTCGTCGTTGTGGCGTCCGTCGCTATAGAATTTATTGATGTCGTGTTGCTGCAATATTTATTATTTGTATGGATTATTTTTAATAGTTGGAGTTCAAAGTTTAATTCTTGTTCAAATTTGATTAAATTTTAAAGTATACGGGGAAGAAATCAGAAACCGAAAAAGAAAAGTCAAAACTTGAGGTTGATGTATTTACCTAAGGCTTTGGTGAGAATGGACACTGTGAGGAAGGCTATGGTGAGACGAAGTCGTATGGGCTGTGTGATGCTCGTCGCTACTGTGCTCCTCCTGACTGGTCGTTCGACCGCCAATGTTCGCTTTTTGACTGGAGTGGCGAGATCCTTTTTCTATAGGTCGCGCCATACCGTAACAGGATAAGATGCTGCCTGATAAGTATTATTTTCAACACCACATGCAACATGCAACATGCAACGTGCAATGAAAGCATCTTCATCATATATTCTTTGTGCGACCAATTCCAAGATAAAAGTAATGTAGTTTGCTTTTTTTAATTTAATGCTTTCAGTGAAAATTATGAAAGTATGTCGATACATACAAATAATATGGCTATGATGTATTAGAAACATGATTGTGTATGAAATCTCAATTATTCATGTGGAAATGAAAATTATGTATTGTTTGAAAAATAACAATGAATGAAAACAGTAGAAGACACTTTCTAAAACAAATTTCGGTATTATAAAAACAACTCAAAAGACAGATTACATACTCGGAGTGTGTTCATCCTCTGAGTCATGATCAGCATGATCCGACTCTGGATGGTGGTGCATGCCTTCTTCTTTTTCAACGACTTTTCTCGTCAGTTCCTAAAAAGCCAAACCAAAATCACGATTAAAACACTGGATTGACGTGCACAGAGAGAAAATAGAATATATTCTACCTGTAAAATGTTCTCTGCTTGCATTGTAAATTGCATTTCCTTGTTATTTAACCAGTGCAAAATAAAATTTGGTTCTCTGTCAGGATCACCAGTGATCAGACTTGGAACTAATGGAATATCTATGAAATCATTATTATCAACATGCATTATTACACCAAAAACGATTAAAAATAGAAAATAAAACAGTTAAAAATTTATTATTACCAGTTTCTGCATTAATACTTGCTGCTAAATGGAAATGCATTCCAGGGTAATGACCAGTACTTTGATAATTATTATGGAAATCGTGAACTGAATAGGTCGAAGGTAGTGTAGGCAAAGTAGGTGCTGTATGACCTGCTTGATGTTGCTGTTGTTTTGCGTGTCGACGTATATGAAAACATGTTCTATACAAATTCGTACAATTAGTATTAACAATCGAAGTCTCGTAAAAAAATGAATTAATCAGAAAAACTTACTTCATATGTTTTAGACGCTGCATAAAACGATGCTTGTGCATACTATGATGGCGATGCTTTCCGTGATGACCATGTCGGTCTGATCCTTCGAATTGACTCATATTGGCTAATCCTTCAATCTCCGGTGGAATAGTCTCCGTCCATACGCGGCAAATATTGTCCCGACACGAAGTAACCAACATGTTTGATACTGAGCCCCTGTAAATATAAATTAATGTTCACCATTTCTATTCCAATATTGAAAAAAAAAATACTAAAATTCAAGGCCTTACTTTGGCATGTATTTGCTTGTTTTTCGCCATGATATATGAGTCACAGCTCGTGGATGCGCTACGTAGACAAAGCTAAAACTATCGCTCGATACTGGTTGACTAAAGGTTGAATGATCAATACTTTTTGTTGGAAACACTATAAATAATCAAAATCATTAATTTATTTCATTTTTAAAAATAAAAGAAAACATTAGCAGACTGAAAAATACTCACATTGCTTATTTTCAAACCAGATTTTCACTAATCTGTCATTCATCCCAGTAGTTGCAAAGAGAGTACCATCGGGACTGAAGCTCATAAGATGAACTGGTGTGGCAGTGCGACATTTCCATACACAGTTCCATGCTCCTGGTTCATTGGCCAAATTTGTGTCTGATGGCTGTGGGCTTTCTGCTTCTCCCCCAATTGAGAAGGTGACTGCTCCAGCTGTGGAATATAATTATTTTTTGAAAGGAGTTTAATTAATTCTATATTTTTGTTTTAAAATAAACAGCATGGTATAAGTGATCCTTTCCATACATTGAAAAATGATATTGAATCCTCTGCTAGCTAGTAAAATATAGTAATTAAATAAAGTAATTATGCAGCCTTGTAAGCTCAATGAATTTGCTAGAAAAAATTATAAAAAACATGTAGCATGCATAATTAGAAGAAAGTCTGAATGATGAAAGGCACGCTTCTGCTGATGATGATGATATAACAATTCAAGGCTGTGAGTAAAAAAATCGGCAGCTGTTTGAAAATCAATGCATTAGATCATGCAAAAGTGTGCAAAGTAAAAATTGTTCATTCTCTGAAGCGAATGAACTCACGATCTTGTGCAGTGCTCCTTGATATGTTTTGATCTGCTCCAGTGTTGGTGGGCTCTTCAGATTGAATTGCTTTCTGCTTTACTGCTATACATAACATTACGAGATACAATACTACTCAGATAGAAAATGCTACATGTACATCATTAAGTACATAAAGAAATTAATGTGGATAAACCAGATTTAGTCTATACTAGGTGTCATCACTTCTAATTAAAGTGTGTTGTACAAAAGATGCGAATTGAATAGTATACTCACAATGCTCTTCCTGGAACGGCAAGATATTCTGATGCCACAGTTGCAAAAGCTCTCCACCAGTCAATAGACGCGTTCCCTCCAAGTTCCATGATAATGAGCTGATGTTAGATTCAGTTTGCAAGCTACCAGTTTGCACCCAACGATATTCCAATTGCTGTAAAAGAAAGAAAATTGTCAGTACAGTAAGTACACACACAAGCCAATAAAAAGCTGTCCTACTTCATTGACAGCTAGCCAGCAGATAACAGAGCCTGATATTGATGTAGTATTTATTTCTAATAGCAGTATAAATCTGTATTAATAAATTAAAAAATCCTTACATGAGAACACGTGCTATGAATGAGAGGAGTCGGCTCGAAAATGCAGACTTGATTCTCGTACGCAGCAGCAATCTTGCCAGTGTCAGTGCTGCAATCCAGGCAACTGATTCTTATATAATTGTGCACAGCTCCAGGAATAATCTGCACTCTCTCAAAGTTGCTGGCAAGGATGACAATATTGCAGCCAGCAGCATAGGCCTTGAAAAGAAGTAAAAAACAGAGGGTGTTATGACAGTCGAATGGCTAAAACAGTCTAAAATGAAAGAATCAAGCATCCATCGGACACACAGACAAGCTTCCATCAGTCTCATCAAGGCAAATTGACAGTGCGCGCGCGGCGCATCATTTCCACTAGAGAGAAAAAAAACCACAGCATTTTAATCAGCTGACTCGAGCGAGATCGCTCTCTCTAGGCGAGTCCCTTCTATCCATCCTTGTCCAATACTTATATTGCACACATACTCATCAACCATCTCGCGCACTCCTGCTTCTCTCTCTCTCTCTCTCTCTCACTCGCTCGCTCGCGTGCGCGCGTTATCGACTATTTTTTTCCTTGGAGCAAAAGCTCCTCCACCTCGGCCCTATGTCACCAAGAATAATCGAGGTACTCGCGACGACAGGTGTCCCAAAGAACCGAACTATTACCCACAAAATATACTATCGCACTAAAACACTATGGAGCAAACTCGACAAAGATGCAAAAATCAAGCAGGTAAAACTTACGGTAAAGGATATTCCTTCCACGGAGCCGACGGCGTAGCAGCGATCACCCGCATTGCAAGCTCCACTCAAGATTTGATGGCAGTTCATCTTTGACGATGGCTGAGGCCGGTTTGCCTCTGCTGCAACAGGAATCCCTTGCTTTAGAACGACATCATCGAAGGAGCTCTGCTACGGCAATTGATGCACACGACGATAAATGCGCGCACGATATCGTGAAGACTGCCGCCTCCCACAAGCGCGACGAGACGTCGACGTGTAGTCACTGGTAGTCTAGCAGTAGAATTGCAACTACTGCTGCACAGCGGCCATCTTGAAACGAAACGGTGCGCGAGCAGCGAGCTATAACTATACACACACCGCGAGCGAGAGCCGCCGCAAGCAGCCGCAATAAGGCGCAGCTAGCGCCTCCGCGGGCTCCGCGGATTATACTTAAATGCGCCTGCGCGCTTGCAGCAAATCAGCAGCGGGTGGAATTGAAAAAACCGTTTCCGATGGCAGAATCGGAAAACGGAAACGCAAACGGTCCCAAATCCTAATTTCGCGAAAATCTGCGAAGTGAAGAGGGAGTTCCATCGCGGCCCAAGAGTAGGGATGAGCGCCGTAGGGAGGGGCGCAGGGATTTACTTCTCGAGATTGTCCACAGAGGTACTCGATGGTCTTGAAAACTGACTAAATACTTACCGGTCTTCTCTACTAATCGCACACGTATAAACATATACTTAGTTATAACGTACCAAATAATTAAAGTTATTGTGTTCGTGGAGTGTATATCGTAAACATTTCATATAAAATTGAACAAATTTTCCAATCGTGTATTAAAATTTATTTATTTATAAGAACAAGACGTTTGTGCAAAGATAAATATACTTTGTCCACTTGGTATTAAAGTCTTGTTCAGAAGTAAACATTTTTAATACTATGAAAATGAATAATTTAAGAAACAACACGTACTTTATCTTAATCTTTCTATTAATGATCGTGATGGTCAACAGATCATTTTGTTGTTCAACTGGCAGGAGGCCATTAAACTCCATAGTAAGCGAAAAAATGTATTCATTATAGGCTTGCTATACATCTTTAAAACATTTTTTATTAATTTCTTTTTTGTATCTTTAAGCTGGTAAACACTACGTGTCACAATGAGTTTATGGAAAAGTTTATTAAACCATTCGTTAAAAATAACAAGTTTTTATCCTCAAGAAACATCAGTATGTATACATATACTTTATATGTGGATAATATATACCTTAATTGTTACATAAATTTGCTGACAATGCCTTAATTTGCAGCGTATTCTGTGGACAATACAACTGTATTTTGGTTAAAATCAACTGATGACCAAGCAGATGAAGAAAAAATACAAGAGTTGGTCATCGAATATTCCGGAAATAAATGTAACAAGACTGATAACTACTTATTACATATCCATGTATTTTGCGACAAAAAAAATCGAACGACAGATGTCCTTGATGTCCTATCTAAAAAAATACACGATGTAAGAGTATAAATCACATTTTATACTTATAAATGAATCCAAATGCACACAATGCATAAATATATTTAACCCGATGTTTCATATTTACAGTGGGAAACTCTTGGAACCGAACAATGTTTCTTCGAAATCATCATCGAGAGCAAAGATGTCTGCAGTTTGGTAAACTATGAATATTACCACGAGTTGTATGAAAGATGGATTGTTAAACCATTAATGTGGATTTTATGGTTAACTATTGGCGTATTTATATTTTCGCTTTTATGGAAGCTAGTATTATGTCAATCAAAGCCGGCAAAACCAAAAACCATTTAGGTATAGCTATGTCAACGATATACTTGTTATACGGGATTAAGATTTATATAATAACATCTGCGATAAAAATTACATTTTCTTTTAAGTTCTCATCTAAAATACATGAAACAAAATGCCATTATATCTTTGGATCATTAAAGTCAACCATTAAAGTATTGTTACTACTTATATGATTTCTATAAAAATAAATTTTTTAAATATGTTTGCCTTTTGCATTGAAACATGGCTATACATTTTATGTAATTCATTTATGCTGTTATTTAAAACTAATTATCAATACTTGTTCAGTAACTGACCGCTGTCATTTTGTGATTTACTTACAATCTGATATCGTCGCTCCCTACGAAGACTAGCACCGCTAACATTTTCCAGCGAAGAGTAGCGCTGTTCAGATTTCCCGCGAAGACTAGCACTACTCAGATTCATTTTATTCGAAAAGATTCATTATTTTTTAAAGAAAAATAATTATAAAGCATAATACAATTGAAATATTCTTCTAATTGCCGAAAAATTTTAAAAAATTTCAAAATTTAAAAAAATTTTATCTAAACTTTAAAACTGAAAATTAATTAAAAATTACACTTACGAGAAAATTGTTTAAAATTTTGAAATTTTTTAAAATTCTTTGGTAATTGGAAGAATATTTCAATTTTATTATAGCTTCGTCATAATAATTATTATTTTTCTTTAAAAAATAATGAATCTTTTCGAATAAAATGAATCTGAGTAGTGCTAGTCTTCGCGGGAAATCTGAACAGTGCTACTATTCGCTGGATAATGTTAACAGTGCTATAGTCTTCGTAGGGAGCGACGATATATTATACTCATTTTTTCTGTACGCACTTGCACGTATGCATAGTAGGTCTATAAAAAAAATTGATAAGTGCAGCGAAAATCGGGCAAAACATACAAAATTTTGTCTTTTCCTTCTCTTGGTGCAAGTTACCAGATTTCATTTTAAGTGTTATAAGCTAGCGTAATTACGTGCCGTGACTCGCATGTTGTAATCAAAAGATTTCAACGATCGTTCCGGTATTTTAGTGTTTTTAATAATGAAATAAGTCGGAGATCAAAAAACATTATATTTTCTCACCAATTAAATGTTCAAGTTCTCTGCAACTGCTTATCTCTTCAAAACGCGATGTATATTATAAGATCCGATGAGTATAGATAAACAGTTCGTTATACTCGCAACGTACCTGAGTTCTGAAAAAAAATTTTTTGCAAAGCATAGGTTTCCGTGGTATTTGCCTATATAGCGGTATAATTACAGAGAGAATAGGGGCAAAGCAAATAAATTTGCGTTATCTCGAATCTGGCATTTCTGGCAATACAACCCCGCATGCGCGCAGCCGCGTGCGACATGCGCAGAATGTTCTGCGCCGTTTCTGAAGCTACTCCAACGAGTGCGCCGTAGAGTTGCGCGGTAGTCTAAGCGACAAGCCTGGCGACTTGGCGAATATATAATTGCGGCGTTTGTCTGTTCTGCTTTGCTTGGATTACAAATTCTTGAACATCAAATTGATTAAACTAATATATTAGTGTTTCGTGTAAGTATATAAATAGTTTACAGCAAACATATATATTTATAAGGTCCGTGATAGTACATGCGCTCGTCTCGTCGCTTGTACGAAGATTTGAACCATCGCACGTTCGCGCGGTTCTAGCTCACAGCTCGTCGCTCAGCAGTGTAGGTAATGGGCACTTGAGCGTGGGCAGTGGGGGCCCAGGTGCACGCAGGCAAAGAAATTTCGAGTGCGAGAGAGGGGGAAGCGAACGCCGCCAAGCCAAGGCATCGGAAAGCCTATAGGGGGTGCATCACAAGGGTGCATGCAGTGCATGGGCCTGAGCGTCATTCTGATTTTGACAGACCAGCGGCGCGGAGCGAAAGAGAAAAACTCTAGTTGCATTGAGAGAGTATTATTTTTGGGATCAAAATACAGTATTTTTTTAAATACAACAAAGTTTTGATTTTTTTATTCGGTGAGCATCATCGCGCGATCTCTTACTGTGCGGATTTTACTGTGATTTCCACAAAATGCACACGTTTATTTTAATTTTTGTTTGGCTCATGTGTAACACATCGACTACAGCGTTGACTGCAGTGAGTCAATATTTTTCACGAAGCCCCATTTTCAATATCTTACATTTGTGTAAAGTGCTACTTCTTCTGTTTTAAAGATTTACCGCCATAATTACTGTGAAGTGAACTACGATTATTTCCCATCATGGTACGGCCATGATCTAGAGATCAGACCCGGCAGTCTACTGGAGAACAGCAGTTTTAAAATGCAGCTTTGCAGGCCTTTGGTAATGCCTTTCTACAAAACATATAGCTACAATATTGCCTTCAACAAAAATGGAACGGATACCGGAATCGGTACGTACCGAATGCAAGGAAGAATGTGGAGGTATAGAGGGGCTGCATAACTATATGCACACTATCGCTTTTTATTGATTTTTGATTCGAGCCTAAAGAGCTACGGTGGCTCAGGCGGTCGAGTGTTGGACTCGCAACTCTCGAAGGTCTCGGGTTCGAGCCCACCTCCCGCCGAAAAAGCCAGGCACCACTGAAAATCTAATTTTCATGTGCCTATTCCAACCGTATGCTTGGTGGTTCGGATCCCACTTAAAGCTGTGGTCCATTTAGTCGGGGTGGTGGCGTCCTCTGACTATCTGTAGGTTTCCGCCAAAAAATAAAAATCACAAAAATCAAATATGTAAGCTGGCGCATCGGGTCTTAGCCTAGAGCAAGAGACCCACTGCCAATAAAATAGAAATGAAGAAAGAAAGATTCGAGCCTAAATGACTCTAGATTATGTTAATAATACGTTTTCCAGTTTTAAACACTTTCCACTATCGTATATACTTATGTGCATGATTATTTAATTATTCAAATCTAAAAACCAATATTATGATAACATTGCAATTTCCTTTGTAAGCAGAGAAAATCCACAGTTCACAATTACAGACGAGCGCGCACGCATATACAGCTTCACGGGCAATACCTGTAACGCGACGCACAATTACACACTGGATTTAAAAATAAAGTGTGACCATCTTGTGGCGCAAAATAAGATGCTTCTTGATGTCGCAAACGTAAGAAAATAAATAAATATAATATCGGAATTTCGTATTATCTATTTATACTTTACGTTTTACAATAACCTATGTATTTGAAATCTGTTAAAAGTGGACAGAGAATTGTCACTGTGATCTCTCAGTCTTAAGTTCTAACATTTGCTTCCACCAATACACAAAGTGCCAAGTGGCAAATGTTAACGGCGATGGAGCGGAATTTCTGAAACTACATGAAAAAGACATATACACGGTAACAACTTATATAAAATATTAATCGCAATTATATCCTGTATACATAATATACTTGATTACTTTATTCTCGGTCTATGGTAAAGTTCAGTGGTATAAAAGGCAATGAGAGTTATACGCTTCACTTGAGTCTTTGCGAAGGAAAAAAGGTTTGCAACGACTCCTTCATATGCGATGACAAAAAGAGCTACGGTAGGAATGTGACAGTTACTTCAGAAGGCTTCATTCGAACAAGCATGATCAAATTTCACTTTACAAACGGAAGCCAATGCGCAAATGGTAATGATCCCTATATTCACATTAAAATATATACGGATTATTTTGGGGATAATAATCAATAATCACTTGATTGTTAATTCATAGGTTCCAACGCCCAATCAACTGTATATGTCAAGTGTAACATGGATGCTGATGAAACAAAATTAATCGTCCTTTCTGTATGTAAATTTTTGCAATGTTCTATACATACACGGAGAAAAAGGCCTGTCGAAATAACATTTATACAGTCATGCAACTGAAGCGTGAATACAAGGTGGTGTTGATATAGGTGGCGAGCCGTCATAATTACATAGACCTATAAATTGTGCGCGCGGAAATTACGATGAGTAAAATATGCAAGTATATACGCCTCTGTGCGCCACCTATTTCTTCCTATGCACAGACTACATAGCTGAAAAAAAGCTTAAAGATTGCGTTTTAAGCAGTAAAGAAAAGATCAGCTCAAAGCTGTTACGTCTTACAACTATTAGTGTTTGGCGCTACTTCGGCTGATTTCATATATGTTTGCACACCGTCAAGTTACAAGCAGATCTTTTTCTCCGTGTACCTTAAGCATAGATAGAATATCTCTATATTCACCAAATTAAAATTTTCATCTTCAGGACCAAAATTGCAACCTCGAGCTGGACTTGTATAGCGGTGACATCTGTGACTATTTTGTTTCTTATCCAAAAGGCGTCGCGATTACGAATCGATCAATCTACGCACAACTGTTTGTAATTTATAGCCCAATTGTATTAACACTTATTTATTATCAACTTTTGAAAAAAGATTCAGTTTTTCGCGTGTTTCTGAAGAATTGGATAGAGGAAAATATTATTGATCCAAACCAGGAGACTGTCGGACAAGCTATCAGACGAATTTACGATATATATGAAAGTCGTTTGCAATATGTAACTTATCTTTTCAACTCGTTAGTCTAACTATATATCTAACTATATATATAAATACATACGAAATTTCTCCAAATCAATAGCTCGTGTGTTTAAAAAATTTACATTTTTATTTACATTTTTACTGTTTTCAAATGCGTAGACAACTTTGATACATATATTAATTTTAGAGAGATTTTTTTCTTAATGAAAACCCTACTTTTTATATAGCTTTATTCTAGTGATATTATAATTTTCGTTCGCGATCATAAAGATTGTGAGTTCCAAAGTGTCTTCTTGTCATTTATTTTCCTATGTTAAATTTCCCGTAAGAGTAGCACGGATTCTTATTCCATGGTCATACGAGTTCGCCGTGGAAAGCTGCGGTGCGTCTTAGCATCTGTCGCTAGCTTTTCCATCTACAGATTCTACAGCTGTACAGCTGATGCACTTGTGGCTGCAGCGTGCGGCTGCACCCCCCGGCGCGAGTCTCGGCGAGAGCGAGAGTCGAGCGGAAAGCAGACTAACTTTTCTTTGGAAAGCCTATAGGGATGGATCTGGGCGTTTAGTTATTCAGGCTGAGGGAACTTTTTCTAATTAACATCAGCCGTTTTGTCTTTTGGCTACTATAATGCTTTGGGAACACTCTGGCTGATTTCAAGAAGAAAGACGCTCTGAGTGAAGAGGTATACACACACACACACACACACACACACACACACACACACATATATATAAAGAACTGATGAATGCAGCGAGAATGGGTGGAAAGCCGACAAAATTTGCTCTTTCTCGAATCTGCGGCAGTACAGCCCTACCTGCGCGCAGCTGAGGCTTCGAGAGACCCAGTATAAGCGTTGGCGGTATAGGCCCATGTGCAAGCAGGTAAAGAAATTTCGAATGCGAGAGAGGGGGAAAGCGGAGAAAATTTTCCAATCTGCGCCGCCTAGCCTAGTCAAGGCGTCGGAAAGCCCAGGGGTGCATATGGGCCTGAGCGTCATTCGGCTTTTGAGAGGCCAGCTGAGCGCCTCGAAAAATTTCGCTACAATTACTATTCTCGTGATCGTGAGTATCTCGAAAAATATGAAGAAGTTTTGAATTTTAATCCAGCGAAGATCATCGCGGGCTTTTATCACTTAGTTAACTCACTATTTTACTGTGATTTCAACAAAATGCGCGCGTTTATTTTACTTTTTGTTTGGTTTGTGCATAACAGGCCAACTGCGGCAGTAGTCGAAGTTTTGACTCAAGACGTACCAGTAAGATGATATTTTCAAGCCGCGTCATTTTTGATATCGTGCATTTGTAAAATATTAGATTTTCTGTTTCAAAGAATTACAATAACTACTGTAAAGTGGAGGATCCGACGCATCTCTACACGTTTGACTTTTCAACACTGTCCGACGATTCTACCGACAAAAAGATTAGACTCGACAGAGACAACAGTTTTAGAATACAATTTTGCAGGCCTCTGGTCAAGCCTTGCAATGGAAAAAACGGATACAGTGTTTGCTACAACAGAAATGGAACTGAAGTTGGAATCGGTGCGTATATGCCAAATTTAAAATACAGTCGAGCAATTGTTTCCATTTATAGACTTTGTATTATAGAACTAGAAACAAGTGAAGTATATGATAATCGATCGTAATCTTTTATTACAGGTAGTGAACCTCCGCAGATTGACCTTTCGAACGGCACGATCGTGTTCAGGTTCGCGGGTGATACCTGCGACGGAACGCATAATTACACACTGAATTTCAAAATGAAATGTGACTATTCGATGAAAAAGAATGCAGCTGTTGACATTGATGTCACGAACGTAAGAACATTTAAGAAATTAATAAATATTTTATTTATGCAGTCATTTTCTATAAACGCACATTATACGTTTTGTATGTTAACAGCCGACGGAGAATTGTAACTTTGATTTTGTACTTGAAACTTCAGCCGCTTGCCCCCAGAGAAGCTACACCGACTGCATTGCCGAGTACTCTAGCGATCGCTATAATCTAAACTCTTTGAGGGATTTTACGAAAAATTACGAAGTACACATCAACGATGACTTAGCAGTCATTTTGAACGTTTGTCACTCGCTTTTATACGGTCCGCATCATGTCAACTGCAGCGACGACTCGTCGATATGCTTGATCGACAAGACGGATAAATCGAACGTCAGGTAAAAACTTTGCAATAAGTTGATAGAAATAATTTTCACCTAATTATACAGACTATATTTTTCTTCCAAAGGTACACGAATATTGGAAACTATCTGGCAAATCCGTTCATCAGTGTATTGGAGAGAAACGACCTGTTGATCATGTATGACAGCAATGCCATATGCCACCAAAAGCATACCAACTCCTATCAAACGATTAAAAGCACCATCGAATTCGTCTGCGACTTGAATGCAACGGTGAGTTGGCTGCTTACCAAACCTGTATCTACTTTTACTAATACAATAAAACTCTTGATCTCTGAAATAATCAGGACTCAGCGCCAGAGTACATCGGAGGTTTAGGATTTTGCAACTACAAATTTATTTGGAAGACGATCGCCGCCTGCAGTGAGAAGGTTCTGCACGACCAGAGTATGATAAACAGAGATTTCTGCACAGTCAAAGATCCGTTGACTCAGTACGAGTACGACTTGTCGAGCTTCAAGAACAGAGTGTTCAAGGCGAGGACTATGGAAGGGACCTATGCAGTCAGCGTGTGCAGCTTCATGGATGACACCATTTGCAAAACTGGAACGGGTAATTACGCACGAACATATTATTTTTTATTTATAGCGCATATTTATCTCGATTCATCGGATTGTAATTTTCATATTATGTATATATCAAGGTGTTTGCAAATTGAACAACGAGCCAATCGAAACAAACGAGTATTACTACCTCGGCGAATCGGGCGGCATAGCCAATGGTAAGCTGATGTGGAAGGAAAGTGGACCTTATCTGAACTACACCGACGGCGACGTCTGCTATAAGGGTACGAAAAAGTACACGATAATCTCGTTTCTCTGCTCTGAGACGGATTCGGTGGAAGTCGAGGACAAGACTTGCTACACGAATATCAACTTTTTCACTAGCGCTGTCTGCAAGAGGCCCTGTGCCATGTCTCTGTACGACATGAATTTCGAGAGATTGATCCAATCGAAGAGTAATTACATCGTCAAGACCGATAACAGTACGGTGTACCATATCAACGTATGTCGGCCTTTGGTGAACGAGAGCCAGTTCAGCTATTGCCCCAGGGGTGCAGGAATTTGCAAAGCTGACATTGACAAGGATGGAAAGTCGACAAACGAAGTTGTGAGTCGATCGCTCCTAATCATATTTTTTTGGCTACCTAACAAGCTCGATCGTGCGCGAAACGTCGTTTGATTTGATTGCTTATCATTTTTCCTTACAGAATTTGGGATACCCCGATCAGAATCTCCGTGGCGAAAGTGACGGTTCTGTTGTTTTGACCTACACGAATGGCTCTTTGTGCAAAGAGGACGACGAGCAACACATATCGACCCGAATAAAATTCGTATGTGACCTGGATCACGCTGAGGTTGGTGTAATTGAAACTCGACTTAAAATTTGAAGAAGTTTGCTATGAAATATTAATTGAATTATTTCTGTGTAACATAGGGCACTCCTCGTTTTTTAAATTATCACAATTGTACATACTATTTCGAATGGAGAACGAAGCTGAGTTGCGGAACTGTCCAAGGGGAACTGAATGATGACAAGTGTCAAGTTACGAATGTTCACGGCGACATGTGGGATTTGTCGGGGCTGAACGAAAAAGATTTTTACATGGTAAATAGTTACCATAAAACTTACCGCAAACTATATAAACATTTATCTGAATACCTTATTCTTGTTCTATACACAGTTTAGTGCAATAAAAGGTAACGAGAATCACACGTTCCGCTTGAGTCTTTGCGGACGAAAAAACTTTTGCAACAACTCGTATGTATGCGATGACAAAATGAGTTACGGCAGGAATGCGACCGTTACTTCGGATTATCGAACTAATATGATTAAGTTTCACTTTACGAACGGAAGCCGATGCACGGACGGTAATGATTTTTTACTATATCAAAATATACAGATTATTTCGAATGACAATAATTCGTCGATTGTTAATTTACAGGTTCAAAAGCCCAATCGACTCTGTATATCAAGTGTAACGAGTCTGCCGTTGTCGGAGAATTAACGGTCCTTTCTGTAAGTTCTTTTCAAAGTATACTCTATTATATTATACACAGAGAAAAAGCCAGTATTTTGACTCTTTGACCATCAGATGTTTCCATTCACCCAATGAAAATTTTCATTTTCAGGACCAATATTGTAAATCTGAATTGGAGTGGTCTACCCATGCCATCTGTAAACCGCAACATCTATTACTTCCCAACTGTACTGTAAATCCTAACAGTCTGATAGACTCGACGGCTGCTGCTCAAATAGTCTACACTGTATTGCTTTTGATTTTTGTTATATTCATAACAGTATGGTACCTGCATAAAGCTTCGAGACGAGCTTTGTGCTCAATGTTTATACGCAAGTTATTTCACAGATGTGGTCTATGCTGCAGCGAGAATCCCACGAGCGACCTGTGTCTGTAATTTTTTTATAACTCGCGGGTCCGTCTATACATAGTATTATATACGTATTATATATTTTTGTACCATAAACGTGTAGTGAAAAGGCGCTTTATTTGTATACATGTAGATAAATTAGCAATAAGTATAATAAAGTAATTGCGAACGACGTCACAATTAAATTTTGTTATCAAATTACGTACGATTATCACAGAACCAGAATCAATGCGATAACTGGCAAATCATAGCAACGCCTCGTATTATCCAATGCTCCGGGGGTTTGCTGGTAGGTAATTCGACGGCGATAACGAAATTTGTGGAGTGTCCCGTGGTGGACAGAGTTCCGCGTCTTTCGCTCGTTTTATACAGTGGGCAAGTATAGCTCAGCCTCTTCTCAATCTCTTCTTTTCTCCTGGGTATCATCCATATCTGTCAAGATGGATAGGGAGAAAATATTAAAGCTTGCTTGACCCTTTTCTACTCGACCCGCATTTAACTTAATAAACAGAGTATTTGCGGTCCGTTCACATTCGCATCATATTATTTTATATTTCAAATATTTTTTTTAATCCCCTTTTCTGTTGAGATAAGTGTATTTATTACATAGAAAATGATCAATTTTCTTTTCTCAAGTGGAAAGTATAGGGACGATAAAGTTCAGATAGATATCGAAATTTAGAGCCATATCAATTTATCAAAACAAAGCAGTTTTGGTAGTTTTCCGTTTCTCTCATAACAATATGCGGCCCGATTCTAGGTATATAGTATAGTGTGCCACCTATGCTAAAACTGCCTTGTTTTGGGCTACTCCTTCGGCCGCTAATGCTATAAACTATATACTTAGTACTCACGTGAGGCATCGGCTCGTACAACACTTTCGGAAAGCTCTCGTTAATAATCATTTCGTCTTTATCGAATCTAGCTCCGTCTAAAAATAGTCCATAAACATAAACTCCATCCTCTGGCGGCGTACTCAGCGTAGCTTCTTTCATGACGCGAAAGTCATAAACCAAAAGATCGATAGGAATCTGGTATTTTCTTGCGTAATTTTGCCGAATTCCAGTTAAAAACGCTTGCGTGAAAAAAAATCCAGACAACCAGAACGTCGCGGGTGGCCCGTTGTCGTACCAATTCTAAAATTTATGCATCACATTTTTTGTATAGCGGAAAAGAGACTGAAAACTTTATTCGAATGTTTTTGAATATCGTACCTGTAAAAACTGTAAACGTTCTAAAAAATCTTTGACGTAACTACCAAGAGATTTCAAAGACGGATACGAATTCTGCATCCACAGGCTCGGAATTTTTCCCATTAACAACGAGAAAAAGACTTGTTCCAGCTCGAAAGACATCACAACGACACCTAATCAATTAAAAAATTATGTCAATCACGATTCGAAGTAGATTCGATGAAAAAAACTACTTGGCCTTATTATGGATCAGGTATACCTTTGATAGCTCTTTGAACATTTATGAGACTGCTTCTTATGCAGCTAAGTAGTTTATTGAATCGACCCATTTCTTGAACCAGTACAGTATTCGTGCTTTGGTTGTAAGAAGTAGGGTATTTTTCCATGGCTTGTCGCAAGTCGTAATTTTCCGGCAATTTATTGAGGATGTCAGTCGCGATCTTGTAAACAACTTGATCTTCCGAAGCGCCGCTTGCTTCGTTTCGTGATTTTTCCTACGAGCATTTGATTGTAGTCAGAATTTTTTACGCTTTATTCTTTGAAACATGATCATGTACAAGTATTTTCATTCGGGTGAGTGTTTTTTATACGTATTTCTACTTTCAAAGTGAACTAATTAATAAACCAGATACATTAACATGCAACGATCGCACACAACTGTCTACTAAAATTCAAATCTTTTATCACCGAGTAATACTTCATACCTTTTGCTCCCACAAATCCTAACGGTCGGTACAAAAAAAAAAGCAATAAATAAGTTGTTTGACACATATCGGAGAAAAAAAAAGAACAAATATCCTCGTTCAATCTTACCGTACGGTCCTATATCATTGTCCCAAACAAAAAAAGGACAAAATTAATACTTTCATCGAGTTCACGCACGTGGAACATCAAATAAATGTACCTGCGTAAGCAGCAGCGAGGAAAACATCAGATTAGTTTCCTGATTATCTTTGATGATATCTGCATTCTCGTGAAGGCCGAAAACACTAGGCTCCGTAATTATGGGAAACTTCTTCGTGTAACTTACGTAGGCCTCGTACTCTTTGAACGTCGGACAGTAGTATACATCGGACGACGGATCGAAACGATAATTCTCTTGCGTCACTAGTTCCCTGTACAAACAAAATCCGTTCGTTTAGCAAATCCTCGCTCGAACGTGCTTCCAATACGCAAAGAGTCACTTACTCGCAGTAGAACGTCTGTAGGATAGCCATAAGCGTCCTTCTGTCCCAGTCGTCGGTGACTCTTCCTCCGTAATTACACTCTCCCGTGAGATACTTCAGAGCCTCGTACTGCACGTCGTCGTACTCGTTGAGAAAAGTCTTGAGCTGTGTCACACTGATCCTCAAATCCGTCTCGTTGAACTCGTACGGTGTATTCCAGCCGATCGATCCGAACTTGCGTCGTTCCTGGACGTTCGCGTGGAAGAAGCAAAGAGCGTAGAGTAGCTTCTTGAAAACGTCGGACTGTTTACAGGACTCAAAGAACTCGGGGTTGCTGATGGGGTCGTTGGCGTAGGATTTCAAGATGTTGGCGCGAAGACCTTTCGGAGGCTCGTTGGTGATCTTGATGGAGTTCTGGAGGATAGAGACGGGGAAGTGGTCGACGGGGTAGCTCGTGAGCCAGAGACGAAAATCTGGATGGATGGTGTCCGGGAGGAAACCCTCGCAAATCTTCTCGAGGGTCGGCATCCAACTTTTGGCCAGGTGACAGTTCTGGAGGACTACCCAGTTGCCTCCCTTGACGGCCTGGTCTATCAGCCCTACGGCTATCGGACCTTGTCCTGGAAGAGAACATATGTTTTATTCTCTCGAAAGCATAGCGATGATTTTTACGCGATCGCTTGCATACCTTGACCGAGAGATAACGAAGACAATTTCTCTTTAAAGCCCCGGTCTTCGGCAAACTTGATTAAAAGTTGCATCGGATCGGCTCCTGGTGTCAAGATGAATATCAGCGGGACACAGCTGTTGGAGTCTTGGAAGGGAGAGGCTAGATCGAAAGGTGGTGGTTCGACATACTCTGGACCGAGTTGAGCTATAGAAAGTGACAAAAAAGTGAGTTCGAAATCTTTTAAGTTTTACTTCCCGCGAGACCTTACATCCGACGAAGTTCTGCACGGCTGGAACTATTTTGTCCGGGCGAAGACATCTTAAAACAAGAATCCTCTCAAAAGCCGTCAGTCGGTCAAACGGCTTTGGAAAAGTCGCGACTTGCGGCTCTTTCGAGTCGTACACGTTTCTCCACTCGTTTGTGTTGTTCAGAAAAGATTCTCTTATACCCTGGAGAAAAGTTTTTAGTTCGTGATTTAGAATCTCGAAAATAAAAAATATTCTTTAAGATTGCGGCAAACCTTGAAACCAGAAACATCTTCCAGCCTGCAAATTTCGTTCCAAGATTGCGGAGGTAACCACGAAGCTGGATTTTTGTGTGGATTGTCGAGACCGACTCCACCAGTCAAGATAAACATCCACTGTTCACGAGACAAGTTATTGTCATTGTTCAGCAAATTAATGACCAATAAGAGCGAGAAGAGGAGCTTGTCCTTTTCGAAGAGGGATCTGCACACATTCTCGTAAAGTGAGCGCGTGAAGTGTTTTTTCAAGTCTCTTATGCGAGCTTCCACCTCTTCCACCGGCTCCGTGTTATCGATCGCCATTTGGAAAAGGTTGACGAACCAATTCAAAGAGTATTGATACATCGGGTCGATATTTGCCAAGTCGGCTGTCGTAGATAAGCCATAAATTATAATTAATGGCTTCAAGAAACTATTCCAGATTATTGATATGTAAATAATTTTTTACCCGTAGTAAAGAAGAGAACAGTACTGTAGACGGCTATAGGAGAGTACTGCAATCTAGTCATATCGATGGTTTTCTCCGTCACTTCAGCAGCCGCTTGTTTCACTTGAATTTCATTACTCAAAACTTTAGAGGAACTCAACACCGCGATGGCTTCCTCGTCTTCGAGGATATCCCCTTCAGACGATGCCAGTAGCGCCAGAATCTTGTCCTCGGTTTCTTTCAACATTCTAAAATCACCCGAGAAAAATTCGATAATGCAATATCACTGAAAAAAGTGATTTCAAGACAAGCTATATATATATACAGAGTAGCTCGATTACTTTTTGTTAGCGGCTCCTTGAATGATCAGCGAGTTCTTCTCTGACTCCAAATCCGGTCTTTCCTTCGCAACGACGATACCTAAAAGCTGGTCCTCTAATCCGCTCGACGTTATCATAAAGTTTATCAGAGTGACCTTAACAATGATTTCCGGTAGATAGTGAGGGTTTCGCAATTTCGTCGTTATATACAACCTACGAGCAGAATTCGCGACAATGTAATTAAAAGTTCGCCGTGAAAGAGAAAAACTCTCGGCAGCTCAGCTGCGTGGAGTTTTAAAGAAAACAAAATTACCTGAACTCGTGACTATACTCGACGACGGTATCGCCGAGTTTTATGCACAAGGCGCCGCCTTGTCTGAAAGTTTGTTTCATTAGTATAGGCTCGAGCATAGCGTCGAGTTCTTCGCCAATGTTTTCCAGCAGAACTGGTTGACCGAATTGAATGGCGTTTTCTAAGACTCGAGGGTAATCGTTTTGGCTCAGCTTGATTATACACAAGTTGTTGTCTTTTTCCATGTTTTTAATCCACTTGTTCGATTGGCTCTGAGGGTCGATCATGAGAGGCCAACGGCGCGAGTTTCTGAGACGAGTTTTATCGATGAAATTGTGCATTACAAAAAAATCGATTCGGAAAATAATAAGAGTATCGTTTACTTGACGATTATCCCGTTGTCCACGGAGAAAGAATCAGTGGGTAGACCAAAGATATTCCAAGATCTGATCAAAACCGGGACGCCAAGAACGTCTCGAAGCTGAAACTCCTTCGTACAAACAATCTCCAGTTTCGTACAAAGCTCGACCCAAGCTTCAATCTGCTTTACTCTATAGGGTGTCGTGAACGGCCCTAAATACGCGATTACACCAGACGCTATCATCACGTCTCCAGTAAGTCGATCGTATCTGAAAATTCATATAGCAAACAATTCGCATCCGATGTCCCAAAAGCTTTACTTCGACTCACCTCTCGCCGAGTTCCTTGGCATTATTCGACCAGCGCGTGTATTCTCCACCTAATCCGCCGATCAATTCTTCGGCGCGCTTGAGCTTCTGTTCGCAGTCCGTTACCTTATCCATCATAGACTGGTAATCCGCTTTCCGCCTCTTCAAATCGTCCTCCAGTGTAGCGAGGTCCATCTATAATACCGAAAATCGCACAGCAAATTCAACAGCGATTCAATACCTACTGTAATTAATTATACTCTCACAAAGTATACCTGAACTTTCCGCAGCTCTTCTCGCTTGGTATCCAACTTGACCATCGCTTCGTTATAAACGGCTTGAGCCTCGGCCAAAGCTTTTTTCTTCGGTGCGACAACTTTCGCGACCTTATCGTACTCCGAAATGGCGTAGACCCACTTGCAGAGACCCTCGCAAGCTGTCGAGGCGCTCTTTATCTTCTCGGGGTCAAAGTTCACATTGGTCAGATATTCTTTGCGGATTCTGTCGATGACCTTTTCGGGAATGTTGTCCTTATCGAAGCTCAAAAGGGTGTCCAAGAACTTGACGTCACTCAGGACCTTGAGGGAGACCTTCCAGTAGTCCTCCGCCATTCGACCGTCGGGTTGTTGGATCCGTTCTGGTTTCATTTCCTTCAAGATGCAAACGCTCTCCATTACGAGCTTGACACCAGCTGGTGGATTCTTCATCGCCTTGACAACTGCAATGTCCGTTGGCGTCAGGGTATCCAAAGCGGCTTGGGCTTCCTTCAAGATCGGCATGGCTTCGGCTAAGTTTGCGTCACACTCTGCCTTAATCTCGGCTGCTTTACCAGCTACTTCCTACAATTCAATCGTAACTCGATGTGTGCTATATTGATCGTCTGAAACCGTGACAATTTATGGATGATAAGAAAAGCACAAAGCGAACCATAGCAGCTTCCTCGTCAATCTTAACGATCTTCTCAACCTCCGCGACATCCGCGCTCTCCTTCTCAACACGAGTCAATATCGTCTGCACTTCCTGAGTGGCTTTGACCAGCTTAGGCTGTAGTTCTTTCAGAGTCTCCTGCATCACAGACACATCGCGTTGCGTTCCGTCCAAACGACCGAGGCCACCCTCGTAGCGAGTTTTGCTCAGTGTGATTTCACTGTATAGTTCGAAAACAAATTTTTTCAACTCGTATATGATAAATTATTACACAAATACACTTTACCTCCTCTTCTTAGCCAAAAGGTCCTTGAAAGTGCCGATAAGCTCCAAGTAAGACGTCGGTGTAACGTAGGTATGCCTGCCAAGTCGTTCCAAGAATTCCCGACTGAGAGTTTGTGTCGACACATGAAAGTACTGGCACATGTCTATGGCTGCCTTACGCTCGAGATCAGTGAGCTTAATCTCGCCGAGGAACTTCATAGCTACCGCCGAGAGTGCGTCTTCCGGCCAAGGCTACGTAAAGCTAGCGATCAATCACCGGGCTTCTTATAACCATGAATCTTATAAAATCATTATCGTCGATCACCTGCATCCAGTCGATAGTGCAGCAATTGACAAGAGCCGGGAAAGTCCTAATCCTGTTTCTGAAAGCGTCGCCAATCGGTGACATGGTTACGACAATGTGCAGCTGCTCACGAGCTGTCTGTACGAAAAGATTGAAGAGTGCGACGAGACTTCCATCAGTTTGCATGGATCTCTCGCGCTGACGATCTATATGACGCATCTTCTCGCAGATCTCGGCTTTCTCTTCATTGTTGAAGAGATTTGGTACCTGATTTTAAAAAAAGAGAAACGTAATACGTTCTATAAACGAACAATCGCAACATGAGTACCTCTCCAGTATTCAGCATGTTATTGATGTCCTCCAAAAAGCTCTCATGTTTGATCTGCGTATCGGTGAAGAGAAAGGTCGAGTGTAGCTCGTTTGAAGTAGTCTTCAGAAGTATCTTTTTGATATCCTCGTGCCATTCGTGAGTCCCGTAACTCTTGGTGATCTCCACTTGGTGTACCTCGTAGTCACAGATGTGTGACGCAAGTCTCGTCAGGGATTGTCGCCCGGAACCACCGACACCAACGAGCAAAGCATGAGATCTTGGCTGCTTTATGATTCGAGCGATCTTGGACAGATGCTCGATAGCGAAGCGGAACAAAACGAGGTTCATCGGTTTCTTCGTCATCGAATTGTACTCGCTGAGGTAATTCTCCACGATACTGCGCAGAAGCTCCAGGTCGGAGACTTCCTGGTAGAGACGAACGTCGGCCTTCGGGTCGACGAAGTCGCAGTAGACGAGCTTACGAAGCTCGCTTTCACCAATCTGAATATTTTTACGATTTTTATTATTCTAGTTATCGATTTTTTATAACGAAAGCATGCTTACTACCGTTGTCTTTCCGTTTTTCAGCTCTGCAAACATCTCGTCCAAATCGATTTCCATTTTCTCGCTGAGAGTCATGCGTATCTGCTGAATGAGCCAATCGATGTCACTCTGCTCAACCAATCGATCGCCGAATACACGAAGCACCTCGTGAACCCATAGCTTTTTCATGCTTTCAAGGGTCGGCATTGTCTCTGGGACCGACAATAGGACGCCCTAAAGGTTTATACAATGATAAAGCTCGTAGTCTCGTTTTTCCTTCAGTACTCTTATAGGATATTAGAATTACCTGAATCACTCGAGAGAAGTCACGAAGGTTGAATAGGTAATGCGATTTCGCTGGGGTGGGTAGGAGGAACTCGAGACTCTTTTTGTAAACGTCTAATGTCGCTAATACTATTTGGTCGATGCAAGGATCGAATTCTTTGCTGAAGCCTCTGAATTGACAAACATTATTTATTAAAGAAAATCACGTGAGAGATTGATGCTTTTAAACTATACACTTGCCTCGTATCGAGATGCCAAAGGATGATTCTACTGAAAATAGCGATCATAACGTCATTCTGAAACTCCGAGATGGTAGTAACGAAAAAGTGTCGTTTGAATCTCGGCGTGACGTCCTTTCCCCCGCTAATTGGCGGACTCATCGCGCACATCAACTGGAGCTCGATCAGTTTGATCGCCGTTGAGTCTTTTCTGTCGTACCTGTATACGATAATCTCAGCGTTTAATAGAAGCGATCGAAATTTAAAATCAGAATTAAAATCGTTGTAGAGATAGATGTTTTACCACTGCGAATGATCCAACCACTGTCTGAGCAATTCTATAGCAGGTTGTGCTCCATATTCTTCCTTCATCGGCATGGACACATCGTCGACGAATATGACCCACCGTTTACCAACCGGTGGACCGTACACTCCTTTTCTTCTCTTGTCGAGCTTGCTCATGATGATATCCTGCGTCTGATTAGCTGAAGTTTGCGCCGAGAAATTTATGAACAATGGCTTGTACACGGCTATGTCGTTCTTCTTGAGCAAGAAGTCTGTCGCGTAAACCGATTTTCCAGTTCCAGTTGGTCCGACGAACAACACTGGCTTCTGGTGTTGGATCAGCAACTGGAAGAGAGTCGTGTAGCGGATCGTCTCAACCGTCGGCACGATTATCTGGTTCACGGGGATGTCTCGAGGGATCGGTGGAACGTTCTGCAGCTCGTCCGACCACAGCTTCCATTTACCTTTGCCCTGAGATTTTTGAATGGTTAAACAACGGAGTTGTGGATTTTAGCATTTGTAAGAATGACAGAAGACCTCTTTAATGAACTTGTAGTCGAAGACCAAGCCGTCTTTGGGCATGACGAAGATGTACGGTTTTGCTGGTGGTTGGACAGGCTCTGGTAGGCCAAACTTGGTGGCCAGAGATGCTGGAAATTCTTTTTCTAAAAGTCCGCGGAAAAGGACGCTGAACACTTCTCTGTCCTTTGCTACCAACGTGCCGCCCATCGCCCAGATGCAAGAGAAAAAGAAAGATCCCTACGATCGAGGGTAAGAATTATTACCATGTAAAAATGAAAGTGCTTGAACATTTTTCTGATGGGTTACTTCTATTTGTGCTCTGAGGTCCAATTCGTTTGGAACTTGAGTCGGGTTTAAAGTTCTGTAGTCGTCGAGAAAACAATCCATCAAATAAGTGATGGACTGTATGAGATTCGTATCGGGCATAGGACACATTTCCTGGAGAAAACAATTACTTCCGATACTTTGAGCAAAAAAATTACTGCATTACATTCGAATATAAATATAGATAAAAAAATACACACAGTGAGGCCGCATCGTCTCAGGAGATACAGAATGGGCTTGCAAAATCTCAAGAAGAGAGACTCGTACAGGAAAGTCCGCAACCACTGAGTCAACAAAGTCGGTGTCGTAGCTATCCACGATTTCAAAAGTGGCTCCCAACCCAAACTCGATGGATCCATATAAATCATACCTGACAATCCAAAAACATTCATCAGCATAAAACATCATCATCAAAACAGCTTAAAAACTTTTGATGAACAAGCCTCACCGCAACGCGACACAGTCGCAGGCGAAGCAGCCTCCAAATCCATAGTTTCGAAAATTAAATTCGTCGTCGGTGCCAGCTGTATAATCTCACCGCTCATGAGACACAGCTTCTTATTGTCGTCGAGGACTGTATTCATGTTCTCGATCCAAACCGCGTCAATGGGTCCATCGAACACAAGCCACTTGCGATTGCTATTCGTGGACGTGGCGAAAGCCCGATAACTGATGGCTAGAATTCCGTCCTGCCATTCGTGCGATGCCTGATCAAATTGGCCGTACAGCTGACCGATGGTTATCGATTTCGGGTTGATCACGGTTATTTCGACCTTGCGCTCGTTCATTAGTTTCTGAATAAAGATGAGCTATCTTTATACGCACAGAATTTTTCGACTACTTCAAAAGTGTTTAAAAAAAAGTATTACGCGTTCTTCGCAGAGTTCCAAAGCGGCAGCCAATACCCTGTAGGCTGTGGATTTTCCTCCGAACGGATGACCGACGATCATGAAACCATGACGGACGATCATCATCTCGTAGATCTGTTGGATTTTCTTCAGGAACGATGGGGTGCACTGAATATTAGCTCGACTGCACGCTTCCACAGTGCACTCGTTCAAGTCTGTGTAGTCGGCTTCGGGTAGGGTCACGTTGGGGAACAGATCCGACATGATTCCCTGTATAAAGTATTATATCATTGGAATCGATCGCTTTAATTGTGTCAAAAATAAAACTTTCAAGTGTATCAAACTCAAACTCACGTTAAACAGAGGTACGTCGGGATTCAAGAATTTCGGCAAATTGACGTCTCTGATACTCCTGAGTATCAAGATATTCTCGTTCTCCTCGGGATACTTCAATTTCAAGTTACCCGCGGCGGTGAGAACCGACTTAACAGCTCTCATTCCGTAGTCGTAATGACTCTGTGTCGACAACTGCTCTGAGCAGAGGCGATAAGCCGTGACAATTTTCACGGAAAGTGGTCTCGCGTCATGAAAGCCGAAAGAGTACAGCGTGTTCTCGGCTATCAAGCCGTAATCCGGTACCTTATATACACGAAATGATAGTGTTTGGATGAAAGGGCGCATTTTATGAACTGTAGGTATAATGTAAACGACTTATTTTTTACCATCATCGCTACCGAGCGGAAGAGCGCCTTGAGATTATCGGGCAGCTCCGATCTTCCAGCGTATCCAGGGTTCATAGTGATGAATATAGCACAAGTCGGGTCTAAGTTCAGCTGAGTGCCTTCGAAAATCAGAGTCTTTTCATTGGCAAGTATCGCTCGTTGTATCGTCATAATTTGCTGAGCCACAACCGACAAAACCTCGAGGTCGATACGATTGAACTCGTCGAAACAGGACCACGCACCCGATGCCGCTAGTCCCTACAAATTCATTTTTCCTTCAAGTATAATTCTTCCAATAAAAAAAGTTAGATGAAAAGAGCGTTTACTTTAAAAAACTTCCCCAGCGCGATGTAATCAAGCCCATCCGAGCAATTGAACACAACGCACTGCTTAGCCACAGCTTTGGCCAGATCCTTGGTGGTCTCGGTTTTTCCGGTACCGGCTGGTCCCTCGGGCGCACCTCCAAGATTCAAGCTCAGCGCTCCAAAGAGCGTCCGGTAGCATCGATCCGTCAACGGCGTTATCACGAGCCTCGACGAGTTACCGAGGTACTCGTAGCCATAGGCGAGCGATGCGTTTATCATCATCGTCATTATGTTGTGCTCTCCATCGTGTTCCTGTGTATACGTCGGGGCAATCGATTAGGCGGGTTTATACGGGGAAAATTTGCGGTATACGGATGGTTACCACTCACCATCCAGTAGTATCTCATCTGACAGATCCACTTGAAATCAGTGACGCTCGTGACTTTTTCCTCGCAGAGACTGACAAGAACGTCCCTCGCGTGCACGTCTAGAGTCACTAGTGCTTCTGCAGTGAATTTGATTCGATGAAATAAAAAATCGTTATTAAAAAAAAAAAGAAGAAGAAGAAAGAGTTCGACAACAGATAGAAAAATATAATACCGAGGGTCGTGCGATTTTGCGAGGACAATTTTCCACGCACGAGTTTGACAATCTCGCCAAGCTCGTAGTTGCAGCGCTCGACGTACTCCTGCAAGCCCTGAGGCGCTTTAGGAATAGCGCTGGTTACGTCGCTCGTCCAGTAGAGCTGCGAGATGCAGAGGATGGTCTGTCCCGGCCACTCCAATACCCACTGGCTTCTGGCTTTTGTTGGATAGGCGGTTTTTGCTCGCAGCACCTGTTACTCGCTCTTTTAGACTCGACTTTTCGCAGTAAAAGTAATCGAATTTTAGTTTTCTCACCTGGGCTCGGACACTAGCTTTCATACCCTTTTCGAGCTTGTCCAGCCACTGTTCGACCTGACCATTAGCCTCGGATGTGTCGATGATGTCCTCTAGATCGATTCGCTCCTGTTCCGAGGAAATCATGGACGTGACCTCCTGATTCTCCGTGAAATTGAGTTTTGCTATTCCTTCGAAGCATTTCTTCAAGTGCGGCTGTACTCTAAATATTACCAGTGATTTATTTATACACGACTACATCCA
The DNA here is from genome assembly GCA_012977825.3 of Pteromalus puparum. Taxonomy (NCBI): domain Eukaryota; kingdom Metazoa; phylum Arthropoda; class Insecta; order Hymenoptera; family Pteromalidae; genus Pteromalus; species Pteromalus puparum. The sequence continues at coordinate 10,654,349 of CM053168.1, read as the reverse complement.
CTGTATCCTGAGAGAAAATAAAATTCAATATAATTTATACGAAGGTAATATACCGTGTCGGGTCTTTCGTTTCCGAGAGTATTTCCAGCAACTCGTCGTTCGACAAAAAGAAAAATCTCGGGAAGATGAGCCGCTTCTTTTCCAGGTAGTCATTCAGTCCCTTCTGAATCAAATCGAGTAAATTCGTAGACTTCTTGAGGCGGTCGAGCATCTTATCGATTTCTACGACCTGCATGACTTTCGGGTCAACCACTACGCTGGACATTATATCCTTCCATATCTACGGATACGCATACCAATGAGAGAAACTTTAAATTTCCAAACTATTTTTTTTTATCATCTATACGTAAACAAATTTTGAGATACGTAAACAAGTTTTGGAGTGAAATAAAGAAGGCAGCACAAACTTTGTCGACTGCGCCAAACCGACGTGTTTCCTCTTGCATCTGCTTGTGTATGTCAGGCGAGGTAAATATGGGTTCGAGATACATCCACGTCGCTTGCACCTTCAGCCAATTGTCCATGATGTCTTGAAGCAGATACAGTTTAGCTTCCCATTCCCTAAATTAAAAATTTTCTTTCAAATTTGCTAATAATTTGTTTTTCTTCGAAATCACACTTCTGTAGTATATAGCTTACAAGGTTTCCTTTTCGAACGGCTTGATGTAAAGCGAGTTTTTCATCGTCTGAGCTTTCGTTAAATGGTCGTCCAGTAGTAGTTGAATATCATCGACACTAGCGATGACATAAGTGCCGGTATCGCGGTACGGATTAACGACGAATTCCACGTCAGTCCAGTCAGCGTGCATCTTCAGCAGAGCTTTTTCCAGGTTACTCTCCTTCGTCGCTGCTTCGGATATGGCCTCGAATTTCGAGACGTAGTCGTCCAGTCCAAAATCGATTATCTGCAAAAGCTCGCAGTCGTATGTTCAACAGTTCGACATAAAAAGCGTTGTACACGAGAAAAAACGAATGCTTCACCTTCAGCAGCGTCATATTCGAGTCAACCTTAATGGGAAAGCCGACGATGTCGGTAACCTTCTCCCAGTGCCTCGCCTTCATTCCAGGATTGCCAAGGGTCATGATGAGCGACATGTGCTCGCGGAACTCTTCGATCGTCGACCTGACGGTTTCGGCTAATTTGCGCACCAGAGGCTCTTGGAAAGCTTTTTCCAATTTAAGTACCGAGCGATATGCCGTGCCAGACTCGGCCTCTATTGTATCTGGGTTGTAGCTGCCCACCATTGAGCTCATCCACTTCTCGTGACTCGACAGAAACTCGCAAGCAGCGTCGTAGAACTTTTTATACGGCCCCAATTTGTCCGCTATCTGAACTCGGTGACGTTGAAAAATTAAAAATTTCGTCGGATAAATCGTGTACACGGTATATATATATATATAGATTAAAAATTTATTTCAAAACCTTCTTTCTGAGAGGATACTGCGATATTTCCCAGCCGAACATCTGCTCCTCTTTATTAAACTCGTCTATAGTTTCCATCGCGTTAATTAATCGAGCTTCCAGTCTATCGGCTTTTTTCTTGTAGCGGAAAATTTCATCGACGTTGCCCCAGTATTGCATCTCATCGCAATGCTTCGCGTAGGTCTGCAGGTCTTGATTGAATTTTTGTATGCGCAAAGTAAGAGCCTCTTGATACTCGCCGGTTTTACTCGCAATTATTCGTCGGTGCTCCTCGAAAACTGACGGCATTCGATGGTACCTGAATTATTATTTTTTTTTCTTTTCATTCAGCGTTTTAATTGTATATACATACGGAAGAGAAGCTCTTATTACCATTGAAAAGCAAAATTGTTGGTTTTAATTTCCACAGAAGTCAAGGGCTTGTAATCAGAAAGAAACGAGATGTATTTGAGGATCTCTCGTAGTCTGTCTTCCAAATTGAGAGACATTTCGCTCTCGGCCTTTTTCACAAAAATACCAAGTTCCATCATCTCGGAAGTATTCGGCGGGACGCTTAGCGCTTGATCTGCCATACTCTGATACTCGTCTCCAATACTGAAAGTATCGCGAAATGAAAATCTCGTATAAAAAAAAGTTCTCCCATAACATCAACTTACACCTTGGATTTTGTCTGATAATCGCTGATCATCTTGTTGAGCAGCATTTCCTTACAATTGTCGGCAGCTTGTGACATGTGCAGCATCAAATCCCTCTTGTGAACTTCAAAGAGGCCAATGTGAGCCGTTTGATCGAACTCCGATAAAATGTTTCGTGAGAGCTGATGGTATTTTTCAATTAGTTGTCCGTACTCCTCGAAAGAGCGAGGTGGATCTGCGTTCAAAAATGACTCTACGAACGTGATCTCTTGTCGGTTTATCAGATTTCCGTACTTGTCGAACTCCCGGACTTGCATCTCCGGGCCGACTTTGTGCTTTTCTATCAGCTCGGCGATGCTTTTGGCGTGAGCAGCTAATATGTCTTTAGAGACGTCTGGCTACACAAGGGATGTAGTTTATGTAGGGTTAATCGAATTTCCTTTGAGAAATTGTATTTACCGGAGAGAAATCTTTTTGGTCTATCTACCTTTAAGTTTTCGTGCGTCGTAATACTCGGAGTTTGCTGCAGACACTCGAAATCAATGCGCTTGTGCTCGTTAACTGACTCTAGAAGCGAATTCAACAGCATTACAAAAGTGTCGCAAAAAATTTTGAAGGACGGATCGAAGCAAATGCGTTGATTTCTAGCTACGACGTTGATGTTGAAAACGCAACTGCATTGCTGTTTGAAAGTGAAGTAGAAAAAAAAATTAAATTTAACGCTGTGTTGCTATGTATATACGGTTATTTCGAAACTTTTATTCACCTCGGCGTTAGTTAAAAAATCCATGTAATCGTCGATGGATTTGAAACATAGAGATCGCAACTGATCTTCCATTATCGTGGCAAGACAATTGAATAGTTTCACAGCGTCGTCCTCGTTTTTGTCAATCTGTAGTATACCTTTGCGTTGAGCCTAAGAGTAACATTGAAAACATACAACAACTAGCCTACACAAATCGAGACTAATAGAATAAACGAAATTGGTTTACATTACGAAAAATACTGATTATCTTCGTGATCCATCTCTCATCGAGCAGTTTCTTCGTGCTTTTCACCATTTGCGAAAACAAGTAGTCGAAAGTCATTAGGTCGTACGATTTCCCATACGACCGGAACGACTGCTTATCTATCTGCCGTATCGCGCTGCAATTCGTTTCAGAATTTAAAAAAAAAAATGCGTTTACGACTACCACGAAGTATAAATTATAAATCGATAGTTTATTACTCGAATTCGCGGAACCAAAAGTCCAGGGACTTTCTAATGCAGGGATGATACAACATCAAAGACTTCTCGACCTTCCTGCGTCTCCTCTGGAATTTAATTTTCTGCTCTGCCGTCACGGAATTAAATGCATTCTTGCGTTTCTGCGAAATAGTCGTACTTCGCCTTAATATTCAAACGTTCTTCATCGAATACAAAAAAAAAAAAAGAAAAATTCAACAACCTGCACCTTGTTAATCATTGAATCATCCTTGTTATTCGCGAAATCTTGCAGAACGAAATCAACAACCGACTTTTTGACGCTCAGAACATAGTTCTCTTTGATCTCCTGAACGACCTCCGCTGTTATGCTCTCGAAGCGCAGCCTCCAGTTTTTCGGGACTAAATTTAGAATCGCGTCGAGCACAGCAGGATCGAGTGGCGATATGTGCGAGCTGTCTATACCATGCGCTATGTAATGGTAGTATCTCAACAGCTGTGCATCTTCTTCGGTTATCAAATTCCTCGTGAACGTACTGCCAGATCTTTTGATGTGTTCGTCCTGCTTTTTCACTATCGTCTTTATCAGCTTGTTACGAAACTCCTCTCTTTTGCGTCGCAATGACGTGTAGCAGTTTGCCGTGAACACCATCTCTCTTTCTTTCTTTCTACGCGACGATGAGTTCTTATTGATTCTAAAATATGTCAAGATTTATATGTGAATTTCGCAAGTTTTACTCGATCTCTAAATAAAGTGTGAATACCTCGATAATTTTTCCTTCGAAGAATCGAAAAGTGGCTGGGGAGCATCAAATATGGAAAACTCGGTGAGGACATTGTCGAGTAATTCGTTATGCTTCCTCTTTTGACCGACTATCTTTTTCAGTTTTTCAACGTTAACCTCTTGCGATTCGCCGAACAAATTTCTCTTCCCGTTCATGATCACTTTACGTTTGTATTTGAAAAAAAAACAAAAAAAAACTGTAATCTCATATTGTTTCCGCTGTACACCTACTATTGTACTGTGTGCACAGCGAACACGAGGAATAGGTTAATCACGTGCGGAGCGTGTTTGTTTCCATAGTAATACTAGATCACCTGCCGGTTGCTATAGGACATGTTAAATCCAGGTGTGTTCAAACCCGTGAATCTTCAGGAGATTTGGAGGAAAATAGAGAAGGTATATAGAGAAATAAATCAATCAATCTTCTTTCTCTTTAAATATATTTAGCTATACACTGTACAACAATTTAAAATTTATTATGCTCATGTTTATAATACACATATTATACTTTCTACGCCGCTAGAAAGCAAGATCGTTAAAGAGTACGAAAAATTATCCTTACAGAGTTGTTTTTCGTCGACACATCGAGTAACAAAATATCCATACCTAATCAATTAACATTATACATACTTATTATGACTTACATATCGGTGATTGTCGCTCAAATTATATACTTTTTTTCTTTCGCATATTTCTCATCTTTTGATCCCATCGTGTATGCGGGGAATCCCTATAATTGATGCGCGTGTCGTCTCTCTTTCTATATAATATACGTAAGTTGAGTGTGTACATATCGCTACGAAAACGTATGGCAATTTTGTCTCATTACAAATGCAGACTACATTATATGTCAGATGTCAGATGTCAGATGTCTTATGTCAGATTCAAAAGACTCAACTGAAAAACGTTACGAAACAATCGCATAATACAAAAGTTACAAAAAGCTACGTCGCTATCTCACCGCTGAGAATCCGTCGGAAAAGGAAGTATATACGTAAGAAATATCTCTTTTTCTTCCCAGAAAACGAAGTAATATATTAAAAAACAAACTCGACTCTGGCTATACAAGTACCATAATACCTATATAATTGTATACAAGCTTTATACTTTTGTTCCTCTGATTTCTCTGTGTAATAAATAGGTCCCCTAATCAAAACACGTGTATACGAGATAAAAGTATAGTTTTAGAAACACGGACGCGTCGGAAGGAAGAGTCTTTCTCGAGGTATCATATTTATAATTATATACGGATCGGTAATTACGTCGAGAGTACATCATCAGCTCGTAAAAGAATATATATATAAGAAGATTCGACAGCTGCTGCAGGAGAGGACCGATTCGCGCTCGTTTCTTCACACACAATATAGGTACAGTACATCAGAGAGGAGTACATGGCGTTGAACGAAAAGCCGCAGAATTATTGATTTTCCTTCGCGCGGCTTATTAATGCCACGAAAAAAGAATTGTTACGCCAGATTGCGTATCTTCTGTGTGTGTGTGTGTGTATACATGTACGTGTGTCGTCGTGCATCACGTATATACATGGTGTGTGTATTGTACGGAAGAATTCATCACGGACCGGAATTTATAATAAGCGTGTTTCTCTCGGTGGATTTCTTTTTATTCTCTGTGAGTGCGTTTTTTCTTTTTGTATATGCTTTGAGCTTTGCGTCGGGTCAAAAGAGGTATACAGTAGACGTGTGTGATGCATCATTGTTAGCGACGACGACGACGACGAGGTAATGCGCTACGTACGAACGAGGTGTATAGCCTCTATAATAGCTTCCCGCGGAATAATCGATATTTCGACGCTTTTATATACCCCGCCGACGGTTTGACCAAACACACTTTGGGAGCTTACGGTTATTATTTGCGCGCTTTATTTTTTGCTTATAACGTTATATTTATTACTCGTACTTGATTGATTCGGTTATAGTGTTTGGTTATACTTTTCCTTCTCCTGTCGCGACTCAACTGTATTATTGCATCGGATTAGCTTTTATAATATACATACTCAAAGTGACTGCAGCTCTGCTGAGAATATAGTTAGCGAACTTTTTGCGTAACACCGTCCTTTTCTTCGTAGAGTTAAATCTTGTACATGTATAAGAGTTTATAATTATACAAGTTTGTTAGAATCGTCGCTTAGAATTTTGTTAAAGCTTCAGGAATTGGGTCATTCAGTATGCACAGTCTAAGAGAGCTCGTGGACGCCATTGGAAGCTCTATCTCCACAAAATAATTAAAATAGAAACGGAAATGCGCCTAGGCTACCGAGTGAGCCAATTTTACACGTTGTACCACCTTAAATCCTCTCGTTTCTTTTGTATCGTATCCAGATAAACAAAATATAATCTCTCGTAATTTTTTTTACACTCGCGCAAGCTTTCAGTCGCACCTATACTGGGTACAGATAAAAAACTATACTGCTCGGACTACGAAACTGGAAATAAAAAAGAAAAGAAAAAGTCAACCTACACGTATATGTAGAGCTTGATCCGGGAATAATAAAACGATCAAATATTTCCTCCAGCAGTTCTCAAATAAACAGTCGATATCATGTGCGCCGTACGTATAACGTCCGCGGTGTGTGTGTGTGTGTGTGTGTCCGCGGAATTTCTCGTCAATTGTCAAAGTGGGGTATACGTACACGTATATGTATAGGTAGTATTGCGCGGCTTGTGCGCGTCTCTGTTAATCGGGAGAAGACAGCCCCCGGGCAGGAGAGTTTGATCAGCTACTCCGCTCGGCAGTAGTCGGTTAAGGTCTCGTGAAGCGATACCGGAACGGTTGCGTCCAGGCTAGCAATTCTAGATCAGGGAAGAAACACACAATACAGATTTTCTTTGGTGCATGTATAGAACATTTTGCTCGATCGATTTTCTCGCTTTGTGTATTGCGTATATATACTTGGATTTCCATAATCAAAGGCTGTGCATATACTATGTATAACTCTGTAAATTATTTCGTTCGTTCATATTGTTAATTGGGATACAAGTGAGAGAGATAATGACTTTGAATATGGGAATCGCTTTGTGGAATATTATATATTTTACGTCTACGAAACTACGCTTTGATGTCAAACAGCTACGGTACAATCAGTCGGAATATTATTTTCTTATACTTTCATCGTGTTTTATCATAGCTAATTGGATGTTTGATCTATAGACCTTCTCGAGGGCGTTTACGTGATTGATGGAACATGCGTTTGATGCAAAATAAATAGCGTATTTTTCTATTCTAATTTACTACGCTTATCACTAATTTCATACTTCATAATAATACTCTCTATATTACGAGCTACTGATGATATCTACACACAGATGTACAACAAAACTCAAACGAAAAAATCACACGAAAATTCGCGTAATTTTTCACCGAAATCCATTAGCAAGAGATGTAATGTAAAGGGTCAGAGCTGTAGATGTATTCCATTGTATATAAACTCGGCTTGAATCAAGATAAAATCTCCTATTATTGCTACTTTGCGTTTTGTACTTGATGGAGCACCGACTGCGCGCATAGTTTCGCGAATACGTGTACACATCATTCACACACGCTGCACACTGCACAGAAGTCTAGAAAATCTAAATGATCGTGTCAAGCGTATACAAAGCGAGATATAGAAACAAAAAAGAACGTCATACAGTACATTATTATAATGGAAGATCGAGCGATAAACTGCAGTGTCCGCGAAAGAGCTCGCTTTGGCGTTTTGTATTAATGTCAGTACAGTTACAGTAAATGTATATTTCAAAGCTCGTGAAGAGAGAGTTCGTATACGCACAAGCGCTACTGGTATCTATAGATATATGTATAAGTACTAGAGCAGAGAGTTGACTATAGGAGCTTTGATATACCTACAGCACAACAATAAGCCTCTACGTTTTGCAACAAATGCGTCTATCTCTCTCTCTCTCGCTTGAGTGTTTTATGATATATATGCAGCAGCTCGAGCTCGGTGAGCATATAAATGTTTATGCGCGAATATTTTTGCAGCTTTTGTTCTCTACTTCTATGATGTGATTGGTGGCGTTATTATATGCTGATGATGATGATTATTATTGCAGGCGTGTTTGCGTGTAAGTAGCGAAAGAAACTAGAGAGTAGAGAGCGAGAGAGCGAGCAAGCAGTAGATGGATTTTGTTCCCCTTTTTTTTCGTAATCTATATATATAACGTGTGTGTAAATGCGCTCTAAAAAAAAGCTCGTCTGATGATTCACTCTTAAGATTTACCATTGTTGTTGAAACATGGAAAGACCGCGTTCCAGACGCGATTGCAGAAGCCACGTGCTCGGTTGTTCCAGCCGGTTATCGTCTGACTGCCTTTGAATTTGTTACCTGTGTGTGCCATAAGCGACAAAGTTTTTATTATCGCTTCTGATAAGGATTGCGCGGAATTGTGGGCGACGCTTGTTATGCGGGATATTGGTTTCTAGGATTTCGAAAGCTTGTATATATATATACGTGGGAGAGGATGAAGTAGGGAAAAATACTTACTTTCTCCGCTGGTTTTGGCGTTCTGAAACGAGGAAAATCGTCTCTTTACTAGATATTCATCGAGAGAAATATACAGTTCTTTCGTAGAATATAAAAAATCGATGAAAAAACTTACTTGCTCGGCCCTTCGGTTAGCCTCGAGAGTAGCAGTCTCGATGACTTCGGAGACAAACTTGGTAGTCTCCTTCATGAGCTCCTCGTCCTTCTTAAAAGCAGCCTTCCTCTCTTCCAACGTTCCCCCGGAGCTCCCGTCGAGGAAACTCTTATCGTGGTCTTCAGCGACCGGCGAGGTAAACGACAACTTCATCCTCACGCTCATCTTGTTTCTTCTCTCTTAGCGTCTCTTTTTTCTCTCTCTCCCGATCTCAGGCTGCAGAGAGTCGTCGTCTGCAGCTTATTGCATTACGCTGCGGAGACAGAGACGAGGCAAGTGCTGTTTATTGGACGCGCCGCTGAGTCTTGTGTCGCGGGGATTGGAAGATCCAAGATAGGAAGACGTCGCGAGAAGGGGAAGAGTAATTAGGGCAATTCATTAAGTTCTGTATTATTGGCTATTAGCGCCGAGGCGCAGATGTCTGAGATTATACGGCTGTTCGCGGAAACTCTGGACTCTTCTTTTTTTATTACTTGGAAGAGATAAAAATAACAATCCTGTCGCTGCAGGGACAAAACTATATCCACATGGTAATTCGCGCGACGGACGAAAACGCGCGATGGGGATGAACAAGAAGGGGGTGAGGGTAAATGGAGCGTAAAAGTGCGTGTTTATGCGTAAGTCGTGTGTATGTGTGTGGGTAATGCAACTCACGAAGCGAAAAGTTCAGCTGGCTGCTGCATGAGGATCAGAGCGAGCTTTTCACTCTCTAGTATCTCTCTCTAGCACTATTATAAGTCAGAGAAAGAGGAAGAGAGAGAAAGCTCTGTAAGCCCCTGGGCAATCAGAGCTGTCGCATGATGATCACCACCTGTGGCTGCACGCACATCAGCAGCTTATTCTCCCTGGAATCCAAACTCTCGCCACGATATATCCCACCGAGCTTTACTTTCAATCGCACTCGCGGTCTAGGCTTGTCACGCACTGGCTTCGCAGCTGGTATAAAGTATATCAGAGCCTCGAGCCAACCGTGCACTGGCTTGTTTTCCGGGAGACAGACTCTCTCCTGCTTTCACACTATCCCTCTCACTCCCCGGACAAAAGAAAGAAGCTCGTATACGCCGAGAGCTTGCGAAAGCTTGCGGGAGAGTAGTTAATGATCGCGTCTGCCCTGGCCTGTCCCTGACTACTGAGGCTCGCTCGAGTCGTGCGCCGCTGTGCTATCAGCGGTGCTAGTGGTGGTGGTGGTGGTGGCGCCTACCTCTACACACTGACACACACACCTCGAGCCGACGCATGCGCAAGTCGACTCCCTGTGTATATATAGGTGTCCCGAGCCAACCCCGGCGACCCCATGAATTTTCGTCAAGCCGTGCGAGAGACTAATCGACGCGACGGAGCTTTCTCTCTCTCTCACCGAGCTGTGCTTGTCGTCGGGTTTATTATATATAAAGAGAGCTGCTGTTTATGCTCGCACGTTCTTTTTTTTTCTCTTGGGGCGAGAGAGAGAGAGGAGCTATTTACGGGTCATAAGGGATTGGTATGGGTATATATATACGTGTGTGTGTGTGTACGTGCGGGCGGGGAGAAAGGGGAGGTGTCTCGAGGCTGCGATACTCTGCAGGTGAATGCGGCCAGCCGAAAAGCCAATAATGTTTCTGTTATTTTTTTTCGGTTGGGGGAAAAGATGCCGGGAAGTATATAGTGGAGGGAGAGACGACGGTGGGGGAGAATCAGACCTAATTTCTCTATTAGCCGCGGCGATCATGTGTTTGCGCTAGATTGTCGGGGTTAATATGGATCTGAAGGGAGTTGATTTTTCTTTGACCTTTTCTGATTCGACATGGAATTAATGAATGTTTATTTCTCCTGCTCCTAAAATCTGTACGATAATTAAAAAAAGCACAAAAAGCTCGACAAATTTTGTTTGCTTATAAAAAAATACCGCAAATCCCAAAAAATTAAAAGATCCGAATTCCAAATCTCCGTCATTCGAAAAGCTCGGAAAAGCTTGAGGGGAAAAAAACTATTCATAGAACCTCTTCCTCCTCGTCCTTCCTGAAAAGCTGGAAATCTTTATAAGAAGTTGTAACACGCCCACCGAGCAGCAAAACCGCAAGATCAAAAGAAAAAAAACTCTCCCTCCCTTCCTTTGACGAAAAGGAAATAAAGCCAAGAAATTAGCGTGAGGATCTCCTAGGCTGCGAAAAAGGGCTGAAAAAAAGCTCCCGCAAGTATATCCCCCACACACACATATACATACCTTCACGAGCTCTACTCCAAATGGCTTTTGACCCAGAGATCGGGGGTAGGTATAGAGGGGGGGGGGGAACGGAGCCTTTCAGCCGCGGTGTTACAGCGCCACGCGCCAGTGCCACCATTCCGAGACAGTCAACTACCACTGCTGCTATACATATATACATGCACTCTCTACACTGCGTGATTAATCACTGCCGGCATTGATCGGCTGGGGGAGGGCTTAGCCTTATGCATAATAAGAGTTACTCCTTCGCTGATGCCTATACTCCTCTGAATTTCGAGAGCTTCCGAACTCGCCATCTCTCGCTTGACTTTGATTGCTTTTTCCGAACTTCTGCAGCGCTCTTTGGGGCTCTTCAAAATTGTTTCCGAGAGCAGAGACTGGAACTGACGGTAAAGGGGACGCGTGAGGCGGTGTTTTAAGGGGCTGGAAGGAATTACGAGCCAGAGGCTTTGTCCGCATTGCACACGCTCGATTGGGCTGCGGGTGTACGGCGTGATGTATCGGGGCTGCTTTAGGTTTGTAAATTGTAAGCTTTACGGCTATATACGATGGATTTGCGCTGTGGAGTAGAAAAAATAACTCGCTCGTGAAAGTTCGAATGACAGTTTGGGATGGGAATGTAATGAATCAAATTTTATCGAGTCATCGGTATTATAGTCTATGATTATGGAGTTCAAGCATGCAAGGGACACAAAGGGTTTTAAATGAAATTTATGGCGATCTTTGAATGTTTAAAAGAAGTCGATAAAGACCTTATCCACGCATCGTTTTTTAAAAATGAACGAGCTTAGCTCGTTCTTAAATGCGTAACGAATTCTGAGGGATCACACGGTAAAATGAATTTCAGATTGTACGACGATGGCGTTTATAGCCTGCATTAGCATTAAGTAAGCATAAAGTCATTCAATATTAACGAAAGTTTGATCCTCTTATATACTTGACGAGAAAGTTAAATATAAGGCTGATGAAATTTTGCTCCATGTTAATTAAATGTCAGTAGATAGAGCCGGAGTTTAGTTGGAAACTTTTAATTAAAAGTTCAGATTTTTTTCTATTTTGAAAAGAGATTCAATTTTTTAATCAACTACTTTTTATCTTATTCGTTATACTGTTAAAATGACGTACTTATCACTTGCAACGTTTCTATACGTTCACAAAGTTCACATACACTTATCGTATTGCGATATTTCAAAAATATACGTTCATAATTGAATTATCTTTAATTTCGCTGTTAATTTATATAAACATTCATTTACTTTTGTTGGTTTATCCAAATTAAAAACTAATTTTCCGTGAAATAGTCGACGATTCGAATAGGTATCATCAAATTTACTATCAAGCTGTAACTTAATACTGGGTGGATTACGATTACCAGCTTGACAACGCCCACTAAAACCGTACGGCGTTTACTCCAAGCGCATCCCATTTTACTGCTAGTCGCGGTGAAGTGCTTGTGCAGTAAAAATCTCAGAGACTACTTCGATTTTGTAATATGTGAAGATTGAAGATTTGAATTCGGATCTAAATTAACTAAAAGGCTGACTGCGTCAATTTGTTGACAATAAAACAATGTCAGCCAAAGTGTGGGGGTGGCTGGTCATTTTACTGATTATCAATTTTAGTGAAGGGTGGCTGGATGAAAGGTACGTTTATTACATTATAAATTAATTACGTTAAAATCATTTTGTAATAAAATTGTTAAACTTTTGAAGTTTTAACTCAAATTTTGAAAGGTTCCCTTTGAAACGCCTATCAATCAATTCTTTATACGGGACACAGCAGTTTTCGCGTTATAGTATTAATAATCTTTCTTTTTTAGACCGGTACTAGAATCAATAAATGGCAACTTGTACATATCAAGTGCAAAGGACAAAAATATAACATTGAAAACTCTTGGATCTGGGAACGTCAATATAAATGATATCAACCTTCTGCAAACTGTGTGGGCGGTAAGTCACGAGTTTAATGACCAGCTTTTATACTCGTTTTGTTTAAGTAAAAAATAATTATTTTGCTGAATTTATTAAACGCATTCTTCATAAAAATAGGCTCAAAATGCTTCTCGTCTGGTTGAACGATGGAAAGTCGGCATACTTGACGACGTTGAATCGACTTTGCAACGTTTAACTCACATTGTCGAAGGACCGAATGGATTAGTGAGAAAACTGAACGCAATCGAATTTCCTGGCGATTCTACCGTAAACGCCTCGACCATCAACCGACCAACATCATCAGAGACTGACGTACATTTTTTTTAAACATCTATTCTTTGAATTACACTCAAAATATACATAATCATTTTCTCTTTTTAGTCTTCTACTGTTTCAACAAGTCGAATAAGAGCATTAAACAGCAGAGTAAGTTAAGGATCTCATGGATGATTCAAGTTTTATTCCTAAATACAATTTTTAACGTTTCGTTTCAGTTAAGACGCCTAGAAAACAAAGTTCGATCTATCACTACAAAGCTTCGTACGAATAATTGTGCCAGTGATCCTTGTCAAAACGGCGGAACGTGCATCAATGGTTACGATTCATTTCAGTGTCACTGCCCACCCGAATGGGAGGTATGCGAAATTCAAATTTCCGATGTGTGATATTAAAACTAACAAAAGCTAAAAAAAAATATATTCATAAAAATGTGCTTATTTTTAGGGCTCAATATGCACAGTAGACGTCAACGAGTGCGATCAATTAGCAGGGCGACCAGGTGGATGTCAAAATGGAGCTACTTGTGTAAATCTTCCTGGTACCTTTAAGTACGCAAGCAAATTGATTGCTGCTACACGTAGCTGATGCTGTGATTCCGAATTCGCTATTCTAATTAAAAAATATTTTCTAGATGCAATTGTCCGACGGGTTGGCACGGGTTTCACTGTTCCACTCAAAAGTCAGTGTGTGATCAATCAAATGATGCTGAGCTTTGCGGAAACGGTATTTGCATCAAGAGCAGCTCGCCTTTGGGATATACTTGCATATGCAAAACGGTAAATCGATTTGTGTCACGATGAATCGCATTTTTTCTGAAACATGCTTTATTAATAGATTTAATCGATTCCTGTCGTGGATTCAAGTATACTCCGTTCTCAATTATAAATCTCAAATCCATATTTATAAACACAGGGTTGGGATCACTTGGGTGACAGCGATCCGTCTTGTCGCAAGGATATCGACGAATGTACATCTAATCGCTACCCGTGTTCTGTCAATCCTCTCGTAACATGTCACAACGTACCAGGAACTTTTTACTGTGGAACTTGTCCGGCGGGATACACGGGAGACGGCTTTAAATGTCAGGATATCGACGAGTGCTTAGTCAATAACGGTGGGTGTAGTACGACACCTTTTGTAGAGTGTATCAATACGCTGGTACGTATACCTTTATCGAATTTGTAAACTGCTGCATACTTAGTTTGAAAGATCGAATGTTTGTCTATATATATATATATTTTTTTTTTCGCAATTTAGGGCTCCAGAAAATGCGGAGCTTGTCCAAGCGGATATCAAGGGGATGGTGTCAGCTGCTACTATACAGGTGCTTGCAATGTAAACAACGGAGGCTGTCACTCTTTGGCTACCTGTAGAGAGGGTCCGAATTCGGAAACGATTTGCACGTGTCCAACAGGTTATCAAGGGTTGGGTAAAGGTCCTCACGGCTGTATCCCAGCGGAAAATGCTTGCAGAAGTAATCCTTGTGTTCACGGATCGTGTAACTCACATGGACTCGATGGTTTCAGTTGCACTTGCAGCGAAGGATACACAGGTAAAACTTTTAGTATTCATTTGCATATAAATATACATGTTACTTCAAAATATAAATAACATAAAAATTTATCGTCCACTTCAGGTTCTCGGTGTGACATTCCCATCAACCCATGCATTCCAAATCCTTGTCAAAACAACGGGATATGCCGCACTACTCCTCTTGGCAGACGATTCTGCGAATGTACTTCGAGTTATAGCGGCCCGTTGTGTGCTACAGCGAGACAATCATGCGGAGGATTTTTCAGAAATCCTGTCGGTTATGTTGAATTCCCGGTTGGCGCAGGCAACAAGTATGATCATGGCCTCAGTTGCGCTTGGGTTTTATTGACGAATCAAACTATGGTTTTGAACGTTACTTTCACGAGATTTTCCTTGGAGACTTCTCATGGCGAGGACGAGTGCAAGCACGATTATGTTCAGGTACGCTGATAAACTATTGATTTTTAAGAAGTTTTTGAGTTCAGAATAATGATCAGCAGCAAATTGTAGAAATAATTTCAATACTACAGATCCATGATGGAAGGTCGGCTGGAAGTCACATTTTCGGCAGATATTGCGGCAATAAGTTGCCAAACAACGGAACTGTTATATCAACTCACAATTCTCTTTATATCTGGTTCCACTCAGATAATACAGTCAACAGAGAGGGATTTGCATTTAATTGGACTTCGATTGAACCCGTTTGTGGTGGTGTATTGAACGAAGAGTCTGGATCAATATCGTCTCCTGGATATCCAGGAAAATATCCTACCAATAGAGACTGTTACTGGGATATAAATGTCATGCCTGGCAAGCGAATCGTTTTGCATTTTCTAGATTTTAGGCTCGAAGAACACCCCACTTGCGCATTTGATTACCTGGAGGTAAGTAAATACTTTACAAGTTATATTATTATTCAGTTTTTATAAATAAATTTATTCTTTAGGTAAATGAAACAAACTATGCCGGTGAACATCAACTCGGAGTTTTTTGTAATCACACGAAACCTCCACTGATCACTACTTCAGGATCCCACGTAACTATCCATTTTCATTCTGACAACTCGGGAACTGATGATGGCTTCCACTTATCATTTATAAGTATCGCTGGTATGTATTTCAGATGAGAAATAATAAAATATCCAAGGTTTGTTGCGGTATTAGATTTCATAATCATTTTTATCAATTGTAGGATCACCAGATTGCGGTGGTATATTTACCACTGAGAGTGGAGAAATAACATCGCCGGGATATCATTCAGGAGGTTACAAGCCTGGTTTAATTTGTGAATGGGAAATACGTTTACCAGAAGACAGTCGCGTTAGAATAAATTGGTTACATTTTGACGTAGAACAATCACGCAATTGTATGTTCGATGCTGTAGAGGTATTTAAAATTAATTAAAAAATAAAGAATTATGAAGGTTGAGTGTGTAAAAATTGAAGTATTTACCAAATTATAATTTTTAGGTATTCCAAGGAGCAAGTGCCGATTCTCCACTAGTGGGAAGGTATTGCGGATCAAGAATACCTCCAACGTTATCAATTAAATCGAACAAAGTCCTTATCCGTTTTGAAAGTGATATGAGTCTTGAAGAAGTAGGCTTCGTTATGAAATATGAAGTCGAGTGTGGTGGAACATTTACCGAACCATCTGGAATTATCACATCCCCTTACTATCCCAATTATTATCCAGCATCAAAGGACTGCATTTATTTAATATCTCAACCTCCAGGAAAGGCGATTGTATTAACTTTTGAATTTATGGACATTGAGGAAGGATCGACTATTGACAATAATACAGAATGCTACTTTGATCGAATTGAAATTCGAGATGGTGATACAGAAAATTCAACTTTATTATCGTCACTTTGTGGACCTTCGCATTTCATACCAGAAGATCCTATTATTTCAACTCACAATTACATGTTCCTTGAATTTTTCACGGATGCAAGTATTCACAATCTTGGATTTAAAGCAAATTATACAACAATCGATAGAGGTATATATTTTATTTCCTAGATCTATATTTATACATTATTTAGAATAAAACTTTTATTTAATCACATGTTATCCCATAGAATGTGGCGGCATTTTCAAAGATGCACCAGGTACACTTTATATGCCAGGAGCTGGTAAAACTTGGCGTTATAAAGCTGACTGTCTGTGGACTATACGAGCACCACCGCGTCATGCGATCCAACTCACATGGCTGGCCTTCCCAACACGCCAGTCCTATGTAACCGATGAATGTGGAGCTAATTTCTTAGAGTTAATTGAAGATTATGGATCGACGGATCCGAAATCTTTAGGAAAGTAAGTTTGTACATTTCCCAATCGTAAGCATTTTATTAAACTTAAAAAGATTTTGATAATACTCTGTATCATTTTTCAGATACTGTCCTTTGAGACCACCGCCACAATTCATAACCACCCAAGGAAATGATTTGACTCTACATTATAAGTTCAATGGAGATATTTCGGATTTGAATTATCAGGCAACCTACGTTTTTGTTAATGATAGCCATAATTGTGGAGGTCACTTCTATGCTGAAACGGGATCAATAAGATCACCAAATTATCCTGAGAGATATCCTAAAAACAAAGAGTGCGTTTGGATCATTGAAGCTAAGAACAAGTATTTAATAAGTCTTACTGCTAGTTCTTTCGAAATAGAAGAATCACCGAAATGTGCTTACGATTATTTAGAAATCAGGTGATTATAAATTTTAAAGAATAATGTCACTCAACTTACTGTAATGCATTTATAATTGCAATTTAAAATTAATCATATTTTTATTACTCACAGGAGCGGTTCTCAAGAAAACTCTCCTTTACTTGGAAGATTCTGTGGTCAAACCATAAATCAAGAAATAGTTAGTATGACGAACCAAATGTACATCAAGTTTGTGTCAGATTCGTCTCTGCAAGAAGCAGGATTTGAGCTCGATTGGCATAGCACTAAGACTGGTAAATTTAGATTTTTAAAAAATATTTCATACTGACATATCGAAAACTGCTTTATTTAATATTTTTGAAAAAATCTTTTAGGGTGTGGTGGCAGTTTACGCACTTCTTCTGGATCGATTATGTCACCGAATTATCCACAAAATTACTACCATCGTGCTGCTTGTACCTGGGATATTCGTGTTGCCGCGGGAAGTGCTATTCAAATTACTTTTATAGATTTTGATATCGAAGATCATATTAAATGTGGATTCGATTACTTGGAAATATCAGACGTAATTAATGGATATGTTCAAAATCCGCGCAGATTTTGTGGCTCTACTAGTCCACCTAATATAGTATCAGACAGCAATCATATTAAGATTACTTTCCGGACTGATGTGTTAACTAATTCACGTGGATTCCATCTGAGATATACAACTGGTAATGAAGAACACATTTTAGATTTTCATCGTGAGAATTAACGTTTACATGCAATATAACCATTTAATCAATTACATTTTTTTTAATCATGCAGATTGCAACAATAAAGTTACTGGATTCCAAGGTGTCATAGAATCTCCCAACTTCCCAAATGCATATGATAACTTAAGCAACTGCTCTTGGACAATATCAGTTCCTCCAGGAAATACTGTTAATTTAACATTTTCCCACTTTAATGTGCAAACAGATAAGAATGGAATTTGTACAAAAGATTATGTGATGCTTCGAGAAGGCGACAATGATGAACCCAATACTCAACTTCTGAAAAAGTGTGGATACGAGAACGAAGTATTGCCTTTAAAAATCTCTTCGACTCAGCGACAGGTTTTTGTATCATTCATCTCAGATAGGAGAATGGTTTCGGGTGGCTTTAGATTGGAGTGGTATGTGGAAGGGTGCAGCAAACACTTTACGAAACCCTCTGGTTATTTTACATCTCCTGGTTTTCCAAAAGGAGACAAATTTCCGCATTCCAGTGTAAGTTGTGAGTGGCTAATCGAAGTTGATCCTGACCACAGCATCGAATTAATATTCCCTAAACTTGAAACCACTAGAAACCATGCTTGCAGTTCCGGTAATCACTTTTTTTTTGCATTTTCTACTTATGAATACAGTATTTAATTTGATCAATTTTCAACTGTATGCATAATTTCAGATTCTTCTGGCGCCGTGGAAATATACAATGGTCAGGATGAAAAAGCACCATTACTAGCTCATAATTTGTGCTACTCGAATACACCTGTAACTTTAACTAGTAGCGGAAATCGTATGTTTATCAAGTATTCACAGGAAACTGTTTATGCTAGTTATGGTTTTGAAGCAAGGTATCAAACTACTGCAATAAAATGTGGTGGTAAATTTACTGGACAATCAGGAGCTATCCATTCGCCAAATTATCCGAAAAACTATCCAAGCAACCAGCAATGTGAATGGCTTATAACTGTTGACAAAGATCATTCAGTAAACCTGACTTTTGTAGATTTAGACTTTGAAGCTACAAAAAATTGTACAAATGACTATATAAAGGTATTAAAAATTATTTTATTTCTAGTACTGTCCCCATAATGACTAGTAAATTATTTATTTAATAGATTTATGACGGAGACTCGAAAGAAGCTCCACTCATAACAACAATTTGCCATAGCGAAGACGTAGTAATTTATTACATTTCAACTGGTAATCAATTATTAATTGAAATGAGAACCGATGAATCAATAACAGCAAAGGGTTTCAAGGCTCTTTACAACCGTACATGTGGAGCTGCGATTTCTGTAGATGGCCAAGGAATACTGCGCTCTTCTCCAACGCTTCATACATTAGAATCCTCAAACTGCACTTGGACCCTTATAGCCAAGGACCCTGGTAATTACATAAATATAAAAAAGTTGATAGAAAGATGAAACGAAATTTTAATAATATTAAAATATATTCTTCTGTATAGGTGACAAAGTCACTTTATCATTCAGTCATATAGATTTCAACGGTCAAGATTGTTCTGAAAATTATTTAGCCATATATGACGGGGAAGGTTCGGACGGTCCTTTATTAGGGCAAATATGTGAGAACAAAATTCCAACACCTTTCTACAGCACTGGCAATGCACTCACAGTACATTTAGTTTCGTCTTATGGACCAACCGTTGGTGATAAATTTGATGCAACTTATTCAACATTTAGTACAGGTAGTGCATAATAAGTAGTCATTTCAATTATTTCTATCTGAATTCCATTATTTTTAAGGCTATAAAGCTAACGATCAATATGATTTTCAGCTTGTGGGGGAACATACACAGCCGAAAGTGGTACTATTGCAACTCCTAACTATCCTCTTAGTTATCCTAGCAAAGCAGATTGTATTTGGATTCTTCAAAATGCACCTGGAAATAGAATTTCTTTATCATTCGAAGACTTTGAACTAGTTGAAAGTGAACACTGTGATGTCGATTACCTAGAAATACGAGAAAATGATGGTGTTGGCAAACTGCGAGGCGTTTTTTGTGGAAAGAACATAGAAAGTATTACCTCATCTCAGCCGATATGGATGAGATTTAGGAGTGCTTCAACTTCTATTGGAAATCCAAAAGGTTTTAAGGCAGAATATAACTATCTCTTTGGAGATGAAATTGCAGGTGATTTTGGTGAAATCGCATCTCCAATGTATCCACTTCCTTATCGAAAAAGTAGTACGTTTACATGGCGTATAACCGTCGAATTCAACTATGCCATAAAATTAGAAATTGTAGAGCTAAGTTTAGATAATTATGAAGATTATTGTTACACATCATTAAAGGTAAATTATTTATTATTTAAATTAATAATTTTAAATAATGATCTTGATGATTTTTTATTTACTTATTTCCAATGTTGGCAGATATACGACGGTTATAACGATGAAGCGCCTCAACTAAAAGAATTGTGTGGGATTCAAGTTCCCGATGAATCAATTACATCTACAAGTAATGTGGTATATTTGGAATTCGATAGCACGTACGATCCTGTAGGCAATTTGTTCCGCCTAAAATGGATGAAAGTTCCTAAGACGTCTATTAGCGATGAAACCGAAGTTTTTCGAGGTGAGTAATTATCGTGTGACAGTGCAAATTTTTTGATATAGTATGATATTTGAAAATAAAATTTTTGTATACTTTCAGATGGCACGAATGAAGTCATTATTTTGACTCATAATAATGGAAGTTACTCATTCCATTCACCAGGCTTTCCAGATGGTTACGAAAATAATCTCAGACATTCCTGGACCTTTATTTCACCTGTTGGATCTCATTTACTTCTTAGGTTTTTAACATTAAATATTGAAGAATCAGAAGAGTGTCTTACAGATTACGTAGCTCTTTACAATGGACATGTAACAACTTTTGATGGTGGTGAAAAACCATTTAAGAAGGTTTGCTTATCCAACGCAACATCAGCTAATTATCCGGGTACCAATGTCATGACAGTTCAATTTTTCACTGATGTCTCGCAAAACAAAACTGGATTTTCTGCGGTCGTAATAACAGGTAACTGATAGGAATCAAAATAGCTTTCGAATAATTTGACAAATCATCGTCGTTTATTAAAATATAATTACTTCATATAGAATGCGGAGGAACTATTGAGAAATCTGTGGGGACAATCGAAGTGAATAATAGTTTGGAATTTGCTAGACCGCGTCCATACATTTATAATTGTGAGTGGGTCGTAAAAGTAAGACCTGGAAGACGAATCGCTGTCAAAGTTATTGCGAATAAGATTGATAATAGTCAAAAGAAAACTGATGACAACTCTTGTAGATCGAATTATCTAATGGTATGTATTTATTAAAATTCAATTGATAATATTTATATATTTTTCCGATTCACCGAACAATTCCTTTTTTTTAGTTGAAAAATGGTGAATCCTCTAGCTCACCACTTTTAGGAACAGGAAAATATTGCAATGGTGTTATACCCTCTGTACAAAATACTAGTAGTAATTATCTTTACGTTAAATTAGCTGTGTCTTTTGCATGGGTTGATTTCAAACTACAGTTTAAGTAAGTGCAAATTAACATTTAAAAATTATGTAGTCTAATGAAAGTTAGCTACCTATTTATAACTTAAATCACAATTGTAGCGAATTGGGGCATGATTGTGGTGGCAGATTCACTTTAAACAAAGGAACAGATTTACAACAAGAGATAACATCTCCTAACTATCCAAACATTCCTTCTCCTCATATTGAATGTATCTGGACTTTCATGAGTGCCGAAGAAAACCGTCTATCGATACACTTTTTAGACAGATTTGATCTTGCATTTAGTGAAGAGTACGTAAAAATTTACTTATAAATTCTAACGTAAATATTTAAATTTTTTAAATGTGAAGACAATTATTTTTCAATTAAAAAATTTCGTAGTTGCGAAAAGGAGTATGTTGAGATAAGGGATGGAGGCACAGACATGTCAACTTTATTAGGAAGATTCTGTAAGAATACACCTCCAAGTAGTTTGTCAACCAAAGGAAACTTAATGTACGTGCGATATTATACTGATTTACCTGAACCCAGGAATGGATTTAAAGCTCTGATAACAACTGGAGGTAAATTATACAATTATATTACCTATAGATTTTAATCAAATTTTTGATGCATATGCAATCATTTATCGCAGATGTTTGCGGGGGTATTGAAAGGGAAAGTCGTGGAGGTATCATATCTTCACCTAATTGGCCAGAAAGTTATGATTTCAAGAGTCACCATTGTAGTTGGTGGATCATGGCCCCGAACGCAAATCGGGCTATCAAGCTTCAATTTCAAGATCTTGAACTCCCTGTTCGTCGAAATTGTTCAAGTACAGATCATATCACAATTTATGAGAAACTTCCAGGAAGTTTTAACAGTAATAACAATTGTATTGATGGTCATTTTATCACAATTTCAATACAAATACACTTACAATATTAATCATTAATAATTTATTTAGATACGAAAATAGGGACTTATTGTGGAAAATCTAAACCAGGCGTAATTGATGTTGTGACCAGCGAGGCTTTAGTGGTCTTTGAAAGTTCTTTTACCAATTCAAGGCTTCCTTTCACTAGAGGATTCCGACTTAATTACACGTTTAATAGTGATGGTAAGTTATAATTTATATATTGTTACAATTCCATATTAACTGATGAGATTATTAACTTTAAATAATTTAAATCTAGGTTGTGGTGGCACTTTTGATGGAATGCGTGGGGTGTTTCAAACCAACGGCTATCCGCGTCCGTACTCTTCATACAAGTTAGTATAGATTAAAAGAGATGATATTATTTATATTGTTCATAGTTTCATTTTTATGAAATATATATAATTTATTCAAGGTATTGCCATTGGAAAATTGCGGTCCCTCTAGGCTATCAAGTCAAGGTCGACATTCTGGATCTAGATATTGGCGGGGATAAATATTCCACGAGTAGTCATGCTTCGGTTAGATATTTACTTACTAATCAAAAAATGTTATTTATAAAAAAATTAAATTCCTTGAAATTTTTTTTCAATACTTTACGGCAGTTTAACATTAAGAAAAATTATTAGAAACCAACTAAAAATTATTCGATTTCAGTTCCATCATGATCCTGATTCGATAGCAATGATAACGACGCTTCGAGATGATAATGGTAAATCAATGAGTATATCTAGTTCTTCAAGATATATGAGTGTATATTACATATCAACCGGAGGTCACCGAGGAATGAAAGCAAGATATACTGCAGTTTTACCAGCTCGTAAGTATTATAAACAAATTACAAATCAAGTTTTATGATCATGATTAATAAATGCGCATTATGAATTGAATTTCGAATTTTGTTCAGCTTGCGGAAGAGAATCAAATAGTTGGGAAGATACTTTCAGTAGTCCAGATTTTGCTCCCTATAATGAATCTTCATTTTACTGCGAATGGGCTATTAAACCGCCAGAAATGACAGACAAAACAGTTGATTTAACATTATCTATGACAATTTCTGGCATAATAAATAAAGGAAAAGCATCAACTGCTTGTCGAAGTTATTTGTCATACATAATGATCAAAGGTACAATGTAATAAACATATAGTTGAGAGTGAATAAAACATACAATACATTGCTTATTTCAGGAGAAGAACCAGTGGCCAAGATTTGCGGAAATCTAACTAAGGATGTTATAACTATATCAAGTCCTTTTAAACGTCACACTATAGAGGTAAACTTTTTTTCTCCATTAATATATCCTGATAATCTCTAATCGAATTCGTAATTACTTTGAAGTTTGAAAGCAATTTATTATTACCAACTTCTTTATTTTAAGGCTATAAACGCAACTAACTTAGCTAAAGTGAATTTCACTATAAATTATAAGTGGCATAAATGTGGAGGTATCTTGACGGGACCATCGCATATCCTTCGAGCGCCAAAAAATATTTCTTATCCTGTACATTGCTCGTGGAAAGTCAAATATCCAAATAACGATGAGACAGTATTATTAACATTTGAAAAAATGAATATTGGGCCTTGCGAAAAGAGTTTCATAGAAATAAAGTATGTATATTATACAACGATAGATAAGCATTGCAATAGCAAATCAAACAATTAAAAGTATTTTCTGTTAATTTTTAGGGGTAGAACATATCGATCACCAATTTTAGGCAAGGTCTGCGGGAATATAAATCAAAAGAATATTGTCACTCCCTCAAATGAATTCACGATAGAATATTATGCAACCGAAGAAGTAGGAGATTTCGAACTTCATCTTGATCCCGCCAACTATGCTTGTGGAGGAGTAGTAAAAGGAAAAAGAACCGACATACGATCACCAGGGTAAAATTTATAAATGAATCATTTCATTGCAAATTGAAACATTCCGAAAGTTTACTAATATTATCGTTATTTGTTAACCCATTAGATTCCCAAATAGCTATACTAACAATACAGAATGTGTTTGGGAAATTGTGGCTAATGCAGGTTTTCACATTGGTCTTACCTTTGTCGAGAGATTTAACATAGAAACAAGCAAGGATTGTCAAAATGATTATGTAGAAGTAAGTCAACTTAAGAGTATGAGTAAATAAATCTTGTTATATTAAATCTAATCTTTAAAAATTTATCTTATTTTATTTCGCAGCTTTACGAATGGAAAGAGGAACTACAAAATAACACGGATCACTGGAAATCTATGGGACGAGTTTGTGGACGTCAACCTCCACCGCCTTTTAACACAACAAATAATAGAATGCTGGTTAAGTTTGTTTCAAATGACAAAGTCGAAGGGGAAGGCTTCAAAGCTGTTTGGAACTCAAATTGTGGAGGAGTTTACGAAGTGACAGAAAATATAAAATACATTGAATCGCCTAACTATCTTTCAATATACCCTTCTAACAGCTACTGTAACTATACGCTTATTGCTCCCGACGAACAGGAAATAGTTGTTGATTTTACATACTTTTCCGTAGAAGGTAATTAATCTATTATTATATTTTGCAATCAAATTATATTCTAACCGAACGTGAAATTCGAATTATGCTACTTTAAAAAAATATATTGACTTCTAGGAAACAGCGCAGCTTGCACATTCGACAATGTGACTATCTTTTTCTATCAAGGCGACTGGCTACGAGGCCAAAATACGTGGTGCGGTAACAACTCTCCAGGAAGAAAACTTGCAAAGGGACGAATGGAAATAATTTTCAGATCAGATAATTCTGTGGGCCGCGCTGGTTTCAAATTCAAGTATTCCTTTAATGGTAAAAACAAATGAATGAATGAAATTACTTTTGAAATCCACTGTTTTATCACATATTGTTGGATCATGCATCATAACGATACTACATTTTAGACTGTGGAGGCGTTATAACATCGCCAAGGATGATAAATCCCATAATGGAACACGATCCTGACTCGTTCGGATACATGAGATGCCAGTGGACTGTAGTAGCTCCGCTCAAAAAAAGCGTTTTGTTGCGTTTTGAGGAATTCAATATTTCACAACCCTTCGACAGGTAAGAATAAAAAGGATTTTTACTACTATAATATATTTGTAACTGTACAAAATTGAATTAACGATCTGATTGGTTTATAAGCTGTATTGCCAATTCGGTGCAAGTATATGAAGGAAATTCGACAAATCAAAATGACCGTAGAGCAAAGTTCTGCGGGGATCTAGGTTCCAAATTGCCGGTTGTGCAGTCTAATGGAAATGTAATGACTATCACCTTTGACGAAGGTTCATACGAGAGAAGAGAAACTAAATTAAAGGCCGCAGTAAGTGAATAAAATAAAAGATTTTCAAATGATACTCGATATTGTAGGAAAAAATTCGTTCTCAAAAAGTCGACAATTAATATAAAACTATTTCTTTAGATACTCTTTGTTAACGGCCCTGAACAAGGTTGTGGTGGCAATATAAATGTTACTCGTGAAAGACAATTCAAAACGCAATCAACCGAGTACTACGAGCCTTTGCAAGACTGCCACTGGCTGATTAACTCGCCACCAGGAACTAATATTCAATTCACTATAAATGAAATTGATATTAAAAACTCAACGTTCAATGATACTCTAGTGAACAAACGCATGTCTTGCTACAGCGATTACTTAGAAGTATGTTAATCACACATTCATCGAACTATCTCTTGGATGCTCTAATCTGAAAGTAATTATTAAATAACAGGTTCGAGACGGTGGACCTTTCGCTGAGCTAATTGGCCATTATTGTGGAAATACTGTTCCTCCACCGATAAGTACTACGACTAATTTAATCTGGATCAGATTCGTTTCCGATGGAGTTAACGAAGGACGTGGAGTTAAAGCAACGTTAAAAACAGTGACATGTAAGTTCTAAAATATGCAAACGAATTTTAATCGGTAAATTTTTTTACGCATATAAATTAGTATTTTTTATGTATCTATACATTTGTAAACAGCACCGTGCGGAATGACTGACTTATTCGTCGGCAATGACTCTCAAGTTCTGACTTCTCCAAGTTATCCCAACGCGTATCCATCAGATATCACTTGTAGATGGATTATACGTGAACCTGAGGCTTACAGACACAGAAGGGTGAAAATCAAATTTAGGGATTTCAATTTGGATGATTCGGAAAAATGTGAAAACGAATATTTACAAATATCGGATATGGATGTAAGCGCAATACCATTGTACAACTTTATTTTAGCGTATTTTTAATATTTAACTATCTTTTTTAGAGCCGAGCAGTTATTAGCGAAGGTTTTGGCGACCAATTCATTGTCGGAGGATCAAAAAATCGTTTCCACAATATCAAAATAGTAAGATTTGAATTTGTCGTACCACAAAAAGCACATAACACACGAATATGTATAAAATATGATTTCTTTAATTTTTAGGCCAGCCGTGTACCTCTATCATTCTTTAGATATTGCGGTGAAGTAATACCCCATGACTACTTTAGGTAAATTTATCAACCGAACAAACAACATTCCGTAATCAAATAAAATTAACTTATATCTTTTGATAATTTATTTCAGCAATTATAAAAATGTAGAAATAACATACAAAGCAACCGGTAGTCGGGGCAAAAAAGGCTTCAGACTGGAATACGGCAAAGCTAGTTGCACTCGACGATACACAAGTGTACAAGGCAGAATTATTAATGATGATATTACGGATTGCCACATTACAATCGAAGTTCCACAAAATTCTACTATAAGCATGTACTTCAATCACTTTTTCCTACCGGGATCACCTGATTGTTCTAAATCTGCTATGGAGGTATGCTTTAAATTTTAATTCAACAAATGTGAATTACTTTGGATGAACTAGGGTTCAAGTGTCAAAATACAATTGTTTATAATAAAATGATAATATTTAAGATACGGGATGGAGGACCAGAAGGCAAAATTATACAATCTGTTTGTAACTTTGAAACGCCGAACCCAATATTCAGTACAGGAAATGTTATAAGCATCCACGTATTTGCTGCCAGCGATAGTGTTTATCATGGCAATGCTTACGATATAACGTATACGTCGACGACAGCGGGTAACAATCAGTCTTAATCCTTATTATTCGCATACTATAATGTATAATATATTCATTGTTAAATCCTATAAATGTACTTGTATAAATGCATAGGAAGAGGATGCGGTGGAGAGCTTTACAACTACGGCGGCACCTTCACATCGCCGTTCTATCCGAATCCTTATCGAAATAGAAGCGTTTGTGTTTGGGAGGTCAGCGTCCCGCGAGGAATGAAAGTTTCCCTGCAGTTTGCCAATTTCGACATTGGACCAAAGAATATGTGCGAATCGGATTATTTAACTATATCAGAAGTCCAATCTATTGGAGGCGATGATTCCGTTACGTACTGCGGTGGTGTAAGTAAAATTTCTTCTCATATTTAAAGTAGATTATCTTCATTAAACTATTTTTGAAGAACGTACTTGTTCATGCTTGAGAAGCATCTCAGAATTGTTGGAAATTTATATTTGAACGAAGTTAAGTTTCATAAAATTCTTTCACGAACAGTTCGAGGAAATTTAGTATATAAATCTCAATTTTGCTCTATACATAAAATACTTAAACTAAAACGTAAAAATAAAAATATTTTCATTTTGTTTATAGGATACACCAGCAGATTACAAATCGCAAAACGATAAAGTGCTAGTTACATATTCTACCAGCGTGAATAATGGTGGTTCTGGTTGGGTTGCGCACTTTGCAGCACTGTAATTTCGTTACTCATAGCCTGTAAATTTTTCATTACTCCATTTGTATAAGCAATCATGAAATTTTTATACAACGCACAAGCACTCGTGTAAATATACGTTGCTATATATTGTAAGTAAATTTACTAAAACATCAATATACTTTTTTAAATCGACTATAATCATTGCGTTTCATTTATTCGAATAAAAGGTAATACAATGCCCTCTTGAGGGGGTTTGCGGTACTGAGGAAGAGACCGACGTTACCAACAATGTTGAATCTATATTCAATTCATTTGTATACCATTTGTATACTGGTATATTTGTTTTCGAAAGATGTACATTTTCAAAGTACAGGAAATGTACAAGCAGTTACACAATTACATTTTTTTCGTTTACACAATTTTACCTCATTGTTGCATCAATTGCTTTATACTTAGCATTGTCAGTACGCGTAGTAATAAATGGTAATAACAAAGATAACTGATTGCGTATATGCATATTTGTTGCATGTTATACGAAAACAATAATACTCAATTTGAACTTTTCACGGACGTTAGGGTCGAAAAAAAGCTAATCGTTAGCTCGCGTAAAAACGAGTTCGTAATCGATTTTACAAAAACCGCGAAATTTAAACAGCACTGGTGTGCATCGTTGACGATACTTTGTGTATGTACAAATATGAGAGCAAAAGCATATAATTTGTAATTGTAGAGTATTTGAATATTCTGGGCCAAAAACAATAAAATGTTTATACAAATATGACCCGTTTGATAACATAGCACAGTAAATGGTGTCGATAAGAAAATACACCACTGTATTGATTCCTAAAAGTTGCAGCACCAAAATGCAGCTTGCAAGCTCCTCTATTGATCGACGAATTCTCGCTCGAAGAACTCACACATGAGATCAATAAAAGCCCGACGGTAAGTCAACTTCACAAACAGCTCATATACACATCTGACTTTTCTCGCGCATCCACAGCCCAATGACGTGTCATCGTCCCAAAAGACGTAACGACAGATTAACGGTACCCTAAATATAATCTCCCCATAACAGAGCGACACGAGCCACGTTACTCAAAAGCATAAAATCAAAAATTTTTTAAATAATATTAATTAATATCATCATCGAGTACACCGCTGACTAAGCCACCGTCGTCGTCGCTACGATACTTCCCAAATCGCTGACGGCTGCAGCGCCGGGCTCACACCCACACACACGTATCCAAACGGTCACAGGTCAGCAAAGCCAGACGCGTGTGTGGAGAGAGAGAGAGAGAGAGAGAGAGAGAGAGAAGATATTCGGCTGTAGAGTCACGTGTGCGGTGCGTCGGCGCGGAGGCGCACTAGCGAGCGAAGAAAGCCAAAGCACGCTTGCGCGCAAACTTGCGGCCACGGCACGGTGGCTCCTCCGTGCATCGAGATATCAGTCTGCGTTCGGCGATTACCTACCGCGGAAGCTATACACCTATAAACTTTTGACACTCAATTGAGCCGCTTAATCAAAGTATAAAAGAACATAAAGCGTTGTCCGCACGTCGCGATCGTTATCAATCGCAAGTGGAACGAAGGGGATTAGGTCATCCCAAGCTCGACCT
This sequence comes from Pteromalus puparum, assembly GCA_012977825.3. Lineage (NCBI taxonomy): Eukaryota > Metazoa > Arthropoda > Insecta > Hymenoptera > Pteromalidae > Pteromalus > Pteromalus puparum. Next base: position 10,624,474 of record CM053168.1, on the reverse strand, counting down.
ACAAACTAGCCTCTCCGTCGCGCACACGTGTGTGTGTGTCTATAGGAGAGTCGTAGGTCAGCCTACATCATCATCATCGGGATATGAAAGCTGCGGTGGAAAATTGACACAGAGAAGCTGCCGGGAAAAGAGAAGCTACTGGCAAGGGTGTGCGCGTGTGGGAAAGAAATCAGAGAAGAGCGAGTTCATTATGTCAGAGAAGACATACGGCCAGCTGCTCGCCAGCCTCGGCGGTCTACCCTGCTGTCCCTATCAGGTAGGAGAAACATCTATACGATAAGCCAATAAATACTTCTCTCATAAGCTTGACAACGACGACTGCTATGTGGCATTCCTATAAGTACAGAGCATATCGCGGCTGCATCGGATGGCAGCAAAGTTACGCGTGCAGCAGCCTATGCGGCGCTTGCGCCCTGTTCCCCCACCGCACGTCCTATACACGCAGACACGTATACATACCGTCAGGGCTCCACGCGAGACGTATGTATACACGCGAGTAGCGTGCTTTTCGATCGTTAAGAGTATATATCAGCGTGTTCCTTGTCCTCCACACGTATGCATATGCCGTCGGATTTTTTTTCTCACACGCCGGCCTCGTTCTCTACTCTGGACTTTCTTCTGGAGAGTAGCTGAGCGGCGGAGGATTATCGACCCGGTGATCGGACGGACGGATGCACTGATGCGATTCGATGGACTAAGGGTGGGTCGATAGTTTGTATATATACATTTATATGCGAGAGGTGACGGTAACTGTGTTTTAACGAATTATATACTGTGTTATCAATAAGCGATTTTGTATGTTGGAAAAAAAAGTGCTCTAATGACTCGAGCAATTAGCGATCGTTATACGGTATGCGTTTTTTTTCGCTTCTCGACAGTTCGCTGCAGTGTGTAATCGTTCAAATTGCGAAACGATGATTTACAGCGCTTAAAAAAGAAAATTATACAGCGCATACGTAGCTCGATTCGAAAACGAGTTTCTTCGTCGCGCCTTATAACGAGCGAAAGAGAGAGAGAGAGAGACCGGACGATCGCGACGAAAAAAAAACTGAAATTCGGTTTCCTCTTTTTATGCAAGCCGCTGCAAGTGGCTCGTATACGCGACTATAACAAGGACGCGCGCTCGCGGGCTGAAGCATAAGCGCGTGATATAATCGAGACGCGGCTGCGGAGCTTCGGAGAAAGGGACAATTGTCACATGAGATCTCCATCATGTGCGTCCTCTGGCATGTGACCGTCGCCGGCTATGTTTTATCCACGAAAAAAATACGAGTATCGGCCAGCTTTTGATGAGCTGAATCTCCCTCGTCGTGACGGAGTCGATTAAATTCTTTCTTACTACTCTTTCTCCCTCCTACTTACTCTCGGCAGTGAAAGATAAATGCGCGGAGGCTTTTTGATCGATTCGAGTGACAGAGCTAAGTGACTGTTATACGCCGGCGTCTCTACTTGACTCCTTAAGTGGACTGTGTTTATATACTTGCACACACGCGATGCTATCTCCTTTGCTTTTCTCCGCGATCGGAATGACGATAAGCGTATATACAAGCACGTCTCTGATGTACGGATACCGGTAGTAAATCGGCTGCTTAAAAATAATTCACTTGTAATATTCTTACATAATGCGGGCGTATGTGCCGCCACAAACTTTAAATGCCAAGTCACTGTCCGCACTATAAATACAAAGTACATCAGTGTGTGCAGACATTTGCGGAGAGAAGAGGAAAGTCGCGACGAAATTTCCAACTCTAGACGAAAAAAAAAGGAAGAGATTTAGAGTCGAAGCGGTATTCTGGTATAATGCAGGGAACAGGGCAGAGAAAAAGCCGACTCGATTACACTGCAGCTTTATACACTTGGCATTGGTCCGAGAATTATACCGATCGCCACTGCAGCGACGTGCACGCGTATACACTTAAGTGAATGTGCAGCGTTGTATGTGTGTATATATATATATACTTACACGTACTTTGCTTTACTTTCGCGCGGCGGAAACGTCCCTCGGGGTTGTAGCGCGCGGCTTTAGTTCTTCGCGCAAGCTTTAAGCTCACGTGTGCGTCACCAAAGTTGCACTTTTTTTCGTTTCAAATATGGATGATGCGGTTGAGTTTTTATGAATAATTTTCAAAGAAAGTGAGTTTTGCAGTCGCGGTTGTATGTGGAATTGCCTTTTGTCTGTACAGTTTCGTCAAAGAAAATCTAACCAGGGACTGTAAAATTTTTCGCGTCGACTGTAGGTATATGCGTCACACGTTGACATCTCTCACGTAAGCTTGATATTCTGTAACGATCTGTTACGATTCTGATATTCGAATGATTTTGATCGCGAAATCGAATACGTGAAAAAAACTGACACGCGATCGTTCAATCGTACAACTATCCTGATTGACACTTGTTTTTTTACAAAGTTTTCCACAGACTGATTAATCAGCAAAAACAAACGACGCTGCAATTTTTCAATGAATCTCCGCGTGCGCTATTAATCACGCGCTCTGCAATTAAAAAAACGAAACAATAGTCCTCATTAAATCCCCGATCCTCCTTGGTCGCAAAACCAATTAAAAAAAGCCTCCAAATCCTACCCACGCGAAAGTCGCATCCTCGACCAAAAGAATCGGAATCTCGAAACCTCAAAACAAAAAATCCACTTCTGCGTTAGTCACCAAATCTTCTTTTCTCTCTGTCTCTCTCAGTCGCATATACACAACGCTACAGCACGTGACGATAGTCCTCACCGATTGGTCATTGCTATTGTAATGTATCGGGAGTGTGTATAATAAAGACCTCGTGTGTGCGTATTATGCCGGCGCTCGCCGCGTCTACGTAGTGGGGCACATTCGAGTTTGATACGAGGAGTCCAGCGAAGCGCTGCAGCTAGCGCGGTTACGTTTCTTCAGTTGGACTCGGTGTTTTGGCCGGCATTGAAGCTCTTTGGCTCTTCTCTACTTTATAATACACTTACGATTCGGCTCCGCGATAAACTTCTCGACGGCATGGCGTAACACATGCATACGCAGAGTAGCGAGAGTATGAGTAAATAGTATACAGACACACATAGAGATTTGAAGAGAAACGCGGGAGTTGGCGATAAGCCGTGTGTGGCCGAGTATACACAGTGCGTTGGGTCGTATACAGCTTCGCTCAGACTTTCAATTACGTTCGGCTCTGACGATCGATGCGAACTTGACCGTCTTGCTGTGCTGCAGGTAACTCTCTCTCTCTCTCTATACCAAAGCTTTATACTTTTGCTTTATACTTGCCGCGCGAGCTTGCGCTTGTGTTTGCTCGGTTATCAAAAATTCACGACGCTTTTATATAGCGATTTATCTATATACACACACGCGATCGTTTCCCGATAAAAAAAACACACACACACTCCACGCTAACCTACAAATTGGCGGATGCACGCGTCCGGTCTTTTCCGATGCGATTTTTTGCAATTTATTATAGAAAATATAGCCTTCGCTGAAATTTGATCTTGATGATTCGTCGAAGGTTGACGCTTATAAGCTGTCGCATTGTTTTGAAACAAAGTCGCACTGTTTAAACGTAGATATATAACACATTATTATACATCCGTACAATAAGAGGCAGTCGTCTGGCGATTTGCATATTTAGATATAGAAGCTTCTTGCTAAAGGAAACGCACGAAATTGCGCACACAGACACACAGACGACGTTCAAACGTGACACCTTAAAAATTCAGTCAACTCATCGCGCCGGCTTCTCTCTCTGTCGTGTGTCTCTTGCGCTGCTTTATGCAACGGGACTACTATATAACGATTCGTTGCAAATTTTTAATAAACTGTATACCACACGTGCGTGGGATGATGAGACGCGCGTTTGCATTGATATTAGGTATTTGCCGCATGTCTCGCTCGCTATAATCCTATTCTTCTCTCTGTGTGTCTCTCGATTCAGAATTTCTGGAATTCCGCGCACACCGCGCCGCTATAGCGGAATCTCTCATAAAGACTCTATTAAACTTCGCGCGTTTGTGCGGACTCAATAAAAATGCCGGAATTGCCGGCTATATCATCTGACTGACATAGAATTTCAGCAATTGCGCCGAATGATCAAATTCGTGCCGGTGAGGTGTATGATAACGGCCACGTGTACTACTGCGACGAAGTTGAAGAGACGCCGGTGTGGAATTATTCGGAAAACTGGCGCGCACGTGCTACTAGAGTGACAGTACGTACAATATAATATATACACAGGACTGATAGCGTTGCACGTCCCATTGCATTATGTAGTCGTGTGTCACTCGAAAAAAAAAGTGTATCCGTCGTCTCATTTGCATGTCTGCCTATACAAACGACCAGTGCAATTACGGTCGCTAAACATCGGGATATGGACAATGACGCATTTCGATTATTTTTATATACTCGATAGGGCCATGTCTAACGATCGGACGGCACGAGATGCATAATAATCCACACCATCAGGCTTGCGCGATATCGTGCAAAGGATAATATAGGAAGTGCATCGCGTTACAGAGTCGCAGCTCGCGTACTTTTATTATTAGATCGTACGGGTAATGATGCCGCTACACTTGGTATAGGTCGGGCAATTATTCGATACTACGAATTACTAGCGACTTCGATGCGCTTCGCGTAGTTTCAGCATGAGCGGCCAAAGCAGTAGGCCAAACAAGACAGTTTCATCATTGGTAGCACACCACTATATATCTAGACTCATCGAACAATATTGTTATAAAGGTATAATAGAAAAGTGCCTATGCGCCACCTATTTTCACCTGCCCCAGACACAGAGTTTAGGAAAGGGCTCGCAAAAGAGCCAGTCCAAAACTGCTTTGTTTTGGTATTGATATCGCTCTAGCGGTCCGCACGTATATACATCATGTATATATATATATCAAAATGAAGTTTAATTGCTCCGCGCGTTTTAATTTGATGGAGCGATCAAAACTTTTTAGGTTATAGAATACACTTCAATCAAGCGAGTATATTGGCAAAAGTGCCTCTCGCTGTTATGTAAAACGATACACGGCGAGGAGAGAAAACCTGCGATATGCGTCGCGACGATGCGGGCGCGTTATTGTATGTGCCGAGTCGGTATTTTGAATTTTTTCGCTCGAGTGTATAGTGTGCGCGTTATCGTGAAACAATATACGTATAATAATATGTTAACGGCTTGATTAATGAACTGATGTATAGTCGAGAGGAGGGATGAATATAATATTTATACACAAAAGCTATTAAACTATGTCGGTCAACATTAAAAATCGAATACACTCACATGCAAACTATACTTTCAGTTTATTAGCTTTTTTCAATATGGATACATCGCTGTATTGGCGCAGTTGTCACATTGAGTAATTGTGTTGACATTCCTCGTCGGCTGTATAAAAAATTTAAAAAATCACGCCTTTCCCAAAGGTAACGAAAAGACACGGAAAAATAAACGTATACACACAAGAGAGCTACTATGTTTTTTATTTAAACATTGCACGTCGATCGCGGCTATTTTTCATTCCGGAAAAAAAATGCATTATTATCAGACGCAATAAAGCAAAAACTGCACCGCAAACGCTTATACACACATACACACACACGGACAGCTGTAGAAGCAAACGATCGGGTAATAAGCTTTCTTGTGTGTTACAACTGTATAACCGAGAAATAATTAACGATGTGTGAGCGCGAGAATAACGAGACAGACGCGCGCGAAAGCGGTCAACGCCACCGCAATTCACGCGTAGAATTTCATTATTTTTCCTTTTTCTCGCAAGTGTATTTTTATTCTCTCTCTCTTACCTTCTACGCTGTTATGTATTTTATTCGTCCGCGATTACACGTAGGTATACCTTGGCGTAATGATCGTGTACGGTTGAGCCTTATTAATGGAGGCCGCGGCAATTCGGATATACTTGCGGGGCTAATCGGATATCTGAAAACACGTTTCTTGGATTTCTTTCACCGCTTCGTTCTTTTTGCATACGTTTTAGTCATATAGTACATAGATGGATTATTTTCCTCGTAAAACGATTATAAGTACGAATGGTAATTGTAGAAGGAAAAATGTCAGCGAATCTATGCGCAATCATGAAAATGTTGAGAAAAAGCTGAATACATTAATGTTATATAAAAATTTTGAGAAATACATCTTTTGTTGCAGAATTTGAGGTGATTTTGGATGCACCCGGTGAAACATAAGACAGCATTGAAAATCGGATTAACCGTCTCACGGCTAAAATGGAGAGTTCCGAGAGGTGAGCCAATCATTTTTTATGCTACTCTGTACAAAACCGAGACAAAATCCGATTATCCTCTTAATAACGCGTTTGAATTTTTGGCAAAAATCATCAGTCATCAATTGGCATGCTATACACGACCACGACTATGCTATTTTCGCATTCTGGAGGCCCCCCTATTCATATACTAAAACTCGCGCCACAAGCACTCTGTCCGCACCTCTATGCACACATAAAATTAAACCGAGACGTTTTCATTGCATCATGTCGCGCAGTAGTTTCGTTCGGCGTGTATAATTACGCGGATTTATTAAATTTACTTCGCTTCGTAAGGTATAAACCGCAATCGATCATTTGATACATCGATTATGTAACTAACGACGCACATGAAACGAGTTCTCAATAAATCGCGAGATTTTCGTATATATGCATGATTGAGAGAGACGTATTTGTGTTAAATAACCGGCGGATTAATTGCAAGATGAAACAATTAGATGCGCCGCCGCCGCCGGCGACGGTGGCTTATTGCGGGTTACTACTTTGCTGAGATTGCGTAATTTCGTTTATGCGCTCGCTTAACCATTTTTGACCTTTGATATACGTACGCGGTTATATTCCACGCGAATTTTTATGTAACCTTTTTTTATGGAATTTTTAGAAAAGTTTCCGAGAGTCAATTTAAATATCCACTTTGAAAAGAAATCGTGTTTGCCATCGGTCTATTCATTACATTTTCTTTGAATATTATTGTTTGCAAAATTATGTTGCTATTATTATCGAACTCCAAACACTAAATAATCCATACGAACAATAGGTTTCCAGAAGATCTCTATATTTTCCATGTTTTTCAGGTACGAAGAATCACCTGTTTATAAAACAACATCTGCTTACAACTTCCGCAGACTCTCAGGTAATTACATAATGAAAAAAACGCGAAGCTGCACTTGATAGCCTCCATATCAGAAGCACGTATCGTTTCAACTTCTCATTCCTGAAAACTGAACGTATGCTCCCCATATCAATATCGCAGTAGTATAAACCCGCCGGTCGCAACTTTTGATAAAATTAGCGAAAGCTTCGTTGCGGAGGCTATCAGCGATCGATGCGTATGTCCTAATTTCCGAACTGGAACTTAACTCAAACTTTTCTTCTTCTTCTTCTTCTTCGTCGACAATCCAGACATGATTCCGGCCCGTGTAGTCCTGTACATGCTTTCGTTCTCCGGTTTCGTCGTATCCTTCATGATGAGAATGGACATAAATCTGGCCATGGTGTCAATGGTGAAATACGCCTCATCCGACAACATCTCGATCACTTTGGCTTGTGACACTGGAACCAACACGACTATACAGGAAATGGAAGACAACAACAGTTCCATGGTATGAAAAGAAACGAGGATTTTTGTTGCGATAATCGAGCGTCGATTCGATTAATTTCGAGGCTTTTATAGTATGTACTTTTCCATAACACGCGATGCATTGTTTTTTTTTTTGCAGACGGAAAGAGCCGAGGGAGAATTTGATTGGAGTCCTGCTATTCAATCGACAATAATTGGATCATTTTACTGGTGCTACATCCTTTCCCAAGTAGTAGGCGGGGTACTTACACAATACTTCGGTACAAAGACCGTCTTCGGTGGCTCTCAACTGCTCACGGCCATTTGCAGCCTGCTCATACCAACTGCCGCCGAATTTCATTACGGAGCGATTATTGCACTAAGGAGCATTCAAGGCGTCGCCAGTGTGAGTATCGTTCGTTTTCTTTGTTTTGTGTACTTTCACTTTTTAACTCGGATGCAAGTGCCCGTCGTTCGAAGTAGAATTATTTAATATAGTTATGCTTCATAATGTTTTTCCTTGGTCGTAGGGACTGACATGGCCTGCCATGTATGCCATTGTCGGACACTGGATACCTGTCGTCGAACGATCGCGCTTCATGTCTTCCTTTCAAGGTAATTAACATTGATAATTTACATTTTACTCATGCTTGATTATAGATTAAGTATATATACACTCGGAAAAAAATATTCATATTTTATTTCAATTACACAAATTACCATTCGTCATATGAAGGCTGAATATACTTTTCAATAATGTACTCTAAATATTTTTTTTTGAGTGTCGTTTAATTTAATTTTAAGTCTCTTTTATTAATGCCTGTGATCCATTGGTTATGCTAAATTGAATTTCGTGTGTTACAGTGAAACTTCAGTACTTTAATTACTATATAAAAATAATTTTTCTTTCATTTTAAACATATGATATTTTTTAATTTAGAGTTATGTATGGGTTTACGATTAAGTTAACCATTATATAATTATTGATTATGATCTCGAGCGTAAAAACTTAGTTTGCAGAAACATATACATCTCTGTACCGCTTTCTTTATTTGATATTTAGGTGCTTTCAGCCTGCCGCTTGCAATATGGGTTGTATGCGTATAAAAAATGAGATAATTATATCGTTGCTTTCTATAATAATAGGTTTAAAAATATATATATTATGCGAAGGTTAATTGAAAGTATTATAATATTAATAATTCAACGATGATGCAATGATTTTCAAATGCTCTATTGTGTTAAGCAGAGTGCACTTGAAAATTTTTACATCGTCACTGAGATCCATAATGAGTACCCATAGGATTTACTTGTTTATTTCTCTACCTTGCATTAGATTCTTATCGCAAATAATATTCCTAACATACTGCTCTGTAAAGTTATTAGAGAACTATATATATCTTCGACGTACCACACACATATAGATCATCAGAGTTTATCGAATTTCTAAAAACTTTAGAGAGTATAATCAAAAAGAGAAAAAAATTTAAAAAAAACTATTGGACATTTCAGATACGTTATATAAGACGCAGTTATATAACACATAACGATATGTCTGTTTTCGATAAGTTTATAATCAAAATTTTTTAAGAGATCAGCGACTTTTTGTCAAAATGAATTTTAGTTGTACTGTAGCGGCGACACACTGAGACGGGCCAGGTTCATAGGAATGACCACTACTAAATCACGATCGAGGTATACTCATCAGAGACCGCTCAACAGCATGAGAAAGGCCGAGTATACTTTATCTTTAATTCCCATTTTTATATGGTTCTTCGTTCGTTCGCATCTAAGCCCGATTCTATACGCGCGCAACGCTCGATTCGCGAGAGTAATTATTATTAAGTATTACTGTTCGTTTTTTTACTACGTCACTATAATTTGACTCTATCTCGAGATTTGTATTGTTAGTTTTCGTTGTTATAACTTATCTGTGCAGATGGTTTTCCCTATAAGACGTTTTTCCGCATTTCTTATTTTCTTTATCATTGATAGATGTTCAAAGTGAAAAGTACTTTTAGATACGAATGACATTAAAATATTGTTATTTACAGGTATAGAAGTTTCATTGTCCCACTCACAATTCCATCTACCATAACTTTAAAGTGAGATTGAGCTTTTTTTTTAATCATTAGCTTTCGAATCAAATTTGTACTAGATACTTTTGTACCAATTCTGATTTTTTCAAAATTTGCACGTAGATTGAGACGTTTAGAAATATAGTGAAGCATGTCCACGTGCAGAACAGTTAAAAGAAATACTAAAAGAGGTGCTTAGAAGCCGTATGATTGTATCTCATCACCTGAGGCTTACATTTGCAAAAAAGCTGTTATATGAGTTCATTAAAATCACTCCTTAAGCATTTGCTGGTATAAAAATTGTTCTCTGGGTATTCTAAGCGCATTGAATAAATAATAAAATGTATGCAAAACACACTTTTAATGGCAATATTATAGAACCAGTAAAATTTGTTATTCAAAATCCTGTCTCAGCTCGAAGTTTTGGATGAATTTGGGATGTTTCGATTTCAAAAACCGGACGAGACCAAATTTCTTTTTATTATAGTAATGAATCAAGATAAAGACTTCGCATTAACGCTGAATACCATTATTCATCAGATTGTCGTAATTTTCGTCTAAGAATTAACATTTTTGAAAAATAAAACGTTTTTACGTCCTATAAAGGAACAATGGCTAATTTAAACACTCTTGAGGGAGATAATAGCCAATTTAAAACTGTTTAAAATAAATTTGCATTGAATAGTGTTCGAGTGCTACTTAAAAAATGAAGAGTATCAATCAATTCTTCTCCTGCGTCCGACTGAAACTGGTTTCATTAGAGACAATCCAAATCCTTCCAAAATTTTTACGATGGTGAACATGCTTCGCTATTATTCTAAACAGTCGTCGTTTAATGCTGTTTTCTTCGAAGTCAGACATAAATTTGATAATCAGAAGCTACACTTTACCCTCAATACGCACTCGACTAACGAACAATCAAATATCACACGCCAACTAATACACTTTATAGTACATTGTACACACATTCATATGCCACACCCCCAGTAAGATCGTTCGCGACAAGCGTAGAATCTGGGCTTATATCCGTCAAGGGCGTGTATCACATGCGAGTATAAAGAAAAAGAAAATCTGATGTGTGTATATATATATATAGAGTGAAAGAAGCGCGAGAGAGAGCGAGTATCTATGTGAACAAAACAACGTATATAAAGATTACAAAAGCAAACTAATCTAGCCCTGTTATCATTTTAAATGGCATTGCAGAGTTCACGCGAGCGTTTGAGCGAGGAGTCGATCGCTCTGTTTCTCGATCTGTCTGTCGATCACCCACAAACCACAAACCACAATCATCATCGCTTGTCGAATGTCTAGGCGACTGGGCCGCAGCAGCAGCAGCAGTGGGAGCCACCTCCTCCTTCAGCGCACACCGGGACACCCTTGCGATCTATAACCGCTGAAAATTGCGTCTGGATAAGCCGATACGATCGGCGCACGATCGATCACTACTATGTGTATAGAGAGACGAGATGAAAGCGAAGCGCGGTGAGCAGGCATCTCGTCTCCTAATGCCTAGATGTTCTTCTGTCATTGTGCAGGGTTCAGCTTCGGCATCGGCATCACCTATCCCCTGGCAGGTTTTCTCATCGCTCACTTTGGCTGGCGTACGGTATTCTACACGACCGGTAGTATCGGTGCGCTCTGGTGCGTCTTCTGGTACTTCTTCGCGTTCGATACGCCGAGCTCGCATCCAAGGATATCTACTCAAGAGTTCCAGTACATCCAGGGCAGCGTCGGTTCCATCGCCACCGATCTCTCCGAGGTGGAAACTTTTTCTTTTTGTACATTCATTGTGCGTGCAGTAGATTCTGAATTTCGTTCAAACGGCCGGTCATGATTGCTTTCAGGGAACGAAGGTACCATGGAAGTCGATACTGACATCATGGCCAGCTTGGTCCATAGGCATCACCACCTTTGGCAGAATCTGGGTTCACTACGTCTTTATCATCGCCGGACCCATGTACATCAAAACCGTCCTCGGACTTAGTATTCAGGCCGTGAGTATAATCTCATCGTTTGTTTGGGATAAGCAAACGGACTATGACCTTACGAGATTTTTTCTGTCTTATCGTTGCAGAACGGAATCCTATCCGGTGCGCCTTTTATCTGCAGTTACTTCAGTTCAGTAGTCTTCTGTTGGGTCGCCGATCTGCTCGTTAGAAAGCAAATCCTCTCGCTGACTAACGTCCGAAAGATATTCACGGCGCTTTGTAAGTTTCTTTATTTGTCTCGTTTATCTGTGGTTTTCACAGACTCATTATTTGTTTAAATGACCAGTCACAGTTTTGAATATTGAATATGCAAATTCCGTTTTACAGCTCAGGTAGTTCCTGGAATTCTGGTCCTTCTCATAGGATACCTGGGTTGCAATATTGTCATGTCGTTACTGATTTGGTTTATCGCCGTGACTTTGATTACTGCTGCTTACGCTGGAGCGATGGCCAATATTGTTGATATTGCACCCAACTTTGCCGGTAAATGCAACTACAATGTTTTAACATGTTTTGTAACTCTTATACTTATGGCAGTAAATTCTAATGAAATATTTTTTTCTCATCAGGTCCCGTATTAGCATTCGCACAAACTATCCACATGACAGCTAGTTTTGTATCTCCGATAGTAGCTGGACTACTCACTCAAGAAAGCGTAAGTTTATTGTCTTTCAATTCCAACTATAAATTAAAAAAAAATGAAAAAGCTTAAATAAACGCCTTAAAATATAGCAATCGCTGGACGCTTGGAGAAAAGTATTTGGCGTGACGGCTTGCGTAGCCTGCGGCACCTACGTGGTCTACCAGATCTTCGGCACGGCTGACATTCAGCCGTGGAACTACCCGGACCAGAAGTATCCACAATCTGTGGTTGAAGATTCACAGCCCCTAAACGACTCGCCGAGCCACAAAGCCAAGATTGTTATCCGGCGACCCAGCAATCATTCGGTCGGCGTCTAAAATTCAAATCTCTAAAAAAGAAAAATACTACCAATATACCTCTAATAACTCTATTAAACCACCCGCAAACACACACGCGTTATATATGCATATAACTCACAATCAATTAACAAGTAATATGTATGAAATTAAAATACTATATATTATAAAATACTGCGGCCTGCCGAGGGCCGCTCTCGTGCTGCCGACAGCGCCTTTGCATTCTGTTCTTCCATAGACTCCTTCTATTATATGTGTTGCGGTCGTCCCCTATACACAAATACACACACATACACACACACACACACAGCCACACAAACGGTTTATGTATTCTTCGCGATATTATGATATGCATGTTGTATACTCCTCCCTAGATTATGTTCTCGTAATAGGCCTACGCCTATCCGATGCATTAGACACAGAGAGAGTATGCACATCGCGCAGGAGGAGAAGAATGTCGGAGAAAGATAATAGGCAGAGGGAGCTTAATAAATCAATTTCGCGATTGTTGAGCTGAGTTTTAAGAGCTGAAAGAACAAATCCGCGCGCCGATAAGAATCCGAGCAGCTTAAGTTATTGATGCGCGAGCACATATTGTGGAATCAAAATGTTAATATATGAGAGGGTGGAGCACATTCTCCGGAGGAGAACTTTGATAAAAATTAAGAAGCAACAGTGTGATAATTAACATTCGATATACGCAGGCGTTGGAGACGCGAGATGGGTTTTTGTTGGTTGATTTTTTTTTCTCGAAAATTATAATCGAGCGACGAGAGAGTCTTATTAAGTATATAGCTTATTATACATGAAGATCTTGTTGAACGTACAATCTCGTTATACGAATCAAAGTGGCGAAATTGAGTTGAGATCGAAAGTTGTCTTTTATTATTACTGTATAGTCGTTGTTCTCTATCGTCAGCGATTTTTATTACATATTGTATAAATCGATATCGTTTTTTTATATAATTAAGATAAATAGAGGGATGTTTGTTGAGGAGTGGAAAAATCGCGTCTCGATGACGCCTGGATTTCATTCGTAAAATGTGTGCAATTAAAAAAAAAATTAAATACTTTTAATCAAGTACTCTCTATACCGATATGAAATAATCGACAATGTTACTCTATAATAACGTCGCCACATATACATGACTTCGGATCTCACGTATAAAATTCAATTCCAGTTTTTATTCTTACGTTATGTTAATTTATACGCGCATATATCAGCTTGTATGAATTATGTTGGTAAACAATACAGCGCCGTATGTGTAACACGACAGCAACTTTCCGCACGTAGGATATATTTTGTTTTAATTTTTTTAACCAGGGAAAAGAATCATACGCTAATTTTTATAAATGTAAATATACACTAAAATACTTTCAAGTATTATTTTTTCAATATACTATACATAACGTGTACGACGAAAGCATTGACATTTATTTTGTCATTTTACAAAAACAAGTATATATATGAACATGTATAGTGTCAGTGCCTTGTGGACCATAAAGAAATATATATATATAATTATACTGAAAGAATTAAAAAAAAAACAGAATCTTAAGCTATAAGTACACACAAGAATCGTGAACAAAACTGTTAACATAATATATATAATGCAGAACTAGAATAGACTGCAGACTATTAACTTCAAGAATCTTTAAACGCGTATAACATATATATATATATTTATGTAAACAGAAGCAGACAGAGTGAGATAATAGAGAGCAAGAGGGATGAGAGAAAGAGCGCAAGAGTAAAGAATGCGTATGCATAAGTTTAATGTATATATAAAAGTATATAAATTTATTTGTGTTGTATAAATAATAAATATTTTTAAATATGATAAATAAAATATCACAAAATTAATATTCATATATAAAAGCTCTCGTTAACGCGATGTACTACATCCACTTTATGGATGATCCCTCTCTTTTGCACAATATATCGATTTCGAGATAAGCATCGACTTTGAATTGAACGCAACAATGGAGCATAAAGTGTAAACCCAAACTGGCTCCCCTCAAAATCCCGCCGTTTATTCCAAACAGCTGATCCATATCGCTCAGCTTATAGCTTACTTCAAAAGCACAAAAAAAAATCGCGAATTACCTACTCTCCTCATTACAATCATCCCAAACCGATCGCGTTTACATTCCGCGCGCGTCGCTCCTGCCGAAAAAAAGCACATTATTACATTAGTATTACAATAATAATCCATCTATCGCAACACACGGCACCAGAAACGATCGCTAGCGGTCACGGAATACTCCCAACATTATGCATCATCCACCGTCGGTGATTGTGAAAAAATTGGCCGTATCTCGCGCATATAATACACACACCGTAGCGGCATATAATACGAAAGTAGTGAAAGGAACACGCCCTGGCTCGGTTCATCGTCAGCATCATTTCGCGCTCCTCTCGTCATTGCAACAAAAGTCTCTCGCGATGTAATGCTCGAGCGCGTGATCCAATGATCGTTTGTTATAGCACTATACGCGCAGACGAGTGTAATTGCGATCGCGTTGATGCTCGAAATGGAGAATAGAGCGATGAATCGCGTTGGGTGACTTTCAAGGGTCTAATATAATGCGATTTTTATTCGTCGCGTCAGATGCTGACTCGTCGCTTCGTTGTGCGGCAATAGGAAGAGATATGCAGCAAGTTCAAAGCTCGTGAATGGGAGTATTCACGCCTACCATATATACACTAAGCGAGCGCACGGTTCTATGGCATTCTGCTTAGACACGCTTACTTGCACTTGCAATATTACGCCCGTATTAAACGAGCGCCGTAACCCCGTGTGTGGCCTGTAATTTGATTACATCTATACCACGCACTTTTATTTGATTACGCGATTTATTTTCGTTTAAAATACGACGATAAGTCAAACGATCGTTTAATCATACGTATAATACACACACAGTCGGACTTAATAACACCTTCTTTCAATGCGACTCTCGTCAGGTGCAAAACGGATGAATTTCAAATGAAATTTATTAATGCTAATAAGCGCCGAGATGAGGACTCTTCAACACTCCCATCGTATAAACGTTTCTCTTCTATCTCACGCGTGTACCATAACGTAAGCGCGCGCGCGCGCGCACGCACCACTTTGAGGCAAGCTACTTTTTGCGGCGCGTCTAGAATGCGCACCGCGCCTTGATTGCGCGCTTTGACATTAGGTTATTCGCGTAAAATACACGTGGAACTTTTACGTCTTCATGGTCGTCGCTTGGATTGCGAAACTTTCAAAGATTTTCGAGAATTTTTGAAAAATTACGCGATTAATTGACGCTCTCGGCTCTGACATATACGTGTGCGAGTATAGATTGAGGGGTAGGATCGTAAGTTATGCATGAATCGACCCATTTTTCGAGTCACGTAGGATTAGGTCAGCGCAGAGGTATAGAGTGATGAGATAGAGAGAGAGAGAGAGAGAGGAGGCTTTCATTATTTGCCATGTTAAATAATCGAGCAGGCTCCGATAAATATCGGTAATTTCCTATCCCAGGGATGTTACGGAATGGTTATTACGAAGTGAAATATTGTATTGTTTTTTGATTTAAAACGAAGCTTAGCGTATAAAAAACGCATTTTTTACGAAATTTGTAATTTTAATCCAGCCATCTCGAACACATGCTTGTTTGTGGGAAAATCGATGAAAATAATGGATAATTGAATAGAAACGCGCGCGTGCGCGGGTGGTGGGACGATATTAATTGAAACTCGAGATACACACTCTTTAATCTCAGCTAAATCAGCTCGTCAAATTTATTACATCGTGTACACAATTCAAGTTATATACACCCGCGAGTATGTATATAATAGAAATGAAAAATTTCGTCACGTCATCCTCTATTCGGAAGCCCATCGCCAAAATCCGAGCTAAGAATACCCAGCGCGCTATCGATCCTCTATACATATACGAAACACTTGTAGAACAAAGTGTTACTTCACGAAGAGAAAAAAAAACAATACCCGCGTACAAAACGCCACTAAAACGCTACTATGCAGCGCGAAGAGGCTGTACCGTATATAGCAAAAGAAAGGAGGGAGAGTGAAATCCACGGGTATAGGTGTAGATCGTTAATAGGCCTGGCTTATACCGATAGAGTTGCGCGTTACAACTGCAGCATCACCCCCTCTATGGGAGTCGCTGTACTCTTCAAGCGCTATAAATTCACACGGGATTCACTCGCCGGTCTCAATGCGAAGACGGCATTGTAAGCCAGTTTAGTATTGGTGAACACGCCGGTGAGGAAAAAATTATAGGAGAGCTTCTTCTACTTTTAACTTTGACGCTGAAGATTGTATTTTTCTTTTTTCGTGTTCTTTTCGAGGACGTTTGTTTGTTGTTCCGAGATAAGAAGGACCACCAGTGCGAGATATTACAATGGAGACTACAGCTGTTATTTTTGTGAGTTTTGCGTATTTTGCTGGAATGAATTATTTGAGTCGAGGTTTTTCTCGGAGTGGTTTTAGTGAATTGCGCGGTATGATCGTATGACAGGAAGTATGTAACTACGAGATTTTTTGATTCATTTTGATTGATACTGAATAATTTGGGATAGATTCAAAGATTTTGTGATCTTACGTAAAGCTTTATTAAGATACGTGTCAATTAGAATAGTTTTGAAGATAGAATTATGAGAATTTTTTTTTATTTTTCCCGAATAAATTGCTTGAGAAACTGTTCAAATTTTGAAAACAAATTTTATTAAACTAATTATGCTAACGAATCAGAGCTTTCGTTCAATTTTGCTAAAGAAAAAGCAACGATTACATAAACTCACTTGAAAAAAAAAAAGACCTAAGGGACGATGAAAACAGGAAAAAGCATGTACGCGCGCGTTAATGAAAGCCAAGGTCTCGCCCATCACACAAATGCATCTTGATAGGTACACCTAGCTCATTATATTAATCGGCCACGAGAAGTCGCGCTAAGTCTCGGCTTACGTACCCATGACAAATTAGGAGGGAAAAGGAACGACTCAACGCGAGAGCCATACGCGTATACACTGAGAAAATGAAAACGTAACTTCGCAGAGCCGCGATTACCATCTTATAAAGCATCACAGCTCGCGCTTGATTCGAGTCGTCCGTCACGTGTATTATAACATCAGCGCCGATGACTATCGCTTTGTTTAAGACTTCATTCATGTTATTCTCATGGAGACTTTCCGCGATTCTGAGACTGGTATATGCATTACGCTCGATGAAGAAAATCTACGTTGTCACGTTTGCAGGTGTTGATGCTGTCGATGCTGAGCTCGATAGAGGCGCAGTTCCAGAAGTTCAATCCGCAGCAGCAACCCTCGTATAATCCACAGCCCAATAGATACAATCCGGATTACTACGGACGGAGGTATGCCATCCTGAGGCAGAATCACGAGCAGAACATCGACGGGTCTTATGCCTTCAGGTGAGTTGGAAGAAAAGTTTTTTTTTCTTTAAATGATGAGACGAGGACAATGAGAGTATCTATGGTGACGTGAACTTTGACCGTTTGTTGGTGACAAAATTGACTGTGATGACTTTTTTAATACGACTTGAAATTTTACAATAAATTGTTAAAGATTCGTTCATTTCGACGGAAACGGGAGAAGTATTTTTCGCTATTCAGATAAATAATTGTACAATTTTTATTAACTCACGGTAGTATAAAAGATGAACTTTTGAAACCGCCACTTCCGTAATAATGTTATTTCATTCTCACACAATCATAACTAAATCCAAGAAAGCTTACAATTAGTAAACTCTTATCATGGTAAATTTCAGTTAACTACCCTTTACGATCAACATCAAAGAATTGTTGAAAAAGCCCTTTTTTGACGGTTTTTCAGTAAAAGATGCTTACTTATTCAAATTTAATCCATTAAAATTAATGACCGCACAACCTCTATTCGATTCAAAAGAAGAAAATTAATATTCAGCATTATAAGAGCTGCAGATCATATCAAAATTAGACTGCGATGACAAATCGATGATTTCAACCGTACAATGTTGCACTTGAATAATGAATGAATAAACAAACGATATGCGCAAGAAAAAGCATTGTTGCACTTCGATAATAGCCAATAAAGTGTGATTTGACAGATCCTTCAATCTATTAATAAATAACGAGAAACTGCAGAAACCAACGTATCGAAGTGTTACGTTACATTACGCAAATTATGACGAACTGTTACATACCAGACTCCAGAGATTTTCGCATGACTCACTCAATCGCTACATCATCTCCCACTCGATGAATCTCGCGACCCATATCTTTCACCCAAATAACTCCTCCCGATCTGATTCCCATCACCTAGAACCATTGCAGATTCGCAACCTCTCCCTGCAGCAAAAGAATCCCGTGCCTCTGATGAAAAACCTCTCCTCCCAACTCAATTAGCCAAATACCACAGAAACTGACAATTAGCCCTCATGCAATCGTCATTCCTCTGTGCCATCCTCCGAAGAATCTCTCGAAAACATTCCAACAAAAAAGAAAAAAACAAACAATACACCTCATCGACTTGTTACGCAGTTACGACACGGAGAACGGCATCTCGGTGGCGGAACAGGGCCGACCGGTAAACAAGGGCCAGCAGGTCGAGGTCGTACAGGGCCAGTACAGCTACACTGCACCTGACGGCACACCAATCCTCGTAAGCTATGTCGCTGACGAAAACGGCTTCCAAGCTCGTGGAGCTCATCTGCCTACGCCACCTCCAATACCCCTCGCCATTCAACGAGCCCTCGCCTACAACGCTGCCCATCCCGAGGAGGACAACGACTACAGGGGCCCGGCCTACAGGCCACGATACAACAAAAAATAATGATATAATCGCATCGTTTGTACTTGAGATGAGATTTTATTGTTTTTTTTTTTTAACGTTTGCTGCGCTAGCTACCGCTCTCTGACGACGATACTTTAACCAAAGCTCGGCGAATTCACTCTGTATATCTCTCTCCGCTCTTATATCTGTCCTACTGTGTATAAGCTGAGGATTAATGATGATGACGGATAATAATAATAATAATAATAATAATAATAATAACAACATTAATATACATCTGCAACAACGAGCGTTCAGTTTTACTCAAACTCCATTATCCCGTTGACTCTCGAAAAAAGGCGCATCTCGCGCACAATAGGCTCGTAACAATTACTCGCCGCGCGCGGCAGCTGCGGAATCTAGGAAACTTATTATGTGGGTCAGTTCATAAATATTATACGCGTGAATCTATACACAGCAATAGGTCCACTCCTCCCGTGTGTATACAACATCCTTAATCCACTACACACGTATACACTGGCAAAGAGTTACCAATTATAAGTATACCTCCGCAAACGCCACAAGAGAGAGAAAGAGAGAGATAATGATCTTTCGCACTGAATGGGCCTCTTATTCCTCGGCAACGACGCGAAACGCACAATGGACATACGCATCGCGCAGCTGCATCAGCGTGAAATCCCGGCCCATTGTGAAAGTAATAGTAACGTGTTTATAAGGCGGACCTCGCCCATTGTCGACGCTGCAGCGAGTATCGTCAATCAAAGCCACCTTCAAATTTCCAGCTATTCTCATCTCTCTCTCTCTATCTTACGTTAGGTGGATACTATATATATGCAGGAGCTAGGCGTGTGCACATCCATACGCCTTCGCTATTATTACAATTGCTCATAATATACTGCGGCACATTGTGATACATAGCGACATTGTTTCGGTATATGATGTACACGCGTTTAATTAATTTTATTTACATTCAGGAGTCGATAGGATTAAGTAATAACCGATAGGCCCGATCGATCACTTCATTTCGAATCCTATATAGCTTATAAGATCTCTTCCAATTATCCATAACTCAGCCTTGCGAAATACTTCTGATGATCGTTGTTTTATATTCATATAGTACATAATATAATCGAGAGCCGAAAGCGAGAGCGCAGTCCAACGGGAGAATGGAACAATGGAGATGAAAGCTTTTTTCTTATCAACGCGCGCGCGCCGTATTATTGCACGTGTAGGTGATTCGCCAGCAGTTCGTCTTCATCTTGCGCCAGAGAAAGATTATTCGTCTATATACATAGGAGTCCTGCGCAACTGAAGAGAGAAAGAGAGAAAGAGAGAGAGAGAGAACAAAATGCTTCTGCGATGTGTACACAGCAGCGGTTCGCGGTGGCAAATGGGATGTGCGTGCAGCAACAGCCGATAACCGCGTGGGTGAAAGTATTAATAATGGATATGTGCGCGAGCGAACGAACGAGCCGAAATCTACGCTTGTACATCTAGCGGAGTTTAGTTAGCATTGAAAAAGGAGTTGGTACAGAGAGTACATATTGTGGCAGGAATGTGTTATTATAGGGTTCTTTTATGACGGCAGGTATTATACACGCAGTTTCATAAAAATGATGATAAGCCTTTCTAGCTACGTCTACAATCAAGTGTTTGCAAAATGATTTGTTAAAGTAATATTTGCTATACGTTTTTATTGAAATAATCGGTGATAATCAATTTTGAACAATTACTCATCAATTTATTTTTACTGGTGTACAAGCATTTGTATAAGATATTTCGCACTTTTAAATCGTATCTGCAAGGCAAACAGTGAAATAGGGCTCATAACTAAATTTCACTTCTTATTTTTATAGAATGCAAAACAATAATAAAGAAAATCAATATTTTTCGATTAATATCGATCTATGGAATACAAATTTCTAAAAAGTACTCGATATACATACTACACATCACAGTAATGTACAATAAGACCAAGACGGTTCATCTTCAGGCATCTCTCCTTCTGGTGGACTGATATAAGGCGTAGGAAGTGTGCTAAGAATCAATTTGTAACACAATCCGGCTTGCGAATAGTTTTCAAATAGAGATCTCTCAGTAGCTGCTGGATACTCTTGTTTCACGGCTTGGTAATAAGCTTTCCTAAAATCTCTCCAGTACGACCTATGATCGCCTTCTTCGTTTATCATCGCAAAGTCAAAACAGTTCGAACCACTGCAGGCCCATTGCCAATCCAGAAGCTTTACAGCCTTGAGGTCGCCTTTATTGTCGTATTTGAACCACATATTCCCTCGAAAAATCAATCCGTTACAAATCGTGACAGGCTCGGAGTCAAAAGCTGCTCTGCAGGTACGCCATGGATCTGATTCCAGCAGTGTTCTTACAATAGCTCCGCCAATAGTAAATTTGGCCAGTTTTTTCGTCATTCTGTTATAATATGTACGTATATGTATAGCAATGGTTTTTATTAGAATGAATTCCAAATAAATAAATAGTGAAGATATAAAGAACTCACATTGATAGTTCCTCTTGAATTCGTGGCCTGGCAGATGCGTGTAACATGACTTCCTTAAAATGATTCCGTATCTCCGCATACAACTGAGGATGGTTATTCTTCAGTACCATGCCTTTCCCATGCATTTTGCCAATACACTCCAGCACTTTGATCGTCTCTTCTACGCTCAGCTGTCTAGGATCTAGCGATCTCTGAAAGCCATTCATCTCCAAGTCTTCAACGACAACAACGGGTCTTCCATATTTCTTCATTTCCGCCGCATAAAATCTTGGTAACAGCTCTCTACCTACAAGTGGACTCACTTTCTTCCAGAAATACTCCTCGTTGCGAAAACCGTTCAGAGCCTGAGTCGGCTTGGTGCAATCATACGGAAGCAGCTTCACCCAGACATTCAAAGTATAACTAGAACCGTTAGAATATTCAAAGTTAATTTCAGCACGATAAAGGGCGAAGTCCAGATGGTAATCCCTTAGCTGGTATGGATAAGGCCCAACGATCACCTTGTAGTGGATGAAATTGACATTTCTCAAAGATTCCTTGAAGCGACCAGTTCCTATCATTGCTGACAGAAGTTTATCTTTTATGAAGATTAAATCATCCTCCGGTGTTGGTCTCATCTTCGTGATTTTTTGTGAATTATATAGTTTGTAATGTTATAATGACTTTCGTGTCGATTTTGGTATCGTTGGTTTATATGCGAAGTGTATTACCGCAGTCCTTGGACCGAACTGAATGATGACAGTTGCACAGAATGAAACGACGTCTCTCTTATCAAGTGCGCTGAATGAATCATCGCTACAGGCTTCAACTCGATCCATACAAGGCCCTCGCAATAAAACACTGGGGATTCCCCTGCATATGCACTCGATGAACAAAGCAAGTTTGAATTTACTTCAAAAACTTTTCGGTTTCTCGATAGTGTAAAATAGATGTCAGGTGAGAAAATACGGAAGGTAAAAAAAGCAAACGGTTTTCTCTAATAATTCTCTGTCAATTTATCAATTGTCAAAAGTGCCTTTATACATTCAGCCGCTGCAGACCTGTTGCCAGTCCAAAAGCTTTATTGACGATTACACGAATCCAGTTAATTGAGAAAAAATAGTTTTTTCAAATAGCTATGTTAGATTGTTCTGAGATGTTTCTCTGATTGGCTGTTCGTTTAACAGAGCAATGTCAGCCTATGTTTGAATTCCTAATCTCAAATCGTGAAAATTGAGAAAATATGATTGATAAGAAGGGGTGTATTTCTTTGTATTGTTAGTCGCGGGAATCTCGACGGCGCACGCATATTTTTTTATTTGACCACTCAAAATTATTTAAAAGATCAATGCAAGGTTGTCACAATATTATACCTTTAGTTTTTTGGGAAAGGGATTTGAATTGGATGGTTATACCAAGATGCTCGAAAAAACACAACTTTCTATGCCCGGTGGGTCCCTCGAATCGAGCACAAAGGGATCCATTCAGCCCTATCACGTCCACCAGCAGAATCTCAGTATTTAAATAATCTTTGTATATAGTACTTAGAGATGAAATTTTTTTATCGCGTGCGCAAACATCAGCACATGCTCATTCTAATAGCGCATTTGAATTCAGCCGTCAGTTTGTTTATTTACATTTGCGATGTTTATTGCTTATCGCGACTCACTCCATTCACTTATTTCGGGATCGAGTTCGAGATCGAGATCCGGGACTCTCGAAGAGAATTTTTATATAAGAGACCCTTTCGTCACCGCCTAAACTTCGACATTAACTCCCCGTACTGTGGCAGATAAAGATAGGTGGCGCATAGGCACTTTTCTATTTTCTTCATATCAATATGTGCTTCGAGTCTAGATATAGTGATGAGCCACCAATGTTAAAACTGCCTTGTTTGCTGTTGCATGAAGGCATATGAAAATACATAGTCAATTTATATTTTATAACAAAGTTTTAATAACCTTACAACAAAGTAAAAAAAAAATTACATTAGATAACAACCATTAATATTGTCCCAATCTCAGAACGTTATAGGGACACGAACCACCGACCGATTCTCTATCGCTGTAATAAGCAGCGCATAGCTAGAGCCATCAGGTTCCAGCAGACCATCAACGAGATTCGCCTTGGAAACCGTCGGGTTCTCCTTTTGTACAGCCTTGACGTAGCTTTCCAGGAGATCATCAACGTGGTCTGCAGTTTCGCATTCCACCAATACAGTCGACAGATCAAGACAATTCGAGCCGCACCTGACTCTCTGCCAATCAAAAATCTTCACTTCCTCAATTTTGCCATCGGTTGGCGATCGCTTGAACCAGAGGTTCTCGCGGAGGAGGTAGCCGTTGCAGATCGTAATGGGTTCTCGCTCGGATGAAGTCTTGCAGTGGATGTAGAGGTCGTCATCGATGAGTTTTGCAAGCTTTTTTACGAAATCGGCGTTTTCTTCGATTTTGGATTTCAGCTCTTTAACGTGCCTGCGAAAAAGAATATTATCTCATGAAATCGTCGGTACGTAAGTTTTATAAAGATGTGATAATCATGCTTGAAAGCAGCTAATCAAACAGACGATCTGTCGATCGACGTTGCCATATAAGTAAATCTTCGTTCACCGATAACGATTCTTCATTTCACCTTATAAGTGCACAGATTCATGGAGCGCGTTGCGCGATAACAACAAAAGCACGTGACTCACCGGTCTAATCTCGCTCTCGTCTCCTCCTCGACTTCCGTTTCAAAAATGATCTCCTGAAACTTGGCCTGGAATTCTCTGTACACCTGGAACTTCGCCTCCTTCATCGCCAATCCTTTACCATGAAACTCCCCGATCACCTGGAGCACCTTCTCCGCTTCCTCTTTGTTCAATCCTCTATCCATAACTCTTTCGAATCCGTACTTCTCCGGGTCCTCGACGACGATGACAGGTCTGCCATACCTGCCCATGTCAGCCAAGTAGAATCTCGGTAAAAACTCTTTGCCGAACTGCAGAGTGCCCTTGTTCCAGAGTATCTCTTCGTTCAGAAACCCGTTGAAAGCCAGCTCGGAAAACCCGTCAGCAGGTAAAAGTTTGACGAGGACGTGGAAAAGCTGGGGTTCACCGGAGAACAGAACACTGACCGTTGCTCGGTAGAAGCTAAAGTCGAGATGGTGAGACTCGCGAGGCTGGATGCACACATCGGCGGAGTCGAACTCGACAAACTCTCGAGAGCCGGGTTCACAAAAACACCTGTCGTGTACCATTTCCGGCAGGAGATCCTCCTTTATGAACTTGATATCTTCCTCCGGTGTCGACTCCATTACGATGTTTGTTTATTTACTGCGGTAGATGATGTGAGTAATACAGAACGGCAGCAGCTAGGGCGTTGCACTCGCGACCAACTCACGCGAGCGTGTGGAGCCGTACTGATGCGTGGATGACGAAAGAACGAACGAGAAACGTGAAATGGCTAATCAGCTGCGATGTGTGTGGACGCGCTTATACGCCAAGGCTATATACCATTGATCCCCACCCGAATACATCTTGTAAGTAGTGTTGGCGCCGTTGTCGGCTACAGGCGCGATAATAAATGCCGAGAGGCTGTGTGGGTCTTATTGGTGATTGACCGGTACTTGATTATATAAATATAGCGCAGATATTCGAACTTGTATAGCGTGTGTGTTTGGATTATTTTTATAAAATGTATTTATTTATGAAAGAAATAAATTTATTCGATCTAGTAGAATGCACTGAACAAAATAAAATAAGAACGGAATACATTTAAAACTTCTTCTCGTTATTGTTTTTTTGTGAGCGAACTTCAAGCAACGAAATACAGAAACTTGAAAAATGTTTGGCACCACACAACCTCTTTCGGAAAACAAGCACAAAATTGTCTAAAAGTAACAGTATACTCGAACAAAAAAAAAATAGTAAAAAAAGAGAAAAAACATGACACAATTTCCATCAGTTTTTCAAAACGTTCTGTCCGAAGCAAATCAAGGCAATGCTCAGCAGCCGCAGATGTCACAGACAAATTATCCACAACCGATGCAGACTAAACCGATAGCATCGTTCAATCAGCAGAGTAATTACACTTATCATTCAGATTCATTCGCTCCTCGTTCACTTCCTTAATTTACGACTTCCGGTGTATGTACAACGATTAATTTTATAGCCGACGATTATACCGTGAAATGTTTTGACATTCGAGCTATTATTATCCTCGTCTGTATTTGCATTTTCAATTTATTATTTTTAATTTTCGACCAAATCAACGTTGAGGCAATATGCAATTTATTTCTGTATTTAAAATCCAATCACAATCACACATTACGTTATTCATACAAAACCCCGTTCTTCTTCGATGGCAGTCATGGATCATGGACGAAACGATTTTCTGGCCGATTACGGATTCCAAGCAGCGGGAGGTTTCCAACAAACCTTACATAATGCGCCGATGACTGCTCCGCAATCGACGATCAACCCTCAGATGCATCCTTATGGTAACTGGTATCCTACTGGCATGGGTCAACAATCGCATCATCAAAATCCGCAACAAGCTGTGGTACCAGGGTATGGACTATTGCCGCAGAATCTTTTGGATCAGATCCGCTACTGTACGGCAACGGCTGCGTCGCCTATTTTTATTCTTCCTGGTGGTGCAGTCGGTGGAAATCAACCGATTTCCAACTGCCCGTCGCCGATTTACTCACCTTCGTGCATCCCCTATCCTGTACCTATGCCAATTCTCCAATCTTCTGGTGAGAATGTCTATTTCAAAACTATTTGGAACCATAGGTACCTATATGAAAGTTAACTTGAAAAAACACGCGCAGGTTCAAAAGATAGCGACTGCAAATGCTCGAGTAAAAAATCAAAAAATTACATCAACGAGGCCTACGAGCAGTGGACAAAAGACGCTTGCAGAAACAGCACGAGTAACAACAGTGGACTCTGCAATAGATCAAAGGTAGATTCCACTTGCGAATCTTGGATGGAACATCGATGCGAGGAGAGTAACGAGGGCGCGGTGTGCACGAAGAAAAACTGCCCAGCATCGATTCAACTGCAAGCGATGGTCTCGCAGTTGCTCGGTATTCAAGGAATCATCTCCTCGGCCATTACGCGGATGTTGCTGAAGAGGATTCCAGGATCCAATATTAATGAATCGATCGAGGATATGATGGATAAGTCCAAACGGTACGAGTCGTAAAAGCTCTATTCTCTCATTAAAAATCATGGACTTATTATCGATCAATAATTTCCTACACAGATGCATAAGACAGTTCAGCAAAGATCAGCTGCTCAAGGAATCGAAATCTAGTCAACAGGTCAACACACTACTCAGCCTCTACCTTACCTCCGCCTCGACACTCCCACGTCTCATCCCGATTCTCACGACTGCCCAACTCAAAAGCAACCTGCTCCGCTCGTTCGTCGAGAGTTTCGTAAACGCTCGACTCATGGAAGACCAGGGCTGCATCAGCTCCGAGGCTCCAGATCCTCTGGACGAGCTGATCCTCCAGATGAAGTCCGACGATGAGCTACGCCAGCTTCTAG
Source organism: Pteromalus puparum (assembly GCA_012977825.3). Taxonomy (NCBI): domain Eukaryota; kingdom Metazoa; phylum Arthropoda; class Insecta; order Hymenoptera; family Pteromalidae; genus Pteromalus; species Pteromalus puparum. Next base: position 10,597,100 of record CM053168.1, on the reverse strand, counting down.
CCGTTCTGAGAGAGAAAGAATGCGAGGAGAGGGTAAATCTCAATTTTTCGGCATACGGATCACAGAGACAGGTTACCGAAACAAGACTCGTCAATGTCCAGAAGAAGATCGACCAAGTGGAGAGAGAGATGGAGAGGAGACACCGCCAGACTGGTGTAATGAGCTACTCGTATTCTCAGTCTTGTGGTGGTCTTTACTGATGACGAGTGAAGCTTCACGATGTGAATTTAATCGGTAGGATCGGGAGATGTGGCGGAAGTGGCCGGAGAGTAGTTGTGATGATGATTCGCGTGCTCGCAGGACGAGAATGGCAGAGTCAGAGCTCATTACCGATGCTCCAGTGAGCCCCAGGAGGCTCATGTTGAGGCCACATGTCGGAAGTCCAGAGACCACGTATCGGAAACCGAGCGATGTAGGATCTAGCATTTGCGAAGAGATGGGAAGGAATCGTGCTGGAAAAACTGAGAGGTATATATTTGCACGAATTTTCTACATGATAAGAAATTTACTGGCACAATAAAAAAACTCTATTGATTCTCCTGTAGTGTAAATAACTTGGACACTGACGAAAAGGAAGTTTGCGATAATAAAGATAATGCAGAGAAAGGAAAAAAATCAGAATGCTTTCATATCAAGTTAGATGACGCGGATTGCTACGATGAAGCTGAAAAAAAAGATGTACCGTGCATGGATCAAAGTGAAAATGACGAAAAAGCTGATGTGAAAAATTGAAATGTACAATAATGATGATAGAAAAAAGGCGACATGAATATAAAAGTATACGACTAAATTTTGATAAGATGATTAAGTGTTTTTCTTATAGTAAAATAAATGAATGATCTAAAAATAAAATAATATTGTATTAGTAATAGTTTTAATTTTAATACATAACAAAGATCATTGTAGTTCATATAAATGAAATTAAAATAAACAACATTTCGTAAGTCGACAGATTGAAATCGATCGGATAAAAGATATAATAAATAAATATTTCTTATGAACTAGATCGGATGCAATCTTAATATGCTTGGTGTCATAAGTAAGTGGTTGATAGTTTTACGGTATCGTCAAAACTGTCACGATTTGTTTGCTATACATTATCGTCAGTATAATGTAATTGTAAAATCGACAGAAGAATCAAGAATGCATCACGTTATCGAAATTTTGTTCCTAAACATTATTTTTATCGAGTATTTTAGTAGCTGCTTATAATTTTATGTATTACGGAAGAGTCAATAGTGCATTTTATCTGACACCTACTAAATTTTTCTTTATTTATTCTCGTCGATGACTCCATTTTTTTAAGCTAATTTGAAGAAAACATAATTAGTTAACAGTTTTATGCAACATAATCTGCTGGTAGATTACCCCAATAAATGAACATTAACCAGAGTTAATATTTACTTTGTATTCTGATCGAATCATACACTTTGAATAAATTAATGAATTACGATTGAAAAGTGTTTCGTTCTTTAGACTTTAGTTTATTGGGTTAAATTAGCTGCGTCAACGATGAACAGATCGAATAAATATAGGATATTGGAATATTAAACGAGATCGATTGGATAGTTTATAAGATTCAGATCATTAATCAATCAGTGCATAATCGTCAAGCTGTCTTTATAGAAAGAGAATTTCTCCTCGCAAATTGTAAATGTACATAAAATCGAAAATATATGTTTCGGCAATATACATATTTTATATCAGGATGTATATACAGATCAATGAAATATATTAAACATCGGCAGTGATCCGTTAATATCAGATAAATCGAGTAAAAAAAGTTACAATTTTTGTAACTTGATTGAAAAATAGACAGCTGACAATTTATAGAACTTCGTGGTTTAATTTTTTAAATTATAATATATATTAATAGTATCAATGTCGTCTTATCAATAAGTTAAGAAACCTACATAAACACTAATAAACATTTTGACATCGTATCAATTCGTAGGCAACTATTATCTACAAATTATTGAAAATTCCAAATCGATCTCGTCTAATAACTATCGTGTTTTCATAAATTTCTATAAAACTCTTTTCTACTTTTTTTTACATACACTCGCAAATCGTGCGAACGCACGCACACTCACACACGTAGGCAAATACACTCATATGCCTGGCTCAAGGCATGCATTCCTTTACTGCAGCAGTATTTAATTTTAAAATTCACGACGAGATATCTAAACGTTTGCGCATTTTAATGTAATTTTCATAAGATACTTTGAGTTTTCTGTTTTTTTCTTCTTGTTTCTACAGCAAGGAATCTCAGCCTTATGTAAACTGTATTCATAGTGTAAGTATCCCTTTTTGAAAATGTTTTCTGAATACTTAAAATTAGAACATGGACTTTCCCTTGTTTACCCATCCTTAAATTTCTAATCGTTATCAACGTTTCCCTCTCATGGAACATAATTTTTGAGAAATTAATATATACAAAGATATTTACAATCATACATGTACATTCCTTAAGGCGTATTCAGTTTCTCCGTAAGAAAAATTTAAATAAATCGATAACCTTAATCTCTTACAACAAAATTTAGTTTCCAAGTAATAATGACACAATACAACAATTCAAATTAACAATAATTTCTGAGACTCTCTACTCCTCTACTTATGCGTCATTTGTCTTATTTAGTTGAGTGCCATTTAGATAAAATTATAAACTTTAAAAGACTATGTCCACGGATAGCTACTAGCTGCCTTGAATACGACACCTTGGTAACCCATTCAATTGTGTTAGAGCGCAGCGTAACGAGCATCTTTCAAAATGCATTGACACTTCATTTGACAATGTTTTACATATTTTTAAGAAATCCAATAAGAAAAAGAGAAAATAATTGATGCTTTTTTCTTGCGTTTTTTCGCGCTCTATATCACAAGCGAAGTTTTGAAGGTATCGCCTTCAGACTTAAACGTGCGTGTATTATCTGTGAACGCGCTCCATGCTAACGTTAGTAATGTTCGGTTACGTTATATTTGGAATGAGATACCAAGATCGAAACTTCAAGCAGTATTCTACGTGATTCGAGTTAGTGTGATCAGCACATGTGGGTGGAAGTTTGATAGTATAAAAAAAGTCGATCATTCAAATAAAGGCACGCATAACATTTGGCAATACTCGCGAGTAATAAGTATACACGCCCCGATCCATCTCACGACTTGAGACGGAAAAAAAACACACGTAAAAGCGAGGACCGAAAAAGTGCGTTGTCAAAAGAGTGCCACCCATATCCAGCACATCAATCAATATAATATATATATATTTATAAAAAAAGTGATCGAAAAACTCTGTTATACCCTTGCAGCGCGTTGTTTAAAGTCTATGTGCATGATACGTGAGCTCGATAATATCATGGTATCGAGAAAAAAAGAAGAAACAAACCGATATCGTCCCTCAGCTTCGCACGCGGACGTCGCAATAAATAGAAGAAAAATAAAGAAGAGGAAAAAAAACGAGCGTTAGCAATGTGCTTTTAACCAATGTACAGCGAAAATAAGAGAATAGCTCGTAGGTAGGTCTATTTGTCTCTATCTCTCTTTCCTTTACGTGTCCGAGCATTAGAAGCGCTTGTGTACTCGAAATTCAAGATTGCAAATATTACGCTGGACTAGGCCTCAGTGTCATCGCTGTCGATGAGCGCGCGAGTGCTCTACTCAATTGACAGCTTGGGTGTACTCAATTTTCAGCTGGCCGAGCTTAATCTTCACGTCGTGAAAGTTGGGACGCTTTTCCGGTTGCAAATCCCAGGCCTGTAAAAATAAAATTATTAATTTGTCGTACAAGACCAATAGCTTATCGAATGAGTTTGAAAATACGTACCTTCCGCATGATATCGTAGACCTCGACAGGACACCCATCGGGTGGTTCCATTTTGTAACCCTTTTCTACACATTTCACCACGTCGACCAATGGCTGAAAAATTAATTTAGCCAGTTAAAAATTTGCCAAAATTTTGCTTTTAAATCTCGCTGATGTTCAATACTTACTATTCGTGGATAGGGTACACGTCCAAACGAGTAAATCTCCCACAAGAGTATGCCAAAGCTCCACATATCGGATTTATTTGAGAATTTCTGTGAATAAAATAAAAAATAAAGTGAGCACTACGTTAGTTTATTATGTATAGTCCCACAGCTTTTTTGAAACCTCTGCTTCTTTGGGGCACTGTGTTCGTTAAATGTACTAAAAGAAAACTCGTACAATCTTTCAGTCTCCCGCATTGCAGCAGTGCGAAGGTCAAAAGCCTCGGGGCGCTTGATACAAACTATCCGTCATATAAACTTACATTCTGTTTGAGAGCCTCGGGTGCAGTCCACTTAATCGGTAGCTTTCCCCCGTCGAGTGAGAAGTTTTCATCTCGAGCAAGTCCAAAGTCCGAGACCTTGGCCGAGTTGTCTTCCGCGACGAGTACGTTCCTCGCGGCGAGATCTCGATGCACCACGTGTCTCGACTCCAGATAAGCCATACCCGCACAGGTGTCGTAGGCGAAATTGATCTGATCCTTCTTGGATACATGCAACCTGCCTCTCGACCTGAGATAGTCGACGAGCGAGCCCTTACTCATATACTCCGTGACGAGGTACATGTGGGGATTGCTGAACACTAAGCCAAGCAGCTTGACCAGGTTGTCATGGATAAGGGACGTCATGAGACTAGCCTCCGCCAGGAATCTTTGCGCTGCTTCGCTGTTGTCCTTTAGCATTTTGACAGCGACTCGTTCGCCTCTGTACACTCCGAGAAGTACGTCACCGAACTCGCCCTTGCCTATGCACTCGCGAAGCTCGAGCTCGTGGGGCTGGATTACCCAACCGGCCTCGACGAAGGCCTTGGGGTCGACGCAGAAGTCTTGCTTGCCTTGTTTGGGTAGGGATTTCGTAAGCTGGGTACAGAGACCGTCGGCGTCCTGCTCGTAGTGCTCGACCAGGAGGGCCAGGTTCTCGAAGAACTCCTCGTCGTCAATGGTCAGTTGGTTGTTCTTGTACTTGACTCGATAGTGCTGGACTTTGCCCTGGTAGCAGACGCACAGCGTATAGTCACCCGGGAAGTTGGTGGACTCACGCACCAGGAACAGGCCATCTTCACGGGGTCGAAGGAGACGCTCGGCTGTTTCGCGGGATATTTTGCCGTGGAACCACCTTTAATAGGACACATGGGTTTTCGTTGTAGATTGGGGTGATAAATTTAATTCAACGTCGAAATCTGATTGTAATCGGAAATAATTCAGCTGTCTGTTTTAAAAATTCTTGAGTTTGATACAGAAAAAAAATATGCAAAAATTACGCGGCTCTCATTTCAGAACAGATCAGGTCAACGGAGCAGCTACTAATCTCTTTACGTTTCTCGTAGTTTTTCAATTAAGAGAAACCCCATTGAACAAAGACGTCGATTTCGATGTAAGACTATCAGCGAACATTCAAAACTGAGATCAAGCAATCGACCACATTATACAAAGGAAAAAATGCAAGAAAGATAATAAAAATACATGAACGTACGGCATAGCGTTGAGCTTGACCTCGTGTCTGGTATTGTTCCCGAGCACGAGGTTGCTATTAACATTGGAATTGAAATTCGAATTCGAATTCGAATTCGAATTGGCGCCGGAGTTGGCGGGTGGCGGTGCACCCGCAAGGCTGGTCATGTTGCTCGTCGTGATGTTGCAGCTCGTCGTCGTAAGAGCGGAAGCAGCGGGAACAGTAGCAGCGGCAGCTGCAGTAGCTGACGCCGGTGTCGCGAGCAACGGCGTCGTCGTCGTCGAGGAAGGAAATATAACAGCGGTTGTGGGTCCAGTTCCGCCGCCACTTGGTTGCCTCGAGTGATGCTGCTCAAAGGAGCAGACGATATGCGAGGCAGCGGCTATGTGCGACGGGATAGTCGTGTGGTGATGATGATTCTGGTTGCCGTCGAGTTTGCTCTGATGGTGACGGGCAGCCGCTGCTGATACGTTTGGGTAGCCGCAACCCGCATTGTGGTACGTGGGCATTACTGCGCAGGCCAGCTTTGGACGACGCCTGCTCTGAGAACAGATTTCAACGCCGATCGTATCTATACTCTTTCTTTTTTTACTCGCACGATACATATTACATACACACGCAAACATCAGACTTATATTTTATTCCATATAATACTTATGCGATATGCGGTTTTTGTCCTTTGATCGAACGGCTCGTTCAATCGTTATAAATCGTCGCGAGCAAAGGACTCGACCTGGATCGATATATTACACACACCGATACAAAAACCACAAAGCCTCTCTGACGATTCACCAAAACATGCATTGAGAAAGAAAGACACATCGTCACACACCAAGTTGTTATTGCGGCTCGTTGCATAGTCTGCACTTTCGCGCACGTGCCTCGGCACGTGCAAGAGCCACGCAGAAGAGGAATTTTGCAAATAGATAAGTCAAAGCCGTTCAACATTATGCTGATGTATGTGCGAAAAGTTGGAGAACAAACACACATATACTGCGCGTTCGTGATTATAAGCAGTGATTTGGTTAGCGATATGTGCAGGGAGGAGAGATATTTGCGCTTTTATTAGTCATAATTTTGATACCTCGTTCGCGCGCGAGGATTAATGCTATACCTTTTGTATAAGCAGGCCGCTATATTAGAGGGGAATATACAAGGTGTTGCCGTGTTATGTTGGGCTATGGGTATGCAAATTAGGGGAAAGCAAAACAAAAAATGAAAGGCGTTTTCCAAATTCATGCACACGCTCTCATTATGCGTTCTTATGGGCGTAATCAAATGAGCATAATAAGTGAGCAGTAATAAATAATAATGGTAATGATACAGGGAGTGCATAAACAATTTTGAAAACATTATTTTAGTCAATTGTTGTCTTATCCTGTTTACAATTACTCACGCACATGTGTAACATGAAACCATCAGTGGTCTGATGACGCATTGTAAGCTTAGAGGGAACGGGTGCAATGATCTACCTTGCACAGTTTTGTAATGAATGCAAGTAAGGTACTTAGTTAGTTCTAGTATTTTTCTATACTAAGTAAGTACTAATTAGGGACGACAAAAATAAATATGTTTATTACAGGTGCAAAATTTACTACTAACAAGCAAGCACTCTTACCTTGTTTCACGACGAATCCAGCTCCATTTCACAATGACTTGTGGATGGGTTCCTGAAAAATTAAATTAAATGTCTCTTACTCACTGTAAGCCATGGTCTTGGATGCTGTAAGAAATTTATGCTATTCACAAACATATATTGAAGTTTCTACAATCAAACTTCAAAGTTATGTTACAGGCATATATATGTTTAAAAATTGAACTACAGTAAATATGTAACAACAATATCCACATAATTACAGTTAAAAATAAAACGGGCTACATTTTATTTTAAGAAAATGCTACACTCAATCTATGGGAACCAATCGCCTTTTGAAGTTACAGCTCATTAAACATGGTCACACCTTTTCCACCTATATTTAGAAGTTCATCAAAAGCATTTGATGCATCAGAGTAGAACTTGCTAGTCATCAAGAGAATCCAAACTCTCAATAAGGTCAACACAGACTTTTTCAACATGCTCATACAAAATATTAAAAAAACATTGAGTAACGATACTAAATTATTTAATGCAATGTATATTTCTGGAGAACAAGAGGTCAGTTTTTTTTTACAACAAGTAAGAATCAATAATATTCAGCTGGCAACAGGCTCAGATATATAAAGTTATAAGTTACTATTGCGGTGATCATTGAAAGTGAATTATGTAAACTAATTAAATTAAAAACAACTACACTAATATACAGCAAGGAACTTATATAGATATACCTTGGTGGATAAAAAGGACCCAGATACTATTCTAAAGATACTATAGAAACGGCATACCAAATTAGCACCAAATTAGCTGCAGTTCAAGTTATTATTAGAAGGACCTGTGACTACTTATTAATAGGGTAGATCTAGGTAAATATTTTAGGGCAATGTACCCGACAGACGCACAAGACGAAACAGAAAGTGAAACCAGATAATATTAGAGCTAAGTTGGCCGAAAAAAAGGGGCTTAGCAACAGGACATAAATAAAGAAAACATCTCATGCTCAGTGCACTCTGCACTCGATTCAAAAGACAAAAGTGTCTTTACAAACAAAAAGTATGCACACGAGTCATTTGGAAACACTTAAACTTATGTTTACACAAACAACTGTCAAATATGCCAATCAGTGCACCTTGATGACTTTTCGCACAAAATCAGCAGACACAAAAATATGCAACTTTTCCAAAACAAGATCACATTGCTGACAGAGAAACATAAGGAAACGACGGGCTTATCTCTCGCGGGTGCAGAACTGCTGAGAATAGCGAACTAAGACTTGTAGGTACAGCAAAAGGAGAGAAAAAACACAGACAGGCAGGGAGGTGCAGCAGCGCAAGAGCGAGACGGAAGACGAAAAAAAAAATGGAACAAGAAATTCGGAGCACTGCCCGCATTCCAGTTTTGTAAATATTCGAGAGCCGCGGGATAAGAGAGTAGCCGGAGGCAGTCGCGCGAGACGACGACGACGACGACGACTTCGATTCCCGAGCAGTCCACATTTATAGAGAGACACATACGATCGCACAACCAAACAAGCAGACAGTCAGACAGACAGACGTACGAACGAGTGCTAAAAATGTCCCTCCGAAAAAAGGGAGAAAAAAAACAGGCGGGAGATTCTACACGTACATGTAGATAGATCCAGCGGATTCCAGCACTGCACACCTTCTCTCACTCTCTCCCAATATCTTCTCGGCAGGTGCACCTGGAAGGAAGTACACGCGCACAGTAGGACGACTCAGCCTCTTGCTCAGGTGCGGCCGTCGTCGTCTTTGCTGCTACAGCTGCAGAGAATTCTCACACACTGACACACGCGAGAACCGCCGGCGCGTAATATAATGCTGCTGCGCATACGGTCCAGTCTCTCTTCAGCTTCTAAGCCCAGACAAGGCTTTCTCGCACAGCAGCACCGACTATCTACGTAAGCGCGATGAATCGACGGTGAAGTGAAATTCGCGACTTTTCACTGCAAGACGGCCGACTGGTATGTGTAATGTGTGTATACGTGCGCGACAGTGTATACTCAGGCTACCGAGCGGGCGGCCATTTTGCGCCCGTGCACGCGCCCTGCGCTGCATCTGCATCCAAAAGAAGACTAGCTGTAGAGGTCGTAGAGGGAGTATAGAGGTTTAGATCAGACCAGGAATACGCACAACTAACAAGATAGTAGAAAAATTACTAGATTTATATAAGATGAAATTTTGTACAGGTATAGAGGGCGTTGCGGTCAATAGTGTGTGAACTGTCGTCAAGCGAGCGCGTGATTTGATTTTGTATTTTTGAGCATCAATATATCGAAGGCTTTTGATAATAATTATTGAAATTCAACACTGTTATTATATGAAACCTTGAATATTTTCACGTATATTATTCTTAATTTTACGTACATTGTTAATATATAACTTTACGTTTAAAGCTTCTAATATTACCTATTATAAAAGCGCTATGGTTATGGTATATAGGTAAGTGGTTACGTTTTCTTGTAAATAACAATTAATCAACATATGACTCTCTTCACTCGTTTGATTCAAGTCAAGAATTCTTATTGCATGTTTACAATTCTATATTATTATATAGATTCTCTGACTCTCTCACTTGCTCGAGATTTCGATAAATCGCTGGCTCAATAAATATTAGGGGTTGATTGATAGTACAATGTAAGTCACGGCGTGTCGTTGATAGATGACGCGCTAAAAATAGCATGACTTTACTATACACTTGCAACCAATTAATAAGTTGTTCGTCCATCAGAATCAAATAGGTCATCTTGATGCTACCTATCGTCTTCACCTTTCCAATACATTCCTGCAAAAATAAATTATATATATCATTATTTAATTTTTTTCTAATCAACCATATAACAAAACTGTTATTTCTTAAATTTTGTCATATTCTCACCTGTATAGTATAGAATAGCTCTATGGACTATTTTATCTTTCCTGATATTGGTTCTGAGATTTGACAAGAATTCTTCTAACTCATATCACCATGAATCATCTATAAATCACAATTTATTGAAAAAGAAGTAAATTTTTGTAGAACACGTTATTCCTGCAAAATCCGGAAATTTTTTTAATGTGGACAAATGAAGAAATAATGAAAAAATTTAAAATTTTTTGAAAAATTAAAAATATAATACTATTAACGATCAAAATCGCACATTATAAATGAATTATTTATATAATCTTACCCTTCCCTCGTTAAAAAAAAGGATTGGAACGGATTGAAGTGGATTATAACGGATTACAACGTTTCCCTAGTTCCAATCCGTTCCAAACCATTACAGTAAATCAAAATGTAGTGTTGAATCAGTTTCAATACGTTGTAATCCATATCAATTTATGAAAGTTAGGTGTAAAATCCGTTCAAATCCATAACATAAACAAATTAATTTAATGCAAATTGATATTTATAGGCATGAACTAACGTAGATGTATCTTAATTAATACATATACTAAAGCATTTAATAAAGAATTTTAGAATGAAGGTTACCAATCCGTATCGATCCGATTTAAAATTACTTAATTTACAAAAAATAGCTTTTTTTATAGCTTTAATGTAAAAATGAGTGAGAATTTGATGAATTTAATGCACATATATAAACATCAGTTTTTCATCCAAATTAATTTTTTTAATTTTACTTCAATCTGATCTAATCCATTACGAACATCAATGGGTAATCTGATTTATGCAAATCCATTTCAAGTTTATGTTTGATTTTTAATTTCTATTTACATTAATGTATTAATGTATGGAAAAATAAGTTAATTTTATAAATATTGGTAAATTAAAATAGATTGAAACGCATTGAATAAATTTTGATACATGTACACGGATTGTAACGAATTATAACGTTTTAATTATTGTAATAATCCATTTCAAACCATAACATTAAATAAAATTTATTCAATACGTTTCAATCCGCATTCATCCTTTTCTATATAGTGCGCGTAAAAGCGATTTTATGCAAGCTCTTCGCGTGAGATTGATCGTATTTCATGTCTCATGTATCGAAAAAAAATGAGCTTTTAATTTTTTGATTCTATACTCGTGATTTTCACCCTCGCTTCTCTTTTAGGAAACAAACCTCACACTTAATTATACACACAGTATCAACTTTTGCGTACCTGTATCGAAAGTAATATTCTAAAATCTATCAAATAGATGTTTTGACGTACTTGTATGAAACTGATTGAAATGGATGTTATATTTTCGATCCGTTTCAAAATTCCGTTTTTTGTACATGAACTTCCAATAAGGATGCTGAGATTACTGCGGATTCTGACAATACTGATGAGTTAGAAAGTTTGATCTCTCGTAAGAATTCAAAACCCTTAAAACGAAAACCAAAAAGGGTTTTGCCAGCTTACAACTCTGAAGACAGTGACAGCACTCTATCAGACAGTCTAATTTGTCCTAAAAAAAAAAGGTGCCGCATTTAAAGCCTGACAATGAACCAAACCAAAGTAGCTCAACGAATAATCAATTAGCATCTGATACTAGCATTGATGAACCTACTATTGTCAAGAAATCAGATGCTGATACAAGTGACAGTCAATTATCTGAGATAGTAGATCCTGAAGTATTAAAAGGTAAAGAAAATTTGTACTATATCTTTTACTTTATTTCACGAGACAGTATTGGCAATTTCTAATAATTTATTTTAGGGTTATTTGTTGATATTAACGCCGAAGAGATCAGTTCAGCACATTCCTTATCACAAAGTACATCATAAGATCCTCTATTACTTTAAATCAGCACGTATTTTAAATATTGTATGTTTTTTTATAATTATTATTCTTTAAAGTATTTATAACTTTTGTGCTCTTCGAAAATTATAGCTAAAAGTAAAGAAAGTCGCAAGATTTCTCATTGTTTTATTTTGTCGCATTTTATTTAACCCCTATATAAACTTGAAACTCTAAAAATAATAGATAGTCATACATCCCATCATACATTCGCCATTTCAATATGGTGCCTTTAAATTTCAAATCTGCTTCAATTCTTTTTTTTTTTTTAATTATGCGGGTTTTTCAAATATCAATTGAAAAATAATATTTTGTGCTATACAATATCAGAGATAAAACATTTATATTTTGCTTATAACAAACAAACAAAAATTACAAAGTACAAGTTATTAGAAAAATTCAAAATAATTTTAAGCATTTGCTCGTGGTTTTCAATTTTCAAAGATACGAATGTTCTTGAATGAACTTCTGAACTATAAATCAAAAAGTATTGATGTGTAATCTTTTTGGTAATGCCAAAACCTTATGAATAAGTTTAAATAATCTCTATTGTGTTATCACTTTAATTGACTGATTTGATATTTTGACCCAAATCACCGTATCAAGCAAAATGTGAAATTTTTATCTCATGTATTCGAAGCCAGAATGAATGATCGAATGGGTTCATTGTGCATGCACTGCACTTCATTTCACTTGACCAGACCAAGTCATTACAATATTTAAAATACGTGCTGATTTAAAGTAATAGAGGATCTTATGATGTACTTTGTGATAAGGAATGTGCTGAACTGATCTCTTCGGCGTTAATATCAACAAATAACCCTAAAATAAATTATTAGAAATTGCCAATACTGTCTCGTGAAATAAAGTAAAAGATATAGTACAAATTTTCTTTACCTTTTAATACTTCGGGATCTACTATCTCAGATAATTGACTGTCGCTTGTATCAGCATCTGATTTCTTGACAATAGTAGGTTCATCAATGCTAGTATCAGATGCTAATTGATCAAGTATACTTATTTATACTCATTACTAATCTTAGACTTATTCGTTGAGCTACTTTGGTTTGGTTCATTGTCAGGCTTTAAAAATGCGACACCTTTTTTTTAGGACAAATTAGACTGTCTGATAGAGTGTTGTCACTGTCTTCAGAGTTGTAAGCTGGCAAAACCCTTTTTGGTTTCCGTTTTAAGGGTTTTGAATTCATACGAGTGATCAAACTTTCAGTTTTGTCAGAATCCGCAGTATCTCAGCTTCTGGTTTGTTAGCATCCTTATTTTGGATTTCATGTACAAAAAACGGAATTTTGAAACGGATCGAAAATATAACATCCATTTCAATCAGTTTCATACAAGTACGTCAAAACATCTATTTGATAGATTTTAGAATATTACTTTCGATACAGGTACGCAAAAGTTGATACTGTGTGTATAATTAAGTGTGAGGTTTGTTTCCTAAAAGAGAAGCGAAGGTAAAAATCACAAGTATAGAATCAAAAATTAAAAGCTCATTTTTTTTCGATACATGAGACATGAAATACGATCAATCTCACGCGAAGAGCTTGCATAAAATCGCTTTTACGCGCACTGTATCGAAAAGGATGAATACGGATTGAAACGTATTGAATAAATTTTATTTAATGTTATGGTTTGAAATGGATTATTACAATAATTAGAACGTTATAATCCGTTACAATCCGTGTACATGTATCAAAATTTATTCAATGCGTTTCAATCTATTTTAATTTACCAATATTTATAAAATTAACTTATTTTTCCATACATTAATACATTAATGTAAATAGAAATTAAAAATCAAACATATAAACTTGAAATGGATTTGCATAAATCAGATTACCCATTGATGTTCGTAATGGATTAGATCAGATTGAAGTAAAATTAAAAAAATTAATTTGGATGAAAAACTGATGTTTATATATGTGCACTAAATTCATCAAATTCTCACTCATTTTTACATTAAAGCTATAAAAAAAGCTATTTTTTGTAAATTAAGTAATTTTAAATCGGATAGATACGGATTGGTAACCTTCATTCTAAAATTCTTTATTAAATGCTTTAGTATGTATTAATTAAGATACATCTACGTTAGGGCATGCCTATAAATATCAATTTTCATTAAATTAATTTGTTTATGTTATGGATTTAAACGGATTTTACACCTAACTTTCATAAATTGATATGGATTACAACGTATTGAAACTGATTCAACACTACATTTTGATTTACCGTAATGGTTTGTAACGGATTGGAACTAAGGAAACGTTGTAATCCGTTACAATCCACTTCAATCCGTTCCAATCCTTTTTTTTAACGAGGGTAGACCACGGTGCAGACATGAATGCGCCAACGACCGATGACAGATTTCCGCTTTACCAGCTTGCAGTTCGTTATCATAATGAAAGAGCGCTGAAAGCGTTGATCGAACGCGGCGGCAACGTTGATATGAGAACGGCGGTCAAAGGTTGCACTGCCTTTCACAAAGCCTGCACCGGAATATATGGTTGGGATCATGAACGCATAAAGTTATTTATGTCCGCCGGTGCGGATCTATTCGTCGAGGACAACGATGGCTGGACGCCTTTCGATCACATAGATAAATATCATTATCCCATCATCAAACCGATACTCGCCGAGTTGTCAGTAAAAAAGGATTGCCAGCCGTTGATCGCATTAAAAGGCGAAAGGGTTATGAAGAAATGGCCGTTTTGCACGGGGGCTATTATCATAGGTGTCTCGAAGAAATCCCTAGGATGAAATCCATAAGGTTTATCGAGACATGCTCGTTTTATGAACTCCTCACGAAAAGCCGCTGCGAGATTGCCAAATTTATGCGGCATCACGAATTCGAGTCGAAATTCAGGCTTCACGATGATATTGATAAGGAATTTGTGCATTATGGCAAATATTTAGTCCGAGTTTTCGAACGCGCAAAATGTCACTATCAGTCTTAGGCTGGAACAAGAGGATGTGATTAACGAAGCTGTCTATTATATTTTGCCTGACATTATTGTGAAGAAGGTCGTTGATTACATATTTGACTGATGCAGGAATGTAAACATGAATAAAAGTAAAAAAACTGCACCCGCTGTTATTAATTTCTATTATTTTAATGAGTCAAATGATTGACGTAACTTTACCATATAAATTCACAATCATGTTCCGGTTTGCGCGCTTCCGTTACCTATGTACAAAACTTTCGTCGAATTGCCATGCATCTTCCTACTCGATGTGTCGTTGATTTCTACCGCTTAATCTCTAGACGCGGGTGATGGAGCCTCCTCGGCCGTTTCACAATCATCCAACAAGGAACATGCAGCCTTGTTCTTACAGAGAAATACAAAAAATGGTGTAATATAGTACACATCGAGAGAAAAATTAATTCTTTCTCAGTAACATCATTTTCATTCAATATGCCTCTTATTGATATCGCAGGATATCTCAGAACAGTATTTTTCCATCAAAAAGTCATTAAATTTCTTACCTCTATCTCAGAGAGTTGAATTGAAGCTCTACAAATGTATTGTGCAAGATAAAATGTATAGAATGTTGATTGAGATCCACGTGACAAAATGACTACCTATATCGTTAAGAAATGTATAATTGTTTGCAACTTCATGCGGCGCCGCAACTCTAGTTCGGAAATTAATACTGTCCAAATTGATAACTTATGATTGTATTATAACGCAAATAAAGAAATCGCACATAAATGTATATAAATGATAATTTTTTATTATAATTCTAAACCCATATAACTTTACATCTCAGCATGGTTCGTAGACAAAAGATGAGATCCTCCGCAAAGAGAGGAAGAGTTTCAAAATCAAAGGAAGAAGAAGATTAGCATAGTAAAAGTCTATGAATCGCTTCGCAAGAGATCGGACCATCGAATTTCGATCACAAGCAATAGGAGAATTATCAAATTTCAACTGTTTTCTTCTGCGAGATTCGTTGTTGCGCTTTTCCAATTAATCTGCGCAATTACGCGTCATGTGTTGATTAAAGCGGCACGTACATTGCACGTTTGAAATTTTCGACGATAATAAATAAATCATAAATAGTAATAATAATAATTCATATAACATGAATATTATAATGTAAATTAGGACTAATAACTGTAAATCCTTAATGTATTAAAAATTCTATAATAATAAAATAAATAAAGTCCTGCATCAAATAATACACAAACACGTCGCTTAGCTTTTGATGTTACATCTTCACAAGAGAAAGAGAAGTATTAAAAATCACGCGTCACTCGCGGAGTACTCGCACACTGTGTGATCCCCGAACAGAAGGAAAAGGAAAGGTTAAATGAAAAACAAATAATTTCAACAAACAGCAGCCTCGACAGCTGCTATACAGAAAAACTTTGGTGTAGAGGTTCTGTTCCTCTTCGCCTCTACCCCCCCCCCCCAATCTCTCTCACTCTCTCTCTCTCTCCCTCAAACTCTCTATCACCCGCGCAGTCAAGGCGCAAGAGAAAAAAGGAATGCTCTGATATAGGAAAGTGTAGCATATGAGTGGCAGGGTAAGAAGGTCTTGAGGAAGGTAAAAGTAGAAAGATATTACTTTTAATATTTTTTACTAAATTCAAACCTGGGAAACTTGCAAATCAACGTTATATGTATATTATGGTTCCAAATCAAACGTTTTGTGCTATATCTGATGGGTAAAATCGCAATCTCTCATGAACACAAAAATGTGCAACTTAAATCGTTTTGCCAGGAACCCAGGCGGAAATAATATCATTCACATAATTGTTAATACAATTTATTAGCTATTTTATTAGCTTTTATTAGATTTTAATAACCATTTATAAAATGTGGAATTTGGACTCTAATAATAGTTTATAACACTTATTAATGTGTGAAAGAAGAAAAAAGCTTAAAAAAGCTAATAACAGCTATTAGATTTTACTAGAGTTTAGTAGCTTTTATTAGTATTTTTATGTGTTTTTTAGAACATTAAAAACAAGACAAAACTAAAAACAATTTATAAAATTTCATAGCAGTTATTATCTTTTTGAAAAACTTACTAACATATCGCAAGAATTATAAATACCTATAAATCTAAATTATTGTAAATAAATATTTTTAAAAACTTATTAGAAGTTATTAGATTTTTCAGAGGTCACGCGTTTATTTATTTTTGTGCCAGAATATTTCGAAAATTCAATAAAAGTTTAAAAAAGCTAATAAAAGCTATAAATTATTATTAAACATTTTTAGAATCTAAAATCTACATATTATAAACTGATCATAAAAGTTATTAGCTTTTATTAGTTTTTTTTTTTTAGGTAAATAAATTTCCGCCTGGGAAGCCACAGATTTAATCGATTACTTTGAATTCTCACTCCGGGACGCAGGCACAATTTTTTTCATTTCACATTTTTCACAGTCAAGTATATAATGAGCCACCTTCCTCATAACCATCCAAGGGAAAATATTACAAAAAGCTTTGTCGATTATATACTCCTGTTTCAGCATAGACTGATAGAAGGCTTTCGCGCGCTCTAAATTTCTGCGCATTTCGTCAGCGTATGATGAAAACTCGCTGAGATCACACAAGCTGAATTTGCTCTCGAATTCTGGATTGCGCATGAGCGGTGCTACCTGGCAGTGGCATTTCGTCAACAATTCAAAGAAAGTGCAGCTCTCGACGAATCTCCTGGATTTCGTTTTGCGGATTTGCTCGGCGCATTCTTCGTAATAGGTCTGCAACTCCGAATACGCCTTGATGATCCTCTCGTCCTTCATCAGTTCGATCGAGGGCTGCACCAAGCAAGCCTTTTTCAGCGCCAGCGTCTTGAGCATCAGCTTGATTAGTGGATTTGCGATTTGTATGTTGGGTATGATAGATAAAGGCGTGTAACCGTAGTTGTCTTCGACGCACACATCCGCACCAAAGGACAGAAGTATTTTTACTTCCTCCAAGCGGTCATACTTGCTATTGCAGGCGTAGTGCAGTGCGGTATCACCATTAGCTGTTTTCAGATCAACTTCCGCGCCGCCTTCGAGCAAAGTTTTTACCACGGCCGGATTGTTAATTATGGCAGATGCGTCGTGGAGCGGCGATGCGCTACTGAGTGTTCGCGCATTCGCGTCTGCCCCATATTCCAAAAAGAGCTTTACCTAGAAAACAAACAGCATAGAATATAATAACAGAGATTGAAAATTTATATGACGAGATATGTGCAGGCTTATGTTCTTGACTATTTTTCATTTACTAACCAATTCATTCTTTTCATATACGACGGCAAAGTGTAGTGGCTGGTCCTGACAGCAACAAGTGTCTCTGTCGTCGAGCGAGACGCCCTTCTCGATCAAGACTCTGGCCGCTTCGACGTGTTCAACAGGCGCCAATGCCAAGTGATGCAAGGCGTTCATGCCTTCCTCATCTCTGACGGTAGCATCGGCACCGTGTTTAATCAACAATGGGACCAGTTCGTCAGCTTCGCCGCTATAGGCTGCTTGGTATAGTAGAGTCTTGCCTTCATAGCTAACGACGTTGACATCCGCTCCTTTCTCGAGTAACAACTTGGCTACCTGGACTCGGCCTTGCTTTACTGCGATGTATAAGGCAGTGTCTTTATAAGAGTCTCGAGCATGAATATCGGCGCCGTGCTCGAGTAGCAGAGCGATGAATCGATCGTTCCATGTGGAGGGATACATTAATCGAATCAGCTGGTGGAGGATGGTCGATCTTTTTTGATCGCAGCGCTCGTTGACGTCGGCGCCCGAGCGCACGAGCAGCTCGGCAGAGTTTTGGTAACAGCTCATTACCACGAACCACAAGAGCGGGAGCTTATTCTGTTGTAAAAATATCTCGCTGAGGCTGGGTTCCCAGTACAAAATTAGTTTGACTATGAAATCTTGATCATAGGTATGATCGGAGGTGACAAGCTCTTTTACTTGCTCGCTGGTGAGAGAGTACTCGTGGAAGATCTGGGTAAGCGTTTGATGCAGCAAGTGGTCCTCGCTTCTGACGCGTTCGTCATCGTATGGATCTGAGTTCGTCGTATGCAAGTTATAACCATCACGGTTGCTGTTCCGACTAAGTTTATAATAATAACGCGGCTCTACTGGAATAGGGCGCATCTTTATGTTGTCCGAATACTAGCTAAATTTATTAGCTTTTATTAGCTTTTTCTATTATTTAAAAAGTCGACTCACAAATCGGAACAAATCACAAAGCACTTCGCGGATGATCTATTGCAGATTATTCAACGATATTACACTGGGTTTTCTGTAGCGACGCGTCCGTATTCAACTCTCATGCAGATCTCTCAAGATACTCTCAAGGATCGGCATCGGACGCGTCGGGGGCTGCAGTGGCTGCAGAAAATGGCGGGCCGTTTTCCCTTCCTTCGCTACCCCCACGCATCATATTAGAAAGAGACAGAAAGAAATGAGGACCGAGAGGGGAAGAGAGTCCCTTCCTCCCACTCTTGCTTTCTTAGAGAGCTAGAGCGCACAGCATATTAGAAAGAGGGCAAGAGCAGCTACGGGACGTGAGGGGAGCGCATCGGCAAGCCAGAGCGACCAGCGCGCAGAGGGAGAGAGGGACAGAGTACTGTTTTAGGTGGGGGGATTTTCGACGGGACTATTGCGCCCCCCCTCTCTTTCTCTCTCTCTCTCTCTCTCTCTCTCTCTCTCTCTCTCTTCGTGAGCATCACGCTTCGGGCTGGCTTCTTCCCTCTATGCGTCTTATAGTATAGAGATGACTCAATAATAAACTCATCTCTGCTTGTAGCTCGGTCTCTTGGAAAATGCTGAATATTCAAGTGAACTTTACAGAGTTATATCATATGCCGTAACACAGAAGAAACTGATGAGCAGTGAGCACACTCGGCAGAATGTGAGGGTTCGAGGCCGAGGCTGTGACTATAATACACACGATTTTGGGTTCGAAAGGACCGAGAGAAGTTTCTAAATTCGCTGCACACTAGTGCGGTACACGACATAGTAGATATACAAGCTTTCTCTCAGCTGGCTATACGCATAAGCTTTCAGATTTCAGCAAAAATCCTATAATTATACTAGGTATTCAATATAATTTTCACGAAATCACTCTCATCTTTTTGCACCTCATTAAGGGGGTCCGAAAGTCAATTCAAATCTAGATTTCGCGCCACAAAATAGCAGACGACAAAAGTAACTAATTTGCTTATAACAAACAATAAAAGCAAAATTATGAATTATATGATTTTGAGACATTATTCGAATGCCATTCGGCGAGATATTTATTAATAAGTGTCAAACTTTGTAAAATGGTAGATAATTACATAACGCAGGGCAGTGATGTCCTAGTTTTTCATAATTTTGCTTTTATTGTTTGTTATAAGCAAATTAGTTACTTTTGTCGTCTGCTATTTTCGATTGCGCAAAATCTGATATTGTCGATTGCGCGAAATCTACATTTGAATTGACTTTCGGACCCCCTTAAAACTCAACGCATAGATATATTATTTGCGCTCGTTCTTATTAACAAAATCATAATCACACGACTTAAAATCGAACTATAAGTGGCGGTTTGTAACTAATGATTATACTTTGCGGAGTTTTCTTTACGTTGATTTATTGAATCCAATCGCTATTTACAAAAATATATTAAAAAAAAGTTTCGTAAAAATTTTGGAACTATTATGAACATAGAGCAAACGTAAAGTTTTTTTATCTTGAAAAGCACAGAATATTTAAAAAGCGTGGATCTAAAAAAATAAATATATTGGATCCCATATTACGGATAAAATTAAGTTAAAAATATAGGATACTTTAGAGATGTTCCAGTCTTGTATGATTATATATTCTTTACATTCACATCACAATAAAAACGTAAGTTTTCATAACATATTCTAATGTTGAAAAATATCGATTTCTTACTTTACAGTATTTCACAAATATTTTCTTTAAATTCTTTGATTCATTAATCATTCATACAAATACGAAGTAGTCTTACAAGAATGTTTCAATGATGCAGAGTATCTTTTTTTATAAATTTCGTACGTTTAGGGCACAATGGCGTCTCGTAGAAATATTCAGCTTATTTTAAGTTACTTTTGAGTTCGTTCAAAAGCATCGACCCTATTACCATCTTTTCGCAGTTCACGCATATTTCCAAGTTGTTTTCTTTCGCCGTTTTTATCGTCACCAAAACCAAAGATTTGGAAGATAGAGTATGAGCAGCAAATCTGTAAACATAAGTGTTGAAGTTAATGCTTTTTTATTTTATAAAAATCTTGAGTATGCACACAATCAATTTGTATCAATAGCATACCGGAGATGTTCATCGTCACTAGACGTTACAGCAAGATTGGCTGTTTCTAAGACCTTTTGAGTTAAGGTCTTTCGATTTTCCGAGTAATTGATTTTAGCCGTGTGTTCGTTCATGCCTTTAAGTTTATCTTTTTCAGATATAAACATCGCTTCGGACAAAACTACAGATCTGACGATTTCACCAATGGGTGCTTTTATAGCGATGCTTCGAGACGATTGTTCATCTTTGATTGTGAAGTCGATATTAAAAGCAGCGGGTTGTGTTGAATCATTGAAATTAATACCGATCGTACAAGCTAGGGACGAATTCGGTTGCAGTACTGGGATAGGTGAAAAGTCATGCAGTGACATTCCAGTGGCGAGATTCTGAAATTAGAATTCATTAGATTATATATATGTTGTCTTTATGATCTGTGATTAAAATTTAATGTCAATACCAACCTTATTTCCAACTCGAATATCTTTAATCGTCTCAGTGCCTTCGTTCGCAAATGTTAATTCAATGTTAACCAGAGCAGGACTAACTAAATGCTGTGATCTGGTGAATCTATATTCCAATTTCAAGCCTCGTCCACTGACTTTGTTAAGTAGCTCGTACTTTTTCACCGGGATGAACGACGTTGAAACTTCTCGGATTCCCTCGGAAGCCGTCGCAAATGCTGGCGAAGGCATAATAGGAGTCAGGAAACCGCCCAAACTTGGTGTCATGATGGGAGTCATCGGTACCACTGAAAAAAAAATTCACGTTTGATTAATCATGACACTTAATGCTGCATGCAAAAAAAGAGAAAGGTCATATTACCATCATCCAAATCCAGAAGTAGATCGAGATTACTTTTGGGTCCCGGCTTCTTCTCCTTTTTACTTTCAGGTTTGGCCTTATTTGCTGGTGCCGGCGCTGGTTTTTCTGGAACTTTATTTTCTTCTTCTTCACTTTCAGAATCTGAATCTTCGGATGAAGACGATTCAGTGGTAGTCGGCTCATCAGAATCAGCAGTACCCTCCTCTTCGTCGTCCTCGTCTTCCTTGCGCTTGACGTTTTTACGATTTACAACTTTCTTAATTTCATTATCAGACTTTCCAGACGTTGATGACTCATCATCGGTGGATTCGCTGTCATCATCATCCGACGAGCTGCTGTTTGAATCACTGTCAGTGTCTGATTCATCATCATCATCAGAACCTAAGAAACAAACAAATTGTAATAATAGTGTATACAGCAATTTATCTAACAATGTTGAAATAAAATATGTAATGGCTTTTACTTTTTTCCGAATTCTCCGTGTCCACGTCATCATAAAAGTTTTCTTCCTTTTCCTTACTTTTCTTTTCTTTTTTGTCTTTTTTTCCATGATGTCTAGTAGATTTAAGCTCTAAAGCGCTGGTGACCTCAGGGACGTCACGAACTGTTGGATCAGGTGGTACCTCCGGGAAATCTGGCAGTGGTCGATAACCAGCACAAGGCATATCCAGATAATGGGACAACGTTCCCAGCTGAAACTGCGAATCCTTAAACCTGGATGTCAGAGTTGGAGCCGGCTTGTGCGCGAGAAAGATCTGTTTCGCATGTAGCGGCAACTTCTTTTCAGAATTCTCATCCGAGTCTTCTGTGAATATAAAATACTTGAGGAAGCGGGCACGATCCCTTATGTCGTAGTTCTGATCGTATTTCGCCAATTGAAAAACGTACTGACAGAACTTTTTCGTTTGCTCGGGATTGCTAAGATAAAGTTTGACGGCAAGATTCAAAGTTTGTAATTTTACAATGTCTTCCTCGTTGATGAAAGTTTTTGCCATTTTCCTCAAGACATCAGGTGCTATTTTTGGCACTCGGTTAGAGTATTCACCCAAGAGCCACAGGATAGATGCTCTGGCTTGTGGCACAGTTATAAAGTCCATCAATTTGGCCATATGAGCTATTATATCCTTATGCTCGTTTGGCTGAGTTTGCAGAAGTTTCTTTATCACTACCACGCTTTCTGCTACAATAGCTTCTGTAAATGTAAATTTCTTTTAAGTAAATTATTTGTAAAATAAACTACATTTGTCATCAATTTTTCTTACCATCTCTGTTACTCAATAGAGAGACTAATCCATTTAGACATGTATCAGTAACTTCCTTAATATTACTAGCACATCGTCCAATAGCTTGGATACTAGCACCAACAAATTCTTTGTCGCTACTTGAGATATAGGTTTGGAATTCGCGCAAAATTACGCTGATACTTGTTTCTGTAGCTAAATTCGTTAAAATATCCAACTTCAATAATTTTATGTGAGTTGGATCAGATGTTCTGACAAAGAAAGATTTTAGGAAAGGTTCAAACATTCCCTGAAAAATACATAGCATTAATATTTTATGTTTAAAAATGTCTGCCATATTTTTGTTGTAGATATTACAGTTCAATAAATTATAGTACCTTTCTTGAAATCGAAATGCTTGCTATACAGTGGAGAACCACACTTTGAACTTCTCTGTGACCTCTGAGTAATCTAATCAAGGCCTTAGAAGCAATCATTGCCTCTCCTCGAGGTGCAGCATGGTGGTACAGTTGGGCCACTGCCATTACAACTGCAGCATTTCTGCTTTGCAGTAATGGTTTTGTGTTACGCAGTAGTAACCTGTGATCTGCATCTAGAGTAAATTTAGGTTTCTTTACTTCTGATGATTCTGAATCAGAATCATCATAGAATGGACGTTGCTCATCCTCCTCTTCTATTTCCTATGAAATTCATTTGATTATTTGTAATGTGAACTGAAACTGATTAAAACAT
The DNA here is from genome assembly GCA_012977825.3 of Pteromalus puparum. Lineage (NCBI taxonomy): Eukaryota > Metazoa > Arthropoda > Insecta > Hymenoptera > Pteromalidae > Pteromalus > Pteromalus puparum. The sequence continues at coordinate 10,573,218 of CM053168.1, read as the reverse complement.
AAGGCAACTAATAGCAAATTTAATTAAATTTTTTGTAAACTTACATCTATATTAGGATTAACAAACTGTGTCCTTGCATATCTTGTCAACATATTAACAATAACTACTTGGCCCCATTCATCAACATCAACTAGTAAATTGCACAGTTTCCTATAATTCTTATGTATAAGATCTATTCTATCTGGACAGACTTCTTCAAAGGCCATGACAGCTGATCCCACAACAAGAGTAGTCTTGTCGGACAGCAATTTTTCCAGAACAGTGATGAGTTCATCCTTCTGTTCAGGATCAAGAGAGTAAAGTTTAGGAATAGCATGAGCTGCAGTCTTTCTGACGTACGGTGACATGTCACTGGCGGAATCCTTAATAGCTAGCATAACTATTGGAACTATCATGTGTACCCTGATACTAGAGAGGACTCTCAAAGCACTTGCTCTTATTAATTGATTGGGATCTTTTAGAGCTCGTTGAAATGTAGAAATGGACAATAGAGCAAGATCTTGCTGGTCCTCTGCATACCGAACTAAGTACACATAGACAAGTTTCTTGACTTCTATGTTCTTGGAGACTACATTCTTCACCACTGCTGGAAACAAATCGGATGCATCTCTCCCTTTGGCTACCATCTGTATAAAAACCATAAGAAAAATTTCATTAGTTACTGTATGGTTCTCATACATCTCAAAAATGTTGTGGCTCAAATTTCCATCTAGATACCAACCCCAATGATTCGCTTCATAGCTTCGAGCTTCATCCCATCCTTGTTGCTGTCGAGCATTTGCTTCAGGTCATCGTGCCTACAAAACCAAGCATGCAGAATTAAATAAAAACAAGCCCAATGAATAAATTCAAAAAACAGACGAGACAAGCAGTACTTTTTATAATCGGCGTGAAAGAAACCACCGGAGGCGAGATCAGTGCCGAGCTCAGGCTCGGCCGTCCCGGCGGAGGCCCGGTCGTTGCTGTAGGAGCCGCCATTGTTCGAAAGTGTGTTAGCTGCAGCGCTGAGCATGTTGTTACCGTCCTTGGTCGACCAGGGGACCCAGGGTCCCGCACCTGCTACGACGTGGCACACTTTGCCCTCCCGTACTTTCCTCCTCTGTACCAAAGGGTTAGGCACGGACCATCCGTCTCGGCTCTGATCTCACTGAATTTCTTCCTCACTTTTCTTGACTTGTTTATTACTTAAGTATTATTTATTATCAGGAGACGCACCGGAGGCTCGACATGTTACGTCTGAGAGAATCGACTTAGATGCCCAGTGGGCATTCGGAGCGGAGCAGAAACTGATGATGTTTAGAGAGTGGAGTGTGGACTTTGCAGTCTGCCAACAGCACAGCGACAAGTGCGACACACTGCATTATGTGGGCGGCTGCTTTGGGTGCTGTTTTCGCAAGTTCGATAAAATAGATTTGCGATTGATTATTTGGATTGGTTTATATTGATAATTTTTTGTTTGTTTGTTAGAAACTGTTCATTTGAAAGAGAAAATCTTCTGCTTTTTTTTGTGTAGGATTTGTTTTTATAAATTAAGAATTATAAACAAGCTTATATAATAAATTATTTATTATACCAAGAATTGAAAATCAAATCTTTGTTTTCTATTAATAAAATAATAATAATTCAAAATATCAAACTTTTAATCTAAAAGAATAAGTAAAACAGAATACAACACAAAGTCGATTCAAAATTCGTGGGAGGATCAGCTGATCAATACAGCCTGAATATCGCCGCTCATCTGACGTCACTGACACCCAAATAATTCTCAGCCATATTCACTCTACTCCAATCTCGTGACCTGACTTGTGATCGAACATGGAATAGCTGAGCGCGACAGTACCTCACGACTGCATCCGATCAACTATCCCAGAATTTTGTGCAATACCAGTGCTGAGTCGACAATAATCATCCCTTGGTGGTGAGGCTCACAACCATGGCGGATCGTAAGAACATTAAGGACATGATTCCGGCCTTGCCGGACGAGAATATTGGTAAGCCAGGCTTGAGAAAACAATCTGTGCCCCTCCCACACTATTGCTATCTGCCACTTTCTTTGTGGATTGATTTTGGTAGAATAGGGATTATACTCTGGAGTTTGGAGCACTTTACTGATGATTTGCTTGTTTTATTGCAGATATGCTTGCTGCTACAAGTAAGTTGCAGCAGCAAGCTGCCGATATCAGAAGCCAGCGCATCAACTGGCAGTCGTATCTTCAGTGAGTGCATTATACTGTTGTTTTGCAATTTTCATAACTAATGAATTGTTCATCAATAAATTTGTTCTCTTAATGAATTTAGATCTCAGATGATATCCAAAGAAGACTACGACTTCATTGTTGCCTTTGATACCAGTGATTCTGCTGCCAAGGAAGCTAAGCTGAAAGAGAACCCTGGACAGGCTGCCAAAACTTTCCTCAATCTACTTGGACATGTCTCTAAAGATCAGACCATCCAGTACATCCTTACTATGATTGATGATATGCTGCAGGTTAGTATTATATACCTAACTTTTGTATCTCACAAATAATACTTTTTTACATCAATACTCTTAACAGGAACATCGCAATCGTGTTGAGATTTTCCGTGAACACTCTACACGCAAGAGGGAATCAATATGGGGACCCTTCTTGAACCTCCTGAATAGACAGGATGGTTTTATCATGAACATGACATCCAGGATAATTGCTAAATTAGCATGCTGGAGTCATGATCCCATGGAGAAAACTGATCTGCAGTTCTACCTTACTTGGCTCAAGGACCAACTGAAGTTGAGCGTGAGTTTTTTACTCTTTAAATGATTTGATTGATTTGATAGTGTGGATTTTTTTGTATATTAGATATTGTAGTTTAAATGTTTTATGTGTAAAGTGAAAGAGAATCTAGTATTTTAATGACAATTTTTTTCAGGATATTGCTTTATTGTATATTATTCCCTTTAGAATAGTTAGATACCAATAGTAGTTTCATCTATGAGTAATTGCTTTTGCATGCTTCTTTGCTTTCCTTTACTTTTTACTAATTATCATCTTATTAATAATAGTAAACTAAACCACTCACTAAATAACCTTTATTTTTAAATAAAAAATATGAAATCACAAATACTGGTGCTTTGTAAAATGTGTCTTACTACCCTTCAAATAAATAACTAATTTTCATTTTCTCTTACTGAAACAATAATTGATACAAAATAGATTTCTCTCAAAGCCTAGATTCACATTTTTTCCCTGATAAAGATGCAGCTTATAAGTGTTGCTTACCGGCCTGGATAAGGGTTTTAAAAACTAAATGTGAACAAGCCTTTAGTCCTTTGAATAGTTGGTCATGGTTTAAGTGGGTTTTTTAGTTTGAGGCCCTTCAGGAGGGAAGCATGCATGCAGAGATAGCGCAGGATGCCAATCCCACCGAGACTGGAGAGACCAATGAGTTACATGAATTGCTCAACCCGGTTGGTTCCGTAACAACTCAACATAAATTTTTAATGGTTGATTTCTTGATGACTAAGTATCCATTGCTAAACTAGAATTTTAATAAAAAATTATCCAATTTTCAAATAATATAACTACAAAGCACCTAATTGATAAAATAATTTCATTGAGAATGGTTTGCTGATATTTTTTTATGGCATGATTTTTTTTCTAAGTATCGTACTCTGATGCAACTTGCATGATTTATTTTTTTTGAATAGCACTAATAGTTATTTGATCGATGTATCTACTATTGGACCTTTTTATTTTTTAAGGATTAAGAATAAATGATTTTTCTAAATCCCCCCCCCCCCCTTCCAAATTAAAAACTTTGAACAGTTTTAAACTAATAATTTATCTCTGTTTTTATTTAGAACAACGAGTACATTCAGTCAGTGGCAAGATGTCTGCAAATGATGCTTCGCATCGATGAGTATCGTTTTGCTTTTGTTTCTGTAGATGGAATCTCCACCCTGTTAAGTGTTCTCTCTGGCAGAGTAAATTTCCAAGTTCAATATCAATTGATCTTTTGTCTATGGGTGCTTACCTTCAACCCTTTGCTTGCCGAAAAAATGAATAAATTTAATGTCATTCCTATCCTTGCTGACATATTGAGTGATTCTGTCAAGGAGAAGGTCACAAGAATCATCCTTGCAGTATTTAGAGTGAGTTTCGTGATCAACGTAAACTATTTTGATCTCTATTAAAAACAAAAATTAATGAAACATTTGTATGTACTTTTTAGAATCTAATTGAAAAAGTAGAAGATTCGCAAGTCGCAAAGGAGCACTGCATTGCCATGGTCCAATGCAAAGTCTTGAAGCAGCTATCGATTTTGAGCCAAAGGAAGTTCGATGACGAAGACATCACCGACGACATCGAATTTTTGAATGACAAACTCCAGGCTTCAGTTCAAGACTTGAGCTCGTTCGATGAATACGCAACGGAGGTCAAGTCTGGTCGTCTCGAATGGTCACCTGTGCACAAATCCGGAAAGTTCTGGCGAGAAAACTCCAGTCGTTTGAACGAGAAAAATTATGAACTTCTTCGTATTTTGGTTCATTTACTAGAGACCAGCAAAGACCCCCTGGTATTAAGCGTCGCCTGTTTCGATGTTGGCGAATACGTTCGGCATTACCCCAGAGGAAAACAGTAAGTTTAGACAAAAATTCGATAAACTTTCCCTCCTATACCTCCTGTAAAAGAATGTTTACCATTGTATATCGAAATAATCGATTTGACATGTTCCTCGTTTGCTGTTCGTTCATATTTGTATTATGTTATTCATATATTTTTTTAAATCTTAATTAGTTTGACCTTTTTTGTTGAGATAAATATATTTATTACATATGAAGTGATTAATTCTCTTTTCTCAAGTGGAAAGTAGGGATTATAGAGTTCAGATAAATATAGAAATCTAGAGCCATATCAATTTATCAAAACAAAGCAGTTTTGGACTGGCCCTTTCATCACCGCCTAATATTTACACTAATGCGAAAACTGCCTTGTTTTAGCCGCTCATGCTATAACTGCGCGCGTCTAAAGTCGCTCGTATAGAAAATTTGGATTATATATAATAAACTTTTTCACTTCAGCATTATTGAACAATTGGGAGGCAAGCAGCGAGTAATGCAGCTGTTGAGTCATGACGATCCTAACGTACGGTATGAAGCACTTTTAGCCGTTCAGAAGTTAATGGTACATAATTGGTGAGTAAAAAAGCGTTATCATATAATTGATGAATCATAGATAGACGTGATTACTAATGAATTTTTAATACATCAATACAGGGAGTACCTTGGAAAGCAGTTGGAAAAAGAACAAACGGGAATGACTGGATCAACCGGAGCTAAAGCTGGAACCCAGGTGCCTGCCAAAGCTTAAATTTCTAAAGTGTGCTTCAAATGGCTGAACTTGCTTATTTAAAATACAGAGTTCGTCATTAATTCGTATTTCCAGTAACTATGTTTTGCTGTCGTACATATTTTTATTTTTAAGCTTGTGACTTTTGATTGTTACTTAGTTGAGAGATTCTATAAAACTATCATCATTAAACTTTTTCCCGTGATTAAATAGTACGGTTTTACATTCCACGGAAATGAAATTCGAAAGTACATTTTCACTTACTCAGATGCAACTTTTTTTTATTTAAAAAAATATACAAATGTAGCTGTATTGCGGGATGTTGTTGAATTTTGAATTATTCGAAAAAAATTTTAAACGTTATAATACCACTTTTAACATCAACAAAATAATTACTTCAACTGTGTACATACTCTTGACCTTATTGTAGATATGTGTAGTATACAAGTTTGAGCTTGTATGAACATCTTGATCATGCAGTGCATACGGTGATTATGTAATATAATGAAAAGTCGATTGTTATTGAACATTAAAAATTTATGTCAAAGTATTAGTAAAATAAAAAAAAGTATTATAATAGAATATTTACATCATTCACTACGAATCTAATGAAATATACTGTTCTTAAACAACCGATTAGAGCATATCTGAATCTTTGAGAGTTCATCACAGTTCTTTTGAACAGACGCATTTTTTTTTTAATAATTATTTCTGATTGAAGGCGATTTTCACATTTATGTTACAAGAAGCAAGTTGAGTTACCAAATATCTGAAAATATATGGTACATCGACTTCGCCTAGTACTCCGTCATCCCCACATAATCTACACCTCAGTCTTCCAGGGCCAACTTTGTTTATTGCTAGTTCCAAAACAGGTCCAAGTAAAGTACCGCATTTCTTACATACAAGTGTCTGAAAAAAGAAATCGATCCGTTATAAAGATGAGTCAAACTTAAACTTAGGGAGCATTTGTATTTGCAAAGAGATTTACCGTTGTTTTGTCAGAACAGTGAAATAGTCGATCTTGAAGTAAGAAAGAGCATCCATGTGATATTAAAGAGTCACGTTCCATCTCACCAAATCTAACACCACCACCTCTGCGCCTACCCTTTATAGGTTGCCTTGTCAAAACATCAATCGGCCCTGTGCTTCTCACCTAAAATAAGTAAAACGTTTTCGCTTTCTTAATCTCATCACATAAAATACGTTTTCAATACGTAGCGTAAGACAACCAACCTGCCACTTATCGGAAACCATGTGACGCAGTCTTTGGTAATGTACCACGCCAAAGAATATATCAGCCGTCATCTCGCGCCCGTCTATGCCCGAATAAATTCTTTCTGTCCCATAATAATTATAACCACCCTGCTCGAGCAGCTTTCCGAAATACTCAACCGCAGTGTCATTTTCAGAAAACCTAAATGGAGTCGCATCGTGTACCAAACCATGAACCGCACCCGACTTTCCAGCCATAACTTCGATCATCATAGCTGAAAAATGCGAAACGATGAGGAGTTTCATTATATAGATAAGTCATGTATAAATTATATTAATACTGTTTGAACTGTGCATAAAAACTTACCAATTGTCATCCGACTGGGGAAACCGTGAGGATTGAACACGATATCTGGGATAAGACCAGTCTCTGTGAACGGCAGATCTTCTGCTGGCCACTTTTGTGAACAAATACCCTTTTGACCTGCTCGAGAGGCAAATTTGTCACCGACACTCGGATTACGCTGTTGAGAATTATTGGATGAATTAAGAAATAGCCAACCAAGTTGTTGATAAATGGAATTGTATTTTCAACAAGTTAAACGAATTATATTACTTACAGAAATACGCAGAGTTATGCAGACTTTACCCTTAGTGCTACTATGCAAAGATCCACAAAGCTTTATATTGTCTACAACAGCAGCCTCTTTTCCCTTGTATTTTCCTATTTGGAAATTTTTGTGATCTACTTGATAATAACTAAAAACGTATACATTTAATTAATTCCAATGATGTACTATACAGCATAATACAGCATATATGTATTATAATTGTAATTCAAATTTAACCACATGAAATGTTTTGTAAATGTAAAAAGTATTGGATGGTACTAACTACTGTGTTAAATTAAAATATGTTAATCCTGTATTTGTTAAGTATACATTTGATTAATCTCACCTGTAGTAAGGATCTCCTTCTTGCAGGATTGTACCCGGATTTGGTAAACCGTCAGTATCCAATTTATCAACTAGGTCGGGTCTATTGGGATCTCTAGCAAAGTAGTCGTTTTGTTCTTTTAATTCTATGAACTCCGACTTATATATCATACCGTGAGCGAAACCTCGTTCGTAAGCTGACTTGTTGATGATCATAGCATCTTCCATGTCATAGCCCTGTAAGAGTAAATTATGAATTTTAAAGCTTGCCTAGTAATCCATTGGTCAAAGCAATAAATTAATAAATGTTACGTAAACGCACAGTATAAGAAATGACAGCGACAATTGCGTTTGTGCCCATGGCAAATTCGTCAAGATTAATGTTGTCGTAATGCACCGGTCGGAAAAGGGGCGTCGATGGCGTTTGTAATCTGTACAATTTTGTTTCTGCTTGCTGTTGCCAAGTTAGACAGGGAGTACCCATAGTTTGCTTACCCATCTGACATTGGTACATATTTCGAGGACTTTGATTGCAGTCTGGCATTGGAATAAGGCAGGCTAAATTACTGAGGAAGGTCGTTTTAGAAAGCTCTTGATGGGTAGTCAGCTAAAATGAATAAATTGTGTTTGATAAGTAATACGTTCATATAAAAAAATTGACATTGCTGCTGATGTAGAAAGCAAAATTCTTACTCCTTCGTGAGCTTCCTCTGCAGTGACGCAAATATTTAAATAAACTTGTTCAAACGTGCCTATGAGTTCCGTCTTATTCACAGACAAGTTTTTCACGGGTCTCATCATACGTGCAGGCCCCGTAAAAAGGTAAACACCGGGATACTGAGATGGCACACTTTTCTTTGGCACCAAAACTATTTCCATCGTGGGTGGCACTTTTTCGTTTATTTTTAAAACGCGCAATTTGTCCACTACCCTGCCAACAATGTTGTCTTCAATTAAACCTATTACTCGACCGTCCAAGACGACTGTATAAGAGTTTTTCCAGTCATCGGCAATTGACATAGGTAACATTCCTAAATCCAGAAGAATGGTTGGTATGGCATTTTTTAATTTTGGATCTGGATGCTTCGTTACAATGCAGTTCATGGTTAAGTGATTGAGAAGACCGCATGGAGCACCATCAGGAGTATGTACAGGACAAATGAAACCTAAGCATGATGAAAAAAAATTTATTAAAAAAAGGTATGTATCAACATACGATAAAAAGACGTTTATAAATAAACCATACCCCAAGCATCTGGTAGCAATTGCCTAGCTTCAGTAGTTCTCATTTCTTGGAAAAAAGAACCTCTGTGTATAGCTCGAAAGTGACTCATATAACGCATTCGATTGATATTTTCAGCAACTATAGATAAACCTGTACTTTGCATAAGACCTAAGCCAGTCTGTGATCTTACATTACCAGTGGCTAAGAAGTTCTCCATTTGTGAGTCAAACGTACCACAGCTTTTTAGTGCATTCAACATTTCCTCTATAAATATAAAGTCAGGAATATTTTAAGAAATCATTAAATTTTTTGAATACATTATTAAGTTATTAATAAATTCAAATACTCACGAACGTTCAATGTGAAGTTATTCCCCACGTTCTTTGCTCTTCTTACAATAATTGATCTCAAACCCATAAGCCATGAATACAATTTCTCTTTGATAACTTGTAAATACAAGTGACCACCCAGCAAACATTCTTGAACCATAACAGCATCAGCACCTTCTACAGCACATTTGTTATCAGCTAGTGCAAAAAGCTTCTTTGTCATGAAACAAAGTAAATGAAACTTGTCTGCAGGATCATCAAGATGAATTGCTATACAGTACCTAAGAACAATTTATAAAATAATAAATATTAGTTTAAAATTTGAATGAGCTTGAATAAGAGATTTTTTTCCAGCACTCACTTGATTATAAAATCACAAACTTCTGTATCTGTGGCATTGACAGGAAGTTCATAGAATTTTATTCTAAACATTTTTCCAATATATGCTTTGCACTGCTCGTGTGAATGTAAATCTTTTTCGTGAACAGTTCTCAGCATATTCAATACACAATTTTTGTAGTAAACATCATCATCGCAACCAGCAGTTAATGCATTGTAAATGTACTTGTCAGAAACATTCATCAAACACTTTAGCATTAAAATTAAAGGCACATAATAAAGTACTTTTCTGTGTGTAAACATTAGTTTGGCTGAGCCATCTGTTACATAGTGCAAGGAATTGTTCTAAAAAGAGAATTTTTCATTAAAGAGTTCTTTTTTTCATTGCTTAAGAGAAAAATAAATAACTTACTGTAGCTGTATTGTCATCCCTGACACTTCTCAGCAAAATACCCAAATCACTGAATTGATCACCTCTTTGTTTCCAACCAGATCTTTTAATAGCAATCGGATAATTTCTCCTAGTCATAAGTAGCATTCTTATAAGACGTTCATGTCCTTTGATAACAAAGTATCCACCCCATTCCTGTTCATGTTCTTTAACAGCAACCAATTGTGCTGGTTTCATGTTGTTCAAATGACACTTATTGGACTAAGAGTAAATATTGATTAATAGTAACGACAGCCTCTGAATCAAAGTATAAGATACAAGAGAAAATTTAATTTAATAGAACGTACTTTGATCATGATAGGTACTTCTCCCAAGCTCCTTTCCACTGTTTCTTGCTTCCTTCCATTGATGGACCAGCCAATCTTAGCATTGATTTTACCTTTGTAAGTAGCAGCTCTTTGTCGACACTCGGTAGGATATATTTTGTGATTCTTAACACCGATTGTCCCACTGGGAACAGTTGGGTGGTTGATGCTAACATCTTCAATCCTTAATTCTATCCTGTCTCCGCTAGCAAGTGTCAAATACACCGGAAGCAAATTGTCTATCGCCTCTGTGAGACCTTGATCCAATGCATAATTGAATGAATCGATGTGCGGAGCTCCTAATCTTTGTAAAAGCTGCAAGATGATAAGATTTAAAATAAAAACAAGAGGTTAGATACGCAAGGATACTTAATAAACTTAAAAGTTGATTTATAATCTATAATACTCACAGGGTTCTGTTTAGCAGCCGGTTGACCAAAGTCCAGCGCCGTATTTGTCAACTTCGGTTCTATCAACATTTTGATTTCCTTTTAAACTTCATAAATATTAGTGGGTCTCGCAGTCAGCACGGCGAAAACACGTGCTACTGTTTTCAAGTTTCAACCAAGTCCGCCGCCTATATCCTCGCCTAGGGATATTTCGCGGGTCAGGAAATTTTCTTCATGTTTTCTTCTAGCGCGATGCGCGCGCGCAATTCGAATCGACTTGATTTGTGCTCGAGATGATATTTGTGTGAAAGGCAGGAGTTGCTCTTAACAGGAGTTTATCCGGGATAAATATTATCAAAGGTAACGTTTAAGCCTTAAGGTAAGCAGGACTTAGAATAATAGACTAAGTCTTGCGTTTATTGAATTCTATAGATTGCAAAACAAACTGTGATGTGAATCGGAGCGCGTCTCTCGTCTCGATCTTCTCTCATCTATAAAGCATTTGTCCTCGGTTTATCACTCCACTATGACGTCCTGAGCCCTGGGGATGGGTGCGGGTGGCTGGAGTGGTGGAAAGGTCCGTCGCAAAGCATGCAGCAAGTGTGCGCGTTGACCTGTTTCTGCTGTCAGTGCTGTCCCTCCGCCCCCGCGCATCACCACCTCGTCGCGCCGTCATCAGACGACGCGAATAAGGTTCGTTCGATTTTGCCATCTGATATTCTGGATGATGGTGATTTTATTAGAAAACTGACTGGTAGGTACTTTCGAACGGACCTTCACCAATTTTCCTACTCTAAAAAAGACATAAGAACACTATATATCTAAATTAAACTCTTATATAGTTTTACGAGTGGACCGCGGTTAGAGCAATAAGTATATCAATTATGGACTGGTCCTTATTTTGTCACCGCCTAAAGTCTTCATTTTTCTGGCAATATGCGTGCCGACTTGCTGAGTCTAGATAGCGGTGCACCATACCAATGCTAAAAAAAGCTAAAACTTGCCTTCTTTGGTCTGGCCTGCTGATTAGGCCGCTCGACATGTTATAAAAAGCTGACTGTAATCAGTAAAAAGATTACATACGCATCATTAATGCAACCAGCAACTTGCTATACAACGTAAACGCCTCCCTCTATGTATATCTATATTATACACATATATCTCATATCTGTCACCACAAGCAGTATACATATGTACACTGCAGCGACAGCAACACAACACTACGACGAACTACACTATAACAGTATAACCGAACCAACAGCAGTGACTGTGTACAAACGGTGCAACGCGTCAACGCGTGACACACATCCACAGGCAAAAGCGTACACACGTATATACGTGGGCACGCACTATTATTAAATATTAATAGAGGATATACACATCACGGCAATAGTCATACCGAGAAGTCAGATCAAAGGAATTGAATTGAATTAATCAGAAAAAACGAGCGATGCGTAAGTAACATGTCTCTCGAGGGATGATAAGGGGCATCGGGGTAGCCTGTAACAAGTGGCATAAGTGGGTGGAGCTTTAATATTACACGACACCAGCAGTGTATAGCATCAGCAGCGAACTGTAAGCAGCCGTACTGCGATCGTTGAATCATCTTCGAGAAGCTCGTTGTTATTGCAAAGACTGGCAACGACCCTACAATGCATAACGTCGTAAATGGCTTGCACGAAAGTGGATCGCTCTGATAACTGGAACTCGATTCTCGCAACGTCACTATTTGAGGTTAGTTCTGCCCTGCCTCTCTCTCTCTCTCTCTCTCTCTCTTGCGCGTCAAAATAATGCGCTTTTGCCGTTACGAAGGTAAATATTGATAATCCAGCTGGCTTATCTCTCGGCCGTTCTTTTTTAGCTGCACTTCCGTGCATGGTAATCGAGCCCGGTAATATACCTAGCAGCGCTGCGTTTTTATTGCGCGATGTTTTTTGCAGCTTTTTCCTTGAATTTTTAATGATGCCTCCTACTTGCAGATCGACTTCGGGTTGCAACAAGAGAAACGTACGAATCGAAATGACTGACGTATTGGAAGGATCACAGCAAAATAACGACGTATTAGATTATAATGATATTGGAGCTGATGACGATGAGGGTTCAGATGGTGTAATTGTGCCCGAACTCCAGGGGACTTTATCAAAGTGGACCAACTATATACACGGCTGGCAGACACGTTTCATTGTGCTGAAAGATGGCACGCTATCTTATTACAAATCTGAGCAAGATAGCGAGTTGGGCTGTCGTGGCTCTATAAGTCTTTACAAGGCGGATATAAAAGTAATCTCTCGTTGAACTTTGAACACTCCTGATTGTGCTCTCGCATGTGTTAGGTTAATTTTATTATCAATTCTTAAATAATTCTTTTATGTAATATCATTTCAGGCTCATGAATTTGATGAGTGTAGATTCGATGTGTCTGTGAATGACTGCTTGGTATGGTACTTGAGAGCTAATCTACCAGAAGAGAGACAGCGTTGGATAGATGTTTTAAAGTCGTACAAGGTAGTATTTGTGTGATTGAGCAACTATTTACATAAGCATTGTCTGCATGCAAATCAATGATATACATTCTCTTATCAACAGGCTGAATCTGGATATGGCAGTGAAAACAGTTTGAAACGTCACGGCAGTGCCATATCTTTGGTATCAAACACACAGTCAACGGCCAGTGCTGGTAGTTTTAGTAAAAGAGGTGTCAGGGGGTTAAAGGAAAAATTAGCAGAGATAGAAACATTTAAAGATATATTAGTGCAGCAAGTGGATACACTTCAAAAATACTTTGACGATTGTGCAGAGAATGCTAAAAACTTACAGGGTAAAGGTCAAGCAAGCGAAGATAAAGTTGATGACCGTTCATTTAATCCAGCTGAGCAGGCAATCGACTTTAAAGGTGAAGCTATCACTTTCAAGGCTACGAGCGAGGGAGTGATAGCAACTCTACAGCATTGCGTTGATTTAATGGTACAACGTGAAGACGCTTGGCGTAAACGTTGGGAAAAAGAAATGGAAAAACGACGAAAGTTACAAGAAATTTGCAGATCATTGAAGGATCAAGTTACGTCGAACGGAGGTGTCTCTGGTAGACCGAGAGTTGTGATCCACGGCGGACCTGATTATGAAGTAAGTCAAAATCGCGCTGCACGTCAGAAATCGCACGTCCATACGATGATGAGTCAATAGCTGAACTGTAGAGTTGAATAAGAACTTAGCTTTATGAAACGCGCGCGCACTATTTCAAAATTTCTTGGTATGCTGGCTTAGTCTGCTAAGAGAGAGTGTCTTGAATATTAATGATGTGACCTAACATTATGTCTGAGCTGACTTTCATAAGTATACGCAATATACTAACCATCAGTCTGTAAGAACCAGTCAACGAGATAGGTTCTCTATTAATTTTAACATTAGGACTTCACAACTTTTTCATTAAAAAAATGTGTATGGTTTTAAAAAAACACAACTTTTTTTATTCTCACAAGGAGGGACCACACAGTGCATTGTGCGATGAGGAATTCTATGATGCTATGGAAACAGGTCTTGATAAAATTGATGAAGATAATCAAATAAAAGACAGATTGAAGCAGAAATCAGTTGCAATCCCAACAACTCCTACGACACCAGCTGCTAAGCACCGACTTTGGCCTGAAGTAAGTACAATTGAATGATTATTTTGAAATTCTTCCATAAAATTTTAACTCATATTAATTGATGTGATATTTTGAATTTTAGATAAATAGGATAACATTGGAGCAGTTGCATTATGCCCGATTAGGAGTAGGTGCTGGAGGCTGGCAGTTGTTTGCAGAGGATGGGGATATGCGAATGTACAGACGAGAAGAAGAGGCTGATGGCCTGGTTGTTGATCCTTTGAAGGCGTGTCACGTTGTTAAGGGTGTTACTGGTCAAGAAGTTTGTAAAATATTTTTTAGTCCTGAGTATCGCAGCGGTTGGGAGGCTACATTAGAAGACATGACAGTGATAGAAAATATTTCTAAGGATACTTTAGTCTTTTTACAAACACACAAACGAATTTGGCCTGCAAGTCAAAGAGATGCTTTATTTTGGTCGCATATGCGTAAGGTACCGGATGATCAGGATCCAGATGCACAAGATTTGTGGATTGTATGCAATCACAGCACAGAACATCCAGATTATCCAGTGAGATCACAAACAATTTTAATTACCGATTTAGTGTAGGCAAATAAATAAAACTGATGTAAAATTTGTTTCAGCCAAACGCTGGAAAATGCGTTCGAGTTTATTTGACAGTTTGTCTTGTTTGCCAAACATTTATTGACCCACCAAAAGAAAATGAAAAAATTAAAAGAGAAGACATTACTTGCAAAATAACATACTGCTCAGTTGGTTGGTATTTTTCAACATATTTATTATAAAGTCTCTTTGAATATGAATAATTCATTTTAAAAAATCTTGTTTTTCAGTAAATCCCGGTGGATGGGCTCCAGCATCGGTTCTTCGTGCTGTCTACAAGCGGGAGTACCCAAAGTTTCTGAAGCGCTTTACTAATTTTTGTATTGATCAATGCAAAGACAAGCCAATCGTATTCTAAACGTTACTCCCGACACTTTTTAATCCTTCCGCGCAACGATACAGCGCAATATTGCATTAGCAGAACGCCTACATGTTACAATAAGCTAATTATTTTATGCGCACGTTATCATTCGTAATTCAAATTTTTTTCCGGTTTGTTATGATATTATATAAAGTTGTACGTACAATTTACAATTTCTGTGAAGTATGATTGACATTTACAAATGATGCACCAGTTATACACATTTAATGGCGACTACGCCGTTTTTGTACATAAGCAGACGCGCAGAGTTTTCTGTCCTTGACTGTTGCAACTTTTTTCATGTAAAACGTCCGTGTGACGTCCAGTTGTACAAATTTTCTGATTGAAGCATACATGCACTATGTGTACCTATAGCTACACTTTGCCATACACGACAAATTGTATTATAACATATTGCGAATTAAATTGTTATTTTTATTTATATAAAAAAATATGTATATCGGTGTGAAGAACAGATCGAAAATATGGAACATAATAAAGACTGTTAGCGTATTGCTTACTTTTACATAGAAAAATTCATTACATTATACAAATTTGATTATTTACACGCAAATGAAAGTGATGATGATTAAAAAAAATATTAAAATAAATCGCGATTGTTTTATCAAGTCACAGACAGAGCCCCTCCACTTTTAGAAATTTTCGCAATCTCATCTTTGAATTTGGCAATAGTTTCTTTCGCTAGTGTTAGTTTTTCTTTGTACTCTGCTACCTCATTTCTGATTTTAGTCCTAGCATCAGTTATGGCTTTTAGCGTTTGCTCCTTTTTTGCCTCAACTAGAAATATATTATTTATTTTTATTAGTTATATGAAATCAATTTTTATTTTAAGAAGAATTATTGCATTTTAATACTACTCACAGTCTGTGTCGTGCTTCCAGATACCTGTTGTGAGTGGTTTTGTTGAACTCAATAAATGCTGCATTAATGCTGAAGGGTCTTGAAATATGATTTCATCATAAAATTCTGAAACTAGATTCTTTTTTCCAATTTGAACTTCTGGTGGTGTTTGGAACAATTTCAAAATATGGTATATCGTCACCTATAAATATTTCATTTATCAATTGGTATGTGTTTCAATATTGATAAAGCCATCACCAAAATTATTGAACAGTTACTGACAGGTCGTTCATTTGGATCATGGAAATAAATTTTGATAACTATTTCAAACTCTCCCCATCCAGTCTCCGTCAACTCATAAGGTGGTTTCGTTACTATCCTGTTTGGATTGTTATAACTTTCGTGCAGTTTGAAATGCACTTTTTTCACATAAGCTGACATATCTTCATTGTGGTAAGGTTTTACGTAAACTGTCCACTGATGAGTGTGTCCATCCTCCTCTCTCTTTTTGCCAAAATAACGAGCAACGTTGCCATAAACAATTGGCTTGATAATGGTGGTCCCCTAAATGTAAACATCAATTCTCATTGTCAATTCTATAAAATCTAGTCATAAGATACTTCCAAAAATCAATCTCTACTCTTTTGCACACGATAAATTAGCGTTTGAGAGCAAATTTAATCTACATTTAATCTACAGAAGTAAATAATTTAACACAAAGTTTGTTTAACCTTTATTCTTCCGCCGGAGTCAGGACCGAATTCTTGAGCACAGGCCATTTTCGGTATCAGGTATTATATATTCACTATATATTTTCCAATGAGTATGAAAATGCTCAGAACAATTGCAAAATTGCTAAACCAAACGTAAATAAAGTACAAAGATACTTTATAGGTTAAACAACAGCTTTCCGATAACCTCCTAGTTTGGTTTAAAACACGACTGTATTATTTGTGTAAGTTTACTGTTACTGCCCGATCGGCGGACTCATCAGACAGACTACTGTTGAGTGTTGGTCCTTTGGCAGCTTTGGCTTCGTCGACGCCAGGATCAGCAAATCAGCTATTCAGCTGTCGACCGTGGGCGACATCGACGCTCATCTTATCTTATCCCTTCGATGGATCTCTCCCCCTCTGGCCGTTCCATATTAATTCTGGTTTACTTTATTGTACGAAAATGAATTTCGCGACCAATCTCTGAGGTTTTAAACAAACCGAATGAGAAAAAAATTAATTTAAAAAATAACTGAACAAATTAATTGATAAATACAAGCAGATTTTATACCTTATATATAAATCATTACATCAATTATAAAAAATTGACGCATGCGCATTTCACACGCAGCTGATCGCATGCGAAGACTGTTTTGATTGTTTGGTTATGAAGCGCTCAACACACTGCAGGCCAAATAAGTTGTGCAAAATAAAATAATAAACAACAAGTATGGGTAAAACATCAAAGGACAAACGCGATATTTATTATCGGCGGGCTAAGGAGGAAGGATGGCGAGCGAGAAGTGCGTTTAAATTACTCCAGATTGATGACGAGTTTAATATTTTTAATGGTGAGTGAGTTCAGTGGTGATGTGTCTTTTCATTGTTGTTCTTACAGCATTCATGTTTATTTATTGTTTTTAATAGTTTTCAAAAGTATTATTACTTACGTTATTATAATGTTTTGCAGGTGTTACAAAGGCTGTGGATTTATGCGCTGCACCAGGCAGTTGGAGTCAAGTACTATCACGTAGACTAAAGTAAGAGTTTGAGGAAGACTACATTTATACGTGTAATAATACAAACAGTTTATTCTGAAATATTTTATTTTGTAGCCAAAATTATCAGAAACTCAAAGAGACATCAACCGATATAGTTGCTCCAAAAATCATTGCTGTCGATCTCCAGGCAATGGCACCAATCGAAGGGGTAGTACAAATACAGGGAGACATTACCAATGTAAATACAGCAGAGCAAATCATAGCTCACTTTGGAAATGAGCATGCAGACCTTGTAGTCTGTGATGGAGCACCTGATGGTAAATACCAAAACTCATTTATCAATAGACTTGTCCTAACCAGATCATTAATTAACTTGCATTCAACAGTAACTGGTCTCCACGATATGGACATCTACATCCAGTCCCAGCTGCTACTAGCAGCATTGAAAATCACAACTCAGATCCTGAAACCAAAGGGCACTTTTGTCGCGAAGATCTTCAGAGCCAAAGATGCATCGCTCCTCTACTCCCAACTAAAAATATTCTTCACCTCCGTCTCCTGCGCAAAACCACGCAGTTCTAGGAACTCGAGTTTCGAGGCGTTCGTGGTCTGCAAAGACTTCTGCCCTCCAGAGGGATTCGACCCATCTTCGCTCAACCCCCTGTTATCGAATTTCGACCATCTACCCGAAATCAACAAGTATATTGCTCCGTTCGTAATATGCGGGGATCTCAGCCAGCCCGACTCCGACACGACCTATCCGCTCGACGTAAGATATTCGCATACTACGCTTGATACAAAATTTAAACATATCTTCGTAACTTATTGATTCCGAACGCTTCGATTTCAGTTCGAGGGCAAAAAGTTCCAGTACTGCGAGCCAACGCAAAGCCCCATAAGCCCGCCGTACGAGGAGGCGATGGCTCTGCTCAGCATCACGAATCTTGGCAAGGACCCAAACAGTGTCACGCTCAAAGGCAACACAATGACCATAGCCGAATTCAAAGCTACGAGGAGTAATACGCAAAATGACGTATTCTAATTTATATGTACATAATATAGAGAGAGCTGATTTTATATTCACACTTTTAATAAATGTTTTTTTTTTTTTTTTTTTTTAAAAAGAAAGAAGTGAGTGGAAGTTTCTCTACTGCACATCTGCCCGACGAAATCACGGCGAAAGCGCAGAGACTCGTAATGATATTCGCGAGCCAGTGAAAGTTGACCTTCGAGTACGTCTATCGATGTCCAAGTATGCAATACTCGCCTGGTAGAGAGTTTCGGTCGCCTCTGCCGTATATGTACGGTGTCTGCGCATACAGGCCCGACTCGCAAGAGGCATCAGGTATACAGCGCGTATACAACTGCATCGAAACTTGCTCTGCGCGCGAGCGGCAAAGGAAGGAAAACTTTGACGACGACGACGACGACGACGACGAGACTACCTATTCCGTGTGTACACCAGGGTATCGAGTTCGAGCCGCAAGATTAATTCTATCGAAAGTTTCGGCTGGTTGCTCGAGTAAGCCGATCACGTTCTTTTCCTGCCGCACCAGCGGCCAGTCTGTAAAGGGCAATATTAAAATTCTCGCGAATCTCGCTTTTATTTTCAAAGAAGCAGAAGAAGAAGCTTTTGGCAAGTATACATATGCCAAAGCTCCTTGCGTGCGCGTATCTATATAGCGAAGAAGGATCTCGACGGTTTATACTAAAAGAGCGGGTACACGAAGAGGGAGAGAGACGGGGATAAGAACCGCAGGGGCAAATGGACGTATCCGGTGTTTTTGAATTATGAATGGGGAGCTCAGCTCGCCGGGGACATCAGGTGAAACGATGACTCGTATAAGCGCGTCTGATGAATACAGATATACCTGTATACGCGAGCTATACTGTGTGTATTATGGACTCGAGGGGAACCGGCTAAGCCCCCTGAGAGAGCTGCGCTCTCTTCTTCCGAGTGGAATCGCACGCGTATGTCGGTTCGGCTTTTTCTGCGAGCCGGACATAAATATTGAATGTCGCGCGCCATCGGTAAAGGCCGATCCTATAGAGGATATATCCATGTACTCTGTGCGTTATAGCTTACTCTGCCGTTTCATAGACTGACTCTCGATGTCGATGTTGAAATATGCAGTTTTGGCGATCGATTGTTTATTCAACATGTATGAGATCGTTTTTGTTTGTAAAAGTGTACGTGAAAAATGAAATTCGAGAGATAAAGCAAAGTTATTAAACGCGGTGTATGTATAATATAGAATGCAGGAAATAATTACTTGCACAATTAAGTGCGCCGCGATATATTTACAAGTAGCAATTAACATAAATTAAAAAAGGTAATCTAATGGTACAACGTGTGCGCTACACACACGTACGTAAATGCTCGTAATTACGCGACGCCGCCACGACAACGCGCGCACGCAAATAATCCTTAAACCGGCTACTGGCTGAACATACGTACAGTTATCTAAAGTAGAATTATAAGCATGCTTTTGGAAATTCCAAGTGGCACTCGCGTGTTGCCATTTGCGAATGTATTCGAATTGATTTTTGTTAACCAGTCCGCGTGAACAGATATTTATGTAGTACGTAAACCCTTACAAATCGGAAAGAAGTAAATAAATTTCGCGCATACAAATCACGCACAAACGCGACGGCTTATATCGATCAAGCGGCAATCGTTCCTTGCAGGAAATTCGATTAAAAATAATGTATTCCCCTCTCTTTCTCTCTCCGGCATCTCTCAATCTAAAGCAGCCGTGCAAGAAAAAAAAAATCCAGCGGGAGCAGCAACTCCCAGCGCAACAAACTCTCCAAACTCGTGAAGCTAATTTGAAAAGTCGCCCTCCTCTCTCTTCACCGCGGCTATGTATGTACGCGCGACTTACAAAGCGCTGTAACTTCTTTCGCGCTCGCTCGCCAGTTCTTAGCGCTCGCGCGCAATAATCTGATAGTATAAGCTCCGCAGCGACGAGGGGGAGAGTTAAGCTCTAAGCCTGTATGCGGCCAGCTACGATAACGGAATTAACGCGAAGTGAGAGAGAGAGAGAGAGGGAGGCCTGTTTACTGGCCGGCCATGCGCGCCTAACTGTTTTAACCGCCGCAGCTCCACCAGCGAGTACAGCAACTCTCAACTGACCGCTCGATAAGTCCCGGATTTACGCGATGCAGCGACTCCGATGGCTTCTGTGTCGCGCGTCTTTGTGGTTTGCGTTTGGTTTTTTTCTTTAGATTGATTGGGTATCGACAGTTGCGGGAAATTGGGACGTTTTGAAATGTCTATCTTTGAACTAAGTTGTATTTTTAATTTTATCTGATCGAGCTTCAATCCATAGAAATAATCGGTTTTTACCTTGATTTATGCACTGCATTTTTAAATAGAATTGTTCTTTGCAGTCAGCGCTTAAATTATTCTATCAATAATTTCCAGCTCCGTTTTATAATATGCAAATCCAGATATACGCTCGTTTTTAATTTAATTTTTAACCATCAGTAATTTTGTATAATAATACCGAGTTATTCAAAGTTATTCATTTAAAATTAAACACCGTTGGATGTATTATTATGCTTTCATCACCCTGCGCTCCGTCTTATATAATTTTCAACTAACTTCATTTCATTAACTCGGCATCGCATAGCATCGGTCTAACGATAAAAGTGTTTTTGGAGCTGCACTGTCTCATTCTCATCATTCCGTCTCCCTGATATTATCTCCAACCCTCGCTTCTCTCTCGGTATCTTTGACGACAGACAGCTCTATCTTCTCTTGCGAGCTAAGTAGCGTAACTCAGTCCTGAAATTAAAAAAATGCAATTTCTCGAACTAACGCTATATCGTCGCGTAAAATGCCTGGAAAATCAGTTAGCCGAATTAAGCAGCTAAAATTTTAATTTTAATTCATTCCCCAACTGCACGTGTAGTTATATATTTATGCAAGGTACCTTATACCACTTGCGTAATTAGAGACGGAGCTCGACGCGCGCGCATCGATCCTCGTTTGCGCGCAGTAGCCCAGTAGTCCTCTATTTCACCTGCTTGCAACGAGCTTGTATATATAAACCTCGATAAATTCTGGCGGTTTTCCGCGGCTGCAGTTTCAATATGCCTTCATTATACACACGGCTCTCATCTTCTCCTCTGCAGCTCATCTTTTTTCTCTGCTGTTGCGCTAATTCTCCGGTTCTATATAACTGTATACGTGTATAACATACGTGTGTATGTGTTGCGGTTATCGATTATCGTTTCAATATTTATCAAACGCGAAAATTGGCCTGCGAGAGAGCGAGAAAGAGGGAAAACGACTACTGCGTCCGACAGAGAAACTCCCCGTGCGTCTGTCGAGTGCAGCTGTGTACTCTGCAAAGCCCGAATTTTCTCCGGGATGCGTATACGTATATGTATAGTCGGTAACCGCAATTGCGATTGCGAATCCGGACGAGGATTTATAGTGGCCGCGATTCTTTCGAGCCAACTGTTGCGGATTTTAGATGCGCGTGTATATAGTAGATATTTAAGTTTTTTTCTTCGATTTCTGAAAAAAAAAAAAAAAAAAAGAGGAAAAGGGAGGAAAAATGGGAAAAATNGTGTAAATATTCAGAAACGTGTGCAGAAAAAAAATATCGATCGGCTTTATAATTGGCGAGCTACGCGAGTTTATCGCATTACACAAAGCCTACATAGGGTCGCACTTCGAGGTAACGATGTAGCAAATTGTCGGCATAAGTTTCAAAAAGTGGTGTGAAGGCAACTTTTACTTTTTCCAAGCAAAAGTTGATGCCTTGCGAAAGAGAGAGAGAGAGAGAGAGAGAGAGAGAGAGAGAGAGAGAGAGAGAGAGAGAGAGAGAGAGAGAGAGAGAGAGAGAGAGAAAGAAGTGACTAAATTATCGCCTGTCGTGCCGTCGAGCTTTCAGTTGCGTGCACGACGTCTGACCCAACTCGGTTGTTTTCACTTAGTCGCTATGTATAACCACGAGTTTGCTTTGAATTGAAAAAGAAAAAATTACTGTTGAATTCGACACTTTTACTTTTGGAATTGGACGTATTTTGGTGTAGTTGAAAAATTATTCATAGCGGAGCATAGTGTGCATACTCTGAAATACAATAGCTACGTACTTCAGAGTACTTAAACTCTAATTTAACGCTACATTACGAAAATATAATACTTGGCAAAACTTGCCGGCTGTTAGCTCGAAGTTTAAACTTATAAAAAACAGTATATATGTATACGTTTCAAAATGAATGCAGAACTTATGATATTTACAATACGCATACTTGAACTTTTTAATGAGGAAATTTCACAATATATAAGCCGAACTTTTTAACGAGCCTCGAGCTCGCTCGCGCGCGCACGCGGCATTATAAGATTCTCAAGAATTTTTCTTCTCCTTTCTTTCCAGCTTCTTTTTTTTTGAAATTATAATTCGCCGTAAGCTTGTGTATTATACGATTCAGTTGCGTCTTCACAGCGCACAGCTTATAAATACGTCAACGTGTCTCAGAGATGCGATATACGCGATCGTTTAAATTAAAATTTACGTCCAACCAGACGACATTAATTTATACTTCGATACGCGTCGTATCCGACGCTGTGATAGGTATACGGCACATATGATATAAATGCGTTCTCTTAAGTAGTGTATTATATAGACATACACACGTGCGATAAAGTGATTGCATTATAGACACTCGTATATACTATAACGGGAAATCAGACCGGGATATTAAAGAACAACGGGGTCCGCACCCGTGTATAAGCTATCAGTGGCGCATCCACTGATCGGTGAATAAGCGAGAGGAAAAGTATGTAGCAGCTCGTTGCAGGCTTCTTGAAGGCTATTTCGAAGCCTGGCCCGTAGCGCAGTATGCTGTACGTGCACGCCCTCGAGGCGTCGTGAGTGATTTGGCTACGTAGCTAGTTCGCGAGATAAACTAAGAGAGAATCGCATGGGAATGGATAGAGTCAGGAGCAAAGTGACACAAGCCGAGTAGTAGCAAAGTTTCTCTTTATGTAAAGACTCGAAATCAGTAAAAAAGCAGCGCGGAGTAAGAGAGACGGAGCAGAGCGAATAATGCCGAGAGAGAGAGAGAGAGAGTATTGCGATCGGGCAGGTACTTACAGAAGTGCTTCGTAGAACTCGATAAACGCCTTGTGGCTTCGACCGGAGCGGCGCAGGACGGATGACCAGGGCCCGATGCTGGACAGCAGGACCGATGCCTCAAAGCCTCGTGTGTGGCCGGGTGCAGCGAGAAATCGAGCAGACGCGTAAAATAGAGTACGCGTAGTCGCGGAAACAAAAGGTAGCGATATCAGCACGACTTTACAGCTCGGCGCTATACTCCTAAGTGTCAGTGCAATCTTTCTATCTCTCATTCTCCTGATAGCGCCACACGCATATACACGCGCGCGGCTCTCTCTCTCTCTCTCTCTCTCTGTTAAGGGTGTCTGCTCCTCTCACTTACCTTCTGCTGAAAGCAATGTTTTACAAGAATATTTACAGGTAGAATATGTTTATTATAATATGATGATATAATATAGGGGAGAGAGGGACGTAACGAGTGCACACAAGGCAACTCGTTATAATACATACAACCGGTTATTCCGACGTCGAGAAAAATGTTAATTAATTCGATTAGCGTCTGAAAACAAGTCAGTTCAATTAGTACATATCTGTCTTGTCGAGGCAAGCTACAGGCAGGCAGCTCTCCTGCCTATCGAGTCGAATTAGTAAGTCTATAAGCACAACGGCAGCCAAAACAAGTTTTGACAAAGTAGCAGTTGCGATCGAAAGCAACAATGATATACACTAAGAAAATCGTGTATGGCGACAATAATTGCGAAATTTGCGTAATATTCCTTAATTTCGCACATTTTTTCCATAAAAAACCTTCAACGCATTAAAATTCTTCAAAATCATTCATTTCAAAATTTGCACAAATCTTTCTCTTTGAAAAAGCAAAAATGAGATCTCTGCAATTATTATTCAAGGCAGTTATGGACTGGCTTCGAGGCCTTTCCCTCACCACGTGAACTGCCCGTGTCTCCGGCCAGCGAATATAGGTGGCGCACATGCGCTTTCCTGTTTTCCTCATTTAAATCTACGAACCCAGTGCGTATACATCGGTATGTCACCCATGCTAATGACTTTTGTTGGGCCTGCTTTTGGCCGCTCATGCTATAGCCTGCCTGAGAACCTTTTCGGGACAATCACATTCCGGATTCCGGCGGTATTTTAGTGTATATAGTCGAACAAACAATTACGACTTGTGTTTCTATGTACTTTTAATTTATAATAAAAAAAAGTCCCCCGCACACTCGTCAAATACATCGGTCAACACTCAAAATTCCATCCTAACAAGCCATCTTCAAAGCTCGCCTTAAACTTTAGCGAGAGAGCACACGAGCCAAGCCTCTGTATAAAATATTTTTCATTCAAGTAGACCGTCAAGTAGTTTCCTAACGAGGTAAATGTCAAGCCGCCACGAGAGAGGGAGAGAGAGCCGCTTTTTCAGGTCATCTGGGCGGAACTGCCTCCAGCCAACTCGAAAACTATATATATATATATATATCGTATAATACTGTATATACAGTCCGACCTCTCTCTCACACGCACACACTCGCCCTCTTTCTCGTCGAAAGAACAGGTACAAAGAGAAAGAGAGAAATTCGCATTCGTGTGTGTGTATATATATATATATATATATATATACACACACGCACATAACATGCAGCAGTGGAGGGAAGAAAAGCCGTGCGGCAAACTTTTGCCGCGGCGTCTCGTTACTCGCGCGCGCGCGCGCAGCGTCGTCTATATAGAAAGTTTTATCGTTTCCGGTTTTATCATCGATACAGCTGCGCGAGGAGGGCAGGAAATCGGGATTGCGAGCTAGTCTGTCTTTCTCTCTCTCTCTCTCCCTCTCTCGAGTCTCGCTTGCGAGAAGGGGGACGAAACTTTTCGTCGAGCATTGTCGTTGGCTGCGCTGCTGTTGTTGCTGTTGTCGAGTGCTAATTACGTCGCTAACCCGATTTCAAGCAAGTTTCGAGGGAGGTTGGAGAGGATTGGTATAATACTTCCGCTGCGTAAACAGGCTCGTTTTCGTATAGAGGGTGGCTTACTCTCCTTCTTTTATGTTCTTTTTCGTGTTGCTCTAGAACGGAAAATCGGATGGTTGTCCCTTTTCCTTCGGGTTATATTTGGCTCGAAGGTATGACAGTGTAGTAAATGTATGTGTGTACCGGTGCTGATGTGTTATTACGTGACGTGTGTTATAAGTGCGCGGATTTATTTTTGGGGATAAGAGAGTGACGCGAATAAGGGGATGAAATTTAGCAGTCGGAGTGACGAGTTTGTTAAGGAACCTATTTATTGATATTTCTGAGGTGATTGATATTGGTCAGCTAGCGCGATTTCGTTTCTCTCTGTGTAATAATAAATTCGCATCGCTGATTGAACATTTGATTCATTAATGACTTAAATTGATTAGTTCGTGATTTATGCTTCGGCACACTATGGAATAATAATGTTAGCCGAATTCCTATAAGGATATTGAAATTCAATCTAAACTGATATCGCGTGTACATTTTATTTTGATTTCCGTCATCTCTATCCTCGCAAACATTAATGTTAAAAGATGATCGAATAAAACGTTCGGCAAAATGTTTCTCAGAGGTCCCGCTTTCGACGCGATCAAAATTCAATATTTCATCTATTTCTAACTTCGATCGAACGACACTCGAAATTTCCGAATTCAAAGATGTTCATCTGCATGTCAAGCAAATGGTTAAAATTAAAACATCTTCACACCTGCAAAAAAAACCAATCGAGTAGGTAAACTGTGCGGCTACGAGCTCATGCGGGTACGAGCTCATGCGGGTACGAGCTCATGCGGGTACGAGCTCATCCCCTCTCCCTTACCCGCTCGATCGGTTACGAGCTCAGCCAGAAGGCTCATCCCTACCAAGCTCGACCCTACCAGCTGACCCCCTACCAGCTGACCCCCTACCAGCTGACCCACCTACAACGCACCCCAGGTAACGCGAAAAAAAATTATCTGGCGGCCGAGATTTGAACCCGGTGCCTTTTGCACAGCAGGCCGCGATCTTACCCTCGACCTAACCGCCGCACTTTTCAAGCCTCAGTTTCTGAAAACATTCTTTAGCGGTCATTTCCGTTGCCAAGCAGGGTCTTAAAGCGTATCGCTAAGCATTCGAGAGCCTCGCGATTCCCTCAGCGCTATGAGGCGAGATTCTCCCCCAACGCGCACGCTATTGGCGCGGTAAAGAAGCGGTGAAGGAATAAATAGAGCGCGTTTTGACGGGCGGTATTAGTCTTCATCAAGCGGATCACGAAGCAGTATGAGAGTTGGTGATAGAAAGAGTGCGAATGCACCCGGCAGCTACGCTGGGAAGCGCGGCCGGGCAGACGAACTGAAGCAGCAAGGCATGAGCGAGCAGTGTCCACCGAAGAAAAAAGAGAAATAGAAGCTTGATATTATTCGCACCAGCCCTTTTCAGGGCTCCACATAATTTTCACGTTAGAACGACTATGACTACGAGCCTTTTCAGAAAAAAAGAAATGCAGTGGCTCTCTCGCGGCGAACCCTCTCTTCGCCCGCAGCAGATTCTGACAGCGCTCGCCAAGCTCCCCCTCTCACCAGGCCGCTCATTGGCTCGGAGAGGAGCGCGTTGGCAGGGTTCCCTCTTCTCAGCCACGTCGCG
>CM053168.1:10525033-10545743 GCA_012977825.3 Pteromalus puparum | reverse complement strand
GTGAGAAAGGCTGGTGGAAAGGATAGCGTACTCATACCGCGAGTTCTGCCACTACCCCGTAAAGTAGGTGGATTTCTTCCTTTCCTCATACCCATTTTCGCTGGACTAAGCGCCGCGGGTGCTCTGGCTGGAGGAGCTGCTGGTATTGCCAAGGCAGTCAACGATTCCAAGGCTGCAAAAGATCAGCTGGAGGAGACTCGTCGTCATAACAAAGCGATGGAAAATATCAGCGTAGGAAAAGGACTCTGTCTGAAGACCACCAAATCTGGATTGGGTCTTCATCTCAAGCCCTATCGCGGTAGCAGTCTGAAGAAAAAAAAAACTTCTTCGAGATAAGTTTGCCACAGAGGGCGCTGACAGACGTGGACATCGTGAAGTATGCTAAAATCTTGAAAATTCCTTATTTTCGAGGTGTATACATGCGTAATGCGATGCCTGCGAGTGGTCCACGAAAGTGTGAATCAGCTGTCGTAAACTTGGACGATGCGAGCGGACCTGGAACTCACTGGGTAGCGTATCGCAAACGAGACGACAACGTCGTTTACTTCGATAGTTTCGGCGATTTACAGCCTCCCTTGGACTTGATGCTGTACTTGGGAGTGAACGAGATCCAGTACAATCACGAGAGATATCAAGACTACAACACTTTTAACTGCGGACATCTTTGTCTGCAATTCTTGAGCAATAAGCTATATAAGAGACGACGTCGGTGAATGCACATTCATTTAGCATTCGACAGTCAGTATGGATAGCTCATTTACACTGAGTCTCTCCGGAACTTCATCTGTACTCGAAGCTCAATATTTTCCACCCATAGAGCTCTCAGCACAAAAGAACTACGTTCTCGGTTTAGTTGAATTGCTAACGTTCAACTCGATTCCAAATATCGACGTAGACAATAACAAGTTTTACGTCGGTACGGAAGAAGTCAGCTTACCTACGGGAAGTTACGAAATCGAAGATATCGACGTTTATCTTCGTGAAACTCTATCTCCCAAGGGTATATCATTCAGTCTCAAGCCCAACAATAATACGCTTCGTAGTGTGATAAAGTGCAGTCATCCGATTGACTTTCGTCCTCGAGACTCGATTGGCTCTCTGCTGGGCTTCACCGAGCGAATTTTGAAGAAGGACGTGAGTCACAGTTCGGATAGACCGGTGGCTATTCTAAAAGTCAACGCTCTGCGAGTTGAGTGTAACATCACCTCGGGCGCCTATATAAACGGACAGCGCGTGCACACAATTCACGAGTTCTTCCCTGCTGTACCTCCAGGATACAAGATCATCGAAATTCCATCGCAAGTAATTTATCTACCAATCACCGTGAGAAGCATAGATCAGCTTCAAGTGCGCATAGTGGATCAAGACAATCGCTTGGTTAATTTTCGCGGAGAGATAATTACTATCAGATTACATCTCAAGCAAGTATAATGGGTATCGTTTACAATACCAAGATTGGAGCTGGCTATATAAGCAAGCCGTCGAGTCGCAGCGACATCAGTCGTCAGCGAATAGCCAAAGCGCTAACACGGCAAAATATAGACTTCTTAAAGAGTCTCAAGTTCAGAGTACACCCTCGTGGAAAATAATGCAGGATATTCTGAGTATACAGGCGCCGGTGGCCTTCGATGAGTCTGTGGCTCATTACGAGTTGCACGCCCATCAGCCCTACACGCCAACTGGATACAACAACAGCGATGAGATTCGCATAGCCATTCAACATCAAGATTTATACGTTCTTCCCTCGCGCAGCTCGCTGCATATCCACGGCAAGCTGACGAAAGCCGACGGCACCGCGGTTCAGCGTACGAAGTTGGTGAACAACGCAATATGCCACATGTTCGAGGAGATTCGTTACGAAATGAATGCTGTGGAAATCGACAGATCTAAAAATGTCGGTCTAAGCACACTCATGAAAGGTTGGGTTTCTTTCAATCCCAATCAGAGCTCGATGCTAGAAAATGCCGGCTGGTTAGACGTCGAGGAGACGTTTCAAGTGACGAATGATGATGGCTATTTTGATATCAACATACCTCTCAGTATGATACTCGGCTTTGCCGAGGACTATCGCAAGATTGTAGTCAACGTCAAGCACGAGCTCATACTTACGAGATCGCGAAGCGATTTGAACGCCGTCACGCAGACGGCTGCTCAGAATGCGCCTGGCGTTTACGAGGATATCAAGATTGGACTATTGAGAATCGAGTGGCTCATGCCCTACGTTGTCGCCTCCAATGTGCACAAAATTCGTCTGCTGAATTCCGTCGAGAAGAACAAGCCGATCAGTATGAGTTTTCGTAGTTGGGAGTTGTACGAGTATCCGCTTCTTCCCGTCTCCACGAAGCACGTGTGGACTGTGAAAACGTCGAATCAGCTGGAGAAGCCGAGATTCGTCATTCTCGGTTTGCAGACTAATCGAAAGAATCTGAAAACTGCGAATGCGAGTCGCTTCGATCACTGCAATCTCAGCAACGTCAAACTCTTCCTCAATTCCCAGTATTATCCCTATGGAAATTTGAATCTGGATATAGATCGAAATCAGTACTCTGTACTGTACGATATGTATACAAATTTCCAGAACTCATACTACGACAAGAATCCCAAACCACTGCTCAAGAAGACGGACTTTATCACGCACATACCTCTCTACGTTATCGACTGCTCCAAGCAGAGCGAAACACTGAAGAGTGCGCCAGTCGACGTTCGTCTGGAGTTTGAGTCACGTGATAATTTCCCCGCCAACACTTCGGCCTACTGTCTCATCCTACACGATCGAATCATTCAGTATAGTCCAGTCAGCGGAGACGTGAAGAAGCTCGTGTGATGGAGTACGCTGTGGATATGCAAGGCTTCAAGCAGCCTGGAAACGATTTCGTTCTCAAGGAGTTGGCTATTGTCTCGCTCGCGGATGACGAGAGTGAACCTGTAGTCCTGCTATTTCAAGAACCATTTCCCTGGAAAAGACTTACGGAAAAGTATAGGAAAGAGAATGAGTGGCTTCAACGCAGTCATCATGGTTTGTCCTGGTCATCGGGCAACATTGCCTACACAGAAGTCGGCAAGTTGCTTCGGGAAGCTCTCCGAGACGCCAGCAAGATCTTCGTCAGAGGAGAGCTACGCAAAAGATGGCTAGAACGATTCCAACTCACCGCCATTGATATATGTGATTACGGTTATCCAGCAGTAGACATGCCGAAAATCGTGACTGTGTGCACCAATCACAATGGAGCCTACAAGTCCACCTGCGCTCTGCAAAATGTCAGAATCATGAAACTCTTCTATCGCAGCAATATTCTTATGGAGTGGGAAGATGTTTCAGAAACTGAAGAATTTGCTTAGTGCGGCGGTAGGTCGAGGGTAAGATCGCGGCCTGCTGTGCTAAAGGCACCGGGTTCAAATCTCGGCCGCAGATAAATTTTTTTTCGCGTACCTGGGGTGAGCTGGTAGGGGGTCAGCTGGTAGGGGGTCAGCTGGTAGCGGTCGAGCTGGTAGGGATGAGCTCGGCATGAGCTCGTACCCGCATGAGCTGGTAGGGAGAGGGGATGAGCTCGTACCCGCATGAGCTCGTACCCGCATGAGCTCGTACCCGCATGAGCTCGTAGCCGCACAGTTTACCTACTCAATCGCAACGAAAACAGCAACCAAAGCCAGCGTGCAGTGCACCTCCCCTGAGCCCACGCTCTCACCTCACGATATCGTATATATGATTAAGTAGGACAGGCTCTCGTCTGATGTGGTCTTTGAGTTTCGGGGTGTCGGCGCAAAGCTCGAGCGTCGCGAGCGTAATCAAAGCAGCGGCCTGATATCGGGACGAGCGAGCGAGAGAGAGAGAGAGAGAGAGAGAGAGAGAGAGAGCAAGCGAGCTTTCAAAGTAGCCTAGCAAGATCCTTCCGGCGGTGCTGGTGCCGCAGCCGCGAGGGACCGAAGACGAGATTGCAAGCCCCAAAGCCGATCTCCTCCTCCACACGCTTTGACCTGCTCGGGTTATGTGTCTTTATTTTTCAGCTCTGTGTGTGCGTGTATGGCTGGCTGTTGGCTCTGGGAAGGGGGAAAGCTTTATGCTCGGGGTACTTGAGAGGATTGAGGTGTACACTTGCGCGCGTTTCTGCATGCATGACTTGTTGCTGATACGGGCTTTTTCAGTGCGCGGTCTCGGTATGTATATACGCAGGACGAAAGTGACGCAGGGATGAAATGAAAATTCTGCGGCTTTATTTTTTGCCCTAAACAAAAGATTCTTTAGCAGAGGGTAGTATGAGCGACCAAAGTAGCAGGCCAAACAAGGCAGTTTTAGCATTGGTGGCCCCACCATTATAATATATCTAGACTTAGGCCGCATATTATTGTGAAGAAAATGGAAAAGTGCCTATGCGCCACCTATATTTTCACTTTTCACTTTTTGAAGTTAGGAATTCAAACATTGCGCGGTAAGACGAACAGCCAATCAGAAGAATGATTACCATGTCTATTTTAGAGTAAAAGACTTGAGTAGATTACTACGGGATCGGATATCTGATATTTTTCTAAAGCGAAATCAATTTATAAAGAGCTGGTGATTATTTACCTCGACGTTGAAAGTTGATTGTATTATAAAAGAAAAAACGAGCCAACTCGCGATAAAAGTTTATTTCTATAGTCCGCAGTAAATTATCACCGTACGACCTATTATTACCCCGAGTGTATACGTTAAACTCATAGTTTATCGGGTGAAGGAAAAGCAAGTCCAACAATTTATCACAACAATATACAGTTTATTAAAGCGAACGATATAAATACCAAAGCTATACGATCGCTTGGAACAACTGCAACGAAACAGTAGTTTATCATATCCAACGATCTTTTCAAAAATACTCACCCGCACGCATCTCTAACCACAACACATTACCATACACCCCTACAAATCTCCACGCGAGAAACCTTTCCCTCTCTAGCGTTTAGTTTACACAGCAATCACCTATATCGGAAGAGAGAGAGAGAATATGTTTGGCCAAAGCTCATATCCCTCGCAACGTCGCTCGTTCTTTACGGGCCATATCATTCGCGCAGGTGTGTATGTATACATATACATACGTATAGCATCACGCAAAGTCGCCGTAAGCCTCTGGCTCCGCTTTCGCGCTTATAGCCTTATTCTTTTCTTCTCTCCCATACACGTATAATGGGGGCTATACACAGCTTGGCATCAGCGCGCGCATATGCATTATACAGAGCCGCAGGTTATTGCACGCGCCGATCGTTATTTATTCACTTATACGATAGTTAAAAATTATGGCCAGCGAGTTCGCGCGTACGCCCGTAAATTACTTATTTTGCCCCGTGAGAGAATCGTGTGTCGGTGTGTGGTAATTGTAATTCATGATTCGCGAGTTGTTTGTTGCGCGCGAGCGTCTTTTACACACGTATACTATACAATCGCTTGGATTCATGCTTCGAGTTTGGAAAGAAGTTTGTAACGGAGTATGTACGTGTATATAGCTTGTACTTTATCGTCAGTCTCGCACAAGCACGACTCTTACTACTTGAGCGTATAACGGCTTTGTACAAATTCATAGGTATATACGAACGATTATTAACGGCCTTTTTTTCGTTTGACGTATTGCGTATTGCGGCGTATGAAGACAGAAACGTTGTGCATTACTTCCTCGTTGATTTGTTGAACTTGTAGACGCGGTACTTGGGTGAATAGGGCGACACCTCACCGTCACTGTCACCTTCGTCCCCGGTTGGATCGTCCTTGTCTGGCTTCGAGGATCGATAGATCTGGCTGCGCTCGTACTGCTCGTCGCTCGCTATTGGACAATCGAGCAATTTTCGATAATTAATTATAGTGATCGGTCGTCTCTGTGTCGAGATAAAAGATACATTATTGAACAGCTACAAATTGGACTCAAACTGTACTTTAGAAAACGATTTCCCGTTCAATTATTGGGTTCTTAGTGTCTAGACTAGAGCTTGTCGATTACACGATTATTTTGCTTTTTTTTTGAGTCGGATAAAGCTACTCAAAATTGGATGTAGATATAAGTTGTAGCTGTAGCTATGTGATATCGGTAGTTTGGAGGATCATGTGTGTTATCATTACACTACAGTGTATATGGAGTGTATAGCCTCACGTGCACTT
The DNA here is from genome assembly GCA_012977825.3 of Pteromalus puparum. Taxonomy (NCBI): domain Eukaryota; kingdom Metazoa; phylum Arthropoda; class Insecta; order Hymenoptera; family Pteromalidae; genus Pteromalus; species Pteromalus puparum. Next base: position 10,539,622 of record CM053168.1, on the reverse strand, counting down.
GAAGGTAATAAACTCATTTCGTCTACGTCCTCGCGCTTATAGCGCTAAAAGCATATGAAATAGTAAGCGCGCGACGTTATGACCGGTAGGGTCTTAAATTTTTAAGAGGGGAATCAAGTCGCCTCTCACTTCTCTCGAGTCTAGTATATATAGCTACTCGTATAAAAAGTACAAATTTAAACGCATAATCTTCTCTAAAAACACATCGCAAAAAAAAAAAAAAAAAATATTTTTACCATCATACAGCACAATACTCACGTATAAGGGTATCGAAGCCATTATCCGTAGGACTAACAGCCTTGCGCTCAGCGACGTCCTCGTAATTCTTTAACGGCACAGTCCCGACGATGATGCTCGTCCTGATCTTGAGATTCTTCTGCAGCATTCTATAGTACCACTCGCCGAGGTCGACGCAGGCCTCGACTTTGAGGGCGTAGCGTACGTCGATGATGCTACAGTAAACCATGCCACTCGGCGGTATGGATGGAACGTCAAACTCCTCGCGAAAATGCTCCTCGGACTTGCAAGCTCGCGATACCGGCAACTCGATCTCCACCACGATCTCCTTGTGCCTCCTTGACTTGTCCGACGCGTGGTACGTAACGACCTGTGCAGACGTGTGGGTAATTGGGTGAGCTCGAGGTATTGTTGGGGTTGTATTGTGGATACTTTTGCGGTGGATATAACGAGGTGAGTTACAAGGGGGTCGCACGGAATCGATAGTAAAATTGAAGTGAAGCTAGTGATAGACGATTCCGTCGATTTTTATGAAAACGTTATTTGATGATGAAAACGAAAAATAAGCAGAATTTCACACGAGACATTCATATAGACGGCGTTGAAATATGGACTTTGAACTTTACGGTCTGTAAAAGGACATCGCGCAGAGCAAATGAGTTTGAAATTCGTGTAAAACATCTCTGTTCATTAAAGAAAGCAATTAATGAGAACTTTCTGAAGAATCACAAAAAAAAGACGATTTTACCGACTTGTTGAATTTTTTAAGGAAAATTATTCCTTTTCGCTAATCCGATGCAATTTGCACGTGATCAAATTAGCAATTGTGATTCAGCATTAAGATTTTACAAGAAAATTATCCGGATGAAATACTTCGCTTATTTATTCATAAAGCTACCCCGATCCACAGCAACCATTAAAAGATTAAAACTATACATATATAGAGAAAGGCAACGTAAAATTACATAAATAAATAAACGCTGTCGAGCGCAGTGAAAAATTAACAAATATATCGATTTATAATAGTTCAAATAAAATAGAAGAAAACATAAGAGGTTTAACGTTCGATTCGTCAGAAAATTGCGCGACAACTCAAAGAAAACCGCAAGGAAATCAACCGCGCAGCAAAAAGCACTTGCGGTATATGTACAGCAGCAGCGGCGGCGGCGGCAACAGTAGTAGCAGCAGAGCATAATTAATTACCTACCTTCTTGAGGACGATTCGTATCTTGGCAACGCGGACGTTGGACTCGTTCTTGAGGATAATCTCCATGGGCACGCTTTGTCCAGGTACGAAGCCACGTACAGGCAGCGCAAGCTCCATCCTCAAAGGTTCCTTTTGACCGATGAAGCTCTTTGACTGATTCTCGCTAATGGGCAACTATAAGATCATATGCAATATGAGAAACGCGATGCTCTATGTATCGCTGTAAATATAACGAAAGTATGTTACGTAGTTTTATGGATGCCCGGGAATTTCAAACGATTCAAAGGAGCATAAATACATAATTTTGTAATACCCTGCATATCTGCGTGTAGCAGATAAGGTCTCGGTGTATATGTACGACTAACTGTATTATGAATAAGCGCGAAAGGGAGGAGAATACCCTGGGGATACGGGATTTTCGAATTCAAGAGGAAATTTTCGTCGGCGGTTACGACGTGGAGGGAGAGGTTTGGAGCTTTGAAAAATTAGCTGCGGTTGTGTTGCGATGCTTATTAACAAACGATAATACGGTTGTCTGAACATAGCCGGATGTGATCTACTCGAATATTGCATTTCGATCGAGAATTACTCGAATTCTCCGTTATATTGAGTTTTAAAATCTGAATGTCAAATCTAAATTTAAATCATACGAGCAATAAGAATAATATTCATAAAAACGATATTGCCTCTACGAATCCACTGGAACCACAGTCCTCAAATTAGTTTTCAAACTGCTGCTCGCGGACGATTCTCGCCGACATGAATTTCCCCCCGCAAAGTCAAAAATCCTGTATCCCCAGAGGTGTCCTCTCTCCAGTCGGTGCCGCATTTCGAGAAATATATGAGTGCCCGGTCTGCAAGCTCGACTGGAAAGCTTCCGCTATATAATTCAGTAATGCACTTCTCTTGTGAAGGCTATGAGCACTTTTTAAGAGTAAGAACCCCCCGTTGCGACTGCTCTCGATGCGTGTGCTTGCGTGCACCTATAAAGAAAATATATAAAATCACTCTTTCGAATTGAAAATTTATCGATCGCGCGCGTGGTTGACGAGAAGAGTATATTTTTTAAAAAGATAGCGAGTATAGGGGACGTAAGAATTTTTCAGCGTCAGGGTGACTGGGTTTTATATGGGGCTTGCCACTCGCTCGTAAAGTTTTACTGCGTTTTGAGGATTTTTCGCTGGCTGAAATTTCATATAAACGTATACCATTAAATATTTAGCTTATATATAAATCGATCCGTGTAATACCTTTTCGGCGTTTTCAAATTGAATATCCTCGAGTTTCCCACGAGGGGATTTATCGGAAGTATCGAAAATGGATTTCCTTTGTCGAGCATTAACGCCGAGAGAGAAACTGCGAGTGCATGCAGCATCGAAGCCAAACAAAGGACTATACAGCAGCATCAGCGACTAAGTTTAATTCATCTCTCTCTTCTCCCCTTGAATGCTCGCTATATACACCCCAAGAAAAATCCATCCTCGAGGCATCTCCCCTCGCGTACAATACTCGTTCCAGACATACATTCCGCTATATATACATCTCTGTCTCTCTGAGAGAGCTGACTCACCGGCGCCAACGAATCTCGGTTGAGGTCGAAGAGCGAGGCCAGCGTGAATGGTAAAATCGAGCTGGACAGTAGCACGTCCTCAGCGACGACGAGACTGGCCCTGAGGGAGTAGCGGATCCTTCCGTAGAGGCCCTCGAAGCTACACGGTATCTTTTCCGGCAGCTCCAGACTGAATGGGTATACCCCACTGGCCACCTGACTCTTTGTCTCCCCATCTGTATCAGTGTGATATGTGCGTTATATATGTGGGATACATTATAGTGACAGTGACGCATTAACGTCGTTATGTGGGCATACACTGATAATAGCCAGGGACTTACCGCCGAAGAGATAAGACTGCAGCTGGACGTAGTTCTCCTCGGCAGTGAATTTCCGACGGATACCAACCGATCGATTGGTGAAGTGAACTCGAGCTTCGCCCTTGCACCTGATGCGAAGTCCTGTGTATGCGGGAGTGCGATGACCGCAAGTGCGCAGTGTGTGATGTATATGCAATTGTGAGTTGTGTTTTCTGTATTAGTTGTTCTTTTTTTTCGAGGGGGGTAATATCAGGCTGAATTTGGGTGATCATGTATAAGTGTATTTGTTATAGTAAGATTTGGATAAAAAAGAGGGTAGTTCAAGAATCCTGAAATTCATTACCTTGGATTACATTAAATGGATTTTTAATAAGCATAACCCTGGTGGAAACATCGACGCTTTGTTGGCCGTATAGAATTTTAAAATTAAAAGCGTACACGTCGAGATTCCAAAAATGTGTGTATATTTTTAATAAAGCTTGAAAGCTCCCGTTTAATTAACGCGCTCAAGACGCTACATTTTCCACCAGGGAATAAAATTCGAAATTCAAACGTTTAATTAAAACAGTCATATAGCCATTCACGCGATATCCACACCCCCGCTAGCTGCATGCATATTGACTCAAATAGCAGAAGTCTATCAAGTTACAATTATTCAAATAACTCGATAACAAATCAAACCCATCAAAGGGCTTCGATGGCTCGACACCTATTTAGCGGCCTATCTATACAGTCAGGGGTGTCTGTGTGTATTCCCGGAATCGGGAGGAAAATTCCTGACGCGTGCCTCAGTCGCGCCGCTGTCATATCGTTCGCAGTATTACGGGCAAATAACGCGCGTTACGCCGTTGACGACGTCATCGATCTGCATAATAGCCTGTCTGAGCTGCATTACCCGTGTGGCGTGTGTTACGACGATGCTTTTTCTTTAGGTAGGTTCTTAAGGTAGTTTGAATTTATTGACTGGGTTATTGCTCGACATCGTCGTCGTCGGGGGTAATGAAGTGATGAGCATGTGTGTGTGGGGGGGGGGAAAGCTTAATTTATGGAGTGGATAGTATTGCTTGATTCTAGAGCTTTCAGCATGACCCAGATAGATTTCCGTTTTAAATGTCTGATGTTCGTCTGGAATCGATCGTTTATAATTCGCTCAGTTTGATTTTAGACTGCTATAATGATATTAAGTCGTGATCACACCGATTGATATGTTACATCGCGGCGCTTCAGCGACGATAATAAAGAAGAAATTGAATTAAAATCTCACCCAGAACTTCGATCGGTTTAGCGAGCTGCAGAACAACGGTGCCGTTGATACTCTGTCCACCCATGAAGACCCCATCGGCATTGTCGAGGACGACCTCGATCCTCTCGACTCCGTAGCTATAAACAATTCCTCCACATTACTTATCGCACTCACAGTCCCACACATTCGTCAACACACAAAAAGCCATATCGCCACCGCCTCGACATTAATTATACGAATATAATACGCATCTACACCTCCCGGGATCCGGTGCGACGCTCGTCTCTTCCTCGCTGTTCTTCATTCTCTACACTACTTATATTATACTATCGTACAAAAATAAACGTTCGTTTTTTTTCAAACTCCCTCTCGAGTACAGACAAGAGAGTCGCTGGCGTGGAAGCTCGTCGCGTGGCAGTGTAGAAAGTGAAAGCAAGCTAGCGGGAACGAAACTAGCGCTTAACTTTGTTGACAGGAATCCAAAATTCGTATAGTGGAGTAGTAGGGCTTCGGCGCGCAAGCGCGCGCGAGTCTTTCAGCGGCTCCCGTCGTTTGCCAATATTCCGTGGCGACGTCGAGTCGCCGACGCCGAGATCGACTCGCTTCGCACTCGTTTGTGTGTATATGTGTATGTGTGTCTGCGAGTTTGTATCTTTCCGGGGAACAGGATATAAAGTGGATGGGTAGGACCGCGCTGAGATATTCCTCTCTGGGGTCTAACAAACAATCCTGTTTTTCCACGGGTTAATATGGTAAACAGACGGTACACGGATGTGTGCGGCTTTTTATATGATTGATGACTCTGTCGAGGGAGTAATGAGCTGTGTGTGTGAAGCTTTGGAGAATGTGGGTCGGGTTACTCGCTGAGCTTGAGTAATAATGTTGTTTATACGTCAGTGCATTTTTGATGATATAGGGAAATGCGATAAACCATTGATTATAAGTTTACATATAAGACATTATACACATTTTTCGTGTTAAAAATTTACACTCGTTAGCCGTCGATGAAATTTCCACCCGACATGACACGACGAATGAATAAAAAACAAGTATTACTTGTAAATCGATAGCGTAACATCTCCGCGCGATTTTTGCCCCGCATTCATCAGAATCGCGCGCGTGCACTGACAACTTAATGGTCGATCGTTACGCGTATATTCCCGAAATTGGATGCTTTTCAAATTTTCCACTTTTTACCGGGAAAATTATACTCGCGCGCAATAGTGACAAGCTGTATTCGTAGTATTTGCAAATACGAACGGGAATTTATTCATGACACTTGATAAGGACCGAACGTATATAACGAGCAGCTTTATTTCATTACCGGAGAACCGGTAACGCAGCTCTATATATAGCGACGAATAATGCTGGATTTTCGCCGGCATTGTTCCAATCCTCTGATGTATTTATTTCGGTGAATTTTACGAACTATAACCCGCACACGTATAATATTTACTGACGGGACGAAATGAGGTCGAAATTTTCGATTTTAGAGTTGTAAAAGTTAAATTATATACGACGTTGATCTTTTATATTCCCGGCGAAAACGTGTAATGTGATTGAAAATGCATTCGAGAAGAAGCTTAGCTCGAAATCAATTTTCAAAGCTCAATATGTGAAAATTTGGTTTTAAATATTTCGGCTGAAATTCGTACGTGTATACTGATGTAATACTATAACGAAATTCAATATAAAAACGAAACCACCGCAGTCACAACGAAAATAAAGCGCGTAATAAAATCAGATAAATATATATGTATAGCAGCGTATATATAAACCAAATATTTGATATGCGACAAATATTAAAAGCGACGACGCTTCGGTAGAATTATACAAACGCACGTGGAAGAGGCGCGTCGCTTCAGTATATGCAGATTATAAATAATCACAATTATATTTTAATTTGCAATTTAATGAAGCCATTCCCCCTCGGATCCGGATGCAAAAATTTCACGTTTTAATACATCCACGCGCGCGCGCATACAGTAGCGCGTATGCAAAAACGAAGTTCATTTTGCAGATGAATATGTGACAAACTCGCGCTCGTCGTCGCGGCTCTATATTTACACTAATTAATTCCGACGAACTAAAAATACACAGCGTTTCTCGCGAAAATTCATTAAAAACCATCATCCCTCTTTCTCTCTGAATAAATTCCAAACTCTGCAAACGAACTCTCTAAATAATTCAGCGTATACACTCACGTATAACACACATAGTCGAACTAATCCTTGCAAATTAACCGTGCGCGCATAAGCTTTTGCAAAAATCCCCGAAAAATACGATCTATAATATACCGCCCTCCGCTCGCACATGTAATCGTTTCTAATCGCATCAACTTGGCCAAGCAATTTTCCACAGCGGCTTATATATATATATATATATATCTCTCTCCCTCCAACCGATGAATATTGAATAACGACTATAGTACTACACGTTCAGCGAATATTCGGTACATGGAGTGGAGTCGGACGGTATATATAATAACGCGTTCTCTCTCTCTCCCTGCAGTGTAGCGGCTTCCGTCAAAGCGCAAATATGTGTCCGAATCTCTCGCGGCTGTACGTGCGTTATAATGCGAGCCGTATATGGTACGTAAGCTGCGCCGAAGACTAATAGAGAAATTAATTGCGCGCCAGTGCTGTATGTATATATGTATATAGGTGAGCGTTCGCTAGACCACGATTATAACCGATATATAGCCATCAACGTGTATATAGGTATGATGATGGGCTATATACTGCGTTCGTGGCGCTTCGTTTCTCATTGTCATTCTCTGTGGCCGATGGATTAGGTCGTGAAGGGAGGGATGTATGGTTTTTAGATTGATGATGCCGCGAGGGGGACCGACATTTTCGCGGAGATCGATATACTAGCGCACGGTGTAATCTGCGATGGAAATTCTGGCGTTTTATTATTAATGGGCTTGGTGTATTCTTGCGTAGGGCTTTTAGAAACGGTGGATTATTGTTTCGTTTTAATAAATTGTTATCTGCTAGCAATGTTGTTGTTGGAGTCTCGCTTTGTACATGTCGCGAGAGCGGGCATATCGCTTGAAAATCGATTCGACCTCTGATGCCGCACGTATACACTGGATTTTCCATTCGAGATACGGTCCAGTATACTGCAGGCTCATTGTCATTCTGAAAGCGCTTTGCAGCCGATTATAGCTTCGCATACACTATATACATACAGCTATACGGTGGTTTTTAGTTATTGATGTATAATATAACGTTGTTTTCGAAGCTCCAGCGAACACTGCGAAGCGAAAACGGTCAAGCGGTATAAATATAAATGCGAATAATTGCAGCGCGCATCACGTATGTATATATCTGAATAGATTATACGGTTGATGTTAATAAATATATTAACGCGCACACATTCGTTGAGTAAATATATATGAGACAAGATATTGTAACAATCGCTTATATTCCAACAAAAGCTTGTACTAATAAGCAAAGTAATTAAGTTATATTGAAACAGCGAATTGGTTTATAATTTAATGATCCGCAGACTCTGAAGCAGCGTGAATTTCCAAGTTAAAATTAATTAAGAATTTAGCCAGGCGAATAAATTAAAAGTTCATATATACGCTTTTTATTATAGCATATGGGATCTAATAATGTATACATCGGGATATCAGCTTTTGTGCAAACAAAGCTTATTAAAAATACTATATTCTAGGGGTCGTTCGCGCCTAGCTGGTCTCGCCTGATGGATTCTCTGATCGATTAAATTATCATCGCCAACAATTACCTGGTAATGTGAAACGTTTCAATTAGAATATAACGCCTGGAAATGATAGTAGTGACAATAACGCGCTATGCAACGGATATTCGAGAAATTTTCATTCAATAAAATCTATACTTCAATTTCGATTAGTTGAAATGAGACCTTCTGCATAAAATTATTTACAAATTCTTTCTTTGTATAACAGTGACAGAATGAAACGTCGGAAAGCGTCGCACATCAACTGTAAAGATTGAATATAACACGCGTACAGTGAAGGCACACAGCTCTCGACAAAAGCATCAAAACTAGACTAAAGTCGCATAGAGCTGACTACAATACGCAAACTGGAGCAAAGTCGGGCCATCCCTCACCCGATATTCATTCCCTCCGGAGAAAGGCTCGCAACAATCGTATCACACATACATACATACACGTGCCAGGGCTACATCCCCAATAAATTTTTGCGCAAAACTCGCACACACACACCCTACAGCTGTATACAAAAGCTACAAGTTGTTATCTCAGCTCCTCTACTTCGCATATTTTATCTCGCGGCACATTCCGCGCTTTTCCCTTTAATGAACGCTCGAGTATATAAGTATAGCCCTGCGCGGCGGCCCGCTTCGCGTCAAGATTTACGAGCGCGACTACTCGCCAAAATTCAAGGACTTGAAATCCAGAACACACGCATATACTTGCAGTAGCCAAATTGGCCAGTAATTTGTCGCGACGAGAAAGAGAGAGACGAAGAAACACTGTTCGAGTAGTATAGTATACGGAAGAAAATAAAAACGAGGCTATACACGAGCTGGGAGAAAAGTGTGTCAGACTACTAGTGTAGTTCTTGGGGCGGAGTAGCGATGTTCCGTATGATTTCCCGGGCTGGTTTTTCCGTTTTTCTCTCTAGCAGCTGATTTATAGCCGACGCGATGCGCTGCCGCCGCCGTTCCCGGGAGGAGACAAACTGCGCCCGCGCAAAACAACAACGCGACCGGAGTAATAATAGTTTCTTGTAGTTTCGCTGGACACGAGAGTCGGACGAGGTCGAGAGAGAGAGAAAGAGAGAGAGAGAGAGAGAGAGAGAGAGAGAGAGAGAGAGAGAGCGAGAGAGAGAGAGAGGGGTAATCCCCACGTTTCCCATAAATTCCAATGACAATAATTATTTGCGCGCGCGCGCAGCCCCTCTTGCAAGCTCTTTTATTCTCGAGCTCTGGAGTGTTATTTATATTTCTCGTGTACACTTTCGACTGGAAATTGGGTCGATCTGCACTTTGGCCGTAAACGAAATAAAACGATTCTATAGCTGTATTCTTTTTAATTTCGGAGCAGCCGGAAACGTGAACGTGACAGGAGCAGCGGCGCAATATATGGAATCAACGCGCTCCTATGCCTGTGTGTATAGAGGGTCGAGGCAAATCAGATTTCGAAGGGTCCTAGGCTCTGCAATAATGCGGTTTGAGCTTGGGCTTTGTCGCGTGTCGCGTGGCTCAAAGCGACTGTACTACGCACGAGGCTTTCTTCTCTCTCTACTATGACGCTTATGTGGCGCGCGGTTATCGCGTAATTCGATTACACCGGACTTTCGCATGTGCGCATTCATCACGTCTGTGGGTGCGATGTTTCCTTTATAATATACATGCCTTTATGGCGCACAAGGGAATTTATTATGAGGGATATGCACGACGTTTTTGTGGATGAATTCAAAAAGGAGCTTGCGCGGCTTGATGGAATTATAGAGACGTTATACATGTGCTGCTGTTTTTTTTTCTTTTTTTTATTAAAGTTGCGCCAATCAAAATATTCGATATAAAAAATGCAATCTGTAAAGCGACGAGATACACACACCCTATACCCAATCAACAATTCAAAAATATCGCTGTGCATCGGAAAAAGTCACCCAACTCGCATACAGCTGCAATTAGAAAGCTGCCAGTGCCAATCGTCGAGAGAAAAAAAAACGCACACACATGCATATACATTTCATCCCCCGCAACGCTTGATCGATCAATTGTCAGGCGGACTGTAACGAGTGTATAGCGAACGCGCGAACACCGCGTCAATTGTACTTGACGCGGCGGTAAAACGTCGCGTACCGCGCGCAGTTTTGGATTATTCCCGTCGCGCTAATTATCTCATCGGTAGAGCAAGAGAGAGAGAGAGAGAGAGAGAGAGAGAGAGAGAGAGAGAGAGAGAGAGAGAGGATGTTAACGAAGCGGACAACGAATAGTCATGCTTCGTTGGATACTCAACGACCAAATAATTAGCGAGGATGCTGCTGCTGCTGCTATACAGTAGGACAACTTCCGCCGTAGACTGTATTATGCAGTTGCTTGCTTGTTTTCGAGAAACGAATGCTTTTTTTTGGACGCTTCTACAAAATTGTCGAATTCTACTCGCATACATAATTTTAATTGTAAAATGCCTGATGGTGGAATATTCAAGTTTCACTGTGTGCTATTTTCCGTTCGATAAAAATCGTTCAAAACGAAACGCTGAATTCAATATCGAAAATGCATTCGCAGCATTTCCAGCGCATAAACGTAGCAATTTAATCTAACGTTTTTGAATTTGTACAGACGTGTATGATTGTAAGGATACGTTCGCATATACCCGTGCTAGTACATTTGCCGGTATTTTTGCTTCTCGATTTTTCAAGGTTTACGGCGAAATTGCGCTGAGGTACCTACGGAATTCAGCTGCGCTGCGAGCGCGCATTTTCTACTGGAAATGGACGAATTATGCCAGGAATGGTCTTCATACTTAGCGAAAAATGTCGCTCGATTCGCAGTAAACGTTCTCATCATTCTTTATACTCTCTTTTTTGCACATTTGTCATTCGTATATTATACCATAGATTTCAATAATGAATAAAACAATGCACCATTTCTGTAGAAAAAAATAACGTTTATTAGGTAAATTTCCTTAAAAAATATTCTGATAACATACGAGCAGCGGAACACGAATAATCGCGAAAAAAGCGTGTCATACAGCGCGTCCTTACAAAGGAGAAAACCTCCCCGTTAATTTGTCACGTACGAAACTCGGCTTCCGCCGACATCCAGCCGACTGTCTCTTCTCTCTCGTTTTCGCGAGCGTCCGGCAAATTGGAGAACGCTGTACTCTGTCCGGTTGCTCGCGCAACTTTCCGCGCCGGCTCTAAATCAAGCCTTAATGGAAATTTAGTCACTGCTCCGCGCAGTGTTTTAACGGGCAAACTTGCGGCCGCTTCTTTCCTCTCCATACCGCAAGCGCGCGCTCGGAATTAAAGCGAGAGCTTACCTATGGAACAAGTCATATCTCGGTCGCTCGAGCGAAAAAGACAACAGAGTAAGAGAGAGAAGGAGACCCTTGTGACGAAGGAGCCGCAACGGTAGCTCGGACGGGCGTAATGAGAGGAGTCGAGATAAGGGCACGCAATGCCCGTCGCGCGAAAATTACAAACTGACTATGTAGACGGTGGCTTTGTCTTGATTGTGATTACAGCTACACTTTTTACAAGTTTATAAAATCTTACAAGATCAGTAGATTGAGATGTCGCGTTACATTGTAAATAGATAAAAATGCTCAACGGTAAAATAAGCGATTCTCTGGTGCTCGTGAATTAATTACAGTTGTAAATGTTAAAGTCTTATAAATAAAAATGTTACTCCTACAAGTAATAAAAATATATCTAAAATGTTAAAACATGATTTGATATGTACATACGTCCTTGACCTCCCTAGTCTTAATATAATAAATCAGTGTAAATGTTTCATGTGCGCCAAACTTAAAATTGCATCTAAGTCGTCAAAGTCGATTTGATCAATAAATTGAATAGCATGATTGTAACTAACAATTTTGGACGGCTTGTTGAATTCATTATTGCATCTGTTGCTACTCTTGTTAGTGATGTCTGCAAATACTGCTGAAGTCCTGTAACGCTTCTTCAGGGGCAGTCTGAGTTGATTATTTTCTTTGTCGATAGAGGGCTCAGGCGACTTCACATTATCACAAATGACAGTGTCCATTCTCTCACAAGATACTGATGGTTGTGGTGAACTGTTATCCTCATAAACACTCATCTTTGATTCCTCAACAGGTTCAATGTTCTTGGAATGGTTGACATCGATGGTGTCCATGGCTTCAATGACTGGTGGTAGTGGCAAGCATCTATCGTTATTGTTCTTTTCCACTGCCACTTGCTCCGTTTGCAGCTTTTCCGTGGAGCAGTTTCCTTTTTCGAGCTGAATTGACTTTGTACACTTGTTAGTGTTGGCTGCTAATCGTGGAGAGGATCTCACTTCCACTCTTTGAACCTTTGCTTGACTCGATTCCCTCTTTGAACCAGATCTAGCCCTTGACTTGGACTTTCCGATCTTGTACTTCTCCGTTGTGATGAAGGAGGAGTGTCTTAGGTGAGGATGCTCCTTGACACAGTGCTCGTAGTAGTCCCCCTTGGTCAGGAATACCTTGTCTGCGGCAAACAAGATTCAAATGAGTTATTTACATTGCTAAAAGCCACTAACCTTTTAGAAGAGAGCAGCAGCGATAAAAGATAACAAAGGATTCCCTCGCGGCATCGTCAAGCTCGTCAGGCTCGATGTTTACCCAACGGAGTCGTAAAAAGATTCTTCAAGACAGAATTTAAAAATCCTCACCGCAAACGCAATGTTTGTGTCGCTTGAGCTCGCAGTGGATCCGGCGGAAATGGCGTCCGACGTTGGATCTCCTCTCGCTCGTGTACCGGCACCCGGTGCACTCGTACACCTTGACGCCTCTGCGCTTTTTGACGATGCAGTAGTCTTCCTGGCTATCGTCCTCCTCGTCCTCCGAGATAACCCTGGCCGGAGCTACGTTTCTGTAGGGGCGAAGATACAAAAGGAAACTATAATTACAGGTGCAAAGAACAATCGGAGCTTTTCTCTCACGGCGGCGCGTGCGGCGCAAACCGAGGCGCAAACAAAGGACTTCTTCGAGGGGCTTTAAACGCCGGGCACTGCACACACTAATAGGCTATTTAAACCGCGTCGCGTAAAAACTCCGCAATTGCGTCGTTAGGCACGTCGCCGAGGATTTACACACCTCGACGACTTTCGGAGTCCCCGGCTACAGAAAATCTTCTCCGAGGCATACTCACCGGCTCGGGAAAAGATCGAAGAAAAGAGAGCCCAAAATCGGTACAATACTCACCGCGGCATGACGCTCGGCCGAACGAAAAAATCCGGGGATCGAAGTCCAAGACGAACGTCGTCTCCTCGGATAGGCTACTCCAAGGATGATCAAAAGACGCTGCACTGGACTTCGTCACCGCTGCATTAAACACATCAGAAAGACACGAAAGGAGGAAAGGAGGAACAAAGCAGTCAAAACACACAGGCACGAAAAACACTGAGATGTACACTCTCCAAAGTCCAGCGAGAGACTGCGCCGAAAAGTCCGTTATACTCAGCGCGCGAAGTGCGCCGCCGAAAAGACACAGACCAATCGCTAATCACCGCCGTCGATTGTTGGCAAGAGTGACTGCACAGAAGGGCCAGGGAGGCTGCTATACTATATGTATACACCACCCCTCTTGCGCTACTGATGAAGGTAAACAAGCGTCGCTCGTCTCGTCGGCGCGTTGGGTGGAGTAGGCTATCGCTTACCGTGACTGTAGAAAGGTCAAAACAAAAGCACGAGACTACGCTCGTGTTACGGAATACAAGACGAAGATACGTTTTTTTCTGGAGTAGTGCGTGTGCTGATTTCGGACTGCACGTGCGGGAGAGTGTGTATTGAAGCTGAGAAGCGATACGTTTCTTTGAAGAGGACGAGTGTGAATTGCTCCGGTTGGATTTTTTTTTTTTTCGACGTGAAATTTGATTGATTTGAGTAACGTAGTGTACTACGGCGAGATGTAATGGAGTTTTCGTTTGTAAGTATTAATTCGTGACGGCATATTAAATGTTCGGTTTGAAATTATAAATATAATGAGTACGCAACGGCGAGTCGAAATTTATATCATCGAGAAAATTAAGAGCATGCAAGCGAGAGATAAATTCATCCGAGCGGGAAAATTTAAATCCGCGGCGATGTTTGCACGGTACTATTACATAAAAGCTGTATTTTAATAATGCGAGCAGAAGCTACAGGCGCATTAATAATCCACATTTGTTAACTTCAAGAGCCGTAATCCCCGGATGATGTTTATATTTATATATTATTCCACAAATTGTAAACATTTAGAGTAATATATACGAAGCACTGAAATTATTACAGCGAGCTGTACCTATAAAATACCGCGACGACGAAAGCTCTCTCTCTCTCTCTCTCTCTCTCTCTC
>CM053168.1:10497986-10524380 GCA_012977825.3 Pteromalus puparum | reverse complement strand
TCCCGCTCTCTCTCTCTCTCTCTCTCTCTCTCTCTCTCTCTCTCTCTCTCTCTCTCTCTCTCTCTCTCTCTCTCTCTGTAACTCCGCTCGTAAGACCAGCGAGATATCGGCACGACACGATTAGGTAGCTGTAAAAAGCGTCGGTCCGTGAAAGTTTTGAGGGGGTACGTATAGCAGCGTCTCGCGCGGCGTCGACACACGCGGGCAGGTGCGCACTTTCGTCGGTACTAAAAGCTCGGATTGGAAAGTTGGCTTCGTTTTCTTCTCTATGTGCCCTGTATATATATCTACAGAGCACTAGCGCAGTTCGGTTATGGCCGTGCGTTTGTCCGTGAGAGCTTGCAGCTGTTTTCACGAGCTCGAACGAGTTGGCTGAATTAACTCGGCGCACATGTGGAGATTGTTCAATTTTATCGTATTGTTGTTGCTCGACGGGAGATGTGGATGTAAATTGGAGTTTGAATAGGCACCTGGGTTATTGAATTTTTTGTTCTGGCGGGGAAAAAATTTGAATTGAAATGTAGTCGAGTGAGAAAGCTTTTAGAGCTCGGGCTTTGGTTGTACTGTATACAGCTATATATAGCTAGGTGATAATGGATTTTTAGAAAACTCTGATATCTGATAAAATACATATTCTAGCTTTTCAGTTTATAAGGGCGCGTTTGGATGTCGCGTGATTCAAACCTGCGGTTTTCGAATAAAAAAGCTAAAATAGAAATTTTAATATAGGTGGAATACTTTATAACGCTCTCTCAAAATTCAGTGAAATATGCAGGTTAGAACCGTCACCTAAACGCTCTCTAATTATATGTCCCGAGTCTCATCAGACAATATTTGAATTTTCGCTCCAGAAAACATCTCAAATTCGACGATATTAATAATGATCAAATTTACGCACATTTAGCAAACATTAATCGTTCGAAATCAATTAAATTTTACGTTCATTATCAATGCACGCGCATCAACGATGTAATTTAATATCCCAGCAACGCTATTAATTAAAACAATTTTCACACAAATACTTTTATAACCCAGACGCGTGCATACCATTTATTACCAAGTTCCCATAACGCCCAGTTAACACAAAATCAAATTAAGCCATCATACACATCAGCCCAACGAGCAGTAAAGCCTGCCAAGTTTAAAACATTTTCCATTACACCGATGATTGAATCAAAATTTCAGCGTAATAACCAAAGTTCGACTCCCGGCACAATAGATCAGTGCGCGCAAAGCCTTCATCATGTAAGTTCTCGGTAATGCGCGAGATTAATTTTCACCGTAATTTCGTGCTATTCGATAAGTTTGATAATTTTCATTAATCACGAAAAAAAGCTCGACTCGATTAAAGTGTCGTTCGCATGCGTCGAGTAAAACTGCGCAACTTCTATAAATCAAATTTGAAAAAAAAAACAGGAAAAATTGCTCGCCTACATATTATACTGCAATGGCAGTCCGTGTAATGGGCGCAAAAAGAGGACACGCTGGCGAATTTCCGCGATATATTATAAGTCAATTTGGCGAACGGCCTCGCGAAAACTTTTTTCTTTCCGACTGCGACAAAAAAAAAGTCGACGTTGCTTTCCATAAATCAACCCGAGCGAGCATCATTATTTTCATTTCCGCTTTTGAAAAAAGCCCTCACGTCGGAGAGTAAAATTGTCGAGTCCAGTACATTATTCTGTACAGTCGTTATACACACGTAAAAAACAGCATAGTACCGCGAGAGAGAAGAATAGTTAAATCCATTTGGAAATGAATATTCATAGATGTAGGTCATTTATTTGCAAAGCTGCCAGCCAAATAAAAAGTCACCCGGCCCTTTGACGAACTATAAAACGCAAACTGATCTCAGTTCTCATTAGTATACAACAGCTCTCATTTTATTTCGCGGTTTTCACGCATATACTTTATACCGTATAAAATAACCTGAACACAAAGCGCACGGAACGACATCAAATATCTTTTATCGCGCTTGATTCCGGCTTATTGGATAAACAAAGCGAGCTCTGTACATCCTCAGCGCATATATATATATTAGCGACGGTTCACTCTCGGCTCGCGGGTGTCAGCGGGAACTGGCGTAACGAGTATAACGAGCAATTGAAATCCCATCGAGGCCCTTTCCCGCCTCGCGTTTATCGAGTCCCAACCACTCTACATATAACTATGTATACCTATATATACGTAGACGGTGGTGTATGCATTTGTGTATGGATATAGAGGTAAACGCGCGAGAGGGAGAGAGAGAGAGAGAGAGAGAGGTTGCAAAGCGCACGAAACGCACCTGATTTCCCAGGTGGCTTTCTCGCGAGCGCGCTCTCTTCGTCGCGCCTCTAGACACCCCGTTTGTACGCGGTTTTTTAGCTTCTCTCTCTCTCTATATGTGTACCTGTGGATGCGATAGTCGAATCGGTCGCGCTTTCGTTTTATTTACTCATAACTGCCCTGGATGCGAAAAATTCGAATTTTCATATACGTGTATGTATGTGTGTGTGTGTGTGTGTGTGTGTGTGTGTGCATTCTTGGCAATCCCGGTTTATATTTGCGAGCTTGCAATATAGGTGTATGTCTACTGGAAAGAGTTCTTTTTTGATAACTTCGGAATATTTCGCGCAAAGAGAGTCTTTTCTTGTACATCTTTTTGGATGTATAGTAAAAAATAGTAATATCAGATGAAATTTTAATCAGGTCACGAGACGTGCTGCAATTTGTTCATCGAACATTCTGCCCGGAGATATCTTAATAAGCTCGTCGGGTATGTGGGTCGTTATAAATTTTTCAGGGGTGGAATGCGTGGTGCGTTATTATAATGTATAATTTTTGCCAGTGTTTACGATGAAAAAGAGCACGTACTTTTTGCTCGTTAACGTTTAATTGTATAATAATTATACGGTCGACATTTTTTTGTGTATGGAAATTTCTTTATTATTATACACGTGGTAGGTCAGTGGGTCCAAACTTGAATATAGAATAAGCTTTCAGAAAACTCTCGCATATTTGTGAAATGAAAAGTCGTAATTTTTTCCCTACAAAAAGTTTAGTTTTGAAATTCAAATACAGCACGTGTATACGAGAGTTAATAAAACGTGCTTCAAATTCATATTCAACAAGCGCTTTACATTTATCAAATTCCTCGACGATAACAATAGTGCATAAAACATATATAAAACTCTTCGTTCCGCTCTAAAAGCCGGAGTATCCGCTCGAGTTAAAAATACAAACAACGAAAATCTAAAAACAGAGCTTGCAGCTTCAAGAAAAACCACCCTGTATACTATATTACCCACAGAGAACGAATCAATATACTTGCAAAATTAATAAAGCATGAAGAAACAGCTATTCCATAAAACTACTATCACGAAATCTTATCCCAGGCCATCGCCGAACAATTCCCCGTACATTCCAGTGATAAAAAGCTCAGCAGCAGCACAGCTCTAGGAAAGTAGCTCAGAAGAAAGAGCAGAGAGAAAGAGAACTGTGTGAAATATCGGCTGCTCCCGCGCTGACCCGGGCGTTGGCTTTGTCGGCGGATTATTATGCAAAAAGTTCGCTGGCGCGTTTCTTCCCCTGATGGACGATTAAAACTTCCGAGCGTCGAATTTACAAATTCCTCGGGGCTGTGCTGCTGCTCTGCAGAGTGAGAGCAAGTGGCATTTAGTTGCCGGGTTGCATCAGGCGCCAAATTATACTTTTGGATTTGCAAAGCGGAGCCACTTTTTACTCCGGAGCGTCGCTGCCAGAGAGACTGGTTTTAATCGAGGGAGCAGCACTGTTATGTATGACCTCTGACTCAAGCTTGACAAGTTTTATCTACTTATCTCTTTTGTTGCCTGGGTGACAAAGATTTCTTTACGATATGACTCTATACGGTGGTTAGCGATTTACGTAGCATGTGAAAACGTTGATTGCTTTTTGGCGGGAAATTTGAATATTTGGTATTTCGGTTCGGGAAATGTGCATCAGAATTGCGACCGCGATGAAGCGTAATTTATTCAAATTCCAATGCATCAATCACGATAAAAAAACGCTCGGTTTTAGAACCTTTTTTCATACGCCTAACAAGCACGGCCGTGATAAATACAAATCGCGACACATGTCGATCGAACGCAACACTCGATATTACTTTCAATGCGGCCGATAACGCAATTATACAGTCTCATGCAAATCGTCAACTGTCCAAATCTTTTCCTATTATGAGTAAAAAAAGAGCGAAGGCCGTGTAGTCGTAAATCGTGAATTATAGCCTCCATTTAAACGCGAGAAATCCATCAAAAATATTGTTTAAATAAAGACAATTACACGCAGCGGAGATTGCGCAAGTTCGTTCGTTCGCATTCGTTTTTGTAATTATTCCTGCAAATTAAAGAATATGAAGTAACTCTTTTAGCGTTTGATTCGCACCGTACAAAGGTAACAGCTCGAAACACGAGGATGAAAAAAAAAATAAGCAAGCGCTACGCGAACCAAAGAGAAAGATAAAGGAAAATCGGAGCGAGTGCAGGATGTAATGGTTCGAAAGGACCGTAGGAAGATCAGACATTTTTCTGATATTGATATAATAGAAAAATTTCTGCCTATATCGCTCGACAAAATGCATTCAAATTTTGTCGGATCATGGCTACTTAGTTTTTTTTTTATCACCCGCCGATAACACACGCGGTTACTTCATCCAAGTTGAATTGGAATCTCTCGTCAGCTGTGCAAAGAAATCGCGATTGTCGATTTCCTTTGAGAATCAAAATTTTCATAATTCCCGGTATTCCGACAATGAGAAGCAAACGTTTGCCTATATCATCACGTATAATATCATAATATTATATCAACGATTAAACTGCATCGATTATTAATTTTTACCGACATCGAAATTAAATGATACCCCCGTTCGCATTATTACCAAATGCAAACACGTCGAGCACTTTAATTAACAATCGTAATTATTCAATTCAATATTGCAAATCCAACATATCGCAAACTTATAACAGTGCATCGAACTTTAGATCAATAATATTGTTATTCCAGTTACACACCGAACGTGTTAAAACCCAACTATCCGAACAGGCGATTTCTCGAATAAAACGCGAGCACATGCAGTCGGCTCTGAATTATTAGGTAATTCATTACGAAAGAGCGTCATTACGCGCGTCATTGCGCAGCTGTTCGTTGGCGCGCGGTCTTATTAGCCGATTCCTCAGGTGTTCGGCTAATTTCAAATCCTTATCGCTTCATTTTTGTTCGTTCTTTTTCTGAAACCTTGAGAACTTATTATACAGTAAGAGAATAAATCTCAAAGAAAAGTGCCTCACTCTGTAAAGAATAAAAATAAAAGCATCTTTATAAAACTTGTTATAATAGGGTGTCGCGCGATTCATAATACACATCGGCGCGTATAATCTCTCTCTCTCTAAAGCCGTCGACTCCATCAAGCTCTGTACCTATATACACGTGATGCAAACTCCTCTCGGCCGCGCGCTCGTCAAGACGCGTTCCTGCAGGTATATAACCCCCACACACATATATATACACACACACACACAAGCGAGAGAGAGAGCGAGCGAGATAAAAGGCCGCATCCGTGAATAGCGTATAACGAGAGCGGCAATCATCGGCGGCCCTCGGCCAACTCCGTTCTCTCACTCTATCTCTCTCTTCTCCGCGGTATGTATCCGCGAAGGCCGGTAGATGGCACCGCGGCGAGTACGTGTGTCGTTGACAGCGACTGCTCCCGCGCACAGTCGGCTTGAGGATCCGCTCGTGGTCGGACGATCGCGTTTCTTCTTATCTCAACTCGCGAACTCTTCACCTGTTTCATCTCTCTTTCTCTTGTCGTGTGTTCAGCGGAGGATATACACTGCAGTACAGTGACGACGGCCTTCGTGGTGTATAATATACTATATACGTATACCTCGCGCACGACTATCCTTTCTCCCGCGCTCGACCTCGCGGTGTTCTCGGCTTTTTTCGTTCTTTTTTTTTTTTCGTACGTGGATTATATACCTATACGCGAGCCGGATGCGAAAAGTGTCATCCTCCTTTCGGGTTGCTCAGAACCTGTTCTGAAACATATACGGATATATACAGAGTTGGTTGGTTTCGTAGCTGTATAATACAAAAGTGCGGTTTGGTTTTGTTTTCTCGTGCAGCAGCAGCAGCAGCAGCAGCAGCGCAGGAGACCGGAGACACTTGGTATTCCACGAGGACGTGTACACCGCACTGCAGCTGTATATTTGCCGACACGACTATCATACACACACATGTGAGTAGATCGGAACCAACTGAATCTGTTCTTCTTGTGTATATACTCTAAAACGGACCCTAACCTCGAACGCGCGCGAATATAGTGAAAAAATAACAGCGAAAAAAGGAGAGAATCGAAAGGAAGGTCGCGCAAGGAAAAAAATTCCTTAATCGAAATTCCGCTGGGCGGCCAATTAAAAATGCCACCGCCACCGCCGCCGACAACGGAATCTCCTCTCCCGTTCCTTCCATACATACCTCGCGAGCACTGCACGACGTTTAATCCGCGCACGGCAATTAAAGCGTCGCTCTCTCTAATTTCATTTACCTATGCACACACACACACACACGCATATATAGCAGTGGTCGGACGGTAACCCCGATCGTGTACTGGTGTGCGTGTTCTTTCTCCTGGTTTATACACTTGGAAGAGACTGGACGCGAAAGAGCGAGAGAGAGAGAGAGAGAGAGAGAGAGAAGTAGCTTTCGTTTCGCGGAGAACCGTGTGCGATGTTGTACACGCGGCGGCCTAAGAGAGTAGGGTATATAGGGAGGGAGAGAGAGAGAGAGAGAGAGAGAGAAGTCGGTGCAGCAGCACGCACAGCTCATGTGTATAGACTGTATACGTGGAGCGTATCTCTGTGTATACCTGCTGGGAGAGCTAATGCGTCGCGGGACTTATCGGTATTTCAGGCGTGTGTGTGTATAAGGCTGAGTGGACGTCGCGCGGCGAGTTTTATTCTATTGATTTCGGAAAGAGGCTTTTTGTACGGCATTACACGGGCACGTGTTGATTTCGGGACACGTATACTTATTTTTAGAGGTGGCTGGTATAACGTTCTTGACGAGAGAGACGTCTTTTATCCAGTTGATATCGAGATAAACAAACAGGTATTTGGAGTGATTACGGACGAGCGAGGGGTATTAAAATCGGTTTCAAGGAAAAAATAGGTATTATAAGTATCTTTTCGATAAGCATTTGCAACGCAATAAAATTCCTCTTAATCGCGCCACTGTAAAACACTGCAATCGTCGTGATTATCGTTATGATGACTTTTACGATATAATTCCTCTCTTATCGTCAGACGTGCGTATACAATATCCCTCCGGCTTTAAGAATTCTAATTCGAGAAATCGTATACACGTCGAAAAAAAAGAGACAATTTTCGATTTTTCGTGCGCGAGAGCTATTGCCACGCCGCCCGTTATCTATGTGCTCGCGCCTGTCTATCGATAAACAAATCACGTGCGTAACGTGTATAGCGCGAATACCGGGAAAAACAGAAGGCCGCTGCCGCTGCTACAGCATTTGCGCGACTGAATGCGCGCCTAATGATCGGTGAAATTGTTATACACTCGCGTATATACAGACAAAGACATTACGCTCGGATTAGAAACGAGGTGAAGGAAATTAGGCGCAAATGTATGCGATAAATCATCGGTGATAAATTTTCCAGATATATGGTAAAACGGCGTTAAGAGTATATCTATGTAAGCGATAAGCAGCGTAAATAATCTAAAAAAAGAAAGCGATCTCCCGTTTCAATTACGCCGGTCAGCCGCAAAGATACACCCAGATCGAGAGGATAGATACAAAAAAGCAGAGAAAGAGAGAAGTACACACAGGATGGGGNGGGGGGGGGGGGGGGGGATATACGGACGAGGCGGAAGAAGAAAATTGGTTAAAAAAGCAGTCGGTCGCGCGGCGGCGGCGGCACTTGAACCGCTTTACTCTCTCTCTCTCTCTCTCTCTCTCTCTCTCTCTCTCTCTCTCTCTCTGTATGTGTGTGTGTGTACCTACCAGTGTATAGACGTTAGTAGCTACTGCCGTTTGACTTCCGGCGCGCTGGCGTGTACCGACATCGCAATTACATCGCAATCAATCTCGGGACGGGGGCAGAGAGGAGGGAGGGGAATGTATAGTATGCTTTTCGCGTTGTAGATAATTATATGCGTGATGCGGAGGTAGTTTTGCGAGAGGATAAAGTGCTGGTAGTCGGAGAGAGGCTGATAATTAACGCGCTGACGCCGGGATGAGAGGAGAGGAGGTTTTTTGGCTGATACACTAAGCGGCTGAAAGTTTGTTGATGAGCTGCTGGGTCGAAGCGGATTATATGGGTTCGTGTATTCGTTGTTAATTTCGCTTCCCTAGAGCTATATAACGCGAAGACGACAATCGAAGGAATTTCATTATCGAAAGCAAAGGGTTTATTGCATTGAGTTCAAAGGCTTCTCTATAATAAATATTTTTAATTAACTTCGCTTCGGCATCCGCGTATCGAAAATACTCTTTCGCACCAGATTTTTCCTAGCCGACAATCCAATCCTCTCTCTCTCTCTCTCTCTCTCTCTCTCTCTCTCTCTCTCCTCCTCTCTCTCTCTCTCTCTCTCTCTACTATTATTAGCCTCGTCGTGAGAGAGAAAGGAAAAAACCAGGACAGAGCCCATTACAATAATATGTGGGCAAGATATTTGTTTATGCATAGGCGTCTCGAAAGGACGATAAATATTTAAGCGCAAGAGAACGGGCAGTAAAACTTTCATTATATTTTCCAGCGGTGTATTATATGAAGCGCACGTATAATTTATGCGGGAATATAAGCACTTAAGAAATATGTTGCACACGATGACGCATCACAATAGAAATTTAACTCTCCTGTATACAAGCAGACGCACCTCCGGGTCATGGATTTTAATGAAACACCGCACTCGCGCGCGGCTCGTTGTTGTTTCCTGAACACAATGTATGCGTCGTCGTGCGGTACATATACACAACCCATCATCAATGTGCTTCCAATCATCTAGAAAGCCTCGTCGAAATTCACTAAAAAAACACGTCGTTACAGTCGCAATTACGAGCGAGCGCGCGCGCGCGCTTAAAGTGCGAAATATAAGCTGTCGTTAAAAAAAGAAGAAAATCCGAAATTGGATCTATACGACAATGTTATTCTTGCGTTCTCTCGCGGCAGCGTGCACTCGCGCGAATTCGAGCTTTCGAAGTCCTAGAAAGTTTCAGTTTCAAATTAAAGAATAACTTTCTCTCCCTCTCTTCTGCGCTCATCTCTCATTCTCTTTTTTAAAAAGGATCCGGAAGCGACCGCGGATTTATCCGGCGCTCTCGAAGAATGCTCTTCGTTGAAATTACGAGGAACTTCGTTATGAGATCATTTGAATGGAAAAAAAGCGAATCGTTTCCTCATCTCTCGGTTTTGATTAAAAGTTGGCGTTCGCGCGCAGAGATCGAAAAATCGACGCTCGTCCTTTTCGACGTGATTCGATCTGCGCGTGAACAAGCTGAACCCATATCCATCGTGTCGAAAAAATCCTCTTTTGATCTCGTCGCGTCCAAAAGGACGAGAAATTTTCGAAAATTTGATATAGAACCCGCATATCGCGCGTGGGACAAAGTGCTTCCCTCAATCATCCAAATTGCTGTGAGAGTGAGCGCAATGCGGCAAGTCGGTCAGTTATAAATTTCAAATGCTCGCGTTTCATTAACTCTCTCATCCCTCTCGATGTGTACACATCGCTTTTGACATCGTTCTCTCGATAACGATCCCTGGCTGAATTATTCGCAAATCTGCTGGATAATTAAGCGACTCTTCTCCCCTCCTTCCTCCCTTGGGATATCCCTCCGGCTGAGGACAAAAAAGGCGCGAGGCCCGATCGATTTCCTTATCAAATCTTTGTTTTCCCTTCGCCGCGGCGGCGCAAGAACGACTTTATTAGAATAGCCCGAGGGAGAGAGACGGAAAGATAGAGGGGAGAAAGGCCATTGTGTTCGGAAATCAATGGATCAGATTTGCCTGTTAAACAACTCGTTAGCTCTTTTTTTTTTTTTTTAGATAAGCATGAGCGACCAAAGTAGCAGGCGAAACAAGGTAGTTTGAGTATTGGTGTTTCGAATGTTATCATATTTTCTCAATTTTCATTTTTTGCGGTTAGATTAAAACAAACGCAGATATTGCGCGGTGAAACGAATAGCCAATCAGAGGATGAATGGAATATGATTACTGTCTTTTTAGCATAGGATTATAAAACGGAGCTCTTTCTCCACTGTACACAGAGTGCAGCAGTGCGGTGATAGAGCGAAACGGCAATTAGGAGAAAAAAGCGCACACCTGCGCTCTCTATCTCTCGTATAGCTTTAATTAGCGGATAACGTAGCGCGTTATATTCGTGCAAGAGAGGAAAATTAAACTACACGATGGTCATGCCCGGCTCTTCGAATGAGTATATGGCTATGGCATTTATTTATCGGGTGTAAAGACGCGCTGGATTAACCGGTTTATCCACTCTCCCATTGCATTAACAATTGTTATCGTCGTGAAATTTTTTCTATCATTTTTCCGATGCTTCTTGTTCAATATCCTCGGTTTTGCAGGAGAGAAGAGACAAAAAAAAATGGCAAATATTTGAGGAATGTTACATGCCGCTGCAGGGGCATAAAAAAATTATGGGACAGAGATACACAGCCGGGGAGCGAGGAATTCCTTCGGAATTCTCTACTCTGCCGCCGCTGCGGCGGCGCATACACATCTCGGGCAACCTCAAACTCCGTTTAAAATATTCACCTTGCCCGAAAGAGAGTTTCGCGATGACACGCGCGCGTATTCAAGGAAACTCGAGACTTGCTCTCTCGCTGTTGCTTTATTAATCCCCCAGCGAGAGCGTTTCTTCCTCCTCTTTCTCTCACAATTGCAGGATGATTTAATTTTACAATGTGGATTATTGTACACGATATTCTGAATAACAAAAAGAACAAAAAATAATAATGATCGCGTGGAAAAATTTCGACGAAGAGAGGATAATACATATAAGCGTTTATCGCCGTAGGTTTACACTCTGGCGCAGCTGGCGCGTCGCGCGGGCACGTTAAGTGTGCCGTGACGTGATCGATTTCGCGGGCGGGCATACACACACACACACTAGCAGACACACACCTATGGCGCGAAAGCGGCGATTGTCGCGTTATTATTAATGCACGCCCAGCGTCGTCGTCGACGGCGATTTGAATATTGCTGAAAAAAAGCGCGAGCCTCGTAAATGCGAGCTATAGGTATATATTATACAGTGTGGGATATAGCGTTGGGTAAACGTAAACATACAAGGCTTTTCTTTCGATGCCGCCGCTGGCATTTTTTGAAAAGGGAAAAATCGTGAGCGATAATAACACTTAAGCTTTATTATGTCAAGCAGGTATATACATACAGAGGAAGAGAAACACCTGTGATTGTTTGCCGATTCTTACGTGAGCTGCGCGTGAGAGAGGAAATTTTGCGTAAGAAATAAATCAACGCCGATAAAAAGCAATAACCATTTCGTGCATAAACATTTTCGTTCATACAACGCGCGAGTTTTCCGTTTTCACACACATGTAATACGAAAAAAAAATCTCGATCTAGTTGCGCAACTCCCACAGACGTTCTCTTTATTTATTTATTTTTTTCGTTCATTATACATACGCTGATTATCGCAACATCCTATCCTCTATTATACCTATAGCATCTCAAAATTACGGTAATAAGAATTCACGCTACATAAAAAAAAACACACACACACAATTCCGCCAACACCTCATTACGAAATTCTCTCGCTCGCGCATATACAAAACCGACTGAAAATCATCCAAAATGTGAAACCAGCACCAGAAGCAGCCAAGCACAGCGCACAATAAGCCCACACAGCCGTCTAGTTGATCCGCGTCGCCGCAGCTTTTCGTTCCCCAAACGAAATGCAATGCATCTTTAATTAAATCTCTCTTTCTCTTCTCCCACACACACACACAGAGCAGTGTAGCAGCCCCCCTGGGTGTATCCCCGATGCAGTTAGCCGGGGGGAGGCCAGAGGCTTTAGCCGCTCAAATTTATTCCGTGCATTTCAATCTGCAGCAGCCGTAGCCGCGCGTATATTTGGCTTTCTCGCTTTCTCTCTCACTCCCCCGCAATTCTTGATCCTACCGGTCTCGGTGCTCATATACGTATGTTTTTGCGAATTTGCACGGGAGCGGCTTGGAGAATAAATAAAAGACGAGCTAGCTATAGTAGCTGCTCTCTGTTCTGGAGCCGAGATTGCCTCTCCGCAGAAAGAGAGAAAGCTGCTGGACTGCTATGAAAATGAGCGGACGAACAGATGCCGGGGCTGCGAGTTATCCTGGAAAAAGCGAGCGCATTTGTTTGCGTAGTACTACTGCTGCTGTGTGTATACGATTAAATAATAATTTCTCGATTGCGCAATTGTAATTGCTCGACGGATATAGAGAGTACAGTGGATTACGTCAAAAATTGCCGCGCGGTGATTCTGCGGATGAATTAATCGTATAAGCGCGTGGTTGGCTCTGATTGCAGTAGAGTAGCGACATGGAATATCTGAAATGTGTATCTGTGTGTTTTTGTGTATTAATTCGCGTCCGGTACACGTTGCCGCATATAATGTTTAATCTCGCGTCTAACCGATTGCGATCTGTCCTCTCTATATACACACTGCTATAGGAATATGTATACGTGTTGCATTTGTACGTGCACATGTCGAAATTTGAAAACACAACGACTGGATTCCGCGGATTTAGGTTTTACTTTTTCGCTCGCGAGAAACGCCTTAAAAGTAGGGTAATTTTTCAACTTCCCCCTGTAAAGAGCGGATTGCCGTCTCGTGCTGGTGCGCGTCCTATAACCTCGTTCTCCTTATTTTCGCGCGTGATGTATGTATGCTTGGTTGTCTGTGTATATGCTCTCGTTCGTGCACGTCTCGCCGCCTTAATTCGATACAGCCTCCAGCTGCCAATTACCGAGACGGGTGTGTGCTCTCTGGGTTTGCCGATGTGTATATCTGCTTTTGGTGTGTCAAAGGATATGCTTGACGTAGGTTTGATGTTTATTTTTGAGAAGTATCGTTGGAGGATACGGAGAGAAATTATTTATCAATCAATTTAGAAACGATAATAACAACTCCGCGAGGTGTATAAAACAGTTGGGGTCGATAGGAACTGCGATGTATGTCGATGAATATATTTATCAGTCCGATATAGGCATCTCGAGATGTAAAATGACTGGCTTAACAGACATCTTCGCGTTTCACGAATAAAACTGTATACTCGCAAGTCATATTTGACCCAGTTTCCGTTGGCATGTATATTTGCAGATTGCAGATCCCTTAAAAAATGCATCCGCTCAGCGGGCTACAATAGAATTCAACAAACGCGTCTCTCTGACATCAGGTCAGTTTGTCAGCTTCGTTATCACTGTCACATTTATTTTTCACACACTACCTGACACTTTCTTATCTCCTCTAGATATAAAGCTGCCGCAATCTCTAGATATAAAGCCGTCGCAATATCACCTTACATACACTGTCAATCATGTGTGTGCTACATTCAAGCTCGCGCCTATTCTTATCAGCAGCAATTATTGAACATTTAACCATATCCCATTTACTCGGTACAAGCCACTTTTTATCATCGCCTGCTAACGAGTACTTATAACACGTACACTTTCGCTCACTTCAGCAATTATATGCACTCCGTTCGTTCACGCCCCAAAAACTCAAAGACTCATCGTAATAACGATTCCCCCGCATCGCAATCAGCAGCTCGCCCGATAACCCGCAACTGAATCTATAGTGCTGCACATCACTCGTAGAAATGCAGGTAACTATTTTCGCGCCTATAATCCATATACTATACTGCATATACCTATATATAAATCCCCAGCCAGTAGTGTAAGAGAGCGCAGTAAAAGAGAACTGCACTGCACACTAGGTCTTCTGCCCGGCGAAGCTATCGAGTTCCTTGCATATTGATAGCGCGCGCGCGTCGGCTGATTAATTATTATGCCGGAATTCTGGGGGATTGCCGAGAGCTGCACCGCCGCGCCGCCGCTCATGCATATTCCGTAGTTCGCTGCAGCTCTCCCGCTCGAAAGTCTAGAAGATTACGTGCGAGCACGAATCAAGCGAAAGCACGCGCCGTTCGCTTGTATACTATAGCTATATACCTTTGGCTTTGGTTTAGAGAGAGAGAGAGAGAAGGGGGTATGTGTATATATACACGGATGCGACGACGACACGACGACTTTTCGCTGGATTCTCGGCGCGCTGTGTTTTTTCAGAGAGAAAGAGCGATTTTTACCCGACGATGCGTTATTTACGATCTGATTTTACTTTCAAATGCGCTGAGAAGCTGTATGGAAAGTGCGCGCGGGTTATATACCAAAGAGGGCGAGAAAGAGAGACGGCGAATATAAAGCCCAGTATAAATATTTGTCTATCTCGAAGCGAAGAGGATAGCTATCACGATGCCGAAGGGGAGACACTGTGCGACAGAGAGACACACCGACACCTGAGATTGTGTTCGTAAAAGGGGGGGGGGGGGCTATACGGGGGAACCGATCCGAGAGCGCCTTTCGCTTTTCGCTCTATGGGTTAACTCGTTCGCGTAAGAGAACGGCCGCGAGCTATACTGCGCTGCGCTGCGTTTAAAGAGGAATTACGAGTATATTGGGTATTTGTTCACGCAGGTGTCGGGATTATTTTTTCGAGGGAATCGTTCAAGTGCTCGGAGCGCTGATAACATTCGCGTTGGTCGAGGAACGATTTCGTCGGAATGTTTTTTAAATACCGAGTCCTGGTGTACGTCCTAGCTCGTCTGTAATAAAAGCAATTTATAATAACCCTCGCACATGTACGCACCTAAAATCCCCATAAAGCAACGACATACAATCCTTCGTCCGTATGTACAAAAAGCCAAGACTCGGCACAAAAGAGCGAATCGCACACACACACACACACACACACACGCACGCACGCACACACACACACACACACACACACACACCAGAGACAAGGTCGACTAAACAACTCTCCGTAGAGCGTTGGATATTTTGCGCTGCAGACGTGCATTCGGTGCATGAACGCCGTGGCGGCGCGTAATGGGCAGCCATTTAAATTTTAAATGGCCAAGCAGAGCAGCAGCAGCCGTCCAAGCAAACCGTTGCACCGCGCAAGCGAGCTAGCGCGCGCATCGGGTCAGATAGCTGTAATTCGTCGCTTCCTTCGTATATCTACACACACTCGCGTATATACTGCTGCAGCCAGTCTCTCTCGCCCTCTTTCGTCGCGAATAAACAGAACCGCAACGATTTGCAAGGCTGTGTTTACACCCGCTTGTATTTATACGTATATGTATAAAGTATAGATGTATATTCGTGGATGAGGAATGTGTAGTTGTGTGAAGGGGGTGTACGGCTGTGTATATATATCGGTTATCCGAACTCTCTCTCTCTCTCTCTCTCTCTCTCGCGCGCGCGCGCGCGCGCGAGCGGCGACGAGTAATTGCTTTTCGAAACTCGAGCGTGATGAGCCCGAGGCCTCTTTCCTCTCATAGTCGGACTCTTGCGTTGTCGACGCTGTGATGTTGTGTATAACTCTCCGAACAGGACACACGACGACAACGAGGACTGCTGGATGGTTGGTTGTTGTCGTCGAGTCCAAAAAGTCGGGTCTATAAGTTGAGTCCAAAAAGTCAATATTGCTGGCGGCAGCCGTTGGAAATTTACGCAAGAGCTTTGGAATTTGTTTGCTGATGAAAAAAATTATTTTTAAGTTGTCGTTCTTAAGGGGATGTGGAAGTCAAAAAAGACTGTTTTTCTGGATCCATGAAACTTTTTAAATAAAGCGTGTGATGAAAAATCAATACCAAAGCGCGAGCCAAAGCGCAATAGTGTTTTTCTCAAAGAATCATTTTACCGAAAGAAATTGTCAATTTAGTTTTTTAACAAGTTTGGAAATACGAACGGGTGTTTACACGCGATCTTAGTGCGATCTCAACGCTAACCTTAAATTAAAACTATTTGAATTTTCATCAATATAAATAGCATAGCGCCATTTTATTAAGTTTAATGAATCATTCTATACCGAAAGAAAAAATTAATTGGACTTTTAGTTGTTTTTTTTTGTGGCATATTTTGGATCACACGCATATTTTACACGCTCATTTATTAACGACTTTAGACGCGCTTCGTGCGCAGTTATAGCATGAGCGGCCGAAGCAGCAGGCAAAACAAGGCTGTTTTAGCATTGGTGGCACACC
Source organism: Pteromalus puparum (assembly GCA_012977825.3). Taxonomy (NCBI): domain Eukaryota; kingdom Metazoa; phylum Arthropoda; class Insecta; order Hymenoptera; family Pteromalidae; genus Pteromalus; species Pteromalus puparum. The sequence goes on along the minus strand of CM053168.1, from coordinate 10,508,059 downwards.
ACTACATCTAGACTCGGAGCGCATGTTATTATGAGGAAAATGAAAAAGTATCCGTGCGCCACCTATTTTCACCTATGAGAGACACGGAGAATTTATGCGGCGACGAAAAGGCTCGCAAAAAGCTAGTCCAAAACTGCTTTGTTTTGATATTGATATTACTCTAGCGGTCCGCACGTATACTTTATGTACATTAAATCAATCGAAACTTTTAGGTAGGACTTTTATCAAAATAAAATTACAACCAAGAATCGTTTAATCACAAGTAAGAAAAATCGCTACGCAGACACAATGAGCAGCAACCGGACGTATATAAACGCTATAACGAGATTCGCACATTAATATAACACGGCGACTCTCGCCGTGAATCACATCGGCAGGCCATTCATCAGTCGGACTAATACAAGGCACTTAGCTCATCGCGTCTCCGCGGACCATGACTCGTATCTCCGCTATCGTCCACACTGTATACCGCACCGATCACACACAGCTCTTACGTATTCGACTATAAGTATCCCCAGAACCTTCTCTTTTCCCGGCATCATCAGCCGACGCGCACACAGAACTCGAGAGATATCCCTGGCTCTCTCGAGATTACGTTGTGGAGATTTGCGGCGGCGATGATCGTGCTTGATAATCTCGATTAAGCCACGGCGATGGTGTGAACGTGGCCTAACGGTGCGAGCTTCTCTCTCTCTCTCTCTCTCTCGCTTGCTCCTTACGGTTCTCTCCATCGTCGCGACTCCTCTCTTGCTGCGCTGCTGCATCTTGTACACCAAGCATGTGGTTAGACCGGTTGACTCGACCTCTTCGTTTTTCCTCTAAGCTTCGCGGCCTGCATTCACGGTATATATACCCATACGTATACATGTTATACAGGAGAGAGGGAGAGAGAGAGAGAGCTCGGCTTATTCGGACGCGAGTTTTGCAGGTGCCCCGTATAATACTGCATCGTTATAAGAGGGAGTTTGAGATAGAGAGAGAGAGAGAGAGAGTCCCACACTCTGTAGGAATACACATACGCGAACAGGTCTTCATATAGACCTGCTGGAAGCCATGTGTGCTCGCTCGGTGTGTATATATGTATGTAGAAGAGGAGGCCAAGTCAGTGTCGGCGCGGAGATTCCGATAATCCGAGTCTCTTGCGCGCGCGCGCGCGATCCTGGATATTCGACGATCCTGCAGCGCGTCACGCATGAGTTCGCCCTCGAGTTTCGGATTCCCTTATTCTCTCTGCGGTCGCGAGTACGTACACCGTCGTCTCGCTCGGATTTTATTACCCGAACGAGAGCTGAGAGAGATAATCGTCGGTTTGTTTGTATGTTTTCGCGTATATATGTATACGAGTGTGTGCAAAAACGAGTATTATTGTTCGTTCGTTTGGTTTTACATCGCCGAAATTTCGAACGTTACACACACACACACACACACACATCGTGTATTTTTTTCGTTCGCCGCTAATTCTTCTCTTCTGCCTACCTATATCTACAAAATATCGACACCCAAAGCTTCCGCCTACACCGGAGGATCACTGTGGCGCGCGTCAGTTCGTAGATAAGTACCTATAAACCCCCCGTCGCTCATCCAAAACGTCGATACCAACACTCCGCCTTAATTGCCGTCAATGCTTCGAAAGGTATATATATTCTGCTGAAGCAAATGGGCATATCGTAGAATACAACCCGCTCGCGTACTGCCATCTCGAAATTCGCCTCTTCAGAGAGCGCAGCATAGCAGTGCCTCTCTCGAGTGACTGTTAAGAATTTTGCACGATTCATACTCGCGAGTCGGAAAGTGCTTTTACCGGGGCTTTCAATAATACTCTCCTCCTACAGCAGCGAGTTGAGAAGCTGCTGTATGCTATACTGGCTCCCGTTATACGCGCTTCTCAAAGCTGCAGTAGTAGCACGCAGTAGTTTTACAGCGCGCACAGCTTCTTCTTCTCTCTTTTTTTTTCCTCGGCGTGCATGAAGCTACTAGAGAAAAAAAACGAGGACGCGATCTCGATCTTTGGCGCGTTTCGCAAGAGAGCCTCCATGTCTACTTCTACACAGATAGATGTATCTATACCTCTCCTGATGTGCATGTAACGCTGTAGCAGCGAATGCACCGTTCTAATTCGGGATATATTCTGGTCGAGGCAAGCGACAGTTCGCGCAGGTGAGGCTGTGCTCGTCTTCGCGAGAGTATATAGCTGACGCTGCGATTTCATCTCTCTCTCTCTCTCTCTCTCTCTCTCTCTCTCTCTCTCGCTTGCTATCTCAGTCTGGGAATCGATACACTACACCGCAGTGTGGCATAGCGCGGAGGACGGAGATGAGGCTTTACGATGTCGTTGCTGGCTTTAGAGCCGGCTATCGTCTCTAACGACGCCCGATTATTTGCGTGGCATGAGACGGACGGAGAGAGAGGAGAAGAGACAGGCATATAACCCCCGCAATTAATGACACTGTTATACAAGACGGCTGCCGGAGAAGGAAGCTAATGCTCGCCGCGCGGCTTTATGCCACGGATTAGGATGTATTTGTTATCTTTGAGCTGACGTTGCCTGGCTTCTGGGCTTCCCTCTTTACTCTCTCGCTCTCTCAGTTTTATGCTTGGAAAAATATATGACTGTCCGTTAGAACGTATACCTCAGTCTCTGTGTATACGCGCGCGGAGCGGCGAATAGTTGCGCGCATTTTTTTACTACTAATTGCCGTCGGCGATTCTCTCTCTTACCTTTTTTGCTGTGTTTCGAGCTGCAGTTTTGTTTAAGAGCCGGTCTCACAAGGTTTCAACGCTCCAGATTTTTTCTCTCGTGAAAATGCGAAGGTACTTGTTTTTTGCGCTCGACTGCAACGAAGCTTCTAAAATATAATAAGCTCTTTTCCTATCGGCGAGATAATTTCGTAATCGCGTTGCGTTATTTACCAAGTTTAAATCTGCCTAAGCTCTCGACGCGCCGCTAACTCGATGCAAAAGTTATAGTAGCTGATTAACTCGCAGCAGCAGAGCAGCAACGTTGGGCGAACTTTGCCATCGGGCTATCGAAAAATTTTCCTCGCCCAACGATTGTTTCTCTCTCGCTATATACCCTTAGCGAGTTGTTCTCGTTAGTCTTGATTTACGGGGCTCACGTCGCGCTTGCTTGCATTCAACCCTTCTGCTCTTTTTTTTCCGAGCGAATAACATAAAATAGCCCCATCCACGACGACGGCGACTTTGTTCGGACTCAATTAAAACTGCTTTTCTTCCGCGTAGCTGCTCAGGAAACTTTTCGACGCTGCTTTCGTGTGTATATATATATATACCGTCGCCGTTCTTCCACGACAGCTATAACCGTCGTTGTGACACTGTATAGTGTGTATATGTATATACACAGTTCTAGCAGAGGGTTGATAATAGCCCGCACTGCTCGTGCTGGCATGCACACAAACAAATATTATTCGAGAGAGCTACTACTGCTGGCTGGCTTTTGCCTGGACCGACTCTGTACACTTTTCTTCTTTATAATGATTTTGGTTGTCTATGGAGCCGGCTTACTTGGCAGAGTTGCTTTGATATACCAGATACATTTGGTTGAAGGGCTATACAGTTTATTAAACAAATTAAAGCCTGATCATACCGTTTTGACAAGCGTTGCAGCGATAGAAGTTACAGTGTGTATAGTACTGGTCTGGGAACGCTCCTGCAACACTATTAGTTACTAACTAATTTTACGAGCACGCATATTGTTCGAAATTGAATTCCGCGCCCAACAGTAGTTACCCCGGACCTTCCAGAGAGAGGGAGAGTCGTGTACGTGCTTCGGAACCCTTAAAACAAACTCTCTCTCTCTCTCTCTCTCTCACTTCCGCGAAAATTGCAACGGATTCTTCACAATTTTTCAGAGCGAACCATACTACTATTGCTCATTCATTTTTCCAGAGTCGTACGCAGAAACCGCATTCCTCGCTTTGTATACCAGTCTCTCTCTTTCTCTCTCTCTCTCTCTCGTACGTGTATACGGGCTTCAGAGGGAGTCGAACTATCTATTCCCGCGTGCGCTGTACAGAGGAGACAAGAGACTAATGCGATAGAAGTGTACACAGAGAGATAGAACGAGAGAGACTCTGAGCACAGTGGCTTTGCAGCAGCAGCAGCAGCGGAGCAGCACAGGCATAGTGCTACTATATTTGCTACGTAGCGTAACGTTAGGCTTGCCGCGCCAATGAGCTAATCAAAGGGGACGACGAAGGCGGCGGCGGCGGAGGTTCGAATGTCGGTATGCTGCGCGCAAACGAGGGGAGAGTGAATGACTGCGCGTAGGCGCGCGCGTGTGTGTATGTATCGCGTTTATCGCTGCGCGAGAAAGCCGAGAGGCAAGCAGGAGTGTCGATGCTCTTTATGCGCGCGCTGTACGGTGTTATGTGCTGTGCACCGAGTGATGCATTGCGTTGTGCTGTTCTCTGAGGCTGCGCTGAGTATAGGTACTGAGTATTCATTCGTTGGACTGTGTATTGATGAGGTGGAGAGTTTTATGTAGTTGAGTGTAGGCGTTATATAGGTATACGAGATTAAACTTTGGGTTTTACGGCGATTTGAATGGTTTAGGGTCTTGTGAAAAAAAATCGCTACTCTGACGGTGACTGTTGAGCGTATGATAAGTAGTGTCGAGAATTAGTCCCAAGAATAGTAGCCGTGAAATGTGAAACACTTTTGGACTGGTCTACTTTTTTCCCTGCCCTTTATAGCTGTCTGTAGTCTCTGACTCGTGACGATAGGTGGCGCATGGATACTTTTATTTTCTCCTCATCGGAATCTTCGCACCGAGTGAACTTATAGCGGTGTGTCACCTAGGCCAAAATCGCTTTGTTGGGCCTATACTGCTCATGCCGTCCACTGCACTGGGGCTGCTCAAGCTACAGCTGCTTTCAAGCGAGCTGCATTTTAATGCCATAATGGCCTTTCCCCGTGTCCTATTACATCGAATATCGACAAATTACGAATATTCCAGGCTTTTCTCAACGAATACCCTATGAGTCCTTAATACGGTTGACTCCTTACCGTATATATAAATCAAAAACCAATCGCGTATATAATTATCCATTTCCGATTATCCAAAATCCTTATCAACCTATATTCTCCCTCTCCAGCACTGCACAACTTATCTACACCTCGAGAAAATAACCAACCAAAAACAAAGCTTCCTTGAAAAATCCATAAATCAAGCCATCATCAAGCGCGCATCGCTCTCTCATATCCATCCTCATCTCTTGCCCAGAACACGCGTCTTTCCTCTCCCCCCCCCCCACACACACATCGGCGCATAGATGTATCTCGCAAAAGGCCGCGATATACAGGAGAGCGTGTGTAGAGCGAGAGCTGCACGCGGGATAAGCGGGTTATTACAGCACGAGCCGCGGCATTAATTCTCCCCGAGACAATTATACACTGTATGTGTGTGTACATATAGCGAGAGGGACGTATACGGTACGGGAAAGGGATTCGCGCGCAAATTGCGCCGGTAAATTCGATCCACTCGCATTCTATGGCCGTACATTACTTGCGCTTGGAGTTATGTATCTCTCTCGTGTACACGTCGTACTACCGCCGCCGCTGCTGTTATCTGCAAGCCGTGTCGAGCTTCTTCTTTTCGCGCCAACAGCGGTATAATCGATTCCGATCCGCGCGAGCAACGAGAACAATGGCCCTTCGTCAAGTAGCGGTTTGTGTCGCGCGCGGTTGCGGCTCTCCCTCCGGCTAAAGTTGAATTATGTATATATGCGTAGCGGGAGCAGGAAATTGGGTCGTCGCGCACATAAACCACGTATATACGTGTAGTGCCTGTGACTTTTTTTTTTGTTTGTGTATTTCCTCTCTCCGATTAAATTCTCGAATTTTCGAGAGAGACGAACTTTTTCGCTGTGCGAAACTCGATATTGAAAACTGGCTCGTACGCACAGCAGCAGCATGTAACTGAATTATTCCGCCGGGGCTATACAACTACCATTTTTCCATCGAAAACTCCCCCCCCCCCTCCGCGACACTTTTCAATCATCATCGTCGCGCTGCCACTGCGTCGGGCGAGACAATGGCATTGTGCGCGATTTCCTCTCGTATATACACAGAACAACAACAGAAACAACAACGACAACTTTGCAGCCGTCGCGATAAAATTGCAGCTGCTAGAGAAAAAAGCTCTCGACTGTACAGTGCACATACACACATATATAGCACACAGGCTATACTACTCCCTCTCTTTCGTTTGATCGATGAAAATCGCCGAGTGCAGGCGGAGGTGCCAAAGATACAATCGCCGCGGGGAGAGAGAAACACGAACTCACGGCATCGGGACATTTTTCAAAGGCCTATTTCGAGGTAGAACCACCGCTGCCGCCGCTGCCGAGGAAATTAATGCGTGCGAAAGTGAGAGAGAGAGAGAGAGAGAGAGAGAGAGAGAGAGAGAGAGAGATTTCGAACTGGGAGAATTACCAAGCTACTGACCTCCGCCTCTCCTTCTTCCTCTTTATATATGCACTCGAGTTCTCTCTTGCGTTAATCAATTTGTGAATTATAGTTCGTACGCCCGGCCATTAGGTCCTGCGCGTATATGCACGTGTACTTAAGTGAATTGATGTATGTCGAATGTGTTGCCTTAGAATTTGAGACTGTTATCAGTGGTAGAATAATTGTTTGAGATGATTCGTTTAGGGAAGCGATTTTTCGAAAATAACTTTTAATAATTAGACGCAGAAAAATATTCGCCACATTTGCGGTGCACCAACATATGCAAAATTGGCTGTTGTAGTACCATCAAGCACGAGTATACACCGCAAAACAAAACAGTTTTGGACTAGTCTATACCTATCGACGATAGAAGGCGCAAAGGCACTTTTTCTATTTTCTCCATCAGAATCTGCGCGCTGAGTGTACATATAGTGGTGTATCAAAATCGCTTTGATCAGACCGTTCATGCTATAACTGCTATGGCAGCTTGATTGAAATCGATTCGTTTAGTATAATTTTTTGCAACCATTTTCCTTCTGCCAGACTGTGATATTAGCATAGTAATTGATTCGAAAGCTCGATTCTCAAGCGTATAATTTCATGCAAATTAAAACCCGCAAAAGTATCAATTCCCTCGATAAAATCCCAATAAAAAAGCACAATCTCAATACTATACATCACGGAAAAATGAAATCCACACGCAATTTCACCCCGGGCAGAAAAAAAAACCACCCCATTAGATTATATATCCCCGCGGCACGTCGTCAATTGCCGGATGATAATATACATCTGAGCGCTTAAACCCACTGCTCTCGCGGAAAACGATGCAGAGATAAAGAAGAAAAAAGAAAAAAATTCATTAACTGCGCGCAATGGGAATTCTTATCTCGGCTGCTGCTGCTGCTGCCGCTTATTCTCGGTCAACGAGCCTCCCCCGCATAAGAAAAACTCGGCCGGGGTATGATGAAGACGCTCGAACGAGAGGAAAGAAGGATATCTAGGAAAGAAGCTCTCCTTCTGCTCAGTCGAGAGCCGAGAGTCTGCATATTCCACGGGAATAGGATCGAGACGGAAGCCATTAATGGCGATGGAAAATTTAAACGGAGAAACTCTCTCTCCTTCCCCCGGGGAATATACCCGTCCGAAGTTTGCCAATTCCATACACACGCGCGTGTACACAGATCCATTGTGCGCAAGGTCAGCTTCCGGTATACGTTATAGTCAACTGCTACTACGGCAAAGTGCCTCAATCTCTTTGCTGCTGCTACTGCCGGAGAGAAGAAAGCAAAAAAAGCGTCGACGACGTCGACTTATAGGGGCGGCCGGAACTGGAGCGAAAAAGAGAGGCCCTTTTCTTCTTTGATCGAGCTGGCGCCGCGCTCCAGTTCTCTCGCGCTCTCGAAATTTGAATTCTCTCCACACGCTACACCCACACATATACTACACACCCACGCGCGCTTATACATAATACTCGTGCTCTTGGATTAAAAAATCGCGCGTTCCAGGGAAAAATTTTCCGCGCGCGCTGCAATTTATGGGGTAGCGCGCGTAAAAATGAAGCGCAGGATGAGACCCGATAAATCGTCGGCCGTAAAGCATCGTTAAGGAAGCTGCGCGAGCGAATTTTTTTTCTCTCTCCTTATTCCACCCCCACACAGCAGCGGGTTTTATATGTGAAACACACGGCCAGAAGCAGAGGAAAAGATAAAGTAAAAGAGAGAGAGAGAGAGAGAGAGGACCTCAAGTGTGCGACAGCCTGTTTATGGCGCGAAAGCCTCTTTATACTGTACCAGAGGTGATATCCTCTCGCCTGCACGACAACGCGCGCGCGCGAGGATGTATAAAAAAGTGTAAGAAAAACTGCTTTAGCCGGGCCGAGAGAGGCTCTTATGTGCGCCCCCGTCGACGACGACGACGTCATACTCTTGGAAAAAGGCGCTAATGTTCTATTTGAGCGATAAAATTTTATTTTGTTGAAGAAAGAGAGAAAAGTGTGTGGGTGGGTTCTTGGCTTCTTTCAGCGGAGCTTTTTACTCTCCTCTGCGAGCGAGGGTCGAGTGAATAATATTGGATTAGGATTTTTTTTTCGGAAAATGCTGCGCTTGCTAATTTTCAACTCTTCTTCTCAATTCGGTGCAGTAAAAAGTCCTTACAATTGAAGCGAAGCTTTTTTGTATAGTAGTAAAAATATTTAGCATTCCAAGTAGAGACTGTACTTATTCAAGATTTTGAATAGAATCCCGCGCGCTCTTTTCTCTCCCGCATAGTCCCTTTCTCTGCGCAAAGCTAGGCTCTCACAATATAACCCGACTCTGAATTTGAAAATCATTAGTCTGGTATTACAATGCCATATAGTCCTCTTATTCCTCTAAAAAGCTCTGCTCGCTTTCCAAAGAAGAATCGCTTCACAAAGATCTACTCCCGATAAATCCTTCTCCGATTTCCAAAAGCAGATCCGACGCGCGCCGGAAAAAGCGACTTCTCTCTCTCTCTCTCTCTCGGAAAGTTCGCATTAATTAATCGGCCAGTCAGCAGTAACAAGCCAAATGAATGCAGTGGCTCTCTATATATACTACTACTACTACTACTACAAGCTCGCCGCTCAATCGAAATCCTCTGGACGTATACAGCTATACAAGCTGCAAAAGAAAATAAAAGCCTCGTGGAATTGAATGCAGAGCGGCAGCGGCGACGGCCAATACTTGGAAAACTCGTTATAGAAGGATGATCGGTGTCGCGAGTTTCCTCCGATTACTCTTATTCAGTACGATCCAGCCGGCTCTCCGCTTTTCTTGTACATCCCTATTTGGTTGCTAGCTTGCTGCTGCTACAGCTCAAGGTGATCGTGAATCGCTAATGCGACCGGCCAATCGCAGGATATTATCTCTCTCTTTCTCGATGTTTATATAGGCAGAGTATCGGCAGTGTATATATGTGTGTATGAGTACGAGAGGGATATTTTCGAGTCGATTGCCTCGAGGGAGAGAAGAGAGGAAGAAAGAGGGTATACGCGATGCGGCTTTTTTTTGCGCAACAGAGAGAGGGAGAGCTTTCGATTATGCGTGTATGCGGCGCACGGATCCGAAGCCGGCAATTTATTCACAGCGCGGTTGCTGCTGCTGCTTTTGCATTTCTTTCGCTCGATGCTGCTGCCGCTGCTGTACCATCGGGACTTATGGGCTTATGTTTTACTACCAACGGCTGCATCCGCCGCTTCTCGACGTTTTTCCTTTTCTGCTTTCGTAATTCTTCTTTCTCGTTTCCTTTATTCTTTTCCCTCTCTCCCATGGCAGCAGCAGCAGTAGTAGTGCTCGTCCTGCTACTCATTGCTGCGAGAGGAGGTAATAGAAAGTTTTGTTCGATAAGGCGAGCGCACGATGAAATTTATACCTCAGGGAAAAGGCGCGGAGTGCGACGAGAGAGCAGAGGCATTCTCGACGGGATCGATCTTACATTGAGAGAGACGTGAGCTTTGCTGTAGCGAGAATTTTACAAATTACTCGCGGCATTATGGAATTCGCTCTTTGCGGGGGATATGAATTGTGTGTGGCTTGGAAGCAAGATAAGATGAGCCCACTTTTCGCGTTTTTTTTTTTTTTTTTTTT
>CM053168.1:10444837-10497338 GCA_012977825.3 Pteromalus puparum | reverse complement strand
TTTTTTGGTTTTTTTTTTTTTTTTTTTTTGAGAATGTGAAAAAGGTTTATGTTCTAAATTATCTGCAAGTTCAGGAAATTATCTCCTTAAGACACAGAAAATAAGCATACAAAAGACGATACTACTTTTCCCAATCCAACATAAATTCCTCATACATTAGCCACTCGGTCCGAATCACCGGGCGTAAACGTAAAATACACACAATTATGAATTTACGATCCACATTCCTGCTTGTATAAAACAAAGCCCTGTGTCGCCGTATTATTTACGAGCTGCACACGCATGCACGACAGACACTGCGTGCGCTCATTGCTTTTTCATAATCAACCCAAAGCTTCAGCAGGTGCATTCGACAATGCTCGCACGAGAATTATCAGCAAGAGAGAGAGAGAGAGAGAGAGAGAGAGGGCTTGCGAATATAGCAGTGACAGGCGACCACAGCGCCATTTCGGGTGCGCCGATCCGTCAGCCAATCGTATAGTCGAGCCGCGTCGGACGCTCCATTAGGCGCTTCGGGGGGTCGTTGGTTCCAAGAGGTATAAGCGAGATCATCCTCCCGCACATCCTCCCCGCTTTCATGATTAATGCATTCAACAACCTCTCTCTCTCTCTCTCTCTCTCTCTCTCTCTCTCTCTCTCTCTCTCTCTCTCGCAACCGGCCAAACTGACAGCCGTCACGGACTGTACGCCTCTGTATATACTGCTACACTCTATCTCTCTGTCTTTCAAGCGGGGATATCAAGCGATGGGTATAACGAAAGAGTTTCATTTTTTTTCCACATCGAGTCTTGAATTTCAATCGTTGTGTACGGCAAAAGGCGCTTCGAGAGGGCTTGACCGGTGAACACGGGGGAAAAATAGAAACGGCACACGCGGACAAGCGCGCAGAGTTTGGAATCAATATTAGCATACAAGCTCGTGTGTTGTGCGGCGGAAAAATCTGCGCTCGTTCGATATAACAGGGGAAAAAAGTTCCGAGCTGATAAAAACTGAATCCTCTCTTTTTTTTACAATCAACGATGGAATATTACGAACCGCGCGTGCGAAATTTCGTATTCGAACCCCATGATCAATTCTTTCCAGTCACAGCGCATCGCCACATATATAATACAAGAGAGGGTCAGAACACACTCCGTCCCGCAGACATCAGAGTCATCGAACTATATACTTGACGGCGGATGTTCCGGCGTGTCGCCTCGTATATCAGCGACTTGTCGAACGCGCTGCCGGCAGTAAAGTTTAACGATGCCGCGTCGCGTGCAAATCGCGAGTCCTCTCTTCCTCGTGTAAAAGCGCCGCGATCCAATGAAAGTCAATCCAACCGTAATGTACCTATACTGTTAGACAAACGCACTACAGACCGTTTATTTTTCCTCGAAAGTTTTTAATGTTCATTATATAGTATTATAGAGTTATAAAAAAAATTCAGTGCTGTACTGCGTATGAAAAACATTTACATTCCGCTGAAGTCGGCTGTATTTCCGAAGAGCGTTTTACGGCGCCTCGAGAGTACAGCGTGGAATAAAATAGCGCGGTGTGGCGCTCCTCAACAATATATTCGGTTTTATTGTTTAAAACAACTTTTTTTCTTTCCCATAATACGCGTGTGCGGATTATATATGAACGAAAGTTTTTACCCAAGATTCGCCGCGTCTTTTGTATAAAATTAAAATTAGCATATCCCAAAGAGAGAGGTAGAGGATCCATCTTAACGGTCGTTTTGTATCTGATAAAACACACGGTCTAAATATAGTGCGACTTGCGCGCTTGTGTATGTGTGTATGTGTGTAAGCCCCTACTTCTCTCGTCCTTTTTACACCTCGTATATGGGTATCCGGGCGTAATTTACAGCCGTCGTTTTTATCAAGTCGCGCGCGAGCGAAAGAGAAACGGCCGCTCGAGATTGCCGGCTGCTCGAAATTTCGTCCTCGGCTTGGCATTGTTATTACGCGGTGTAAAATCGATCGAGCTCTCTCTCTCTCTCTCTCTCTCTCTCTCTCTCTGCGTACACAGTCCGTATATAGGGTGTATAAACTTCCGACACGTGTTACTCGCTATGCGCGCGGGAGATCTGCGCGACGGCTTCTTTCCGTCGCGGGGGAAATTTTAACGAAAATTAAGCGCCTCTATCTCAAAGGGTTTACAGCTCGAGTTGGAATTCCTTAGTCGCCTGTGTGACGCGCGCGTAGAATCTCCCCTCTGCCAGAAAGCTCGTTTTCTCTCTCACTCTCGAGCTTATACTTTCCGGAATCACAGCTGCAGTCGAGATTACGCCGGAGAGAAAAAATTTTATACCTCTCTCTCCCCGGAAGATATATGAATTTTCGCGACTTGATTAGCGAGCGCCGTCCTTCTAGCAGCAGTAGCGGCAGCGGCGACTCGTAAAAGTGACAAATAATCCAAGGGGAGCTCGCGTATTTATAGTCGCGCATCGGGAGCTTTCAGCAAGCTCTCGATATATGATCCATCGGCGAGCGCGCGAGAGAGAGAAAAAGGTCGCGAGCCAAAGTTGTGATAAATGATGGGAGATTTACGAGTGCAGCGCTTTCGCGCGTATATACGTATATATATATATATATATACACACGCATGCAGTAGTGGACGTGCAGGGCGGATAAAACGGGGTGGGTAGAGATGTATATACGTAAACCGCGGAAACTCCGGATGAGGCCATTCGTTCGGCTGCCGGACCGCAAATTGAGCAGTTTGTTTCGCAAGAGCGAGAAAGGAAATGACCGTTCCATCTCGATCCTTCCCCCTCTCTCTCTCTCTCTCCTCCTCCTGGCTGTAGTCTGTATAGTATGTAGTGGGATTCAATTTTTTTTTACTCCAAAGCTCCCTCTGTTTCGCCGTACTCTTTCGATGGACGGATAAATTCAGCCCAGCGGCGTTAATTTTACTTTCGCGCGAGAGCGCGGGTTAAGCATTGCCGCTGGGGAACCATTCCCGGGAATGTGCTCTCGATTATGCGCTGCGGGAATGGTGTATTGAATGCCCCTACCCTTATAGTATATATACCAGGAGTTAATTTTACACGGCTTCGCGTATAGCCACGGGAAAATGTGTTAATTTTCTCTCCCTTTTCCGCGAGCGTCGTCGTAAAAATATTGCTTATTACACTGTAATTCTATATATCTCTCGGGAAAAAACTCGGAATGCGAAGTGGCCTTCGAAAATTTTAGCCAAGAAATTTCGCGCATTAAAGAGACGCGACGACGCTTCAGCCGTAACTTTAAATTGGCCGGCGCAATTACTCGCGTAAATCGAATAATTTTTCAACCCGCGCACGGAAAGTATAACGAGAGGCAAAAATGTCAAGCCCCAATTTCGTCGCCCCCTTTTTCTCAGAGAATATATACCACTGCTGCTGCCACTGCTACTGCCCGGAGGTGTATTATTAATTTCCATCTGCAGCTTCTCTCTCCTCCTGCGAAGCCCGAGGGACCATTTGAGAATAGTCAGGAAAAGTCATGTTTATTGAACGACGCGCGCGGGTAACGTGAGCGGCAGCGGTGCGGATAACGTGTCGGTGCGTGGGAGGATGTAGGAGGTATAAAAATATATGCGATGGAGGTATATAGAGCCGTGAGGGGTATAATGCTTGCGATGGAAATTGGAGCTTTTTGTGTTGCGAAGGAGATCGGAAGGTGATCTTCTTGCTGAAAGCTGTTTTTGCAATTTAAATACTGGAATAAGCTCGGACGGAGAGTAGAAGACATGGTTAAAGTATGTTCAGCACGGAACGAGAGCTTTTAATTAATTTTCTCGAGGGTAAATCCTTTATCTCGTTATTCTTTCATTTCAAGAAATCTTCCAATACACCTCGAGGCATTATCTCTATCGCGGCTTGATTTACTCCCGAAAATACATCCAATCCGTCTCCGCATCAGTCTTAAACTCAGACACACACACACACACACACACACACACACACACACACACATCAGTCGCGTTCTCAAAGAGGACACAACAAGCCTTCCCGAGAACGAGTAGCAGTAGTCTACGACGCACTGTCTCGAGATTCCTCGCACGTCGCGGATATACCGTCTGAGCCAATCTTGACAGGACGCAACCCCTACCCCGTTGGCTGCAGCTCCATGTGTCCCTGATCCTACGGAGAATAGCGTGACGTTTATCCTGTCGCGCGTCTTGGCTCTCGTAGAAACACGCTAAATTATGTCGAGTAGTGTGCCGTTTCCGCTGCGCCTAATTTATTTCCGCGTCTTCCAGCTATATATACGAAAATTTCCTGAGCGAATCGAAAATCCGGCCCCCTAGCTGTGCTTTCTACCCCCTTCTTTCTTGTTTCCTCTCTCCTCCCTCTCGCGAAAATAGACTTTATCAAAGACTTAATGAGAATTCTCCTCCGCGCATATATATACATGCAACGGCGGCTGTTCTCTCGACGCCGGCGCTTATATCCTCCTTTGATCTCCTTCGCTGGCAAGTGAATTTCACGCTGCAGCCATTTGAATTTACTTTCGGCCAAAGATCGCTCCCTCTCCCCCTCTCTCTCTCTCTCTCTCTATCTCTCTCTCTCCTTCTCTCTGCTCTGGAAGCGGCTCAAAGAAAACCGCAAGTCCGCGCGCGACGAAGGGGTGTGGGATGTTATAGCACATCACTCTGTATACCAGAGCGAAAAAGAAGGAGGAACAAAGGCTGGCGTGTTACCGGCTACTAGAACAGCCATTATGCACTCTTTGCCCAGCCGACTTCCTCTTTTTTGCGCTTCGCTTATACATATACATATACATATACTCGCACTACACACCAAGCGGGTGAGATAGAGACGTTTACGACTCTGGCGCTGCTCTCTAATTACGCGCCAGCACGATATCTCTGCAGCGCTTTTTTTCCGTTGTTGCGCGCGCGAGAGAGAGAGAGTGGAGAGAGCGATAAAGCCTGCATATATACTTTTATCGGCGTGTGTGTGTGTGGAAATTCGCGGATAATTGCCCGGAAAAACGAATTTTCACGGCAGCTCGTGTGAAGGGACTCCCGCAGCGGAAACGGTCTCAGATTAAGTCGAGAGAGAGAGGGAGAGAGAAGATCGTAAATCAAAGAGTATAGAGCTTGCAGCTACAATAATCATTTCGCGCTTCTTCGCACACACACTTCGATTAATTTTCCGTCGCGAAAATGTATACGCGTAAATCAAGAGAGCTGCGTATACGTATATAATTATATAACAATAATACACTGTACAGGCATCAGCGATGGCTGTCGATCAATTACGAGCCATTGTTCCAAACCCTCATCGAATTCCGTGTGTTCAGCACGCAGACGGCTCAAGAGCGTAGTGCCTCTGAAGAGAGTCTGTCTCTCTCTCCGAGACGACGACGCTTCTTTTTCTCTCTCGACGAGCGCGTGACATCGAGTGACGTGCAATTCTCTCCCCGCGCGACGATCCTTCCTTTCTCTCTCCCCCGCACTTTTACTACGCCTCGTACACGATAGTAAAGCCTACGTACGAGCTTGCGCTTCTGTCAAGGGTCGTATCATACGTCGCGATCATTCGTCTTGTTTGTAGACCTTATATACGTTATATATTTGTCGGATTATAAAACTGAAAACGATATTACACGTCTAAGGCGCGCCGAATACATATCGCTTCGATTTGCCAGCCGGGTGGCGTTTAATACGAAGGAGAGAAGGAGATGATAGTGGCGGGTTATATCTCCGGCTGTCCTGTATAACCGGGAGCATAGCTAGCGACTCTCCGTCTCTGCCGGCCGGCTTCTTAATAGAGGCTGTGTCGAGATTTATCGCTTTCGCGACGCTACTGCGCTGCTACTGTGCAGCCTTACGTATACGCTGTGTGTGTATGTGTACAAAGGAAGATTATATTTCGCCGGTGAAAGTTTGTACAATGTGCCATAATCGATCGTTACTCCTACTTCGCGAGAGCTTTCGATTGTTAGCGTCCGTTAATTTTTAACGTCGTGTAGAAAGCTACCGCGTATACTATCATCGCATCGCACCGTTTCCTCGATACAAAGCTATATACAATACAATGTATAATAACAACAACACGCCTTAACGGAGAAGGGTCTCAATCGGCTGATCTAGCTCGTGTAATCCCTCCGGTAAGCTAAGCGCATCCGCAAAAAATCTTTTCACAAGACACAGTCTCCTTCCACCCCCGCGCTTTATATACATATATAATGTGTATAAGCCGATTCGACTATAGACTCTACATAGCACACCAAGTCTCGTATCGGTCGATTCGCAGGCATCGCGTCTCTCAAGATTAATGCTCTCCTCTACGGCATCCTCCTTCACCGCTCGTTATACAGTAGAGAGAGATCTATATAGAGTGTATACCCCGGCGCTAAGGCGATTACGATTACGTCGGGAAGCCATCGTCCAGAGATATCTTCTCCGTCGTAGTCTTGGCTCTTCTCTTCACGTATGGAAGCTGTGTATGCGCTCAGATCGGTAGTGGTATAAACGAGGCCGCGCTGGTGCACACGTGCCCGGACTATACTTCTTCAAACGTATAGCTGGCTGCTGTTCACCGGCCAAATTAAGTCGAGTCGTCGTGGCAGGGACGATACGTACGTGCGGATTGCGAATCTTTCTTCGGCTCCTTTTTATTTTACTACCACTACTGCTGCTGCTATTGGAGCTGAAAACTTTTTCCCTCTGGCGTGATTTCAACTCGACGATAAATCCCACTCTCTGCAGCACTTGCAGCCGACGCATTAACGAAGAGCGTTGGCGCGCAGTTATAGCAGCAGCTGGGATATAATATCGACGAATAATGCGCTCTCCTGCACTCTCGCCGTCGGCGTTATATAGCGTGTTGCACAATGCGCGCTTCATCGACTTTTGAAAAATCTTCGTGCGCGACGAGAGAAAGAGAAGTGTATTCTCGAAATTTCTCTCCGAGAGCTAGGTTTGCTTAGAAAATATACGATGGCTCGTTCTTGCTCTCTTGGCTTCTCTTTAGTAATTCAAAGAAAACACTTTTCCAGCAATCCCTGAACGAACGAGCTCTGCTGCGTATTATATTGTAACCCGAGACGTTTATTTAAACTTTCGAAGCTATAGGATAATTTTTTAACGAGAATTCATTCCGCGGACTTTTTTTTCCAAAGAAAGTAAGATCACTCTGCTTTCTCGTTACCACGCCTTGTCAAGCGAACTTTTTCCAGCCCGTCGAAGCATTCTCACGGCGCGAACATACGTGCGCGCACGTCGCCGCCGCCCGTAAATTCGCTGATCCAGCTATGAGAAATCGCCGCCGCCGTGGAACTGCTGACGATCGCGCCGTGAAAATCTCCGCTTTGCCCTTTTCCGAATTCGATAAAGCGGCCGACCTTCTTCCATATTATATCCGGAAAAGGCCGATATTTTTTCGCGACGATTTTTCGTCCTACTGTTCTCCGCGTGAATTAGACTCATCTTTTGAGAAAGAGAGATTATGCAGCTTTATGTACCCGCAATAAAGCCGCAGTAGAGAATACGAGTGAAAAAGAAAAAGCGAAAGTGAACAGATTGAAATCGCGGAAGAGAGCTCGGAAGAGATCCCTGAGGAGTCGCACGTTATCTTAATTTCGGAGCGGCTTCTCTTTTTGCGGGGGCGGAACGACAGAGTTAACGAGCTGCCGGATTACAGTGTATAATAAATATAAGCGTTTTATGGGCTGCGTATATGGATTCGCAAGTTTTTGTTTCGCATCTCTCTATACTCGATATATTCGCTAATTTTCGTTCAATACATATATTATATGTAACGGTGCGTCTGAATAAATAACGGATTTCGCGCATACGGTTATACGTTGATTATAATTTATCACGAACACACACAGTCATCAGGGCGTGCAATTAACAGCAATAAATTCGGCAATACGAGCAACATTAAACCAGAGCAGCGACGAGACGGGAGGTCAATCTGCGAGCTGAAATAAAGGCCGGTAATCACGACGCCGAATGAAATATAATTATCGATCAACCGGCAATCAGATATATAATATCTGCATTATTCACGAGAGGATGTACGTATTATAAAGGAAAGCCCGTCAGTATAATTATACAACACACACGACCTCGTCGCCGCCGCTGACAAATCGAATAATTAGTCACTATTTATAACTCTATAAAAATATTTCTGCACTACTTACTCGCCCAAACTGAATTTCCCGCCAAAATAAAATAAAAAAACCTCGACTCGCTCGATTATAGTGAATTAAGGCTCCCAACGAGTCGTCAACTTCCGGTATTGCGTATAACGCTATCATTTAATAGCGCTTACCTGTCCGCGTATACACGCGGGCAAAATGGGAATTCGATTGGCGCTCGGCGTAATGAAAAATCGCGCGAGTAATCGAATTCGCGTCAGGCGGCGGCGGCGGCGGCGGCGCCCATTCAAAACGCATTGAAAAGCCTGTCCCGAGTCATATTACTTCCCTCGCTGGCTTCGTGTCTGCCCTACACTGCTGCAGTTGAAAAACAAAGAATAATATTACTCTCCGTATACGTTCGACCGTCGTTATTCGCATTGCTGCGTTTGTATGTCTCGAGTTGTGCGCGCAAACTCGATATGAAATTGCGCGAGAGCGAGTTATGAATCATTTTCATCGATTTCAACCTTTTAATCCGTTTCTTTCTCTTTCTCTCTGTTGCAGAATAAGAGCGCTACGAGAGGATCGTCCATTAACGTCGCGAGCAAGAGAGCCGCTGCAGCGGATTTTATAACTCTGTACTTGAAAGGTAATTTCGAATTAAATATTTTACTAGCGTTATGCGATACTTCTATTATAATAAGGGAAAAATCGATAGTAGGGACTTCAAACGCGCGCAGTTATAGCATGAGCGGCCGAAGTAGCAAAGGTCATGAAATGAGACAGTTTTAGCATTGGTGGCACACCACTATATCTATAGACTCAGCGCGCAGATTATTGTGAGAGAAATGGAAAAGTGTCTATGCGCCACCTATTTTTTCCTGTCACAGATACAGAGGAGTTTAGGCGGTGACGAAAGGGCCAGTCCAAAACAGCTTTGGTTTTGGTAATCGATATAGCTACCATAACATAAGTATCAATAATATTATTACATGTCCTTTTTAGAGTAGGATCCGAGTAAAAGAGAGATATGCCATTACTGTGTACACACACTGTCCTGTGCTCAGCTTCGACGCCGTAAAAATCATTCGCTGCACTCGAATTATCCTCGACCGTGCAGTAAAGGAAAACTATATTGCCCTAAGAGATATTGTTAGAGAGAAAGAGTCGGTAACTACAAATTAGACCCTATAAATCGCGAGCGAGCGAGAGAGAGAGAGAGAGAGAGAGAGAGAGAGAGAGAGAGAGACATTAAACGGGCCGGCTATATAGCTCTGGTATTAATTTAAAAGCTCGCGCCGTAGTCCTCTTTTCGTTAAACTCGTTTCTTATGTATTCATACACGTGCACACAGCGTCTTACGTGAATTATCCGATTTTTAGCTGCTAATAGCTCAACTTTCTCGAGCCACCTACTACGCGCCTGCATATATGCAAAGAGAATATTAATAACCCAAGCGTTGGCTACCGGCATTCTATGTCCCTCCTTTGGTTTACAGTAGCGCGCGGCTTTTTACGTAAGCCGCGAACGCGGCCGTTAGCCGTAAACTGCACCGATAAACAACAACGGCGCGAGCTTTTTGTTTTACGTTTACCTATATATATGCTACGGTTAACGACAGCATGTATAGCTGCAACGACGACGGCGAAAAAAAAAGTACACGCGTACGTGCGGGAGGCCGTTTCGTTTTCATTACCCGAGTACTTTACCCCCCCGGTGTCGTTAAACGCACTCGTGGCCGATGTACCTATGGGAAGAAGTAGAGAAAGTCCGCTTAATAACCGGCCATTAGCTCGTTCACCGGCTCTCCGAAAATCGCCGAGGAAAGCTCCTCGAAAATTCAATTACGGCTCGCCAGCCTCTTGCCGATATAGCTATCGAATTCCTCTTCGATGCCATAGCCGCTGCTGCTGCTGCTGCTGCTGCTGCTGTGCTTCCAAAGGAAAAATGCTCCTGGTTTTTTTTTTCCGTGAAAGAGAGTACGCCTATTATTTTTATGCCCCTTCCGGCTTATTTCTACGGAGCTTTTCCTCCTTCCGCGGAATGCTTTTTCCGACTATGTCGCAAAAGAGAAAGAGTGACTTTCCGATGCTTTTTTTTTTACTCGGGGGAGCTGTTGTGTATATAGGTCGAGGGATATAAATCTCGGCTACTGTTGCTAGCTGCTACACATCGATGGACAAGGATCGCGTTTAGGCACACGGTAGACCCTGAGTCTGTTCTGTCCCCTTTTCTATACAGCTTTTCTTTTCGCTGCGGCGTTTTTATTGTCCCGACGCGGTGTATGAGATGCGGATATAAATTTTCCGTCTTAATTGGAGGAGTTTGCCTTTTTTGTCTTTTTTAGCACTCGTTGAAAATTAAAAGTTTTGCGTTTTTGATATTTAGTGGATGGAGTTTATAATGCGTATTGCCGAATCATCATAGATAAAGGAAAAGCTTCAAAAAGCAATTCCCCCCTAAGTTCTACAGGAGTAATGGTTATCGCAGTTACAGGTCTCGAAATCAATGACGCGTCGCGCACTAACTTATTAATAGATGCGCGCGCAAACCCCGATCTCTCCCTTTATCCGTCTATCGGCGCTAGCGCGAAGCCATTCGGATCGAGTACCTGTGTACGCAGTTACTAAAACCTAACGACTCGCGCTCCTCGTCGTAGAATTCGTTTTAGGGTACATTAACTCGCCCCGCGTCGTTCTCCCAGCTTACGCTGCGTATACCTATATACACCGCGATACACATCGCTGCGAAAAGAAACCCCCTCGTCATTACGCACAAAGCGCGGGAACCGCGTATACACACAAAGAGAATAAAAGTCATCGGTCGTCGCGGATCGTGAAAAATTGAGTATTCCCGCGGTATGTATATAAGCTATACATAATACCCACTACGCATCAGAGAGAAGTTCGCGAGCGCTAGTCATTAGCGAGAGTAATGGCAGATCGGAGAGAGGAAGAATATAAAGCTATACGACTGTGGAATTGGAGAGAAAGAGAGCGGTGCGCGAGTCATATCACGGAATGTCACTCTCTTATTCGGTGTATAATGGTGCGCGCTTTCAGTCGGCTGGCCTCTCTCTCTCTCTCTCTCGCATCAGCTTTGTACGAGGATCAGACAATAACGCGCTGCTGCTGCGGCTCTCCTCTGTAGATTATTATCTGGAGAGCAGAGAAGCATAGTATATAGTATATAGCGCACGATGACGTCGATAAGATGCAGCAGCAGCAGCAGTAGTAGAGAAGCTTTTCCCCCAGTGACTTTTTGCGGATGACAGGCACGTATAATGGGATTTTTGTTTGTAAATGACCGGAAGAGCGAATTAAGACGGCTCTGAAAAGCCCGCGTGCGCCGCAGAGCCGTGGTATTATGCGCGAGCCGAGCTCATTACCCTGCAGCGGAGATCCTTGCGAGAGAGGAAGAAAGGAGAGACGATCTCTTAGTGCAGCGTGAGGAGGTATGTTCACGGATACATTCTTTGTGTGCGCGATCTCGACTCGAGCGCCAATTAAGTGAATTATAGGCGCTTTCTTGCGGAGGAGGATTTTTCCTTCAAAGTGCGCGTAACTGCGCGTACAGGAGCAATAAAACGAGGGGGGAGTGCGCGCGCGAAATTTCCGGAAAACTTGAGAGAGAGAGAGAGCGTAAAGTCGTCGGGGGATACGTAGCATTATGACGCTTCCTCCTCTCTCTCTCTCGCGTGCGCATTACCATGGAAATTGTTAACCCGAGTTTGAAATTAGAACTTCAAAACGTTATACATGTTCGCGAGGAGGTATTATTAATGTGTGCGAAGACCGGGTTCGTATTATAATAATAAAGTTCGCGGAAAATTTTACGCTGCGTTCTACACAAAATCGCGAATATTATGAAAGAAGAGGAGAAAAGGAGGATATTATAATAGATAAAAATCGCGCGTTCGCTGAACCAAAGTTCGAAAGCGATCTCCGCGCGCGTAATTCCATGAAGCAAAAAGCTAAGTGCTCCGAGAACAGAAAACTCATCCTGCCGAAGAAGAAGACAACGAGAGGAAGCGGCAGCCTTTCTATAGCAATTATTACACCGACACGACGCTCTTATCTCTCTCCGCCCGGCTTTCCGCTCGGCTTTCCGCTTCATAAGTCAACTTCCCGGTATACACACTATATGCACAGTACGAAAAAGCTCTCGACCGGATTTAGCCGTCGTTCGATTAACACGTCGGCCCGTCGACTATATACTTTCTGTTCTCTATGGCGTAACTCAGTCAGTGCTCCTCTTGGTAAAATCGCCTCCCAAGTTTATCGGGGGCGAGCGCGCGGGCGCAATCGTAATTTACGGGTGTGCTTAATTACGCGGCAGTCGCTAATGGAGTCGAGGCGTCGTCGTGAGTTTGATTCAAAGGCGCATGCGCTCGATGAAACGAACGAGCTCACTGCGTCACACACTCACGGGGGTTATTTCAAAGGATGTAGGTACGGATTACGAATCAACGGGCGAAAGCGTTGGCGGCGCTCTGTATAGATGCCTCGACTTGATTTCTGTGTGATGCGTTGGCGAACGCTATGGGCTTTCTCGTTTGATTCGTACGGCTTTTAATTCGTCTTTCAGTATTTTTGTTGATGAATAATTTATACAAAGTGCGGGCGGTGTGTATATAGGTTTTTTTGATCTAGTCGATAATTGGATAACCTTTGAACGATCGAAGCGTCAAAGGTGGAAAGCAGATTTTTTAACACTTAATGGGTGCATATATGTGTGGTCGTCGTCGTCCAAAGCTACTCTCGCGCATACCGCGTGAGAGGATTAATTTTATCAACGCGATTTGCGTGTGCGCGCACGAATTTTCAATGAGAGCGTCGCTGATGGATGAAAGCTCTGCCAGTGAATCAAACGCTATATTATAGATATTGAAAGAAGCAAAATATAGAGTCTCGGCAACGAGTCATTCATCATTTGAATCAAACCAAGTCGAAATCCGCGGACTCGTTAAACTTCACGGGCAAATCGATGTCGACCCAATTACAATCAAGACTCGACGACGACGACGACGTCGGCTAAAAAGTCTTCCGCAAAGATCAACGCCGTGTGCTCTCCTTTTTCTCTCCGAGTCTTCTTCTTTCCCTACGAATCCGACGAGTAGCAGCAGCAGCAGCAGTGAAATAGTTTTAGTCGTCGTCGGAGTTTCTCAAGACGACGAGGCTGCACTGATGTACACTGCACCGAGAGATGCGCGAGTGGCTTCATGTAAATGCATTATTTACTCGCAATCTGCGCGCGCGAGGAAAACAATGTTTGATTAGCGAAATTCGCGACTTTTCTTCCTCCGCAGCATCGCTGCAGCCTCGTCGAGTTTTTTGTTACTCCGTCTTTGCTTTTCGAAAAAAAAGCTCGCGCATACTTACATTATTCAGGACGCAATTTTTCTTCGACTGACGGAGCTTTTTTCTTCTCCCGATCTCTCGTTCTTTTTTTTAGTTTCGTTTCGTTTCTGGAGGAGAGAAGAAGCGTGTGCTAGTACCGCTATGCTTCTTCCTCTCAGCGATATTGTCCCGAGCATTTACGCGTAACAGCTTAAACTGAATAATGTATCGCTGAATAGTGGTCCTTTTAGCGACAGTCTCTTGTATAGCTCTGGCTGCTGCTGTGCTGTTGCGTTATATAGTTGTCTGCGTGAAATTTTCCGGCGATGCCTTCTGCGTTTGAGGGCTTGAAATATTTACAGAGAGATGAGAACTGCGGGGTTATTGCGTTTGAGCGATTAGCGGGGGAAACTTTTACGATGTACTATTTTCAACGAAAGATTCTTTATGAAAGAGATTTATACTCGTTATAACGATAACGGAGCTCGGCCGAGTGCATACTTCATTATCGCAATTTTAAACTTTATTACGCTATACAAACAAGAAAATTAATTATAAATAAGGTCAGTATCGTGAAACATGCAAAGTATTTAAATTATCCAATCAACCTATGAAAATAAACTTCGTCCGCTTGGCCAATATCGAATAAGAAAATAAAACGAAAACAATCACTTCCATCTCGCACATCATCCCGCAAACAAGTCTAAAAAAGAGCACACATCCGCGTGTATCCGTTTTCGATCAGTAAAGAGCATCAGCAGCAGAGAAGCAGTTAAATTTTCCGCCTCTCGATCCGCACTCAATAATACGCTCTCGAGCCACAGCACGACTACTCGAGGGGCACTGTAGTAGCACACTACGAAAGAGGCCGCAAGAAAAATCCGAAACAATCGGAAATATTGACAGATAATAAAGCCAAGAGCAATAAGTTTATTAGATTGAAAGTTGTAATTCTCGAGTTCAATCCGGCCGCGCAGAAATAAAGCGAGTACTCGACTCGTCCTCTCTATACGTACACACACACACACACACACACACACGTCCTGCACATATCCACTGTATATCCGGTGCTGCGTCTCCGGAAAAAGGGCTGCGCTCGAAAAATGAAGAAGCTGAAGAGAGAGGGAGAAAGAAAAGAACGAGATTAATGTCTCCATTCGACACGGTTCAAGTTTTCATCTTGGAAGCCTTTCTGTGCTATACGCTGTGCAGTTGCAGGAGCCTCGTAAATAACGCGACGCCGCAGTAGTGCGCTTCTCTCGTGGCTGGATACGTTTCAATTTTTCACGGGACTCCTCCTCATCAATCTCCGCTCTTGCGCGCATGATACACGGTGGTAGCGCAGGTGCGTGTATATATGAGGTGTATACATAGCTCGCTGATTTTTTCACGCGGTGTACTCATTTGCTCCGGGGCTAATACCGACGTCGGGATTAGAATATATACAGCCCAGCCTTTTTTTCCCTGTGTGATGCATAATTCACGCGCTGATAAGATTATACTCGTATACTCTGATCCGCGAGTCTGCAAAGCCGGCTTGTGTAAATCACTGAGCGTAGTGCAAACGTAATAAATCGGGGAGACTTGAAAGGAGATGACTTTAGGTGTTGTTGCCACGCGGAAAGTGAACTGTGTGTGTCTGGTAATTAGTCGGATCGACGATGACGACTACTGTGACGCCCTCGTCACTAGAGTACATCAGCGGTTAATTTCGACCCCATCGTTCACGCACCGTATCACCGCTTGAATGAGCAACGTCGAATTCGCATCGGTTGAACGAAAAAATTGTCGAAAACTCTCGCTTATACTGCAATGCATAAATGAAAAGTTTTTTTCCCTCTCTTGAATTTCACGCGCGGCGTATATCAATATAACGCCGATCTGATTTCATGCCGGCGATCCTTTACTTTTGTTCGCGTCCGGCAGCAGCAGCAGCAGCAGCAGCAGCGCCTCTATATTCGACAATACGAGTAGAGAGAGGATGGATGAGCATACGTGGCTGCCCTCGTAAAATCGACCATCGAAATATCGGATTCTCTCGTGCCCGGCGCTCGTTTCGGCCGATGGCTTCGATTGCTGGAATTATTCCTTCGCTGCTGCTGCTATGCGTGTGTGTGTGTGTGTGTGTGTATCGGTGGAATATTTCAAGTTCTATGCGGTGTGTTTCAAGGGAAAAACCGCAGCCTTGATTTCCCTCGTATATATACGGGAACGACGACTGTTATCCTTTGAATTTTCATTACTCCTGCGAACGCACACACACGCACACACACCGTTGAAGAGAGAAAGGGCCGATGGCACATCCGATATCGTTTTAATCTCTTGCGCTATGCATTCCGCCGCATATATGTATATATACGTATATATACAGTGTGCACGAAGAGGCGAATCGAGGCGGAGCGGGAAGTTTACTTTGCCCGGGATATTGAATAATGTCAAGCATAAAAGTTTCCCGTCTTCTCTGTGCGACGCCGCCTCGAATTTGCGTGCATGAATATCTTCTCTCTTTCTCTCTCTGCGCAAGACTCATCGTCGTGGTATTACCTGCTTCTATACTACACCATTTCGCGCATTGCTGTTTGAGGAAACTTGTCATTTAACTTTTCAACAAGACTTCTTCTTCTTCTTCTTCTTCTACTTCTTGTCTGTCGTGTACTTTTTTGTTTTACTTCTCTAGCTTCAAAGGCGATATTTCAATTAATTAGATTCCCAAGACTCTTTGCGAGAGCTGATGTACGCGTGCGTGTGAGTGCAAAGTTTCCCCATAGCCGAAAGTTCAATATCCAGTTATAATGCGAGAGTAAACGGCTCGGCGAGCCACGCCTCGATCCAAAACCATTTAGAACACGAAGTGATCTTTATATACATCGTCATAGAGGGAATTTGTATGCTTACTTACGAAATCTTCACTACATTATTTCGGCGCTTTGCGAACACAAAAATTACGTAAGCTTTTATACTCCTCCGGTAATAATAGTTCTAAAAATATTATACACGCGTATATAGTTTACCGCGTGATAAAGCGAGAAAATTTATTAGCAGTTGGATAAAATATTATAGCTGCGGAGAAAATTGCTAAAGAGTCGTGTCTTCATTGCGAAAGGCCTTAATGAAGTATAAAAATAATTATAATCACGATTACGGGGACGAGGATGAGGCGCTTCTTCTCTCGTATATACGAGGGAAAATACGAATTTGCGCGCGTGTTTCTTTCAGGAGAGAAATTACCGAAGAGCCTCGAGAGTAGAGAAGCGCCTTTGCATAACGGCTCGCCTAGCGATTTTTCACCGCGAAGTATTATAAGATTCACTCGCGAATTAATAATCCTTGCGACATCGACGCACGATAATAAATACCTGCCGATCTATCGTTCATATTGCAAAACTGAAAAATGTACGTGTATATTCGCACTACTATATATCTCTCGCGCCGAGCAATTATCGAAAATCCGCGAAAGAGAAATCGCCGAATGAATGCAGTGAGAGTCACACACGGCGACGGCTCGAAAAGTGAAAATAAGTAGACGACACAGCATACACATAGAGNTTCTCTCTCTGCGCAAGACTCATCGTCGTGGTATTACCTGCTTCTATACTACACCATTTCGCGCATTGCTGTTTGAGGAAACTTGTCATTTAACTTTTCAACAAGACTTCTTCTTCTTCTTCTTCTTCTACTTCTTGTCTGTCGTGTACTTTTTTGTTTTACTTCTCTAGCTTCAAAGGCGATATTTCAATTAATTAGATTCCCAAGACTCTTTGCGAGAGCTGATGTACGCGTGCGTGTGAGTGCAAAGTTTCCCCATAGCCGAAAGTTCAATATCCAGTTATAATGCGAGAGTAAACGGCTCGGCGAGCCACGCCTCGATCCAAAACCATTTAGAACACGAAGTGATCTTTATATACATCGTCATAGAGGGAATTTGTATGCTTACTTACGAAATCTTCACTACATTATTTCGGCGCTTTGCGAACACAAAAATTACGTAAGCTTTTATACTCCTCCGGTAATAATAGTTCTAAAAATATTATACACGCGTATATAGTTTACCGCGTGATAAAGCGAGAAAATTTATTAGCAGTTGGATAAAATATTATAGCTGCGGAGAAAATTGCTAAAGAGTCGTGTCTTCATTGCGAAAGGCCTTAATGAAGTATAAAAATAATTATAATCACGATTACGGGGACGAGGATGAGGCGCTTCTTCTCTCGTATATACGAGGGAAAATACGAATTTGCGCGCGTGTTTCTTTCAGGAGAGAAATTACCGAAGAGCCTCGAGAGTAGAGAAGCGCCTTTGCATAACGGCTCGCCTAGCGATTTTTCACCGCGAAGTATTATAAGATTCACTCGCGAATTAATAATCCTTGCGACATCGACGCACGATAATAAATACCTGCCGATCTATCGTTCATATTGCAAAACTGAAAAATGTACGTGTATATTCGCACTACTATATATCTCTCGCGCCGAGCAATTATCGAAAATCCGCGAAAGAGAAATCGCCGAATGAATGCAGTGAGAGTCACACACGGCGACGGCTCGAAAAGTGAAAATAAGTAGACGACACAGCATACACATAGAGGAATGACATTGCGCAAGCTTATATATGCACAGCGTTTAGTCTCTCTCTCTCTCTCTCTCTCTCTCTCTCTCTCTCTCTCTCTCGCGCGCGCGCGCGCTCAGCGATGAATTGTTCTCGCGAGAGAGCCCAGCGTTCACTGCAGCTCGAAAGCAGTGCCGCGTGTTGCACAATCGCCGCCGTCTGACGGCACCTTTCGCACACTCAAAGGTCACCTACTCGCTTCCCGTGTATTTGTGTAGATATGTGTATATATATTGCTTCACGTATACGTTATACCGTTATAATCTCCTGTATAAACGTATACTTACCTGCGCCAGGGAGAAATCGTAAATTTACGACTCCCGACACACATACAAGAAGCTTACTATATACACATTCTCGTGCTGAGCCTCTTTAATATTGATTCCTCTTTCTCTCATATACAGTATATATACACGTGACCCATAGCACACAATGCAGCTCGAGCAAAGTTTGATTTACAGATTTCTCGAGCGAAAGAGTCGCAATCAGAAAGTTCGGAGCGGCTCGTTAGAGAAGTGCGCGCACAGCTGTGAAGCGTCGTCGTCGTCGTCTTGGCTCTTCTTCTCTCGCGCGATTGGACTTTCGAGCCTATGGCCGAGCTTTCTCTCGATCCTAATCAGAGTCGAGTAGAGGCTTCACGAGTGCGGGAGATTGTTAGTTCGCCGGGAGCAGCCGGACGCGAAGGAGTCGCTGATGCTGCTGCTGCTGCTGCTGCTGCGCTGATGAGTGGAAAAGTTTGAAATTGGTGTGACACCTTTTGGGGATCGATTGTGCGCAGCTTTTAACAGTGTTTATCTGTGTGTATGTGCGTGAGTTTCTGTGTTGATTTGTGGCCAGTGTTTTCCGCGAAGCGGTAGTAAAATCCCGTTGCTGGTGCGATAATTCGTCGGATCTGGCAAAAAAGGTATAATCATGGATTAGTTCTTCTTAAGTGAAATTCTTAGAGCGATCGATATAACGAGACTTGGTGTATTTACATTGTTGTTAAATTAAATGCACGAAGATTAACAATTAGGCGAAAAAAGTTTAATGGCATAATTTGCGTCGGCCTCCGGGGAGAGTTATTAGTCATTAGTTAAAATTATAGAGCAGTTGTGCTCTCTTGGCTGTGGGCAAGTAATTCTTGCATAAAAATTTCACCGTAAATCACGTTTATCGTAAATACAAAAATGATGATAACAGCTCGCGCGCGCGCGCGCATTATAATATTTACATTCTAATAATAATAATAATACTCCGTAATACATCGCAACTGAAATTGCATATACACTGCACGCGCTGCACTCAT
Organism: Pteromalus puparum; assembly: GCA_012977825.3. Taxonomy (NCBI): domain Eukaryota; kingdom Metazoa; phylum Arthropoda; class Insecta; order Hymenoptera; family Pteromalidae; genus Pteromalus; species Pteromalus puparum. The sequence continues at coordinate 10,478,040 of CM053168.1, read as the reverse complement.
TACGGCTAAAGCGGGAATTTCGAAATTTGTAATTCTAGCGTATTTCCATCCGCCTGCAAAATAATCCTGGCGTAAATAATTGAATTCGAAGCTCTTATGTATAATACAATCCAGGCCGTGTTAATTCAAACTCGAAACGGCTTTTAATTACAGAACAATTAGCAGCCTGACAGATGGCTAATTCGAGATGACACACACGCCTGAAGAGAAAGTGTGCACAGGCGGTCGTCTCTCTCTCTCTCTCTCTCTCTCTCTCTCTCTCTCTCTCTCTCTCTCTCTGACACACATATTATACAGTCTATAAGCATCTCTCGTAACAGACGTGGATCTTCTATCCTAAGCGAGCTCATCCTCTAATCTCTAAGTCTAATGAATAGTAATCGAGCGAATGAGCGTCGATATCAATCATCCGAGACATCTTTTCTTCGCTAATCCAATGAATCGAAGCCAAGCGAAAACTTTTCCCTCTCACCTTCTGTACACACATAGCACGCCCCGATCGATATTCTTTCCTACTCCTTGCGATACGAGATTCCGTCAAAAACGCCATAATCGATCGTCGTCCAGTCCTTAAACTGTACCATTTTTCCGTCGACGTTTATACACATGTAGCGTATAGTAGTGTGTATAGTATATTTGCTGGAAATTAAACACAGCGAAATGGATTTTCACGCTCTCGCATTCGAATCACCCCCAAGAGAGGAGGAAGTGAGACGGAGGCTCTCGTTTGTTCGCATTATCGCGTCTCCGTGCGCAGTTTACAGCCGACTTTAACGACTACTTCGTCGCTGCCGCTGCGACGTCGCGCGGATTATCCGCGAGTATAAAGCTCCGCACACACGTGCCGCGATATGGCTCGTAATTCCTCGTGGTGGAGGACCGATCATTAGTTCCGCGGTAAATCGCGGATTATGCGCTCTCTTGGCTGCTGCAGCTCGTTGTACTTCTGTGTGTTTGGCTTGCGATGATGCTGATGAAAGAAAGTCTCTCTCTTCTTCGACTCTTGTATACACTCTCTACTCGCGTCAAATTGGCGTGAAAGCAGTGCAGAGGTGCGGAGTACAACAATGCGAGGGTATTAGCTCGCGACTTTACTCTCTTCTTTGTTCCATTTGGATTTACAAGAGGAAGAGTCAAAGCCGGAACGACTTTTTGCAATTGTATAGGCTGTGCCGTGATTTACTTTTAAGAGAAAAGTTTGATGATGATTTGGTGTGTCTTAATAAACAAGCGGCTATATTGATTCGAGAGGAGGAGCTGCTCGAAATTACGCTAATGTGTGCCACTAGCACACCAATTCTGCTACGGGTAACTTCACAGAGACGCGATAATATTCTGTTTCGGTCTTCGCGAGGAGTTGTTGTTGCCTGGCTGTGTGCATAAAACACGAAGCTGGTGTGTATATAGCTGCTGCTCGCTCGTGGCGGGAATTTCGAAACTAATTTTGCGATGCAATTTTAATTCCGTAAAGTTGTGCTACGCGGATCGAGTCGTTCATTATTGCCGGTCTACTGCTGTGTGTGTGTGTGTGTGTGTGTATTGAGTCTACTGTAAATTGCGTTGTTTATTAAATACGAATATGAAAAACTGAAAACCGTTAGTGGTATATTATATTTTATTAAACGTTCGGTTTCACCATTAAATTAAAAACAAAACCACCAATCGATAGCCGTATTATCGCATTACACCAGAATTCCTCTTGCACAGCCATCCGCCCACAATTTAATTACCATCATCGCCACCGCACGAACAAAACAGAAGAAAAAAAACTCTCCATCGATACGTAACGCGAACAAACACACGCACACACACACGCGGTAAATAGCATCGAGCCAAGCCAACGATGCGCAGCAAAGAAATCGCGTTACAGCAGCGCCGCATATTCAGGAAGACCCGCGCGCACGCACATGCATATATCCTCCTATATACCTCCTTCTCTATATAGCTTTAGCTTGTTCAGCTGGCATGTTGACACTGCTAACGGCGAGTTCGCACGCGTATGTACACACATACAACGCAGACGTATAAGCCGCTCGCGTACATCCTTCCGTCCGTGTACTTTTTCGATCGTCGGGGTGGTATAGAAGCTGCCGTTGCTGCTGGTGTATCCATTATGCGCTAGATGTAGCGCTGGCGTTAATCCAAAAATTTTCTTCCCGCAGGCTTTTTACTCTTATATTCCCTGCGGTGATGCTGCTGGCGTTCGCTGCTTCGAGTTGAAGAAATCTGGCTTGTTTTGATAACGTTGGGGGAGAAGAGGGGGTAGGAGAGCGAGCGGATCTAATGAAAGGCGTTGGTGCGGAGAATGATGAATGAATGAATGAGCTGTACTGCTGCCTGTGAGTGGATGCAATTGCTGCAGGGCTCGAAAGTGGCTCAGCTTCGCGGGTTTAAAGTGCCGTGTGTATGCGCAATTTATTCCGTTGCTTTTTCGAAAATATTTTTCCACCCTCTAGTGCGGCAATGTTTGCTTCGATGTTTGCTTCGCTGAAAAAATGCTCTGTACTTGTGTGTGGGATTTTATTTTAAATACATTTTTGGAAAATTTTTTTTTATTGGTCGAATAAAGTTAAATACGCAGAAAAAATAAGAAAAAATACAACGCAACGAACTCAACCAGCCGAGGGAAAATTAGCGTCTATACAGCTGAATTCACCCACTGCAGAATCAGCAGCAGTAGCATTACAAGCATCAGCTCTCGGTTTCTGTCTGGCTGGCTGTCGAAACGTCGCGATTCTCTCCGTTTTGCACAAGAGCGACTCTCGCTCTAATGAAACGGAATAGCTCCTCCTTGTCTCCGTCGTCGTCGTCGTCGTCGTCGTGGAGGCTACTATGTATACCGTCGGTCCATCGATATAATTGCAGACTCTGCAGCAGTGTCTGTACAGTAGAGCATTGCGCAATCGTCGTCGCCAATCGCAACCGCACGTTTTCCAAGTTGCGCTTATTTAATTAAAGTTCGTCGCGGCGAGATATTGCAGTTTAATCCCTCCTCTCTGACGATTCGACTCTATGAGAGTAGACAACGACGAAAAACCACGAGGTTACACGAAAGAGAGCTCCATTATGTTTATTATCGTTGAGGTCTCTTGGAAAATTGTTGGTTCGCGCGACGCTTGTGTAACTCGAAGCGCGCGCAATTCTAATTTTCGTATAAAGTATAATTACACGTACTACAGTCGTTGGGAGAGAGATTGCGTTGAGAAAAAAAGTATAAGTCTAAATTACGAGCCAAATACAAAGAACGCGTGCAGCAGCAGCCGTGAGAGCCGTTGATAATGATAAAAATGAAAGTATGAAAGCAAAAAAAAAAGAGAAGAAGAAGCGTCGATTAGAAAGTTCGATTTTCGGGGCGACCTTTCGATTTTTTGTAATAGCCGCGGACGCGCGCGAGCCTCACCTCCGGACACGAGAGTCACGATGCGGTTGCCTCATCTCGCACCGGTGTGAGAGGCTCGTCATCCTCGTGAGGAGGAGAAAGATTCCAGCGACTTTCACAATCGATATAGCGCAGAGAGACTATCGGGCGTATCTTTGTGGCTTTACACGTGTAAAAATCGAAGCCAGTCGTTATAAAGACGATCTATTACTTGATGGGTCTTAGGATTTTACGCGATTTGACAGGGGGGAGTGTATATATATACGAAGCTGATTGGGCTTTCATCACGCTTTATGGCCGATGGCGAAGATAATGTATTCCGACGGATATTTTGTAGGATGACTGTGTGTATTGCGTTAGCGATTGTGGGTACGTATTCCTCGTTAATGTGAAAATCTGGCGTTGACACCAGCCATTTTTTTCTCTCTCGTCATCTCAATCCGTGTGTGATTTATTCCCAGATTTATGTAATCTTTAGTATATTGTTGATGTAATCGCGATTTAATTTACGATCGTCGCTAGAAATTTCGTGATTCATTACGAACTTGACGATGTCGACGCGTCGATATTTTCTATTTTAATTAAAATTCAAACGGTCGTCCAGAACAAAATAAAGAAGCTCTATCGACCCCAGCGAGCTGTCCTAAAATCCGGCAGCCTAGATTTTTGCCTACTACCCCCTACCTGCGGCCAAGAATCTACTCTCGCACACGCGGGGGCCGTGTGACTTGCGGTCGCTCGTCGGCTTTTCAAAAGAAACCAGCGCCGCTACTGCAACCGCGATAAAAAAAAGAGTAGTGCTATATAGCGCGCAAAGCTCGAGCCTTTGATAGGATGACGAGTCGTCGTCGTCGTCGTCGTCGCCTCGGGCGACTCGATGCATCTCTCTCTCTCTCTCTCTCTCTCGTCGCGAGGTCGCGTTTGCACAAAGCGTTTGGAAAGTGTGCCGACGAAAGGTCAACTCGCTCTATACTCTGCTCGACTTGAGAGCGCATCTCTCCATGTTATACGTGACTACTGTGAGAGATTCCGCGAAAATTCCGTTGTGGCCGAGAGAACGCGTGTGTACCGCTGCTGCCCGATTGATTATGGGCTTCGGGGAAGATTCGAGATTCCTGTCCGATATACGTGCGATGATTCACCGTTCTATGGCAGCGTGTGCACCTTTTAAGGAGCGCCAGAGGAGGTGTGTTTTGTATTGCACTCTCGGAGTGCGCTGGATTTTCTCCTGTTGTATATATTGCGCCGCGTTATTACCTTAATGAGGCATTCTATCGGGTGTGCGGAGATTGAAATTATTGTTATTGTTGCGACGTGGAAATATTCGTTTTGATTTGCGAAGCTGCATTGCCTGATAGAAGACGTCTTATTGAGCAGGATGTCGCGCGAAGGGGAACGTCAGACTTGTCTCACTTCTACTTTATATGGTACTTTGTATTTATACACTCGTCAGTCAATCACTGTTATACTGCTGAACGCATAGAAATTCATTAGCATCGAAAACCAATAAGATGAAAATATTCTTGCGAACTTAATCGAATTTTTACCCGTGTAAATCCTGCGCACATTCACCCCTTATAAGACCAGAACGTCCCGTATTTTGAGGAAGAGCGAGAGAGAACGATCTCATTCAGACGATAAACCCAATTTAATGAATCAAGTTTCGCTTTGACGTCTCTCTACCAGTTCTCCGGCAGTTATGCTTATCCCGCCGCGTGCTTTCAGTGAGGTAGAGACACACATTCAAACATCCAGTCAAATCTAGAAACATCATCAGTTTCGTCTTCCTGATCCGTCAAAGCGCGCGCGCGTGTATAACAACGAACAAAAGTGAGTTTTGTTCGCCGTCTCGTTTACACGACTCCGCGAACGTTCCCTTTGTCAAGAGATAGAATTCGATGTGCTGAGAATCGTAGCGAGAACGGCTCTTTTAATTAATATACCATCGTGAATTCCAACTAATTGAATGTGCGGGTCGAGTCCAAAAAGGGGACCACATATATACACGAGATTTCCCTCTGCTATGCTCTCTGTTCTCTGAACTATACGCGAAAATAAAGTCGCGCAACGAGATGTATCCGTGAGACAGGGAGATTTAAAAAAGATTGAAGCCAGCGCACGACGTCTAATTTTGGTGCGGGGACGCAAAATTACCCAAGGATTTAAGCACAGCGTTGTATCTCGCAACCGCATCCTTTGACACCGCACTGCAACTGCATTGTAGCTACTGTTATTGCGACAAGAAACTCGCTAAGACGTCAATTATGTTTGTGCGCGACTAATTGCCTCTAGCTCGTATAAGTTTGATTTTGTCGGTTTTTTTTTCGGTGGTGGTGCGACGCATATTAAAATTTAAAAAGTTGGGGGCGGTTCCAAACGCATTTAAATCATGAAATGACGGATGGCAATTCGCGCGCGTCAAAGTTTTTCAATTTCGGCGCGGGAGAAGTTAATTTTCCCGCGCGCGCTCTCTCATTCCCTTTGTGTAACGAGCGTACTTTTTTTAATTGTCGAGTCGGGACGGGAGAGAGATTGTTTGCAGTAGCGTAACGCACTCGCTCATCAACATCATAAAAACAAACTTTTCTCTATCTCAATCTCAACGGCTTTTATTCCCTCTCGAGCGCGAAAAAGCTCTCCGTGTAGTTTTCGCGCAAAATTACCCTATTCGCGATATATTCTCGGAATAGCTCTTTATCTCTCGGATTAATCCGAAATAAAATCATAAAATCCAATATCCGTGACTCTCAGCGCAAATAGAGCTTTTTTCTCTCTCTCCCTCTCGGCTTCCTCACGATCGGCGCGCATATAGATGGCCATACCTTTATGGCGTAACTTTCCCATAAACTGCTTAAAGCTTGGCTGCATCGCGTGCGATTCCGCTTGTGGATTTCGCGTGAATCGAGCGCAGCTGCACGCTGGGGTCGGTCTCATACATACGAAAAGAAGCAGGCGCCGGTATATACACACACACACACACACACACACACACACACACACACACACACACTATAGATAAGGCGTTGCGCTGCACAAAAGCTCGGCCGGAAAAATGATGGCGGTCGCGAGGCCGATAAGCCTCGTAAAACACGTCGCCGGACCTCTTTTTCGTCCTGCCACCCACACACACGCCCTTACGATCGAGATTAGAAAAAAAAAATCGCCGGGTAATAGAGTACAGCAATGGAGGAGGAGAATAAAGGGACTGAAGAAGAAGAAGAAGAAGAAGAAGAAGCGTCGAACACGAACGCCTTGACTGAGTGATCCTTTATTACGTCGTCCTTCGCCACCTACTCGCGCGTGCTACTGCAGTGCGAAAAATAAAAGGCTCGTAAAAGCTCGGCGGTTAGTTGCGTTATACGGCTCACTCTCTTCTCGAGAGAAGCGCGTAATAAAAAACAGCGCGCCCCCCGGATGAGAGCTCTGGAGTCGTTCTCTCTCTCTTTTTTTTCGTCTCGTATCAAGTTGCGCGATAAAAAGTGCTCGCGCGGAAACTGCGGCTAGTTTTTTTTTGCGCGGTGGCTGCTGCTGCTGCTGCGTTTAAATTTCGCGGCTGAATGCGCACACGCGCCCTAGGTTGCATTGTCGTATCATAATGATCCGTTGTGGAAAGTTAACTCTCTCGCGTTAATTAAAATATGACGAGAGGAAAACGCGCGTATTATACGCTAATTTATATACTTTTGTTGTGGCTCGGGGAATTTTCGTTTGGACTTTCCGATGCCACGACCACGAAAATTTAATTAAAACTATATACATATAACAGAGCCGCGGTCCTCGAAACAAAACACCGTATTAAATCATACTTCCGTATACGTATGCGGGTATAATATAAAATCTGCAAGCCGCCAGCATCGCCGACATGCATGCAGTACTGCCTGTCCAGTGTATATATAGTAGAGGTGTAGTATATAGCATCCCTGCCGCGAGAATTAAGTGCCAGCAGCGACGCGCCGTTGCCGCCAGTCTTAATTAACTCGGCGTGGGCTGTGCCGTTGCCACCACCATCCCTGTACATAGCCGCACACGTACATACAGAGACGGAGCCACTATTCTCTCTCCAGCGGGCGGCCGCCGTTGCAGCTTTCGCCTGTAAATCCCCCTTAAATCCGGGGCCGTCTTAACCTTCAGGGGCTTTCTTCTTCTTCTTCTTCTTCTTCTTCTTCTTCTTCCCTTCCTTCGTCCTTCTCGATCCCCAACAATTGCGACTCGAACCTTAAACCCATTAGCCGCGAGCGTTCGCGGTGTGGCGCCACTATCAAATTCCGAGCCGGTGGATCCTTCGCTGGTTATACGACTTAACGCCCTCTCTCTCTCTCTCTCACTCTCTCTTCTTGGTTTAATTCCGCAAGATCGACGCACCAGAGCTTCAGACGTATAAGCTATAGTATATAGTATACATAGTGCCGCGCGCGAGCGGTTAAACGCCGCGGGAAGAATATTATTATGCATTCCGCTTTATCTCTCTCTCTCTCTCGCTCGCTCGCTCGTTTGTGCTCGCGCGGGTTTTCACTTATACACCTGCGCGCTCGCGCGCGAGCGTAAAAACTACATTGTTTCGAGATAAATCTACTCTTTTTCCAAGTACTCGTCCGCACAGTATTGTTCCGCTAGCTCTCGCGCTGAATAAATTTGAAAACATTACCTCTCTCGCGCCTTCTCCACTGCTTATTTCTTCTTTTTCGACTTACGTCGTCGTCGTCTTGGGAGAGCTGTGTATAAGCTAGAAAGTGCGCGCGTTTTGAATCGTAAACACGAAGCGTTATTCTCGCGGGCAATTAAAATGCGGGGCGGGCTATATACTCTGCGACTTTGCCACGCTAATGGAAAAGCGTGATTCCGCGCAATATTTCGCGCGGAATTAACTCGTGCGGAGAGCCCAGCCCGGGTGTAATCGAAATTCAATTTTAAACGCTGGGAGAGCTGGCTCGTAAAACTTGTATTTTCATAGCGTGCGCCCTTTCGCGCGAGCACAGCTAATTCATAAGGTAATATTTTAAAATCCGCTAATACTTTTTCCCAACTTTTTCTAAAGGCGATTTTATACTGCTATACTTATAATCCGTCCGTTGATATGTCAAAGCCCTGATTGATTGGAACTTTTGCAATTTTCTCAGTATTCTTTAGTCCGAGTTATGCTATTACACAATTGCGCGGAATTTTATCCGTGAAAAATCGAGCGGAACAGGACGAGAGAGATTAGCGGAGGAGGAAATTTCGCGTAAACGGGGGCATTGTGTTAATATTTGGAGGGCAAGCTTGCGCAGCAGCGTTGATAGATGACCGGTGAATTAATCACGCTCAAGATGAATGTCGACGGGAATTACGTCGCAGGTTCGCATAATACGCCCGGCACTACGCGTTATATATAGAAGAAGGAGAAAAATGCGAATGAAGCGAAATTGCTCTCCTCTGATAATAACTTTAAATTCGCCGAACAGCGGCAGCTGTTTATATCTCCCTGAATAGATGAATGTACATTTTCCGCGTCAATTACCGCGCTCCCGCTGAATTAGCCTTCTCTCTCTCTCTCTCTCTCTCTCTCTCTCTCTCTCTCTCTCTCTCTCTCTCTCTCTGTGTCTATTGTGAATAATATAATAGCAGTCGCCGGCGCAGTTTCGGTGATCGTTACAGTTCGTTAAGCTTCTTCGCTGCAATTATGCTAATGTCGCACGGACGGACAGAGAAAAATATGCGCGGTGGCTTTCTTTCTTTGAAAAACTCTTAGTGCACATAACGCACGCTGTCTCTCTATATATACATACACGTGGAGGAGTAAGATAGGGAGGAGGACGTTGGCCGCGTGTTTGCTTGAGGCACACACAGAGGGAGAACACTCGTGTTTGCGCAGTTCCGGGAGAGCAGAGTATCTCTCGGTTTGGCTATAGGTAAGTGATTGTGTAAGGAGAGCGTCTCGGCCGCAGGACGGATGAAAGTGGCCGATTCTTATTTTGAAAATGCGCGCGCAGCCTCGAGTGTGTAACGAAAATCTTATTACTTTTTAAAAGTGTTTGCTAACCCCGTTGCGCTGTCGCTCGGTCTATATGCGTGGAAGTAAAAATCGATCGCTCGCTCGTGTGACAACTTCACTTTTCATATACTAAGTATAATATAGATCGAACGTATAAAAATCAGCGTCACATCGTACGAATTCAATCCATCAAGCGTATTTGCATATCCATCCATCTCGTGTCGTCGTCGTCTTCGGTTTATCCGAGAGTATAGCGCGTCGCCGCGAGTTATTAGTGCGCGTTCCAGCTACTTTCAAGAGGCTTACACACAAGGGCGTCGTCGTCTTTGGAAAAGGAAAATGCCGACGGCAGCGGCTGCGGCGGCCCAGTCAATCGCGCGCGAGAAAGAGGGTGGAAACACTGCAGGTGACGCGCGACCGTAACTCCTTTTGTCGACGGCAATGTTCGCCGCGTCAAAGAACCTAACCCGCAAGAATTTATCCCCTTGACGCGTTTCTTTCGCCTTTGCTGCTGTGGGAAAAAGCTGGGGATTCTTATTTATACTTGTATCGATACGCGATGCTGCGATTTATTGGCGGAACAATTTCGGAGGATCGAACTTCGAGTTTTGAAAATTGAATCGCTAAATCTGGAGCACGTCGTATTGCAGGCGGTCGTATGTTGTGTGGTGGTGGAGCGAGGAAAAAAGAGGGAAAACTATTCGCAGAGAATCCCTTTATTTGAATAAAGTTTTGGAAGAAGCGAAAAAGTTTGGGGGAGGGGGGGGGGGAATAAAAGTTCGACACATTTTTTGGAACATCAGTTTGCCAGAACAAAAAAATCGAGTGAAAACTTTTCTCTGCGCGCCTGCAGTGAAATGGGTTTTAAACTTTATGAAATTCAAACGAAAATAAACCGCGCGTACGTTTTTGTATCGTGCAAATAATGCATAATATACGTATATAGAAACATGTGAAGCTAATCGTTATTTTTATTTCTCTGTTTCAGGTGAGTTACGCACGAGCTCGATCACCGCACTGTAGCGTAAGTTTTAAGTATAAAACTCACGTATTATTCATAGACGAAAAAAATCCGCTTTATATCCTCGAAGATAAAGGTAGGATAGGTATTAAGGGGATTTCGCGCGGGGAAAGACGAATGTTCTATGCGCAAGCGCGGTTAAATTTTTACGAACGTGAATTAAAGCCAGAAATTTCCCAGTTCGAGGAGAGCCGAGAAAAGCCTCGGGAAAGTTCGTATAAGATAACTCCGAAGAGTATACGCGCGAAAGTAGACACATGCTGAGTTTAGTCAGACGCGAGTAGGAGAGCGCGAGTACAGTATAGGCTGTATACGACCGTGTGTGCATCTCAGTTAGCCCGTATCTCTCTTCTTGCGTTGAGTTAATCCGTTTACACTGGTAGTTCGCGGTGTAGAATTTACTCCCGCGGAGAGAGAGAAAGATAAGCAGCGAAAGAAGGGAGAGCCTCGCTGCCATGACTTTTTCGAAAGCCACTTTGAAGCCTCCCCTTCTCGCGTGCTTGAAAATCTTGAAAACTCGAGGAATTTTGAAAAAATATTTCATAGTTTCTTTGATATGGGCAGCGAGAAAACCAGCGCCAAAATAACAACTTTCTGTACAAATATTGTCGTGCACGTATACGTATGAAGTTTTCAATAAAACGTCGCCGGAGGCCCGTGTCCCACCCGCGCACTCTTCCCTTCCCACATACTACATACGTATATATACGCGCGGGATTCCTTTCTTCGGGCAATTTTTCTCCCCGGAAACCATTTCTCATCTGGCAACTCCGGCTGCACACCCTCTCTCTCTCTCTCTCTCTCTCTCTCTCTCTCTCTCTCTCTCTCTCTTTCTCTCCGAAAAATACTTTAATGCTCTTTGCGCGCGCTCGTCTCGAAAAAAATGCGGTGTATGCGCGCGCGAAAGCCGAAAAAACAAAGAGGGTGTGCAGCAGAGTAGCGCGAAGAACGATGTCAAAAGTGGAATACTTTTCGCGCGCGCGCTTGGCGCTCTCGATATATATGCACACACACACACACTAGCTTTTTCATATCCTTAAAACACAACTCGACGCTTTCCGCAAGCCGGGCGATTCCGGGCGCCGCCGCTACGCGCGCGTCTATTCCCTTTGTGCGTCCTTTGGACAAAGGGCTGAGTTCTCTCTCGCCGCTGTCGCCGAGCGGAAGGAAGTTTTCATTCGCTCCTCTCTCTCTCTCTCTCTCTCTCTCTCTCTCTCTTTCTCTCTCTCTCTCTCTGCCGTCGTCGTCGCCCTCTTTCTCCCTCCTACGTTATATACGTGTATGTACCCTCTTTTGCAGGCGCGTTAGCCGTACATGTGAGTGTGTGTGTGTGTGTGTGTGTGTATCGACAAAGAGGAGAAGAAAGCCTCGGAAATGCGTCCCCGAATTTCCCGGCGCGGAAAATCTCCCCCTTTTCTTCCCTTTTACCTTCGCTCGCTTTCTCGTGAGTTTGCGCACAGTGTTCCTTTGCGCGCCTTTCTTACGTGCGAGAGACGCTTTCTTGAAGAGAGAGAGAGAGAGAGAGTGAAAGGAAGTTTGCTCGGGAAGGGGGCGCGAGCTGGGTAAACGCGCGTGATGACGAAGCGCGCGGTTGATGCTTTCGAGTGAACTTTTCCTCGTCGATGCAGCGACAGAGAGAGAAAGAGCGCTGAGCGGGTTTAATTGATGCGTGTGATGTATTTCGAGGCCAATTTTCGAGATATTGCGTATAATTTGCGATACTCTGATTGGCTGATGTTTCGGTTTACAGCAGTATCAATCACCAAAACAAAGCAGTTTTGGACTGGCTCATCTTTTGTCGCTGCTCAAACTATTCGTGTTTCTGACAAGTGAAAATAGGTAGCGCACTCGTACTTTTCCATTTCCCTTATAGCAATATGCGCCCCGAGTCTAGATATAGTGATGCGCCACCAAAGCTAAAACTGCCTTGTTTGATGACCTGCTTGCTGCTTTGGCTGCTTATGCTATAACTGCACGCGAAGCGCCTACTTTCTAGGTAATAATGTTTTTGCTCTTCGGTTTTACAATTACAATACCGAAACTAAAGGTACAGATATACAACAATGAGAGTAATTCAGTATTAATTACGGCGAACGTGGTCATCTCGCAACGCTATACTACTCCAAGTACACATACACTCTCGCTAAGCCAAACTTGATTCATCCCTCCAACCAGCGAATTCACACACACACACTCACGCGCGATTAATTAGTCAGCAGCAGCGCAGCGACGAATCCAAAAATTGAAAAGTCAAACAGACTTGCAAGCTCGTCATATAGCACACGGCGCTCTTTGACTCCCGCGTATACACACGCCTCGGAAGAGATAGCGACGACGAGCGAGCGAGCTAGTCACTTTTCCCGGAGTCGCGCGCTAAAGTTTAATCGCGCGTGTAAACGCGCGACGACTGCCAGCTTTCCCTCTCTCGGCTTTACACGAATTTCCCCTCGTATATCCGTTTCCATCCCTCTCTTTTTTTTCACTGTCGAGCGTATGTACATGTGTCGCGCGCGCGGCGGCGGGTATCGCCAAACAGACTGACTCGTCGTCGGGGGGTTTATCCCGGGATTAACAGCGCGTCAAGATTTGTCTCGGGGAGCGGCCGATTTCCTCGTTGCCGTGTTTCTCTAATGGCTGGGGCTCTACTCTCAGAGAGAGAGAGGGAGATCGTTTGTTTTGATAGGTCCCCGACGGATCGCGGCTTAGCGCGCCAGAAATCAGCTGTACCGCTACTATACTGCTGCTGCTGCTGTTGGAGCGATCGTGATTGAGAGGAAGGAAGTTTGCCAGGTGATTGTCAATATTGGCTGTAATCAAGTGCGCTCGATTAATATATCGCCGCGTATTTGCGGGATTCTGTGACGTGTATACGCGTAATGTCGGTTTCATTGTTTACGGATCACTTTTTTAAGGAAGAGAGATGATAAATTATACAAACGGAGCATTTTTGCTCTAGCTAATTGACGTACATAAATGACTCGATTTAGAAGCAATCAGCAGAACCTAATTACCCCAGCGAGTCGATTACTGCTTCGACAAAAAAGAAGACCGATAATTACCGTACAAAATCCACTGACTCTTCTTAATCAAGAGCTCAATTCGCGCTCATTAGCCGACCTATTTAGCGCGTTACAAATGTAATTTTACGACTTCATACCTATACACACATTCTCATCCACAAACTTTGACGCAGCGCATAAATTATGCATCGCACCTATTATATGGGATTATAAGTATCCGACTTTAACGACGCTTTGATGTTTATTTCGGTTATGCCCGAGTCACTGGTTTATACACATGCCGACGAAATCAATATGTTAATCCCTGATTAGCGGCTATTCAGCTGGCTACACCACCGTATACTCTAATCAAAATCAGCGATGGTTATATACGAGGCGCGAAATCGGTGAATATAATGCGACGGCTCTGTGACTGTAATTATGGTATTATAATCGGTTACCGTTGACGCGAATGATGAAAAACTTGATTGCGTCGTGCGGCGGTAAATATAAGAGAGTGAAAAAAAAAACAGGAAACTCTTTATCCTATGCAAACTAGCGTTGCCCTCCTGATTATACGATCCAGACACGAGCATCACGCAAAAACTCTCTTGCCTTTCGCTCCCCCGAGAACTGCAGTATCCAGCGAAAAATCTATTTCTCTCGATTCATTGTATAAAATTGAATACGGCGTTATTAGAAAAATTTAAAAAATTATAAAATCTTGAGTAGTATATTCCAATATTATATGGTTTAATCATTTAAATAGCTTCTGAACTATGGATTAAAAGTATACTAGGAAAATCGACCGCGCTTCGCGCGGGTAATATCGTTACGCACTTCTTTCTTTATATTCTAAATAGAATCCAAACGTTAACATTTTCCTTACTCTATAATAATTATAATACGTTGGAATATATGTATCTTGTCTCACCAATCATATATCACCCAATATAATGTAGGTTATGTGCTTTTCAATTTTTGAGGTTAGATATTCGTTATTTATTTTATAGATAAATAATTAATTGTTACAAACCTAATCTCAGAATTTAAATTAATAAAATACGATCGTTTTTTATTAAACTCGTTACCATTCAAATTCAAATATTGAATTTTAAATGTTGGCGCCATCTAAACCGGATACACATTGTAGACCAATCACGTTCAGCGCTAACTTCATTTATAGGCTTCACAACATCCGATCATGACTTTTTTAAGAGAGGATAATAGAATATGCTTTTGGAAATGCCAAGGAAGATGAGTAATTTAAAATTTTACTTATGAATCTAAACTATTGTATCAACTAAGAATTGAAGTAAAAAATATTTTATTTCATAAAATAATTAGCAGCGTGCGTATAACTAAAAAATATGAAAAACAATTACTTGACATCAGTTATGTTTTTTTGAGGGATTTCACTACTTTTGTAAAGAAACTTTTACTCGCCAATATTTTACCTTTTAGAAAAGTTTTTTTAAGCAGTTCAATATACATGCCCATGATGGCGTCAGGATTCTCATAAGCACTACCTTCACTACCGGCCGCAAGGCTCCCCTTAAAAGGTTATTAAAGATTTTGAAATGGTTAGAATCAATATGCATCATTATGTTATAAACTGTTATAAATAAGAATGGGAATACAAAAAGGCTCTGGATGTAACAATAGCTAGTGCAGAAAGTAATTTTATTTCAAGATACATGATGAATTTTTTTACGTATTATAATTTAGCGTACAGTGACGTTTTAGATTGAAATCAGTTTTAGCGTAAATCTGTGATATTGAGAAGTCCAAGAAGCAAGCGTGCAAAAGGCGAAAGCTACGACAGAATCACCCATATTCACTGAACTCTAATATAGATTAACAAATTTATTCATTTAACGCTTTTGCAGCAGTCATAGGACATGTATCGAAGTACCCCCCTCACCACTAAGTCCAGCAAAAAATAAAAAACAGCCTCGTTGATCAGGTTCTGCTATTTCAGCTAACAGCAGTCGTGAGATTGTGCGCGTTCGAAACTTCGGAGCATAGGGTTGTCGCGATATATGGATAATTTGTTGAGGTTATGAAGCTTGAAGTTCGTCACGAATTCGCGATTCCGCATCAGCCCAGGAATATCACAGTGGCTTTTCGCGAGAAGATCAAAGACGGTGCAGGTGTCGGTCAATCTCATCAATTTCATCTTGATGATTTCTTTGAAGCAGTTTTTGTAATAGCCGTAAAGCTCCAGCTTTTTCTCAATGATCCTTTCATCCTTCAACTCGATCGACGACTGCTGAGTTCTTATCAGTGCCAGCTTCTGGAGCATCAGCCTGATGCACGGGTTATTAATATTTTTGACGTCAATGAGAGCGAAAGGCGTGTTGCCGTCCTGGTCTTCTACGACCACGTCTGCACCGGCGTTTAGAAGAATCTGGATGTTCTGCAGCTGTGACTTCTTGCAGGCGACGTGCAAGGCAGTTTGACCTTTATTCGTTTTTAGGTCAACGCTGGCGCCGTGTTTGAGTAACGTTTTTAACACTTCCGCATCCTCCAATACAGTCGCTAAGTGCAGCAGACGTCGGCCATCGGTTGTTGATAAATTCACGTCTACACCGTGGTCCAGATATAGATTTACCTGAAAAACGAAAGGCACAGCGGAGAGTGAAATTTTTGAGAAAGATGTGAGATTTAATACAATTTAAGTTCAACGAAACATTTCTCGCACTTACCAGTTCATTCCTATTTAAGCAAATGGCGATGAAAATCGGCGGGTACGGGGATATTCTGTCGTTCGGAGAGACGCCCTTCTCGATCAAGAGTTTGGCTAAGTTTACGCGTTCCATCTCTTGTCGCAGATTGGCGTAACTCAGCAGATGCAAGGCGCTCCTGCCGCTTATATCCCTGGCTTTAACATTGGCTCCATGATTAATAAAAAGAGGTAGTAAATTGACTGCTTCACAACTTTTTGCTGCAGCAAGCACTGGGGTCTCGCCGTGATTGTCAGCAACATTAATATTGGCTCCGTGTTCCATCATCAACGGCAGCAGTTTGTCAGTTTTATCACCGCTTCTGATGGAGGTAAGCAGCGGTGTCTCGCCCTTATTGTCAGCGACATCAACGTTGGCTCCTTTCTCAAGAAGCCACTTGGTCATCTGTATATTACCTTCGCTTACCGCCCGGTGTAGTATGGTTCGACCAAGAAAGTCTCTACCATTTAAGGCGGCGCCGTGGTTCAAATAGAGATCTGCCTGAAAAACGAGAGACACCCAATTAAGACTATGACAATTAAGTGAAGTATTTATAGGCGTAAATAAAGTTATATTTTACTTACCATTTTGTACTTCTTAAGGTGAACGGCTCTATATAATGTTTGGGCAGAGTCGTTGAGCAAGGCGCCCTTCTCGATCAAGATTCTGGCCAAGTCGATGCGTTGTCCAGGGGCGTTCGTCAGATGACACAAGGCGTTATAACCCTTTGTATCCTTGACACTAACGTCGGCTTCGAATCTCAACAACAGCGGCAGCAATTCGTCGGCTTTTCTGCTGTTTTTGATGACCATGATCAGTGCTGTCTCGCCTATATTATCCTTGGCATTGACGTCGGCTCCTTTTTCGAGAAGCAGCTCGGTTATCTTGACTAGGTCTTTAGACACCGCATAATGCAAGGGCGTTTTGCCGCAGGAGTTTCGCACCTCCAAATCGGCACCATGATCCACTACCAGAGCGATGAATCGCTCAGTCCAAACAGGATTCGGTGTCTGAAGCAGGACGTGGAGAACGGTTGATTTGCTGTCGTAAATCTCCCGAAATTCCAGTCCAAGGGGCTCGTTCAGGTCAACGCTGCCGGAGCGCACGAGCAACTCGGCCGAGTTCCGATGACCGTACAAGAGACCGATCCACAGCGCCGAGAGCGCCTTGTTCTGATTCTCGTTAGTGTATTTCGGATCATACTCCAGGAGCAACTTTATCATGGGTATCTTACCGGTTTTCTCGGCGACAAGAAGCAATTCTTTGTGCTGATTAATGTCGAGCCGATGCTTACGATAGACCTCCTTGAGCATTTCCCGCATCTTCTCTACATCGCTTGACTCCACGCATTGATGCAGCTTGTCTGGATCGACGCTGTCGCAATGTTGAAGCATCTTCGTAACTTGTGGAAGGGCGATGCGACAGGACAAGGAAGCCACGTAGTCTCTCCGTTACTTCTGCAGTTTATACGAAATAGCGGATGGACCCGCACTGCACTGATGTCTATGCACTAGACTGTAGATATTTGTTTCCTTCGCTTTGCGTGGAGCTTACAGCGGGAACCGAGTGTACGTGCCGATTGCGACGCGTCGACTGACTACCTGCATCGGTCCCTCCACAGCCCCGAAACCCCCTGATGGCCGAGGAGTACAAAAGGAGGAGAGCCGACTTGCCTACCCCCACCACCTACCTTGCGCGTTGTTTCGCACATAGATTCGCATGTTAAGTGACTCAAACGCCCTCTTAGCTGTTGATAGCTGAACTAGAATATTAGAATAAGGATGCGGATGCAGCATGTTTGAAATGCGTGTAAACACTGTTTGAATTTCCCGCCTAAAAATGGTGCATGCATGATTGACACCTCGAAACTAACCTACAAATGTTGACGTGATTAGAAGGAGTGTTTTCTATTTCAAGCGCTCTTTGAGGATATTTTCAAAACAAAGTAGTTTTGGACTGGCCGTTTCGCTAACCCTTTCATAACCAATTCTCCGTGTCTCTAGGCAGGTGAAAATAGGTGGCGCATGAGCGCATCGCCAATTCTTCATGGCAATATGCGCGCCGAGCCATAGATATAGAGGTGTGCTACCAATGCTAAAACTGCCTTGTTTGGCTTGCTGATTTAACCGCTCATGCTATAAAAGTCACTGTTGTTGATTAAGACAGAAATAGAGAAAAAACCGCTGCCAATTCATTGGCACGTAGCTTCCTTCAACGAAATTTATTGTTCCAATAAATAAAATATTGTTTTAAAATACAGTATGTGAATGCTATTTTAATTATTTTTAAGTTTAATTATTTTGCTGTAGAAGCCAAAGAAGGTGCTTTGCTTTAGAAAAATTGGTTTTTACATTTCAGCTCTTTACTTAAGAACCGCTCAACGAAATCGTTTGAAATTTTAAGAGCAGATATCTTCGTTTATGGTGAATCGCCAAATAAAATTTTGAAGCATTTGACTACATTGTTTTAGAGATATAAGGAATCAAAAAATTTTCAAATCAAAATTCAAACCTTGATATTTTAGGAACTATAGCGGTTTTAAAGCTGCGCAATGAACTTAGCCAAAACATATAAAATATCTACCTTTTCCCGAAATGTCAAGTGCAATAAGGCCTTTTTACGCCCGTAATCAAGACTAAAAAAAACTCATTTTTTTCAGTGTTCGATTAATTACTGAAAAAATAAGTAGTCAAATCACTTGAAATTTTAAAGGAATATAGTTTGACACGTAACTCATCAACACATTTTTTTCGTAACGTTATGATGTTTAGTTTCAGAAATATGAATTTTTGTTTAAAAATTACCTTTTTATTTTATCTGCCGAACGGAGCGGTCAATCCCGAGGACCAAACGGGGAAAAGTAGGTAATTTTATTATCTTTCAAATGCATTTCAGCTGAATTGTTTGTAACAATGGAATGATTAAACAAAAAACGAAAATAATGTTTTTCGAAAATCTAAAAATGGCCATAAAAAAAGTAATTGAAAAAATAAAAAAATTAATTTATAATGTTTTTCCCGAATTCAGAATCCAAAAATAGATATGCATGTCAAATTTGATTGATATTGACGGAGTAGTTTCAGAAATATCACGGTACACACACACACACACGCACACGCACACACACACACACGCACACACACACACACACACACACACACACACACACACACACACACACACACATCCATCCATACGGACATTTCCCAAAAACATGTAATTCGAACTTCTAACATTTAAAAACATGTTCTATGAAGTTTTAGCGAAACTGAAAATTTTACTATTACAAAGCTTCCTCTAGGAGGAAGCAAAATCAACTTCCGGAGATATCTGCGTTATATTCCGGGAAGATGTCGAGCAGATGATCTGTAACTTACTAATGAGTTCGATAATAATTTTACCCGCTATGGATCACGAATCATTTTCAATTGAATTCGCTGAAATCGAGTTTCGCTATTTCGGATAAAATCGACGATTATCCTTCAAGATTTCTGAAATATTGAATTTCGAAAATTCAAGAATAATGCATCATCGAAAATCAAACTATCGAGTCTAGTACGCGAACGAAACTCTTCCCACCGATATTAATCAAACTCCCGTCGACTTTCATTAGAAAAAATCTCCTTTCCTCCGGCGCTCGCGAAACACGCGCGAATCAGCGAATCATCCTCCCGAAATAAGCAGCGAAGAAGAAAAACGATCGACCATCGGTCATACGAGAGCTAACCCCAGCTAGCTCAGAAGAGATTAAAAGAGAGATTTGTAAAGAGATCGGAGGATTTTCGGGCGAAGCATCGGCTCGAACTTTCTCGCATAAATAACACCGCTAGAGTGTCACCCCGATGCTTTTCAGAGTATAGAGCCGCCGTTACTCATAGTCCGCGAATTGTCAAAGTTCGCGGGCATAGCCGGAGGATTACACGCGATTCGCTCATAAAAAGCCCGTCGGGGCGCTGTATACCTACGTACTCGAGGGCTTCGTCCGTCTTCCCTTATTGCCTTCTGTTTTTCTTCCCGCTTCTCGTTTCCTTCCGCGCCTCGTTTCGAGTTCGCCCCGGTGCTTTTTATCTCGCGCGCGCGCTCTCAACTCTTCCACGAACTCCAGAGAAATATCCGGCCGCGTCGTCCCTGCGGCGCCGTGAAAAAGCGCACCAGAGGAGGATACTCTTTTTTTTATCCCTTCTTCTTAATTGCTCGAAGAGAGAGAGAGAGAGCGAGCGAGAGAGAAGCTTCTCTCTCTCTCTCTTGGTGTATAGTCTTCCGTTCCGGGGCTTTTTAATAAGAGAGAACGAGCGTTACGGGGGTGGCTTTATATCCAGAGGTGCTGAAAAGTAGCGTCTTGTTAAAGGGATTTGCAATTTTACCGGCTCTTTTCTCTCTCCGGAGTGTACAAAGGCAAGCGATGAAAGCTAGGGATAATGGACGCGAGACCTCTGCTGGGGGAAGGATTACGTCGACAGGTGTCGATGATAAAGACGCCGTACACGGGTTGTGTATTAGCTTATTCAAATTAAATTTCAATCCTCCTCTTCTTCTTATTCAACCCTCGACTCGTTCTTCACTGTATACAAAAAAAAATGCTGCGGGCGCTACAGCGGTTCAATTAACTCTGACACGGACTGGCTATTTTCAGAACGAATTCTTTAATCCAGTTGGCGCACTTGCTTCTCTCTTGCGAAAATAACAAAAAAAAGGGGAGCAGAGGAGTAAAAGAAACCTGCTGTGCAGCAGCAGGAGAAAAAACATAATTCCCGAAAAGAGAAGAGGAAAAAATTCCCTCGCCTGCAGCAGCAGCAGCAGCAGGAAGCTTATGTCTTCTGGGACACATCTCCATTAAAAGCTCGGTCCGGAAAATGAAAACTAAAATACACGAGAACAGCAGAGAGCAATGAAAGAACAACGTTGCAGCAGCAGTAGCTTCGTTCAATTAACCGAAGCAACATTCCGTGCGCTGCGTACTTTCATCGTTCGACAAATTCATTACGAGTGGCTTGAAGCAGAGAGGAGGTAATGAACGAGGTTGTTCGCGTCGATTCTATGGGGTACAGAGTATATATACATGTATAGTGCTTGGTATATACAGAGGGATGTTCTAGCCGCTTGTTTTCGCAGATTTACGCGAAAACGGATCTGCCGAATTACAGGGCGACGGTGTGTCACGCGTATAGCTACGGATCGATGGTTTCCGATTTTTATTCTCGTTTCGTTTGAATAAATGTGTAAAAATATAACACGCCCGAAAGACAAATTTCACATCGATAGACGCGACCGGCCTAGAAAAAAAAACGACGATTATCAAACAATCCAACGAGCAGCATCATCAGCTATCCCGAGAGAATAAAGTGGCCACTGCACTGCAACCCTTTGAAACGCTGCTACTGCTTCTGCTACTCACGGAAAGCTCATGTCTACTCATTGGGAATTCCGGCGCCACAGCTATCGATGGCTATGTATGAATTTTGATCGATCCACGCATCCCGGCCTATTTTGTATTACGGGCGATTTTCAAAGTCGTTGAAATAAAAATGAAAAACGCGCTCAGCTCTCGGCCTCGATATAACAGCGGCTCCACTGCAGCAGCAGCAGCAGTCGGGGATTAACGACATCTCGGCCGACGGTCAATCGAGCGCGGCTGTACTGTAAATAGCAGTAGTGCCGCAGCACTAGTCGTTGTGTGTACCGCGGGTTTTATAGTCACGGAGGGGAATTTTTTTTCCTTTTTTTTGGGAGTGCGTCAAACGATTTTCACGAGGACGATGATAAAAATGCACGGAGCGTGATCGGAATTGATACGGCGATGGGGTTGTGTTTTTTTTGGGAATTATGTGGCAGGTTTGATGGACTTTGATGTGTGGTAAGTTTAGATACACGAGGCAAAGAAAAAATTGGCGTAATTAGCAGGTTAAATTGAAGATCTTCCTCTCTCGTGTACCTTTCATATCACACAATTCCTCGTCTTTCTGTTTTCGATATCCGTTGATTAGTTTTCTGGATAGATAAAATGTGATAGAAATCTCTATGTATATTTAGGACAGAATTACTGCACGAAACGTCGCATATTTTGCATAACGTAAGAAACCATTTTGCAAAGTCTTATATCCGAATTTCTACATGCACTAAGTAAATTTTAAATTCCTATATTCTTCTTATTAAATGCAACTGATATCCACGACCCGACGTTACGTTTTTATAAAATTAAAATAATCACGTTAGCTTTTTCAATTAAAAACGATAATTTAACACAGCTAAAATCCAGCATCCATCAAAAACAAAATACTCCAGCGCAGTTTAATTAATAAAAACAAATCAACATCATCTCGGTATAGAAATCTCTCCATCATCCCTTAAAACAAATTAAATTTCCCGTAATAGTTCCAGCAGTTTAATCAAATTTCCCTCGTATAGCAGCAGCAGCTTCAGAACCGCACGAGAGAGAGAGAGAGAGAGAGAGAGAGAGAGAGAGAGAGAGAGAGAGAGAGAGAGAGAGAGAGAGAGAGAGAGAGAGAGCAGTCATATACTCTGCTTTTGACAGTCGCGTGTTACAACTAAAACTCAATCCAATCACACGGCGGCAAAGCAGCAGCGACAGCTGAAATCGCGCTCCTCAGAAACCTCAATGAGCGGAGGCAACGCGGCAAAAAGGAAGGAAGAAAAGCCATTTTACGGAAAAACCATCAGCGTCCAGCAGCTAGCGATGCAGCTCACGTCAAGCCCATACACACACACGCACACGTACAAGTCTCCCCTGCGGAGCTGTGTTCCACTGAAGCATCAGCAGCAGCAGCAGCTTCGCTTCGAGAGATCCAGATACGCGGCCTTTGCTAAACCAGTTCCGCCGGCGGCGCAGGCTATTGACCTCTCGCTCGAACGCCTCGCTCTTTCTCTCTGCGTGCAGTGTACATGTGCTCGTCCGAGAGAGAGAGAGAGATACACAGAGCTATGGGTACTGCTCTCGATATATTGCGGAGAACGCTCGCTCGCTCGTCGCTCTGAAAAAGTGCCCCAAAGACGATTTCATCCGTCACGCGACGAGCGCTATGCTTGTTTTCCCGGTGCACGATTGTCCGATGCGTGTCGCTCTCTCTCTCTCTCTCTCTCTCTCCACTGCGGGATTTTATCGCACTGAGCATCGAGCTATTCGTCTTTGCGCGCGATTAATCTGCGCCGCACAGAATAGTGCACAGTAGAGATTGCAGTTGCGGGGAGCTGTTGGCTTTTTTTTGCTTTTACTCTACGCGATTGGGATTTTTCGACGAATCTCTCTCTCCTTGGACACTGCACGAACAGCACACAGCTAGCGTGTAATGAGCGGCTTTTACCGTATAGTTGCGAAATGTGTACATGTGCACGTGTAGACACTAAACGCGGGGATTTTGAAATTTCGCCGGACGTGTTTGCCTTACTGTGTAAATACACCTGCAACCAAGATACAGGCGTTTATCGTCAACGCGCGCGGAGATACTCGTAACGCGTAAACAACAAAAAGTAAACGTGTATAGGTACATCGTATGTTTTTTAGGAATTAATTGGATTTTGTCTCGGGCAGAGATTCGATCGACGAAAGCGCAAAAGAACGAACCGGAGTTTATACACCGGCAAAATCAGTTTTCCCTTCATCACAGAGAAAAGCGTTTCGAAATTAACGACGGGATGAGGAGCTTCTTCCGCCGAGCTCTCGATATTAAATTTCCCGTTTATTCGAAACTAACGGATCACGTGTAATTTTAAACGAGTATCTTATAGAGAACATTATCCCCCTGCGAGTTTATATTGCAAAAAAAAGAAATCGTCCGCTGCTATCGCGTTAACAACGTGATTGTAAATAACCTCCGGTAAAACCAACGAAGAATCAGTACCAGCATCAGGCTAATAATTACACTCGATATAGATCGACCGAAACCTCTATACACGCAATCTCAACTGCTGCCGCCGCTGCTTCTGCAGTATCACGAAGAAGAAGAAGAAGGGAGCGCACTAGTCCCATTTTCTCACAGAGTCACGATTCCAAAGAGCAGCGGCGCAGACTACACGCTCTGCTCGTTACAAAGTCCCTCTCTCTCTCTCTCTCTCTCCTACTTCGCCTCCAATCTCACGGTCCAAGAGTTCTCGGCTGCTGCAGCAGCAACATCGCGGGTTATACACACGGCGGCGCTTACCTTCCGCCGCTGCATATTGCTTAGCTTACAGCTAAGGAGCAGCCACTCCCGGGATTTACGACTACCAACAGACCTGTACGCCGGCTAATAACGCAGTAGTGCAGTGTGTTCGCTTATGTGTATGGGAGAGCAGCAAGAGAGACTTTTCAATGAACGGACGAGTGCAATTGAACCGGTGCTCACGTTATACATTCTATCGAATTAGCGGAGAGAGAGAGAGAGAGAGAGAGAGAGAGAGAGCCATGTGGTACGGACTGTCTACGGGGGCGAGGTCTGGACACTTATTGCTACTGCAGACGCCCACGTTCTACTTGACACGCTCATCGCCGCCGGCGGTTCTGTTATTGTTATTTCATATCCCAGTGGGAGATTGTGTCCGTGGTTATGAGGAGGGGACAGCGATTTGGCGCGTCGTGTGCGGTTTGCACGAGCAAAGTGCTATTCTTGCGGTGTAGTGTACGTTCTATATCTCGTTTTGGATTTTCGTTTTTTCCTATACACATATTTGCACATTTGTGAACACGCGATTATTACATAGTCTGGTGATCGGGTTTGAATTTTGTAGTGTAAGCGTAATCCGAGAGCCTCCGAGTTTTCCATAGTACACGATCGGCAAAGAGGATTATTCACGGTAATGGGACACTCGAGGGGAAAAGATTACAAGTTAACAGGTTAATTCAGTCGCGAGCGTGCGGATAATCAGTGCTGGAAGCGAATTATTTCTTCCATGAATATTTATAACGTCGATGTTCAGCTGAGCGCCCGACGTGACGCTTATTTATTTACGTTGTAGGATCGTTATTCGCGATTTAGATAATCCGTGGCGGGAAGCAAGTCGGCGAAGTGTTTTCTCACCTCTATAGTTTGTTTCTTGCTTAATTTCGCGCGAACGAATTAATTTATGATTACTTTGAAAACGCGCGATCGTTATAAAATACGGAATAATTCAAGGGTATACATTTTCCAGCTGCTCTCGCTGCACAATGAACGTTGAACTATACTGTTAAATTGAAAGGGACTATAGATTGCAGTGAAAATGTACTGTAATATTCCTATATTCCTATAGCTGCGTTGAGCTTATTGTCAAACTTGGCAATGAGTGCGCTTTTCCTATGTAGCCGAGGCTAGACACGCTCCTTTTTCCGAAATCTTATGACAGGGACGAGATATCGGCTTAAGGGGGGGCGTGGTTCATGTTTTAAGTAAGCAGTACTGCGAGCTGCTTGACGTTGTACCATTAAGCTTGTGACAATTCTGCGAAGGATGCCGGGCAGTCGAGACGTTTACTTGATGGGAAAAACTCAGGTAGCGTCATATACCTAAATGAGGATCTCAACGAAAAACTCATCACTCCACTACATAATACACGAAGCGCGTAACAATCCAGATGCCTATCTCCTCCGTCGAATGACCCCAAAACTCCTAATGGCTTATATTTTTCGAAGCGATAAAGCATGTGCTCGCCTCTCTCTCCCCGAGAAAAGTTTTGCAGTTTCAGCTCTGCTGCCTCAACACACCCTCGCATCGTCGTGTGTATCTATATCTATATGTATAAAAAGAAAACTCGCTTTGTACACGGTAGCAGCGCGAGCTGCGCGAGAGTTATCGAAAAAATTTTTGTATCCGACGTGAAAGGGGGCGCCACTCACGCAATAACTCGAGATAGAAAATTACCGGCTGCGCCGAGCCGACAGGGAAAGAGAGAGAGAGAGAGAGAGGAAGAAGCCCTTCGGGATGTGCTAAAGCAGAGCCCGATAAAAATACATGTGTATTATATATTACAGCCAGACTCTCCCTTCCTTCTCCGCTTAAAATTGCTCCTTTGCCCCAGCCGAAAAATAGCGGAAAAGTCTGTATAGCCGACACCTAACCTCTCGCTTTCTCTACCCCGTGTGTCAGGGGTCGTAATTTCCAGGGCTGGCTTAAGCGCATAGGAGGAAAGAAGAAGAAGAAGAAGAAGAAGAAGGTGATAGGATATATAGAGGCGAGAAGAGAACGGCTTCGTCGTCGCATTATGGCCGGCGAAAGAAAGAGAGAGAGAGAGAGAGAGAGAGAGCCCGAGGGATAGAGAGGAAGAACAGCGCCTAGGCTCGACAACAAACCCCCCCCCCCCTCCCCTCCGCAGCAGCAGCGGCGCCGGCGTCACGTGATATTAATACCGCGTGCTCTCGCGCGAAGGTGCCTTTAATAAGTCCGCGCGAGGTAATGAAAGCCATTCATATGAAAGTTTTCCGTCAGAGGCTGTAGGACCAGCGCGTGTGAGAGAGAGAGAGAGAGAGAGAGAGAGAGAGAGAGAGAGAGAGAGCTGTGTATATATATATATACTCGCTTTAATTGCCCCCGCGTGTGTATGAGGGAGGGAGCGAAGGGAACGACCCCTGCCGGACTGGGGAAAAAATGCTTTCTAAAGGGTGCAGGCTTGCTCTACTGTGAGCTGCTTATCTGCGGAGGTGCGGGGGTGCTCATTATTCGCCCTTCATAACCTACTTTTTATATATACGCGGGTTCGTCCAACTTGCTCGTTCTTCGCGTTTTTTAACTTTGATTTTTGCGTCGAATGGAGTTTTTTTTTTAATATTCGATGTTTACGCTCGTTATTGGATCGTATTTTTTTTTTTAATTCATCCACCGGAGAAACGTTGCTCTTAATACTTTGAAAATTTTGTACGTCTCGTAAACCGCTTACATTATAGCAAAAAACGCAGGTAACTAGCTATGCGTATACTACGTATAATAATGCCAGAAAGAAAGATTGACTTCAAAGCTTTGAAAATTCACTTTTCATAAACCCCTCGTATACACTAACAAAAAACGCAGCTAACCAACTACTATGTACTCTACGTATTACTAATCCATGAAAGAACATCGGCTTTGAAGCTTTGAAAATGCATTTCCACATAAACCCCTTGATTAACAAAAAAAAGTCACTCATCTCCACCCAACCGTGAGTATCTGGTATGGTATTAAAAATCCTTTGATAATCCCTCAGAAAAAGCTGTTCCGCAGCGTACGCTCGCGTCATTTCAATTTTCTATCGACCATTTCCGCAAAAACTGTAAAAATTTTCCATTTGCATTTCTTTCCCAGTTCGCATCGAAAACTCAATACACCCGTTGATTAAAACCAGTTATTACTTTCTCCGACTCCTCTACGGATCCCACGAAAATGAAGCGACAAAAGTCGTCGCACAAATTTCCGCATCGCCGAGTCCCATATATATAAACCCACCCACCGCATTTTTCCCTCCCTCATATCCCGCATCGGAGAGAACGAACACACGCGCACAATGTGCCCGATGATCTGATTCGGCTGGATGGATAGTTCGTCACTCGCTCGCGCCGTGTGCCCTGTAGGCGAGTGACGTGATTAAAAATGACGCTGCCGCCGCCAAGCTCGTCCCGCCTCTGAATTATACACGACGTTAATGCATTTTGGCTTTCTCTCTCTCTCTCTTCCGTACATGCCTAATATGTCTCTCTCTCTCTCGTTGTTCGAATGGGATGCAGCATTGTACGGCGGATAATTAATTCATCCCTTTGGGCCAGTGTACGTAATGCGTTTACCGGCTCGTCTGCCGTCTCACCTCCTTGTACATACATATTCCGTTTCGATGGGCTTCTTTCGCTGCGTTACTCCGCGCGCGTGAGAGAGAGAGAGAGAGAGCGAGCCTCATTGGTAATTCATCAGCTGTGGTGCGCGATGCGTGTGAGAGTGCTTGCGATTGTCGCACTTCGCTCCGAGATTCTCGAGACACACTGGTGTATGCAGTTGCACTGTAAAAAGCTTTTAAAACACACACACATATAGCTGCGGGGCGGTGAAAAGCACTCGATGATGTGCGCGAGCGAAGTTTTAATTTTTCAGCAGTACCATAGTATCCGGCGTTAAAAAATTTCACGCAGAGTGCTCATAATGGAATTCGCTCGCTCGGCGGAAAAACAGGAGAAAAATGGGAATTGCTGCCGCGTACACTACTACTCCTACGTAATTAAAGGGATTAAGAGTAATTTGACGTCGAGCTTTTTTCGATTCGCCGCTCGACTTTTGAAATCGACGCTTTGTTTCGAGGTTTTTTTTTTTAAACACATTCACAGTTAATCACGAAAATGCAATAACAAAGGAATAGAAAAAAAATCTCGCAGCTCTCGTGTGCAGTGTACGGCATAACGCGTAGCGCAAGCTCGCAGCGAAAATTACGTAGTTTCACCCCTCGTGTCGCGTCGGAGCGTGTACAAGTAGCCGACTCCGCAGCACTAGACTCGCGACGAAGCGGAAGAAGAAGAAGAAGGAGAAGAGTTTTTAGTAGTAGGTGGAAGTGGTGTACGGTAGCGGTGAATTGAGGCTTGATTCGAACGAGCGAGAGAGATGGCTTTACGATACATCCGGGCCGTACCTTTCGCCACGGCGGTCCTGCCCTAATTCGTCCGAAATTAATTAACGCGCGGCCTGCCGTTGCGGCGAACCGTAAATCGCTCTCCTGCCGACGAATTTGATTAGCGTCAGGGTGGAACGGCTGTGGGAAATCGCCTTGAACATCATCTATACTGCTGCTTCGAATTTTCAATATTCGTATACGGAGTGTATTATTATAATATAAGTGCAGCTTCGTTTTTTTACTGCGTTGTCTTGCAAATTTCTCGGAAAAATCTCCATTACAAATCCGTTGTTATTACACGCGGAGAGGTGATTAAAGAGCGCTAAAAAGCGCGTAATCTCAGCGTGGCTCTTAAAAGCCTCGAGAATTTACATAGTCAAGATACCGCGCGAGAGAAAAACTACTTAGTTCTCCGCAAGCTCGCGCTTATGATTCTATGCGCGCTCAACAAAAAGCAAGAAAAACTACTCGACGTTATCCCCCTACACACAGGGCGCGAGAGCTTATAAATATTTCTCACCGCCGTCGTTTCCTTTTCCATCCACGATTTCTCTCTACCTCTGCTTCTGCTGAAAGAAAGTATATACACGAAGCAGAAGCTTTTCCACGTTGGCGCGTCTCGATTTTCCGGGCCATAGCCCTCGATCCGTCGAGTTGCTACTGCACATACGTCTTTCTGGATAAAAATCCGCTGTGCCGTGTGTGTCTGCCGATCTAGATACGGGGACGACGCGGCAAGAGGGTTATAGCGCAATTAGCCTCTCGAACAAAGCCGCTCAGAGATGCTCTAGTATTAAACAGTGTATGTGTATCTCTGTATATAGTCGAGAGCAGCAGCTGTGTGTGTATATATACGGAAGGGACACGACGTTATTATGGAAGTGTATAGAGGTGCAGAGGCCACTTATTTGGCCAGAGTCCAGCGAGTGTCTCCTCGCGCGACGGGAATGTCCATTACTCCATTAGCGGTTGGAGCGTTAACTCTTTATTGCCTCCGCGTGCACATAGCATAGGTGTACCCTGCATACAAGCAGTGCTTTTCATTGTCAAGGCTTTTAACAGCCGACATTATCGCACCGGATTCGGATTCATTCTCTCTCTCTCTCTCTCTCTCGCTATGGCTGCAGTCTATGTTGTGTATATACTATTATATTCTATACTCTCTCTCTCTCTCTCTCTGTCTCTTCTGTTTTACACGAGAATTTTCCGGCTCCGAGCGCGTATGTGTCCGAAAATTTCGGGGGGGGGGGGGGGGGGGGATGAGTGAGTGCCGGCTTTTTCGACTTCTCTCTCGCTCTCTCGATCTCGTAGCACGCGATATTGTGCTGCGTTTTATTGCTTTTCCGGCGGCGCTTGTTTTCCGAGAGAGGATTTGTAGCCAGCCCCGTTGAAATATAATTTGCGATTGCCCGGATGGAGTTTTGTTTCCTCCTCTGCGCGTCCTCAGCGATATAATTTCGCCGATATATCGAACGCGTTACCGCTGCTATACCTTGAATTATGCATCGGATCAGTTTGTCGCTGTCTCTAGCTTCGAAACAAATAATGAGATATCACATCACCCGTATTATAAAACACGAGTAATACAGCAGTATAATACGCTTCTATCGGTGAACAGACAGTGCGATGACTTCCGTTCATCGATCGTTTATTATCTCACCTCGTTATCTGGCGCAGCGCAGCTATATACGTGTGCGCGTCCTCTGTTTGCTCTTGAGCCGCACCGCGTGCGCGCAATTGCTGATAAGTGAGAAATCAAATAAAGCCACCATGGCAGCAGCCGTCACTATTGTGTGACAAAATTGAATATCATCAACACGCGCAAGGCTGACTGAAAAAAAAATTTGAGACTCGTCGCAGACCAGTGCTGTTGCGGCGTTGATTAATCAAGCGCGCGGTATTTTCATTTCCCACACGGCCTTTGTGCGGCGAAATTGGACGCTGTGAAACGTGAATTTTGTAATTCGACAGCTCGCCGAAGCGACCGTTAACCGTTACGTGCATAATAAAATCACAGTATAATATAGGAGTAGGGGATACTATCATACGGTCGAAATTAGGTGTTAACTCGAACCGCTCAATCCGCAATCCCGAGAGCCGAGAAAAAGCATCGCCGTGTGTCTAAAGAGAGCAAAGCCGATAACGCGGGAACAGTCTCTCTATCAGTCTCGCAAAGAGACGGCGACGACTAGAGCGAGAGACGTGCGGACATCCGGGAAACGGAATTCCCCTCTCGTTATCCTTCGCACGTCGATAGCCACACTGCTTGTCGCTCTCGCACATGTGTGTTTCGTTTTCTCGGCTGGCGATTTCACGCCAGCTCGAACACCTATCCTCTAATAGAAATCCTTCATTCGATGCTTCTTCTTCTCCTTTCAGGTGCAGTAGACGCAGATGAGCCATTGGAGGAATGGAGTATCGCCGCGAAGAGCCGATTCTCACGCCTGAGGTCCTCGACGCCCACGACAAGTAGACACGCTACAGCGGGACATGTCGCTGAGATAACACAGTAGCTGTAATCGAGGCAAACGGAAAATCAAACAGCTCCTCGTCGGATCGAGTGTGGATTGTATATTTGAGGCTGTAAGAGAGAAAAGTAAACAGCATAGATGATGGCGTTTCCGCGGCGACGCAGCCTCTGGCTCAAGGTTGCGATTCTTGCTGGAGCCGTTTGGCTGACCGTCTGTTTCCTCCTCTATACGGAAGACAGAGCCGCAGTGGCTGCTGCTGATCAGGTCCAGCAAGTCGCGCAGCAGCAACAGCCGGTCGCTGCACCTCAGATGGCCAATGGCTTCGTACCGCCTATGGCGCAGTCTGTTAAGAGGGAGACTCAGGGTAATGGAGCTAGTAAGTCGAAGATTAACCAGGCTGGACCTGAGCAGGGTGAGTTTTATTTTTTCTCATTAAATAAAAACGTTGTTGTTCGACTTTCGCTCGGAATTCAATTTTATTCGAGTGTATAACAATTAAAATTTTCCAACGGTTCGCATACTGTAAAAAATACACAGTATGCGCGCACTCGTACCGTGTCTTTCAAAATATTTTTTGACACTCGGTGTGCGAAATTCGATTTCTCCTAGCTGCGTAGCGTGCGCGAAATGCCCGATTTTCACACTAGTGCGCGAAATTCAGATTTCGCGAACAGCGTGTGCGAAACTCTGAATTTAAAAACGTAGATTCGCATACTCGTGTCAAAATAGTACATTTCGATAATATACTATATTATCGAAATGTACTGTCAAATATACGTGTCAAAATAGTACATTTCGGTAATATACTATATTGCACCGAGCGTGTACAGCCAACGATCGCGATTTATTTATAAACTTTATTCGCGCACAGGACTCGATCAATCTGTCGCGGTGAACAAAAAATGAAAGGAAATAGAAAAATCCTTTCGATAAATTTTCGACAAACCTATGGTGCAATGCTTCGTTCTGACCCTTTTCCAATCTGAAAATATAGGTGGCGGTGTGCTGGTGGCGCCGAGGGATCAAGACACGTCAGCTCCAGGTGAAATGGGCAGACCGGTTATCCTGCCGACGAATCTGACGACGGAAATCAAGAAGCTCGTGGACGACGGATGGATCAACAATGCTTTCAATCAGTACGCCAGCGATTTGATTTCCGTTCACAGATCCCTGCCAGATCCTCGAGACCCTTGGTAAGTCAACTTCACTCTCTCTCTCTCTCTCTCTCTCTCTTTTATTCATTTCGCCTCTCTCGGCTTGTATTTGCTTCGAAATTTACTCTCCGCGATTTACGAGTCGAGCTGATGTATATAGCGTGCGATGATGGAAGAGGGAGAACTATAGTGTATAACCGAGCGCTGGAAATCAATTTTGCAAAAAAGCAATTTAACTTTTTTTCCCTTCCATAACGAACTCTGCGTTTGATATTCCTTTTACGGCTGCGGGTATGGCGTATTAAAATTTTGATGGAAAACGCTCGGATTTATTGCTCTCGTATTTATTTCGAAATTCACTTTGCCGATTTACGAGAGTCGAAAAAATATCGGTGGGTTCTCCTCAGCCAGCTGTCTGTCGGCACTGTCACACTTGTATTATAATTACGCCAACCCTTCGTCCCTCCAAATATTTGGCCAGCAAACACCAAGGACACCCGAGGGTTATTTGGTTATCCTATCCTCTCCCCATCGAAACCAGCAAGGGTAGCTATATACACTCCCGCGCCAAATATAAATAACGAAGGTCGGCCGAGTGAACCCCCCTCGGTACACCTAATCGACGAAGAAGAAACCTTAAGGGAAATCAAGGGAACACATTAGGATTTCCCTTCGCTCGCTTGGAACAGAGCAAAAGTTGCGAGAGAGGAGACGCTCGTAAATTGGACGTTGGCGCGCGCGCGCGCGCAAGTTCAACCGCAGCGCGAGAAATTAGCCTCTCCCTCGCGGGTATTAATTACCATTTTCGCGATATTAACCGACATTATCGAGACAGCTGGTGGTGCTGGTAGCGGGTGGGGCCAACTTCCCTACAGCCGACCACGAGCCGTCGCCGACTTGTCCTCCGCGGAAATGTGGCCGTACCGCAGAGACCAGAGAGGGGGGGGGGGG
>CM053168.1:10244815-10444251 GCA_012977825.3 Pteromalus puparum | reverse complement strand
GAAATGGGGCCGGCCCGCAGGGGCCCGAGAGGGGGGGGGGGGAATTTAGCGCGTAATCCGGCCACTTGTGTGCGGAGAGAGCACTTTGCAGGACTCGCCCCCTGTACGTGTGTGTCGCTGTGTATAGCTATTTCGCGGTCCCTCTGCGCGCGGTAGTCGTATATGTGTGCGAGTGACGGGCTTGAAGTGCATTTTGACGGGGGATTGTTTTTGCTCTTTGTACACATACGAAACTGGCTTGATTATTTCTGTGAAATTTAATTTGGTACGAATCGCGTGTATATATACACGGGAAACGAGAGCACATAATTTTTGCGATGAAAACCCTCACAGTCGCTGTAGGAGAGGTTGGCGCAGTAGCCAAGTGTTTGCTTTTCGCCCGAAAAAAGATTACTAACTGAATGTATAACGAGCTCGCGACGCATTAACAACTCATTTTCAGCAAAAGCGCATCGAGGGGAAAAACGAGGAGCAGTAGAGCAGTCCCGTGTGTAGCTAAGCCGCGTAATCTTTTAGCCGGTCTGTTTGACAAGCTTTCGACATGATTGCTCGCGGTTCATGGTGTATTTAACGCTGCTGCCGTCCTTTTGCGTTTCTCGACTTAAAAATGATCAAAAACGCTTTGAAAGAGAATATAACTTGCACAAATGCGCGGGACTTTTCAATTTTCCCATCGTCAATCCCAACGATAACGGCAGCTATCATGGAAATAAGAAACGCTTGCATCGCAGCCTCTTACATTGTCTCGAAAGTGTATTCATTGGGAGAGAAAAATGTTTCCTTCATCGCGGAAAAACGTGCAGTCGTCGCGACAACAGTCGGAATGACAATGTGGGGATCACTCGCCGAAATTGCTATACTTTCCCACAGGCTTCTCCGCACGACCGTATACACGTAGTCCTACAAACGAGCCGAGATTTGTATACATGAGATGCAGCCAGGAATTCATAGTAATCGCGACCGAGCTTTCGGGTCAAACAAACGAGCATTAACTCTCTCGCGCGAACGTTGCTGCACGTGTCGCCAGCGGCAGGGGGCGCAGTTACTTCTTGATAATGTTCCAGACACGCGCGAAATATACGGTTGGTATATACACACACGTATGCACACCTATGTATGCGTCTACGTAACTTGGATCAATTCGGCCAGTGCTGTTTGCTCGGGACTCTACATAATTCCCATTAGCGCTTCGCGTGCGTGTATTATTAGCTGACCGATGAATTCGTGTTTAATGCTTTCGGGTGTTATGGATTTTCGTTTTTCATGTCTGCGCGCAGTCGTGGAGAAATTTCGTGGTTGATTGTATATATACGGCTTTGTTTTCGTAGTGCTATACACATTAGGTTTCCGGTCGTTGTGCAGGATGTTGTGACCGATAAGATAAAAGCGCGTTAGAAATGATATTATAATTATACGTACTCTTCGACGCGATATTTTCAACTGTACGCACAACGCAAATTGAAATGCGCATCTTCAATCGGCCGTAACGCACACACATCAGTATAGCGTAGACCAACCCTCGCATCCACTCGCACAATCCATAATGCTAATGATGCCGCTACGCTATTCTCGCCGAAGAGTCTCACTCAGTACACCATCCCCTCCAACACGCACACACACATACACATCGGCTATAGGGCATCGGCCAAGTGGAGAGTTGTAAACGACCTAAATTACAGCGTCAACACATCCTGCGCTCACAAGAGAGAGAGAGAGAGAGAGGGGGGGGGAGAGAGCAGAGAATAGAACGTACGTGCGTGCGCGCGTTTACGGAACACTTTATCGAGCAGAGGTCAATGACGGCTAGCCAGACTCTCGCGAGCGAGCGAATTGAAACCGGAGGCTGGCCAAAGTGCGCTCTCTCTCTCTCTCGCGCGCGCGCGCGCAAATGGAGAGAGTTATATATAGTCGCGGTCTGCCGCCGCCGCTGTATACGCCCCCGCTGGCCCGCGACCTAATTGGCAAATCGGTATGAATGGAACGCAAGAAATTTCGAACGCGTTTATCGATGTGTATGTGTGTGTGTGTATTTAGTGGCGTATGATAGCGCATTATAGTGCGATCTCTCGAGATGCACGTGTATTATATATAACGCTCTGACGGCGATGGATTATTGCGTGATTTTTTATTATGTTGTGTTTTTAATTGGAAAAAGCGTCGCGTTCGTCCCCGTGGAGATGAACGAGCGAGTGCACTTTTAAATTGCCGGCATGTATACAGCCGAGGGAACCGCGAGATAAAATATTAACGATTCAATCGCGGTAATTACCGCGGGAATCCATCCCCGTGTCTACAGCCTCGGTCGGGCTTTTTTCCTCTCTAATTTTTTGAAAAGCTGTCTGCTGGAAACGTCATGTTTGAATAAGCAGCCGCTCTGCCTACTTTCTCATTAAAAAAAAAAAAAAAAGAGATAGGACGAGTCGCCGGGGGTAATTGAATTTCTTCTGGAACTGATAATCAGGAATTAGCTTCCTTCTTTTCTCGCATCAAGAAATCCCAGAGAGTTAAGCAAAGTGGTTTCTTGCGAAAATGACGTTATCAAGCGCATCGAGGCGGATAATATAAATATATCGAAGCTGCAATGTGTCTGGACTGACGCGTTAGTAATTCGCAGATTTGTCTTACTTCCGCGAGCGTATTATCCGCGACGAGATGCAGACGCGCGCGTCGAAACGAGGTAATCTAATACACAGCAGCGATTTATGACGGGTGTCGATCGTTCTGGAATAATGTATTGGATTGGATTCCTTTTCCGAGAGATGCAAGCTTGAAACAGATGCAGAAACACGAAATATATCGGAGAATTTGTACTATGTCGTGTTTATGTATGCACACAGCAACGCGCGGGATGCTGTTGTTCTTTTCAGACATATCGAAATATGGGTTATTGCTGTAACGTCGTTTCTTCGTCGAAAAAATCAGCGCTATACGCTTTCGTTGCAGAAATGCAAAGCTCGCTTTTTGTTGAAGCTATATTTTCGCGTAGTGTATCTTTTGTTTCCGACAAGTTTGAAACGCTGGGAGATTACCTTCAATGTTTAATTAGGCTGTATATTCGCAAACTCTCACGGAACTTTGTTGGAAAATAAAGTCGCTCCGAATATTCAAAGCTTCGTAAACAATGCAATTGGTTAATTTTACGGCTCGGTATACACGTTCGTTAATGTAGGAACGAACGATGTAGCTATAGTTTAAAAAAGCTCTTTCCAACCTCAATCCCAAATAATCACTCACTCCAAACAAATAACCAATCCCTAACACCAACCACATCCTCTCGCTCTCCCGCATGTAAACACTTCGACAGTATAGCAGTATAGTAGTATAGCAGCGGCGATGGTACACAGAGCAAGCTATGCAAGAAGACTCCAGACCTGCGCTCTTGCTTCTTTTAAACAAGCTGCGTGAGCGCTACGACATTCGGCATTCGAAATAACAAATACCCCGTGTGATTCCGACCGCAGAGACGCGGGATTCTATCGCGGCTTGCGGAGCCCCGACTGCGGGAATGCATCGCAAATTGCATGGAGAGATAGTAGAGTGCTCTCCCGGGTAATTGGATTTTCCGAATACCTCGCAGAGAGAGTATACGCCTCCCCTCTCTTAGCGTTCTGCACTGATGCGCGTATAGAAAGAGAGGATGATCGCGGAGAGAGCTCGATTATTTCCACGTTTTGTTCTCTACTCTCCGATGACCATCGGTGTGCGTCAGTCTCGTATTTTTTCCCCTTCGTACGTCCGAGAGTAATCGATACATTTCCTCTCGCGAGGTTTACGTGAATCATGCGACACCCACGTGTAATTTTTTTTTTTTTTGTCCGTTTCGACCTCTGCAGTCTAGTTGGCATCGGAGAGCAGTAAGTGAGTTATCGAAAGGCAAAGCGTATAGAGCGAAACCAAAGAGACCGTAATTTCTATACCCGCCATCGTCGCAGTAAGAGCTGAGAACAGAAGAGCAAAACAGGAACCAGCAACGCTTACACGCGGAAACGGAGGACAGCGGGGAGGATTAATCCGCGTCGTAATATAAGTACAATAGAGCAGTAGTGTGTATACCGCAGCGTCATCTTGATATCGTTGCGTTCAGACAAGCGTCTAATTAGTATTATCTCTTCGCTGCCGGACCTAAGATTTACACTGCTCGCGAGCAAAACGTCCAATTAAGGAAACCAAGGACGAGGTATAAGCGCGACGCGCGCATGTATATATAAGCTATACGAGAGCTGAATTGCGAAGGAGGAGGAGGAGGAGGAATTTGGTGAGGCGGCGCAAACAATCTAACGTATTACGAGATAGAGAGAAAGGAGCTTCGCGTACACGTAAAGTTTTAATTGTCTTCTCCCCAGCATTGATGTAACGATAGCACGAGCTTGCATAGAGAGTAAGAGCGTCGCGGAGTCACGGAACTCGCTGCTGTTAGAGAGAGAGAGAGAGAGAGAGAGACGAGGTAATTGCCGATTTCGCGCGAACAGGCGTGAATTTTCGAGGACCGATTATAGGATGTTTTACTTTTTATACTGAGTAGGCGTATATACCGTTCGTGCGAGAGTGAGTGTTTGCTTTGAGAACTGCGGTGCAAATATCGACTCTGTGTTTGTTTGTTTATGTTATACGGACGCTTTATATCGGCTTTGCGAATAAGCTTTATTGAATGTATATATGCATTGATAAAATGTTTGCTCTCCTTTAAACTGCTCAGATACGATTATTGCGAACCCCGAAGCAAACAAATTTACAAACTTCGCTGTATATACATATATAGCCGATTAAAATCTACGGACGTAATATCCGTTTCTAGAAATCTAAAACACGAACCTTTGCATATTTCTAGAAGCACGTACTTCCTTATGGCACCAATACAATCTGAAAAAAAAACTCATCCAATATCCCCGAAAAGGCAGCTGCTTCGTACATATAAGTGAATAACGATAAGTCCGTATCCCTATACACAGGAAAGTATATAGCCATCAAAGCGCCTCGCCAGGCTATCTCGTCTGATATAAAATTTCGCCAAACTGCCCGACCGACATAGACATATATATATACGTCATTTAGTATCTCTCTCTCCTTCTCGCTTGCCTTCAAGAACAGAGCCGCATGCATGTATCACGAGTATATAGGCTACGGGAGAGACTCAAGGGCGCTATAAATATCCGATAACGAGCATTAAACCGCCATAATGTCTAATGCTCGGCCGCGCGCGCGCGTGGCTCGCGGCAAGATCGAGGCCTTTTAGTTGGATTTATCCATCGTTTCGCGCCAAGGGAGTAAAGGCCGGTGGTGGCGGCGCGCTAAGCGATTTTCGGAGCCTCAATTATCGGTTATGGTTCTTACGTGCTGTCTACATAAATTTGTAGAGACTCCTTTTTTTCTTATCGTTATCGCACACGATCTTCACCGCGCCCGAGTGCCACTTTTCCGAAGCGAGAGCAGTCGAGGCTTGTTCGGAAATGAAACACAGGAGGACGAACGGCTTGGGGAAAAATATATATAAGAGCAGCTTGGAGCGAAAGAAAAAAAAAAAGAGGAGGAGGAGGAGGAAGAGGCAAAGTTAGCTAGGGGCCAACTCCTTTCTCATCGTAAAGTTATCCCGGCGGTAATCATAAAGTTGTAGCCGGCGGCTCTTATGGACTTGCAGCGACGCCATTGGGGGTCGTCGCGGCCCGTTATCTAAAGATTTGTTGTTTCACTCTCTGAAAAGTTGCTACGCTGTCTCTCATACCTAATGATTGGGATCGAAGAAACAATACTCGCGCGAACTGCTTTTCCGTGTCTCTCCATCTCTCGCTGAATATTGTATCTACATCGTATCCTAGAGTGCTGGCGCTCTCGGCCGTTAACTTTTACGAGAACCGAAGACTGCACATACACGTATATGTGTACACGAACGCAGCTAAATTACCTCGTAAAGAATCGTCCAACTCGAAGATCGCGCGACGTACTACCTAATTCAAAGCCCTCATATATAGGTACTCTTTATACTCGAGTCTCCCGGAAAAAGCGTATAACCTATACGCATATATCCGCTTTAAAAGATACGTAGCTAGGGATCGAGAAGGAGAGCTCTTCTGCAGCCAGGGCTTCGATACACACGTACGCGGACTCTGGCAGTTGTTACTCCAGCCGATCCATTATTCAAGGCGCATCGCTCGCTGAAGCTCACGTGCGAATGCGAGGAGGGGAAGAGAACTGCAGAGGAGAGGAGAGAGAGAGAGAGAGAGAGAGAGAGAGAGAGAGAGAGAGAGAGCTACGGACGTTTTTACTGGCAAATCTTCTTGGAAGGCGCTGCTGCTTGTCGAAATGCTTGACAAATGCTCGTTCGCGCATTATTCGATGTGTCTGACACTCCTCGTCGGCTGCTCCGCCGAGAAATATTCCGAGCCGTGCTTTCATATAATATATATACGTTCGCTGGGATTTCGCTCGGATAAGATTTTCGATGTACCTATATATACGACGCTAGCTTGAATATATATATCGGATTTGTGCTAGTGCAGTAATTAACTCGAGAGAAAAAAAAAAGAAGAAGAGCCGTCGCGCATACATCGCGCTTAATTATGCATGCGAGATTCGAGGGGGCGTTGCTTACCGTCACTTCTCTCTGTTTCTCGAGATCAGGGCGCAGCAGCAGCTAGCAGCGGTGTAGAGAGGAATCCCTCAACCGCCTACGCTCCTTTCTCTTTGTCTCCGTGAGCGCGTCTTGGCGAGCTGTGCAGTATCGCGTGGAATTTTCTCTACGTGTCCCTTAATAACGACGAAATTTTTGGGATTCCTTGCTGAGGAAGACAGCAGCAGCGGTAGTCGCTTTCTTTGTGCACAGGGAGTAGTATTCGCCGAAACAGCAATATCGTGCGAGAAGCTTCGCTGAATAATCATGTGCTGGGGTACTACGGCGGTACACTAGGTGCAGCAACGAAAAACATAAGAGGGAGATGCACCGAGGCGCTCTTCTCAAGACGCACTTGTGTGTGTGTGTGTGTCTGGCGGTGCAGTCGAGCCGCTCATTAAGCAGCGGGTCAATGAGTCGTGTGGCAGCGACGGCAACACATTTTTATTCTACGTGATGTTATACTGCTGTACACATACGTGGGCGTCAATTTTTCTTCGGATTTTTCTTGTTGTTGCGCGAGAAGCTTTTCTACGGGGGTTTAACGAGCGTTTATTATTTCTGGTAACTGATGTGAAACGATTTTGATTGGTGGAGATTACTCTCAGCGAGCGATGATTTCAATTGATGTGAACTTTAACGCTGCTCTCTAATTCGATCTTTCATATACAACGAGGTGATGCATTAGCGCGTTAATATTATAATAACAGCAGTAGATTACACGCGTTATTAACCAATTACATAATATAATTCCGATGCCATTATCGCTCGCCGAGTCAATTATCCAACCGAACGTGAAACTCGATAGTTTCCCATCGCGAAACAACCACACGGCGTATAGAAAGCTCTGTTCCCCGAAACTATCGCGACAAATTATCCCTAACGCATCGATTCCGCGAATCTTCTCTGCGCACACGTGTGCATTTGTCGCTGCTGCTACTGCACGTGAAAAGAAGTATACGAGCGAGATAAGATAAACGAGGGAGTCTCTAGTCGGGTATGCGGGTCACGAGTGGGTTTTGAAACGTCCATTCGCTATTTACCATTCCATTTGTTGCCTCCGAACGAACGAACGAACGAACGAACGGAACCGAGAGCGCATCGATGTCTCGCACGTATATGTATAGGGGTTGCGCACAGGAGAGAGACGCTCACGACACTGCGATTTTCTTACTCGACGGAGCGAGAGTTTTCGTCGTTTCTGTGTGATTGCTTTTTTTTCTTCGG
The DNA here is from genome assembly GCA_012977825.3 of Pteromalus puparum. NCBI lineage: Eukaryota > Metazoa > Arthropoda > Insecta > Hymenoptera > Pteromalidae > Pteromalus > Pteromalus puparum. The sequence goes on along the minus strand of CM053168.1, from coordinate 10,436,420 downwards.
AAGGATAGAGCGAGTTGGTGGGATGAAGACGTTGGGCTAACTTTTGTTCGAGATTTCTGAAGAGCGATTGGTTTGCTTTGCTAGAGAATTATCTTATTTTTTATGTATGTTTTGTTTAAATAAGAAATGATCTCGAAATTGATCCATGTTTGTTCTTTGAATATTTACTTCAGTTTGTACATTGCATTTGCATTTACTGAACAGTCCATTGTTACAAACACATTTGTACATCGCGTGCATTAATTTCGCGAACAAACAAGCTTATTTACTCTAGTATTAAAATCTAGTTATTAATATCTCCACAATTGAAGCGGATTCAACTCGACGATTTCTGCAACGTGAGTCAAAGTCCCTTGTCTGCACCGGTACATCACATACACAGCCGTCGTTGCAAGCTCAAAAGAGCGTTTGGTGAATTTGCGTGACGCGCATTTTCTTTCCTCCCACACAGCTGTATACCTATACACACGGAAAGTCGTTGACAAATCGACGGAGAGCCAGTCGTCATCGTGCAGGGATGGGCTTCTTTTGTATACGCGAAAACGTTCTATTTTCGCAGCTGTCGTTTCCGCACACACACACACGTCGTTCCCTTATTCCGCGAAGCTTTTACCTCACTGCGCACATTTTCTTTCCATACTTTTCTGCCCCTTGCGCGCGTTTACGTCGAAAAATAACGGAAAATCGATGCCCAAGCTCTCTCTCTCTCTCTCACTTTTTGCAATTTTTCGATGAGCAAGTGCGCGCAAACCCATCGTATAGCGTTTAGAGAGCTGGCTGCTATTCCAAAATAATGGAACAGTCCGAGAAATGAAAAACAAATATGACCAGTACGGCTACACCGCCAACGTTGCACGCAATTGGCTCGACGATCGTTAAGCCGTTATACTCGCTCGCGCATATATACATACGGCTATCGGATTTTTATCCTCCTCTTGTGTGTGACTGTGTAGGGTAGCTATATAGGCCTAGCTCTCGAAAAGCGTAATGCGAGTTTGCTTAATGCCGGTTGTGGTTTAACGGCCGCGTTATTGTCGAGCGCGCGATGTTATTATACGACGGAGCGACTTAATTCGCGGCCAAGCTCTGTGGCGAGTAATGAGCCCGATTGTGAGATATATTTTTTTGCGCGAGTTAAACTCGTAAAACGGATAGTTATAGTAGAAGCGAATTCAAGAATTGCTCGGCGAGAGGGAAAGAAAAAATTTCATTTGCTTGCTCAATTCTGCGCAGTCGTTACAACAATGCGAGAGTCGTTATTGTAGGTAATTGCTAATAGCACCGAGTGTATAAAGATCTTGTAAGTAGTATAACAGTCGTGCTCGGGTTAGTGACGCTCGCAAACTCATATACAAAGTGATACAAAAAGTAATGCGTCAGACTCGCGAAGGCAATTTCCATAGAGCAGCGAGCAGAGCAGCATCCATTATCACGGCCAAAGGCAAACTCCGTGAAAACGACGGCGTCGGAGCAGCCAAGCCTAACGAATCAGCAGCCGCCGCCGCCGCCAGTAACAGCAGCACACGAACACACAAAAGACTTGCAGCATGTTCTGGCTTGTATTACTATATACAGAACTGTTCTCGCAGACGCCATAAAGACGCTCTTTTCCAGAAGACGCTAAACACGCGCACGCGTGCAACAGCAGCTTTGAAATTCAAACACCTGCTGGCAGAGCTCAACCCAAGTCCAACTCCTACTTCCGAAAGTTCGCGATCTCTCATCCCTATAGCGCGCACGTGTACTAGCGCATATATAGCTTTGATCGCGTGCTAACTTTCGTACAATTCCAGGCACGCAGGGAATTACGCTCTGTGCGTGTATACTGTCTAAAACTCCGTATACGCTTGGATGTCTCGGGAACGATGAAAATCGACCGCAGCGGAACTTATCGGCGATGACCTTCGCGAGCCAGCTGACACCGCGTAATCCTCGAACTATGTGTATGTATACGAGATACACGTGCGACACAAGGAAATTGCAAGCTTGCGGAGGATCTTCTTCCCGCCGAGGCACAGGATTCAATCTGCTCCTATCTTCTACCTCGGCGGCTAGCTGCATTTTCTTTTGCTTCTTCTTCTAAGCTAGCCCGTCGCTTTCCTTTCATCCTAGTTCGGCTTATCGCGCATTTCCATTTTTCTTCGCGGAAAGAGAGAGGGAGAGGGACCAGCGTTGCACAAGTTTTCGTGATTTAGCGCTCCTTCCACATCTCCGCGACAAAAGTGTCCCAAAAATGGTCCCCTTATCGCCCTCTGTAATTTATGAATCGCGGGACGCGTCAGCGCGCGTATAATGGCGCACCGGCGAGACTAAACTTTCGGGAGAGAAAGAGAGACGTGCGGTGGGAAATTAATTGGCTGGAATTAGCGCGCAGGAGAGTAGATGCGCCTGGCGTGATTAATATCGCCAACTTTTGCATAAGGGATTGTATATTACTATGCGCTATCGCGATGCTCCAACTTCTTTTTTCCGTTTTCTTCTCTCTTCTCGACGCGGTTTATACTCGTCATATTTTCTTCTTTCTCTCGAGAAAAGAGAGAGAGAGAGAGAGAGAGAGATACGAGTCCATTAGCTGCCGTACGCGCGCGCGGTTTCGGAAAAGTACAGAAGAGAGGAGTTTGCGGTGGTTCGAGGGGGACACCAGACGACGTACAGCGATTGGCACGACGGCTTCTTGGAAACTCGGCTACTGCGAGCTTCGTAAACATTTTACGCTCTCAGGAGGGCTTTCCGCGCGCACGAGGATCGGCAAAAAGATGCGAGGGGATGAGTTATGAAATAGTTGCTACTCTGCTGCTGAAGTTTATTTTTGATTCGCGCGTATTAGTTTTTATTTGGAATTTTCAGGAGAACCTGCCACGCGCGCGCTTTAGATATATTTTATTCGCGAGATTTTAATTTGAGAATATTCGCTTTTAGCTCGCTCTCTCTCGTCGCTGAGAGGTTAAATTTACGGTATTAATAATATCGATCGCTGCGGTGACCCTCTCTCGGGTTTCGCTGAAAAAAAGCGGAGAATAAAATAGAATTCGCGCAGGTTCGAAATAATTTATGGGTCGGCGGAATTTATAATTGAAAAAATGAAAAACGCCTCGATATATATATATATATATATATATATATATATATATACATCAATCAGTCAAGGCGCGCATACACTCTCTCCCGGTAATACCGCACATATTTAAAGTCATTCGAAACTCTCGAGGATGGTTATCTCACACATATAGAGGGAGAGATGGATATAAATTGGATCCGAAGTGCCGAATTATATCTGAGAGCAGTGAATGGCTCACACGTTTCCTTAACTAACTCGCGCGTGTCTCTGATTTACGGTTAATATTTCATATAGCACTCGATTCTCCCAAAGAGCCCCTCATTATTATACTACAGATATAATGCCTGTATAGTTATGTGTAATATTCTCTTCATCTAAAGACATCGAGCGAATATAATTCTCTAGAATTTTCAGAGCACTTGATATTTTTTCGCGCTTATATTACGCAACTTTCAAGAGTAGCCTTTTTTCGAGCCCGCAGCGCCGAATAAATTATGCGGAGAGAAAAATTAGCGGCTTTTTTAAAGAGAACGAAATTATAACGTGCGCTGTAATTTCCTTTTTTCCCGTGTGCAAGCTAGTGAGACTTTTATACCACGGCTGGCGCGTTCCGACAATTTTCAACAATAAAAACGCTCCTCCATCAGCAGCGCGCGAGGCAAAGGCGTCGATAAATCAAGCGGCGCGGCATATCGGGAAACGGCGAAATTGTTTTATCGAATTTCCTCGAGAGCGCGCGCGCAGACACCTCCATAAATTATCAAATTAACAGAGCGAGAGAGAGAGAGAGAGAGAGAGAGAGGAAGAGAGGGAACGGGGGTGTCGATAACCGCCGTCGATATATTCTTCTCAATCTCCGATCCAATAAATCAAGAAGCGCTAATTAGCCTATCCGGACTAGTAACGCAAATTTCAGAGCTCGACTTTTTGGTATAATATACGTACGCCATATAATATACAGCTGTATAATAGTGAGTTCTCGCAAGAGGATATCGACGGCTGAGCGGAAGAAGCTCGTATCTCGGCCGCGGCTCCGAGAACGTCGTATGCCAGAAGAGGCTTCAAGAACGTCTATTTAGCAAGAATCACGAAAGTAAAAGTGGTTTTTAAAGCCAATCCTAAGATACGACGTTCTTGAAGCCTCTTCTAGGGTACGACGTTCTTGAAGCCTCTTCTGGCATACGACGTTCTCGGAGCCGCCACCGGGATACGATGTTCGAGATACGAGCTTCTTCCGCTCAGCCGTCGATATATTATACGAGAGAGAGAGAGAGAGAGAGAGAGAGAGAGAGAGAGAGAGAGAGAGAGAGAGGAGAGAGAGAGAGAGAGAGGCCTGTAAAAGCATCTGGCTGGGCTCCAATAAGGAAGCAATATACGCGCCCAGTCGGCCTTTGTCTCCTCTGCGTCGACGTCGTTCCCTTTCCCGAGGCCTCCTCTCTCTCTCTCTCTCTCTCTCTCTCTCTCTCTCGATGTTTCGCGACGAGTAGAGTTTGCACCCCCCCCCCCGTTCCTAGCTGCAGTAGCTTCTAACGAGCTCCCATTGTCTCGAGACGCCGATAATTATGTTAGTTCGGCTATACGCTATACTGAACACTACTTCGTCAATCTTTTACTCGTCCCTTCAATGGATAGCGACCAATTAATAAATCCACGGAAAAGAAGTCCTGTCACAAAAGATAAGCCCAAACTCAGCCCGCAAACGAAGTTGAAACATTCATTTAGCCCCTGTCGATCTCCTCCCCCCAACTTGTGCGATAGCATCATCGCCCGAATGCCGACGGGGAAGAAATCCCCGGGTATAACCCTCGAAAGGTCTCTCTCTCTCTCTCTCTCTCTCTCTCCGATTCCTTCAGCTCGATTGGCCTTCGACATCTCCGAGCGACGCGCAGGTGACAAAAGAGCCGCCGCTGCCGCTGACGACGATAATCAGACGCTCCAGATATCGAATGACGCGCATCTGCGATTTCCCGCGCGCTCAGCGGAATACTCGAGTAGCTTCTCTGCTCGTCGTCGACGCTTTTCACGGCTTCTTTACAAGTCAGTCCTCGATTCTTATTACGTGACGAGTGCGCTTTTCTCGCGCTCCTATCGCCAATCCGCCAGTGGCTTGGGTCTTTGATTATCCCTCTACTGCTGACACTGTTATAACGCTTGCGATGCATTATTTTGAATCGCGTGAACTTGAGGTTTTTGCGAATATGTTAGCGTCGAGCGAGGGCCATCGATCGAGGGAACGAAATATTAATTTTCTTTTAATCGGATAATCTTTATTATTAATGCAAGCGCTTTTCATTTAAATTAAATTATCAAATTAAATTATCGCCTGTGCAGATTTGGTTAGTTCTAAAATAAAAGCACAAATCCTGCTATATTTGCGACGACCTGAATTATATCGCAATTAAAAATGCACAATTTTAATATTTTGTCTCTCCTCTTACGACGCAAGCATTAACGCAATTAGCCGACTGCACGTATACATATAATTAAATTAAACGAAATTATTATAATAACATTCCTCTGCAAAAAAAGCTCTCTCGTAAAATTCGCCCCGAAAAAGCGCTCGAAATTCTCATCTCTAGAGCTGCGTATTCCACATTTTTCCGTAGCTCACATCGTGGTACATTGAATTAAAGCAGCGCAAAAAGCCCTCTGGGCGTTAAAAAGGGAAACGCGCGCATATATATACCTACGTCCGAGGTAAGCTCCTTCTCATCGTTCTTTTTTCTCTCCTCAGGTGTAAAGAGCCAGGCAGATACCAGAAGGACCTGCCGCCTACGGCCGTCATCATCTGCTTCCACAACGAAGCTTGGTCTGTACTTCTGCGGACTGTCCACTCGGTCCTCGACAGGTCTCCCGACCACCTTATCCAGGAAATCATCCTCGTCGACGACTACTCCGACATGCGTGAGTATACACCTATATATTTATACACACGCTAGTCCCTCTAATTCTTTTTAATTACAACGATTAAGCTCAATTTGCTCCGGCTGCCTGGAAAATAGAGAGGCCGCAGCCAAGATTCGAGTCCGACTAATCCGGTGCACACGGAGAGAGAGAGTCCGCTGCCATTAAAAGCTTTGAGATAAGCTCGACCGGCCGGAAGCGGCTCTCATAAACATACCACTGCCCCTTTGTATATATATACACGTATATACATCGACGAGCTTTTCCCTCGTTCACTCGTCTCTCTCCTATTATAACGGCGAGCACTGATTGTTTTATCATCGGAACGAGGTGATGGAGTGCCTTTGTTCGCGCTCGCTTTATTATTTTTAATTAGAATTGGAGATATACCCCTACTAGTCCGCCGCTAACGAACAGCGGATTCTCTTTTTTTTTTTAATAATCCTCGTCGCGGATAATAAAGCTCCCGCGGGCATTCATGCGCGCGAGTGTACTTACGAACGTATTAATCAAAGGGATACGTGTACGACTATGCTCGGTTATAGGTTTTGCATTGTGTTGTACTATACGTTGGAGAGTAATGGGGATTTTCGTTTATTACTGGATTAATGATGGCTATGAAAAATGAGCGGCCGGTGCTGAAAGCTTCTTGAAATTATAAAGCACGACTGATTGTCCGAGGTCTTTTTCAATCAAGTTTCCTTTGTCCACGTATATACAATCTTCGACTTTGAAAAGTGTCGTACAGGCCGCGCGCGCGTTTTTCTTCAAACTTCAAACGGTTCACTTTACATCAAGATTCGAATCCCGAGCATTGCAAACGATCAGCATCAATCCAAGAGCTTAGTATGATTGACCCATATATAGAGTCCTCGCAAGTACCGTCACACCCGTGCTTGTCATGTAAATTCTCCGGCGCAACCATCGCAGCAGTGCAGCACAGTAACCCATAGAGTAATAGTCCGTCGATTTTCTGCACGGCGGAGCCATAGCATCGTCCGAGAAACGACACGATTGCGTGCCATTGTGCGGCACGGCTAAACCGCTTTTGCCTATATATACCTATATATCTGTATACATGTATATCGACTAGGCGCGAAACATGCTGATCCAGGCCGAATCCCCTTATACTCGCGCATAGCGGAAGCTTAATCCCGCGCACTGGGGCTCGCGCGCAAAGGCTTAAGATCGTGGCTGCCGCCTAAACCCATTCGTTATTCGAATAAATCAAGTCGAGCGCTAGCGAGCGCGAGTCCGAATAGAGCGATATCGATCTAATCGTCACTCGTAAATTGAGTAGGAGGCGAGAGAGAGAGAGAGAGAGAGAGGGAAAGAGAGCTCAGCTGTGTGCTATTCCTTCGGGGATGACTGCGCGCCTCCTTTATACTGCTGCGCGTGGGCTGATCTTATTTCTTTGCATTTTGCGATCTTTTTCTCTTTTTTTTTCTCTTCTTCCAGTCGGGGTTTCAAGGAGGATTGCTCATGGATGCGGACCGACGTGTGCGTGGGTGGGTGAAGTTTTGCCGAGTGATAAGCGGGGTATTGTTATCGCGCGCGAGGGGGATAAATTTTGAAGTTCGGAGAAGATAAAACGGGAACGTGGGTTGAGTAATTTAGAGCGTCAATGTCTGTTTTCTGGTGTACGGATATAAATTTTATAATCTCTATTTCGGCTCGCATTTGTACACTCTATTCTGAGATTTTATTCGATCGATTTAGTCAGCCTATTGATATCAAAATATAGAGTGAGGAATAATCCTTATTTCCATTGCAGCCCACCTAAAGCGTCAGCTGGAAGACTACATGATGAACTACCCTAAGGTGAAGATCCTTCGAGCGTCGAAACGCGAAGGGCTGATCAGGGCTCGATTGCTCGGTGCAGCGGTGGCCAAGGCACCGGTGCTGACGTACCTCGACAGTCACTGCGAGTGTACCGAGGGTTGGCTCGAGCCACTGCTCGATCGAATCGCCCGAAATCAGACGACTGTCGTCTGTCCTGTCATTGACGTCATCGACGACACCACCTTGGAGTACCACTGGAGAGACTCGGGCGGCGTCAACGTCGGCGGTTTCGACTGGAACCTCCAGGTTTGCCTGACGGTCTTATTGGATTTTCGCGGGAATAGATTTTTATTCGTAACTTCGAGAACGGGTTGTCTTCTATTTCAAGAGAACTGCCGGCTGTTTTGAGACGTTAATTCGCAGTATAGATGTAGTCGTTCCAGTGCCGGAAATATGGTGAAATCGAGTCGTACTAAAGAGGGATTTTCCATTGACTATTCCAGTACACTTAGCTCGCGATAGAATATTCTAGGGGCACACCGGAATAGCGTGTTATTAAATTTAACAGTCGATATTTCTACAGTCTTCCATTAAAGGAACAATAACACGTCGCGATACGCCTCGTAAAATGCAAATGTCTCAAAGCGGCAGTAATTCAACTTGTAATAAGAAAATTTATCAAGCCTCTTTTACGACTCCGATAACCAACGTACTCAGCTAATTACATTTCAATCACACTCGACGCACGTATTCGATTCCCCTGAAAATCCACATTCAAGACCAGAAAAAAAAGTAACTCGAGACAGAGAGTAGACAGAGAGAGAACAAAAAATCTCAAACCAGCTCGACAAGGAGCTATAAAACTGACAAGCGATTCTTGTTGCTAGTTCAACTGGCACGCGGTGCCAGAGCGCGAGAAGAAGCGGCACAAGAATCCGGCGGAGCCGGTCTGGTCGCCGACGATGGCTGGTGGCCTCTTTGCCATCGACCGGCTGTTTTTCGAGCGTCTCGGTACCTATGACAGCGGCTTCGACATCTGGGGTGGCGAGAACCTCGAGCTCTCCTTCAAGACTTGGATGTGCGGCGGTAGGTTGTCTGATAATTGAATTCCCGTGTTTCTTCCGAGAGAGTTTCGCGTTTGCCTTGTCTCGGCTGTGTATAGTCTCGTATTGTGTGAGTTTATGTATTGAATGTCGTCGTGTATATTAATTTTGTAGTCTGTCTCTGAATAAATGCGCGAATATCGACTCTCAAAGATAATCTCGTATCATCGTAGATACCGACCGGCTCGAGTCAGATGGCATCGACTGAGCGAAAATAATTCACATACTGTATTTCCATGTCTAGGAACACTGGAGATAGTGCCGTGTTCGCACGTGGGCCACATCTTCCGTAAACGCTCACCCTACAAATGGCGTAGCGGCGTGAACGTGCTCAAGAGGAACAGCATCAGGCTCAGCGAAGTCTGGCTCGACGAGTACGCCAAGTACTACTACCAGAGGATAGGCCACGACAAGGTTAACACTCCTTTCTATTTTTCTCGACTTTTCCGCGCGCGAAAGCGACCGAGTGTATACTTTTGAGAAAGGACACGTAGTCGTTGCTCCCTGACGTTTTGTAGTTTTTTCATTCCGTATAACAAAAATACCAGCTCGATTAGGCGTACCTTTTCTCACTCTCCCCCTTCCTCCCTTCGTCCTTTCTTTACGATCGTTTTACGATTCTCCACTTGCAGGGAAATTACGGAGACGTGTCGGACCGTAAAGCGCTGCGGAAGAATCTCGGCTGCAAGTCTTTCAAATGGTATCTCGACAATATTTACCCGGAGCTCTTCATTCCCGGCGAGGCGGTTGCTTCCGGCGAGGTAAGTTTTCGGCGTCTCTTTCTTTTTTATCGTCGTTTCGCGTTTTCCTCCCCTTTTTCTCTCTTTTTTTTTTTCAACACAGCTGCCGCTGCGTCGCCGAGTTACTTGTTTACAGATGCAGGCACCGCTGTTGCGTTCATCCAGCTGGAATTGCAAGGGCGTAAAAAAGTCGAAAGAGACTCGACCTAGCTGGTAATAATAATACAGTTTTTTCATTCCAGAGATTCCTCGCCGTTGGTTTTTCTACCATTTCTATACACGTCGAAAATTTTTCAGCTGGATTGGATATTAGTAGATAGATTTAATCTCACTCACTGGTGAACGGAATACGTCTGGGGCATTATCGCGCGTCGAAGAATCGAGGATACATGTGTGCAACGTAATAACTGTAAAAATAATTTCCGATCGAAGCGCGATAAATGTATAACAAAAATGGCTGACCTCCTTTCATACCTATACACAGACGACCGTGCTGCAGCATACTCCAGGTCCCCGACACTTCTTTTGTTCACGCGAGAAACACAAGCATCGATATCGGCGCGCGTTTATCGTCGAAACTCGTTTATCGCACTAGCGCGAGCTTTCAAAGGTTCTCTCGCCATGACTCGCTGGAAATATAGGAGTAGCCGTTATTGCCGCAGAAGAACGATGCATTAATTCGAACGCCAGCAGCGCGACAAGCCCGATTGATTCGTCCCCCCCCCCCCCCAGATTTATCCTCTAACGGGTAATTGCGAAATCAATCTCGCGACGTCCGATCCTCGCTGATGCATTTACGTATACAACCTTTCCTTCGAAGAGACAACGCTTGACTCTACGGTCTTCTAGCATAAATCGTCGCTCGTTGCAGTTTCTCCTCTCTCATACTTTACGCTCGCTCGCGAGATAACCGGATTTACGCGAGACAGAGAGTGTTATTGTCACACGTGAGAGCTGACGAGCTCTGAAAAAAACATTTCACCAGGCCGGATTTATATTTTTTCGCGCTTTATGCGCGAGTGTGTTTACTGCTGTTCTCGCGCGCGCTCAAGAGCTCGGCTTTTATACCAATTTCGCACTAGCAACTTTTTCCTCCCTCTCTTGTTGTTGTTTATTTTCTCTCCTCGAGTTTTACTTTTTCGTTACACACACACGCGCGCGCGCGTATATAAATCCGAACGACAAAAAAGCCGTAGAAATTCGCTGCTCTCGAGGACCGGCCGACCAGCTACTCCTACGCTTTCCCACTACAAAAGGCTTATAAAACAGCGATTTGCCCGCACGATTGCCATCCCTGGGCGTACATTATTGGCCGTTCGGTTTCCTCTCACCCTTCTTTTCCATTCTTTCTTGCATGTACTGTATATATACATATACACATCGCCGTCTGTCCCTAGCCCTTTTTTTTCCTTCGTCGCCGGCGATTATACTCGGATATCGCGCCGTCGGCGTTAGCTTAAATCACGTACTGCAGAGCAGCAGCGGAGAGCGAGGGACATCGGAATCGCGCAGAATTTATAGTCGGCACGCTGAGAGCAGTCGGCGTGAATAATTTCGCGCGCTGTCGTATCGTCGTTACGTGACAACGGCGCTACTCGTCATTACGAACTTTTTAAGTCTCGGAATTACGACGGCCGCGTGGCTGTACATTCATTTGGGACGCGACCGATCGCGAGAGCGAGCATATTAATGACGTGCCGTTTTACTGTCGCGAGATTGATTTTTTGGAAAATGTATAAGAAAGAGATGTATTCCGTTGACCTGTGACGTTCATACACTAGTGATTTTTTACTATTTCAGAAGAGTCAGGGAGATAAGTTTTCTCTGCTAAAATAGTACATTACGATACAAGTGTCCTATGAGGCATTTTCTGGCACGGTGAGGCCGTGCCAGAATGTGCTTCATAGAACTCGAGTATGGTACGATATTTTATAGCACTGCTTGCATAAATCCGCCAAGTCACGCAAATCCGTGGCGTATGCAGTTCTTTTGGGCACCGTGAGGATATACACGGTGCCAGAAAGAGCTACATAGGACACGGATTTTCGTGACCTATAGCGGATTTTAGCCACCCAGTGCTATAAAAGCATTAAAAAACGACATTCCGCGCGGATAAATCTCTCTGACTTTTCGCTAACTTTCAGGCCACTCCAACATTTTCAAAATTCTTCCAATACACATCGACAGGTTTTTTGCAGCTTACACGGCTTGAGGCTGAGCCAGAAAAAAGCAGAGCATTGCTTTTACAGCGTATTTACGAGGAACCATTAGACCGGCTAATCGGCTTTTCGGACCGGCTGCTGATGATCGATAATATTTAGCCGCGTGCACTTGCTCTAATAAACTTCGTCCCTCTCTCTAAAACTTTTTTTTTTCAGCATGGAGGACTCGGAATTTCCAGTGCGGCGCTTTTGCTCTTTTTCCCTCTCTCCCTCGTTCTCTATTTAGACCGCGCCCGTTATTTTATACGCATTTTTTTCGAGACCGCTCGATTTTCGATTTTCTCGATATATATATGGTGTACGCATCGCATTCCACGCACGTTTTTTTTCGTATACGACATTCCGTGATATCGAGAACGTTGCGGTGGTTGCTCATGATTGTCTTTAACGAAATACGCGAGGATTTTATATTTCGCATCGATCTGCGTTTCCTGCTCCTAAATCCGTACTTTGGTGCGAGTATTTTTGTGAACGACGACGCGGGCATATAAAAGCGCTCAATGAATTTTTCCGCTCTTGAATGAACGATATCCGAGAGCTTGCCGCGGCAACTCTAGGATTACGCGCTGGATCGCTGAGTCGTCTACTCGGAATCAGCGAATTTCATTCGCGCTATAATATAATCCGCGAGCTAGGCAAAAAAAAAAGCGAATGAGAGAGAGGGAGAGAGAAGAAAAGCAAAAGCTCAACGCTGTGTAGTACCAGCGAGGATCTATATATGTGTGTGCATGTGTATATACGTATAGGGTTAGGAAGTAACGAGTAGCACTAACAAGTCTGACGAAGCGTGATATTAACCTGATACAATTAGGTGCGAAACTTGGGCGAGGGCGGCAACACCTGTTTGGATTCGCCGGCACGCAAGGCCGATTTGCACAAGCCGGCCGGGCTCTACCCATGCCATCGCCAAGGAGGCAACCAGGTACACAAATACACACGAGAAATCAGTGCATCTCTAGCTCTGATATATATATGTGCCTGCACTGCACCAGCACGTGTGCTGCTACTCCCACCAGAAAGAGAGAATGGACCTCTGATGCGCTTCGTCTCTGTTCTTTTTTTTTTTGTTATTTTCGTCTGCGTGCACCGATGCGCCGGCTTTGCTGAAATTGATTTCGTCGAAAATAACCCGATGATTCGGCTCGTTGGAATTTATCGAGCGTTGTTTGTCCAGCTATGCCGCGATCGATCGCGTGCGGCTAAACAGAAGTAATTAATCGAGGGGGATTTTCGGAAGATGAAGCTGGCGCACTGGTGTTCTCGCACACGGCTATTTAATAGTAGTGTAGTCTCTCTCCTCTATGTGTCTTTTTATTTATTATTTTGTATCCATACTGTTTATACTGCAAGCATGTTTTATATAAATGTATACACTAAGTTAAGTCATTTAGGTATATGTGCAAAAATCCACGTATCTCATCCTCCTGCGTGCGTTATATTACTATATGTGTAACTAAGGCTGCCGCTTGTCACCCGCAAATACAAATGTTTACCGTTGTACACCAGAGCATTGCGAGACATGTGCCGGCCGCCATCGTCTGCCCGTTATTTTTTTCTAGTCTGTTGTTGTACTATTCCTTTTTTCCCATCTGCCCGTCTGTCTCTAATGAAAAAATATTCCGCATGTCCTTCGTACACGTCCGAGCGCAGATCCGACACTTGGCTAGCCGATTGTGCATAGACTCACCAGGCAACCCGGAAGACCTGCACCAGGCTGTAGGCTTCTATGAATGTCATAACCAGGGCGGCAATCAGGTACACGCAACGCCTCCGCCTTTTTCGATAATGTTTGCGCCTGTATTCTGATTCTGTATTCTGATCTTGACTGATGTACTCTACTCTACTCTGGATATGGGTGCTATTCTGGTGGTTTTCTCTCTACGTATACTGTGTAGTATAGGGTAGACTCTTTTCCGACAAGGACTGTTGGGGGCCTGTAATCATGGATTCTTGGAGTCGCTGCTCTGTTTTCCGGCCAGGTGCAGGAAAGGCGTGACCACTGCGACACGCTGGTGCTGGTGTATCATCAACGTTGCCTGCGTATTGATTTTGAAAAAATCCTGCCATAACATGTATTATCGAGCTCGTTCGACAACGACGACGAGGAGAGAAAAATTGGTCGTGCAGTGAGCAAATATTTGCCTCCGCATATAGGTCACGAGTTTCGAACTTCAATTTTTTCAACCGACGTCCGTCGATCGAAAGAGTCGAAGAGCGAAACGACTGCACCGCTGATCTGATTAATCTCGCTTGTCGTCGCGTATACACGCGAGCTCGGCTATCGAGAAAAACTAATTTTCACTTCCGCTCTCATCGAGATACAATAGAAAGGAAAACAATAACGTTATGCCTATTGCTCATTTCATGTAAAAAAAAAAAAAAAAAAACAAAAAAACAAAAGAGAAAGGTGTGCGGTGGTGTGTGACCTGAGTGCTGCTGATTAATCAACAATCATAAACCCATGACACGTGTGGCTGGCCAACATTAATACTAAATAAACCCAACTCGGTGAAAATCGATCCGCCATAGAGAAAGAAAGAACAACGGCGACCTTTCCTCATCCTTTTCAATTAAGCTCTCAAGACGGTATACACACACTTCCCTCCTATATACACACGTGATCATCCTCCGTCGAAAACGTCATTTCATTCAGCTCTCGTTCTCGTCGCGATTGCCCGGAGCGTATCGCAGGTATATAACGAGATCGCCCGCGAGTAAACTGATTACGCTCGCTTGTTTACGTTTCTTTTGCTCCGCCGTCTACTGCCTTCTCTGCAATCACGCGCCTCTTGGACGGTGGCCCGTTAAACTTTTGCACCGGCGAAATCCTGCTGCTTCTATACTCTCTTTTGGCCGCCACCACCGCAGTCGAGAAAAAGGAGATAAAGAGCTTTGTCGCGAGCGGCGTAACGAGCGCGGAATGAGAACGAACGGCCTGACCTTTTGCCGTCGCGTTTTTTCTCTCTGTTGTCCACCTATATACACAAGCTTCTCTTTCTCTTTCTCTTCATCGTTCTCATGGAACTGCTGCGCGCGTTATACTGTGCGAGCGTAATTAAAACACACGACACGCTGGAATTTTTAATTGGAATTTTGCGCGATGATTTTTCGCCGCCGCACCTTAGCGCATCGAACTAATTACTCGACTTTTTAATTGCACGACTGCTTTCACTCTATGTGTGTCTGTCTCTGTGTGTGTGTGTGTGTGTGTGTGTGTTTTGTTGTGAAGCTTCTCTCCGCCGCTTGTGTTATACCCGCGCATGAAGTTGTAACCACCTATATGCATGTCACGTATATCCCCAAAAGAAGTAGCGTACAGCGATGGTGATAGAGATCGACTGCTGCTATACCCTCGAAATTGGATAAACGCGAGTCAATTTCGAGGAGCAGTCAGGCCGCTAATTACGCCTCGGAATCCTCGATATCTATCCCAGTGCTGTACTCTGCTGCTATTGCTATTTGCTGGTACTGGTGCTTGTGTCGGTGTGGGTATATAGAATGCTCTGGTTTTTCGAATGGATTTAATGACCGGATGCTCTTTTGAACCGCAGTACTGGATGCTCAGCAAGACCGGAGAGATACGCAGAGACGAGTCGTGCCTGGACTACAGCGGCACCGACGTCATACTCTACCCCTGCCATGGCAGCAAGGGCAACCAGCAATGGACCTACAATACTCAGGTATGTGTGCGTGTGTGAGCTATGTGCACTGAATTTTATAATGAATTTATTTGTTTACTGAAGCGTATATGATATTATTCAGCTTCGAAATGGCTTTCAAAGTTTCGCGAGAGACTTTTTGCTTTTATTGGATTAGTAAAATATTTGATGAGGTTGGTAAAATTTTAACGCTCGCGGCCACTTGCGCCGAGTGCGAGAGCGAGAGAAAGAAGTAGTTTACGTTTGTTATTGCGCGGAGTTGGATTGCGCGCCAAGTTTGCGCGAGCGTTCGAATTTGTTCGTATACGAGCTGCTGCCATTGGATCGTTCTTTTTATACTTTTGAGATGAAATTGTATGGGATTCCGTAATATTGCAGCTGTAATTGAACGTTAAAAATACATAGGCCTTGTGTTGGTTTAATTAAATGTTGAACTCGCGAATCCAAACTTTTATTGCGCAATGCGGTATTTTATATTACCGATATCGTTATCGGGCCGTGTGTTCTCTGCTATTGCCTTTATCTTACTAACTTCTGTTCGACTGTGTTTATAAAAAGGAGTATTTTTTAAAATTATCCTACGTAATAAAGGAGTAATAAATTATTCAACAGCTAAAATCCTCTACACAAAGGCAAATTTTCCTCGCGAAGCTCCGTCTAAGTAGCTTCATTAGCTCGCTCGCGTCGTCCCTGCAGCAGCAGCAGTCAATAAAAGCGCGCTCTGAAAATATTCATTAGATTCCGACGGGGTCACACGAGTCGACTCCGAAACGGCCACTGCATTATACGCGCTCTCGCTCTCCCCCCCCCCCTTTTTTTATCATTATATTATCGGCGGGCGTAGCAGCTCCGGCCTGCGAGCGTGTGATCAGCCGCTGCTGCATAAAAGCGTTTTCATTATGACTCCGGTGCGGAGGCCGTAATTCAATCTCGCGAGCGAGCGCACCATTAAAATATCAAAAAGCGAAAACAAAAAGCGCGAGCGCGATCGCTTTTTTTCACGCGCGAAAAAGACTTATCGATGCGTATTCGTGCAAGCTCGTTATTTATGCGGTATGATGAATGGGAGCTCGTGTGTGAAATACGTTTTTCTCGTTGTTTTTGTGTTATAGGAAATTTTACGATACTGTCCGAAGAACCGCGGACGATTTAATATCGCGTGAATTTTCGTCGGTTGTGTAATTAGCCGCGGCGAGGTCTCAGGTCGGGTGTCATAGTCGTGATGTTTCAACTGACGGCTGTGTGTGTTTTTGACGTCGTAATGTGAGCGCGTCGATATCGAGGTTTCTGCCAAATTGCGGAGTATAAAGGAAGGTCGGCCTGTAATTTATTGACGCGAGAATGAAATGCTATCGTTATTCGTTTCAAGGGAACGTTAATTTTGGATCGAATTTCGCGCGTTTTTCGAGCAAACAGAGTTTAAAATTGTGTCGGTTCAGCTTAAAATTGTTCACTATAATACCATAACGAAAACTATACGACCTATTAAATTTCGCTTGAAATGTTTTCAGACGAAGCAGATCAGGCACGAAAGCAGTGGCAAGTGCCTGGCAATAACGGAGAGCAAGCAGCGACTGCTGATGGAAGAATGTTCACCGGCTGCACCCCGGCAGAGGTGGGCTTTCGAAAACTACGACCCCTCGAAGCTGTGATACCGCGTCCCCCTGAGGGCGCTGCAACAGCGCCGACTGCACCAGCTCGCGACGTACCTTGGCCCTCGACTCCTGTCAGGAAGATCCAGACCCAGGATACGCTAACGAGGCGCCAACGACTAGCGAGACAAGACTATTATTACTACTACTGCTACCACTACCACTACACATTCCGACTTATCTTCCCAGCGTTCCACTTCCGCGCTCCTGCGAGACGCATTTTTTTCGTACGCGTGAAGAAGAAGAAGAAGAAAGAGAAAGACGACGAATTATTATTGTATACACTGTTGGCAATTGTGCTATGTTATGATATTCTGTATTGTTGCGAAGAGTTTTCCTGCCTGTTCCAATTCTCCAGGGAAAATTTTTTATTATTACTATTATTAATGATTATTAATTATTATTATTGCTATTATTACGATTATTATACATATGTATCGCGTGGAGGCGGATATTCCCTCGAGTCTTCTCTCGTTGTTGGACTTTTTTTCGAGCTTCGAAGGAGGGGGGCGATGATGATGATGACGAAGCGAGAAAGAGAAGTATCTATAGGCGTGTAACGAATAATGGGCTTAATGCGTTCAGTTTGTGCGGTTGTCCGTACACGTTGAAGAATTATTTTTATATTTTTTCTATAATATGAACGAAATAATAGAGACTTGACGTAGGCCTTGTACATTTCTGTAAAATAAATTCAACTACGATCAATGCCAGTTTATTTTAGAACTTAAGACGTCATGCGAGTTCGCTCGACGGAGATTGAAAGAAAGAGATGTATAATGTAAACAAAGTAACAAACGTAACGAGAGAAAGAGAATGCATTGAGATTCGTGAAAGAGATTTTTTCCGGACTAATTAGAGAAAAAGGATTATTATAAAGCGCAAGGTGCTGTGCGAACGAGAGACAAATAAAGTATAGAAATACGAATAGAGAAAAAGTGTGAAAGCCGAGTGTATACTACTGTAAATGAGAGTCTGTGCGCGCGAGACTTTAAATTAGCTCATTACTAGTTGCCAATTATTGTAATCAATAAATAATTCCAAGGCCCCTCGCGTTCGGGCGTCCAATTTCCCCCCACTTATTCCCCCTCTATCAATCGCATCGAGGAAAAAAATACTCCTGTAACTTGGGCCAATCGAATCGCGTTTCCACAATCAGCCGTCGCTCTTTCCGTTCTTAATTAAGCTCCGAACGACTGCGCGTCTATCGATTGCTTACCGATAAGCTACTTTGGATTGCCACTCATTTAATTGTCAAAGAGAGAAGGAAGGAAATTAATCGAGCGTCTACCGGCTGAGACTAAGTGCTTCTATTTACTTCTATTCTCGACTGGGAGACAGAGATTCGATTCGATTGTAACGAGTGCGCGTGCGTGATTGCGTCAGTGTGTGTGTATTCGGTGCGGCGAATAAGTACGTCTGTACATCCGTTAAAATCATGGCATTGTCAGAAGATTAAAAACGAAAAAAAAAATGAAAGAGATTAATATAGAGAGAAAGGTTTATATACGGACGAATATACATGCATATTATACATATATAAATATAAATACACAGGAACATTTTCTACATTTGGTAAGGATGTGGCATATCGTAAGAGAAAGTGACATATGAGACAGCGCGGCGACATTGCACTACTCGAATTCTCTAGGGCGCGATGCGCGCCGCGCGTTTATCGATGTAATATCGAACGTGCCTTATATTTCGTGTAAATAAATATTACGAGTTAGAATTTAAACAAGAAAACTACTATTGTCATCATCACGGCGAAAGAAAGAAAAAAAAAACTCTACGATATCGTGCAAGCATTTGTGTTGAATAAAATCGATGTTGTTTTATGTTACGAGAATTTCTTTTATCTGCTCATCTCCACTCACCAGAGATCCCTTGTCAAAGCAATACCTACAAAGCATGCTACTGCGAAAAAACAACTAACAAGCGAGCGAGCGCGCCGTACGCGTAAACATTTCGCGCTCTCGCTGTTGATTTATGTATTTTAAATTAGCGGCTTCGTTTTAACCGTGCCGTCCAACAATGGACTGATGTTTTATGCATTAGGCCGCTGGAACTCGCATGCGTTGAATTTTCTCCCTTCGGCAAACCGAGAGAGACCGTGCTGCCCACTATACCATTACCTAACACAGCGAATAAAGCTCATTTCGCGAAAAAAAAGCCGCGAGAGCTTAAACATGCAAAATGCAAAGCGGTCATGATACGCGTGTAAGCAAATAAAGCCAGCGCTGTGTGCGTGTATTTTCACGAGTGAGAGCGGCAATTAAGTACTACGGGTAGATTAAAGCCTGAATCCACGGCGCTGGCAGCGGCAGCAGCAGCAGCAGGTGAACGAAAATGAAATCGCTCGTTATTCTAGCGCAGCCGCGTTATGAACGAGAGTGTCGCCACTGCTGCCGTAGTCTCTAGTGCGCCGAAGCGTTTCGCTCGTACGTATTCGTATATGTATTTGTATATACTGTTAGCGAAGAAACTCAAGGCTCGGGCTTTCATTCAAATAACTTTCGTCCTGGATGGAGAAGCAATTAAGTTTTATTAAAATTTCATTCGCTGCAGCAAATTCGCGAGATGCTATTTGGAAATTAATTTACGCTAATAAGCTGGCTTTAATATTGCGCCTTTGTGTTGTATTTTGAGAGTAAGGCGCTATTATTGTACAGCGTGTGTAAATTAAACGAAGAAAAGCACAAAATACAATTGCTTCGGAGTACATTGTAATATCTCGTGGTATGAATGAGCCTATCCCGGCGCTTGCGCCCATCGTTTTTGAGCTTGACCTCGTTTCCAACTGCTGCGCGCGTCATCCTGAATGATCCTCTCCATTCAAGCTCACGCTTCAAAATTTTTCCACCTCACTCTCTCACCCTCTCCATCCCTATCAAAAAATCACCACTTTCACGGCTTCCTCTTTCTTATCATTCAAATGCTGAAAAATCGATCGGTTTAATTACCTCCCCTCTTGCACTCGCCGAGGGGAAAAAAAAGCACCAGCAACGGTGTTCCCTATGGAATAGCCATCCATCCACCCACGCGCGCAAGCTCATCCGGCGAAAGAACAAAGTGCGCGCATTATCGGGAGCACCCACACACACACACACACATAGAAGCGTCTATATACACAGCAAGGCGAGGCGGGGGTGGGAGAGCGCTCGCACACGTTCGATCGGCTCCGGAGCGCAGGCGTCCCTGCGCAGAGGGCGAGCTTGCAAGAGCTTTTATAGCTACGGTGCTCCGGCAGCAGCATCATCGCGTCGAGTCGTCGTCGGCCGCAGTTCTTCTGGCGAGATCGATCGGACAAGTGAAAGAGATAGAGAGGAAGAGTAGATAGCCGCAGAGTAGTGGGCGCAAGCTCGCAAAAGTGTTTTTTCGCAGCGCGAGCAGCAGCTGCAGCCCGACGAGCGAGAGGGCTCCGGGGCCCGAGCAACAGGTACCCATCCATATACTCACTGTCTCTGCTCTCATCATTAGTACATACACATATACGAGCGCAATTGTCTCTCCAAAGCAGCTGCTGCAGAATCGACGCGAGGAGGAGGAAGAGGAGGAGTTGGGCGCAATGCCGGAGGCCTCGAGCTCGGGCGGTATGCTCGACGACCCAGACAACTCGACCTTCGAGAACAAGAGCGGATTGGCCGAGGATATGAAGTTCCTCGCCCGGATGCCCGAGCTCTGCGATGTCACCTTCCTTGTCGGGGACACGCGCGAGCCGGTCTGCGCGGTCAAGGCTGTTCTCGCTGCCAGGAGCAAGTTCGTATTATATATACCTGTATATCCGTGTGCCATCCCCTCCCACTTCCGTCCTTCAATTTTCCTCGGCTCCGAAAGGGCTCCTTCTATCGATTTCCCTGCGCGAACCGCAGAAGCCATGAAAACGAGCTCAACAAGTATCTCCGCCCTATCGATCTATTTTATACACAGTATGCTATAGGGGGATATGAAGTATAAACTGTTTTTGTGCCTCGCAGGGTCTTCCACAAGATGCTGTACCAGGCGCCTAGTCCGCAGCGCAAGAAGGAGCCGCCCAAGGAGAACAAGCTCAAAATTTTCCTCAAGCGCAGTTCCGAACCCATCCTCAACCTGCAGAACGCTGCGCAACAGGTAATTTCTACGAGGACACCTATATACACGCTATATTGTGTGTTATATGCTGTATACTCACCTATATCTATATACTATATCTATTATGGTATACGCAGCGAAAATAAAGAATTACGAATAACGCCGCGCATCAGGTGTTGCTTTTTCACGAAGCAGCCGCTATGTGTGTGTGTGACTCTCTTTCTCTCTCTCTTTCACTATACTTATATATTACTCTGTTTCTATATACTGTGTACAAAACTTTGGCACTAGTTAGCGCGTCTTTTCGCTGCTTCGTACTCCGAGAGAGACGAGAGGCACGTTTTTCGCGTACCGAGTGCTCTTTGGATTTTTGCCAGTGTGTGCGTAATTATAATACTCTTCGAAAGGCACTCGATACGCGTGAGCGTGAGCGTGATGATGATGATGTTACAACAAATGAAATTGTTGGGTGTACATTGTTATAAAGAGCCTATGTTATGTGCCATGTAGCGGTCAGGGTTCACGCAGCAGCTGGCTCCCATTCAAGAGGTATACCGCTTCACTGAATACAGTCTCTCACCATTGTATACTCCTTTTTTGCAACTCTTTTTTTATATCTGTATATTTTTTAGTCTGTGTATAACCACACACATACACAAACTCACCTTCTGTGTGCGACTGGATCAGCTCGATACACGAAGAGTACTCGTCGTTTTATTTAGACTAGAATTTTTCTATATACACTATTTCGATTTTTTACTCATCATATGTGTGTCTCTATTGATTTTTGCTCATACGCGCGTTTTTTGGATGACCATCTTTTTCACTCGAGTAGAACGACACGCAGGCTACTGTGTTGTCGGAGCGAGAGATGTCGAACGCATGCGCATGACCAAGGCACACACTCGTTTACTTATATTTTATACTCATACACACCCACGTAGTCGAAAAATTCACATTTGATTAGCGACATCATGTGTGTCATTTCGCAAGTAGTACACACACGCCGTTAGATTGTCTTGCATCGATTCACTCTAGTGGCCATGTGCTAGTGGTAGTTAGCAGAGCACATTTTATAATGACACGTTTTCGCATTTCCTGCGGGACTCCTCTAGCATTAATAGAGTCTTTTGTGATAATGAAATATACCCATACAAAACGCGAAAACTCGGTAAACAATGGCTCTTTTTTTCGAACCAAAGTAAATTCGATATAACGCGCATTTCTCTTTTAAGCTCCGATCCGATTACCGCTATTTTTGTATGGGCATCGACGAGATAATTGGGTGAAGTACACGCGTGTATGTATACGCGTTTATTTCACCCGATCGCAATTTTTACCAAATTATTACCATACCGATCTACTGTGTACGACGAACCCGATCCTCGGCTCGTTGCCTCGTTAACCCCTGACATTATGCCTCGACCGCAGCCGCAGTCCCACCAGCACCACACTCTCATCATCGAGGAATTCGAGCCGGACGTGTTCCGTCAGCTGATCGAGTACATTCACACGGGATGCGTCACCCTCCAGCCTCGCACTCTATTGGGTAAACCATATTATTATATATCTATAGTACTTTACTGCAGCAAAGCTGTTGTATCATAATTAGAAGATAGTGAGGAATGAATGAAAACGCGAAAATTCGCAGGAGTGATGAACGCGGCGGACTACTACGGACTGGACGAGCTGCGACGTGCCTGTGCTGGATTCGTCCAGTGCTGCATCACCGTCGACACGGTCTGCGCTTTGTTGGCCTCGGCTGAGAGATACATTCAGTACAAGTGTACCAAGTCGCTCGTGCAGAAGGTGATTATATTTTGAAAATTCTTAAAACTGAAAACGATTGAATTTTCAATAAACTGACTAGAAAATGCAAACCACAATAATCTGCCTTCTACAGGTTCTGGAGTTTGTCGACGAGCACGGCAACGAGGTACTGAATCTAGGATCCTTCACGCTCCTACCTCAGCACGTGGTGCGCTTGATTCTGGCGCGGGACGAGTTGCGCGCTGACGAGTTCACCAAGTTCCAGGTACTTTTATACGCAAAAGATGATCAATCCTCTTTACCCCTAAATAACACCCTCATCTCTTTTTCCATTAAAGGCTGCGCTGATGTGGAGTAAGAAGTGCTGCGACACTAACCCCAACGTCAACCTCAAGGACGTGATCGCGAACTTCCTCGAGTACATCCAGTTCCACAAGATCCCAGCGAACGTGCTGATGCACGAGGTTCATCCCCTGGGACTGGTACCCAATACCATCATCGTTAACGCTCTGGCCTATCAGGTGCGTATACACTTGTAGCCGGCGCGTCAATATCCCACTCGCGGTCGAAAGATAGGAGACTGGGCTATATCAAGAACGGAGTCGAAAGAACGAAGAGATCCTGTTGATCTGGGCGCCTTTGTTGCAGGCAGACCCAACCAGTGTCGACCCCGGGCAGCTCTCCCCCCACCGAGTGAGGCGACAAGGTCGTAGCATGTCAGTCCAGTCATCGCTGGACCCTTACGGCAGTAACATGACTCTGAACTCGCTGGGCAGCGACGCCGGCTCCGGTAGCGATCACCGCCAACACTCGGGCAGCAACTAACCTCTAGCGGCCGCGGATCAATCCGCGGCCGCCGCCGGTGCTCAGGACACGGACGCCTGCCTGCAGTGCAGCAGTCAGCAGTCCTACCGGCCACATTCGCACCACGCATCGTCCGGCTCGGGCGCCGAGTCGTTAAGCATCGAGGAGGAGCCGCGGGAGGTCGAGCAACNCAGGTACTTTTATACGCAAAAGATGATCAATCCTCTTTACCCCTAAATAACACCCTCATCTCTTTTTCCATTAAAGGCTGCGCTGATGTGGAGTAAGAAGTGCTGCGACACTAACCCCAACGTCAACCTCAAGGACGTGATCGCGAACTTCCTCGAGTACATCCAGTTCCACAAGATCCCAGCGAACGTGCTGATGCACGAGGTTCATCCCCTGGGACTGGTACCCAATACCATCATCGTTAACGCTCTGGCCTATCAGGTGCGTATACACTTGTAGCCGGCGCGTCAATATCCCACTCGCGGTCGAAAGATAGGAGACTGGGCTATATCAAGAACGGAGTCGAAAGAACGAAGAGATCCTGTTGATCTGGGCGCCTTTGTTGCAGGCAGACCCAACCAGTGTCGACCCCGGGCAGCTCTCCCCCCACCGAGTGAGGCGACAAGGTCGTAGCATGTCAGTCCAGTCATCGCTGGACCCTTACGGCAGTAACATGACTCTGAACTCGCTGGGCAGCGACGCCGGCTCCGGTAGCGATCACCGCCAACACTCGGGCAGCAACTAACCTCTAGCGGCCGCGGATCAATCCGCGGCCGCCGCCGGTGCTCAGGACACGGACGCCTGCCTGCAGTGCAGCAGTCAGCAGTCCTACCGGCCACATTCGCACCACGCATCGTCCGGCTCGGGCGCCGAGTCGTTAAGCATCGAGGAGGAGCCGCGGGAGGTCGAGCAACAGCAGCAACACCAGACCCGTCGCAGGCGTCACCGTCAGCACAAGCGCCAGATACTCGTCCAGGCGGACGTCGAGGTTGTCACCTCGCCGCCCAGCCCCGTGGCTCCTCCCGTTCCCGTTGGCGGCGAGCTCGCCCAGCAACAGCAACAGCAGCAGCAGCAGACTCATGCTGGTACCGATCAGCAACCGGCTGCCGGCCAGAGCGGACTTTACATCAGGATGGTGCTTAGGCAGGAAGGACGCCTCGCTAACCTCGTCTGGCTCTACAAGACGCACAAGTTCTAAGTTCGATGTGTGTGTGTGTGTGTGCGTGTGTATGTGTGTACGCCGTCTCTTCGTCGGTCTGTCTACTGTGTGTAATCGACGTGTGACGATTCACGTCTCGTCTTATCGAGCTCTTACAAGCTTTCGTTTTTTATAGAAGATTTACCGTATACCGATATTATAGGTTCTTATCTGTGATCGAGACAATTTTGCGTTGCGTTTTTTTCTATTATATACGACGTAGATATTTATACTCTGGAGATTGTTTTTTCGTATATTGTACAGGCACTACAATAACTGCCTCTGTTTCAGTCGACGTGCACAAGGCCGATTCATTTGCCGATCTCAGAAAAAGACAGCCAATCCATAAGCACACATACGATAACGATTATCATTTCGCTAAAATACGCCAGTACAGATGTGTATCGTCATCGTCGTCGTAGAATAAAACGACGAGGAATTGAAACTTCTATTTTTAATACAGCTCTGTAGATCGTGTCTGTGAAAATCATCGACGCTGCGCTAAACAAACGCTTTCCTTGTGTAATAACGAAGCTGTACGCAACAACAAACAAACAAACAAACAAAGCATATATAGATACGGAGATCAAGATGAAAAAAAGGCTTTCAAATTCGAATCTCTCACTGCCGAGCTCGAAAACGCGAGTGTACAACACACAACGCTCGATGGTTCCAAGCGATTTTAAATGAGAGATACGTGTACACGCGTGTATAATAACTCTAATCGTTTCCCATCTGTATAATCCTGTGGAAAGAATGCGACAATGGTATAGAAGAAGCCGATGCAGTGCGCGTCCCTATACAAACTATATATATATATACGCACTTTTCATACGTCTATATATAATACAAAAAAAAAACAAAAGAGTGAACAAGAAAGATGCTATTTTTCAAAAACCTATTTTTCCATGGGACGCGCGCGCGCGTATGAATGTGCGTGATGTGAGGATATTTCGAGCACATATCACCCCCTTTTTTCCTCCTGTACGGTTTCTATATACACACTATGTATGTGTCATGCATATCGGAGAGCTTTTATCTCGTCAGGTTACATAGGCGTTATACTTATTATATTATATATATTATTCTATCAGGAAAGACGAAAGTTGCATCGTATATATATACATATAGCCTATTTTCCCGACCGTGTCATATCACACTCTTGCTCTTTTGCATTTCGACCATGGATATACACCTGGAACAAAAAAATATACATATGTATTTCTTTGAATGTATTCAAGTACCTCTTGTCGCGTAAATATAGGCACCTCAACTGCGACGCGTCGCGTCTTTACCTTGAAAAAAAAAAACAGATATACATAAATCAGGTCGTTGTTGTATTTACACAGCTGTTGTATACACATATTGTTGCCGTTGTTGTTATACATATATTATATTACATATATTTCGATGTTGCCGTCACATTACATATAGATATATCTGGAGAAATGAGTATACATAAATATATATATATATAATAAAAATCCTGTCTCAAGAGTAAAAAGCAGTTACACCCGTATAGCTCATCGATACGCACGGCGGAAGTAATTATATTCCGCCGTGCGTGTATAATACTCTTTTGTGCTCGACTGACAAACGAAGATAATTACTGTATAACGCAGAGGCGATTCTGCATTGTTCAATTGATTGTAAGCTCGACTTGTCACTTGGATTATCCATTGGTGTTTCTTATACGATGACTCTTAAGTTCGATTTGTGCGAAGCTTTAAAATTAGGCAAGTCTATTATAGTTAAAAAAAATTCCGTTTCTTTTACGCACATCGACGTTATATTTCGATCGAGATGAGTTATGTATTATCTTCCCAGAAGCAACTGTATCGAGATGCATTTTCGAGCAATCAAAAGAACTGTTATAACTTACGATAAACTCTCTTCATTGTTTCAGTATCATTATGCAATGTTTTATCCATCTAGCTCGACCTATACATAGGTTTTTCATTATTTGTAGCTGTTCATCAATACAAAGCAGATAACAATAAATCATGTTCATATTATATGATTACGAAGCCTTGTCATTACCATCAGCTGATCCTGATATACCTACCTGTACACCCATAATGCACGATATGAGATATTGTAAGCTGTTTAGAGACGCCAATATGCGCCAAGGCTCTCTCTCTCTCTCTCTTTCTTTCCCCCCCCCCCTCTCTCTCTCTCTCTCTCTCTCTCTCTCGGCCAGGAGCTACGCGTATTAAATTGCCTACTACGCAGCGCATAGCGGCAAGATGGGGGGGGGGGGAGTTTTGGCAAGTATATATCCGAGGATGGCCATATAGACCTCTCTATAACCACAAAGAAAAATATATACCTTAGGTCCGTACCACCTACGCGTGGGACGCTACAGTGATCGACGGGCGGAGCATGTCTAGACCGGTCTAGTGCTATAAGTATGCCAAACTTGAGCGGTCGTTACTTTAGAATCTTACAAAGATTATACGAGGGACAGACTATTTGTCGATGGTCAATGAGATTTGTCTAGACGAGAAATAACGGTATTCGAGATTTGAACCCTTATAAATTATTGGTTCCCCTGATGGACACCCCTGAAGGCAAAGTAAGTGGTGGGAGTAGGCCCTCCTCTTTTTCAGGTACTAAGACTCCATGAGTTTTGAGGCCAGATGTGAACCGACTGGCTCAGGCAGTCAGTCGAACGATTTTCGCGCCCCAATCGACAGTCGACACGTATAGACTCTACAACAAATATCTGCAGTCTGCTGCATAGACATCAGTGTATAAGTGTACGTCTCTTCGCTATCTCGTGCAAAATTCGTCACTTTCTTATTCAGCGTACCCGCAGAAGTGTCCAGGAGACTACGTGCCTTTCCTCTCAGCAGCATCCTTTTTCATCGCCTTCCACAGAGATGCATCCGATTTGCGACATTGTTCGTGTAGACGCGCTGCGTGAATGCATGGAGTCAGGCGACATGGTGAAGATGCGGTTAATGCTCATCAGTCAAGAGTATCTGCTCGACATCGATGAGCACGAGCAACTGCTTCTTTTCGCCGAACAAACCAGTAAGATAACCATGATCAAGCTGCTCCTGGAGTATGATCCGAGATACACTGAGGAGTTTAAGGACAAGACACTCTCGGCGCTGTGGATCGCGGTCTTGTACGATCACCGGAACTCGGCGGAGCTGCTCGTGCGCTCCGGCTACGTTAACCTAAACAAGCCCCTTGGAGTGGAATTTCGGGAGATTTACGACGGCGAATCGAGAGTTCTTCACGCGCTGCTTCGAATGTCAAATCCTTTTTGGTCTGAGCGATTCTTTGCTCTGGTAGTGGATCGTGGCGCCGACTTGGAGGCTCGAGACTCTCGCGGCAGAACTCCCCTGCATTACGCGGTGGCGCAAGACCGAGTCCAGGTGACGGAGTTGCTTCTCGAAAAAGGAGCCGACGTTAATGCCAGGGACAATGAAGGCGATACAGCACTGCTCATGGCCGTCCAAAGCGAAAAAGCCGACGAATTTCTGCCGCTGTTGATGAGATACGAAGCCGACGTTACTGTCAAGGATGCAAAGGGTTGTAACGCCTTGTATCATCTGACAAACTCACCTGGAGAACGCGTCGACTTGGCCAGATTCTTGATAAAGAAGGGCGCCTTGCTCAACGACTGCAGAGATCAGCCTGTAGGCAACATAACCCGACCATTACATATCGCTCTATGCCATAGAAAATACGAATTGGTGAGTAAAATAACTTTATTTATTCCAATAAATATTTCACTTAGCACGAATATAATGCCGTTTGTTTCCTACAGGCTAAGCTCTATTTGAACCGCGGCGCCGCCTTAAACGATGGAGACTCTCTTGGTCGAACCATCCTGCACTGTGCGGCGGAGGAAAATGATGTCCAGATGATCGAGTGGCTTCTCGAGAAAGGAGCAGACATTAATGTCGCTGACAATAACGGCGAGACACCACTGCTTGTTGCAGCGAAAAGTCACATAGCAGACGAACTTCTGCCGTTACTGATAAAACATGGGGCTGATGTCACTGCCGCAGATTCGCGCGGCAAGAATGCGTTAGATCTGCTGACGTTTGCCCCTCTAAGATGCGAGAGAGAACGCAAAGACCTAGCCATACTCTTGATCAAGAAGGGCCTTTCTCCGAACGACAGATTGGCCCCGAGCTCGCCGATACTCGCCGCGATCTGCTCAAATAGGGATAATCTGGTGAGTTCAATGAAAGAGTATTTTTTACAAGCCTTATGCAGGTGCATGTATAGAAATGTTTCATCAAACTTGAATAGTAGTCCAGGCGGTAGAGCAGTAAAAGTAGGGTGTAATGGATGTTGTTTGATAACGAAAATTTTTTTTCGCAGAAAGTTGTCGAATATTGTGCAATTTACAATAATAATCTATGTTTGCCTCCTCCAAAAAACGCTTGTTTTTATAACAACAAATGAGCCAAAATCGCGAAAATTGGCCCATTTTTCGATACATTTGTGTCTGTAAGTTTGAAACAAACGAAAAAGTTTAATTTTCCATTAGTTATATGCTTAACTTTCTGCGAAAAAAAATTGCTTTATCAAACAACATTCATTTCGATTGCTCTACCGCCTGGATTATAGCATTTCCAAGAATATCTCACATCTTTCACACAAATTTAACTCTTCGCTGTACCGTTCCTTTTTCAGGTTAATCTCTATTTGGACCACGGTGTAGACGTGAATTCATCATTCGCCGATGGCCATAGTCTGCTGCATCTAGCGACTAATCACACGATGCCGGTAGTCCTGGAAACGCTGCTTAAACGCGGCGCCAACGTTGATTCGAGAACAGATAAAGGTCGCACTGCCTTGCACTTCGCCTGCCAGAAATCTAGGCTGTACGCCGTAGGAGTGCTTCTACAAGCCGGTGCAAACATACTTGTCGAGGACCAGGGCGGTAAAACGCCTTTCGCTCTAATTGAGGAGAAAGGTATAAAAAATCCAGTCATGAAGCTGATGCTCCTAAAGCTGGCACTGAAAAAGGCTAGTCAGCCGTCGATCGAGTTGAAGGACGAAAGGATTATCGAGGTACACCCGGAGCTGCGGGGCTATTACCAAGACTGCTTCGCAGAAATTGACAAGATGAAATCCATGAGATTGACCGACACCTGCTGCGTTTTCGATCTTTTTACTAAAAGCGTCGTTGAGATTTTCATGCTGATGAAGAACAATCAACTCCGGAGCAACTTCAAGCATCACGACCTCGACTTACTTCGCAATCTTCAAATATACAATGCGAAACATGTACTTCTAAGTTTCGAACGCGCGGAACGCCAACAGACCGCTCATAATTGAAATAGCAGGACGTAACCAACGAGTCTGTTTTTTATATTTTGCCCGATGTGGTGATGAGGAGGATGCTTCGTTACATGTTCTACGACTGCACTGCAGAAGGTAGAATAAGTAAAGTTGGTCATAGAATTAAAGTTTCGAATGTATAAAATAAATAAAATACGAGTTTTCTTTAGACAAGCAACTTCGATTGAATACGACTGCATAGACTCTTTTTCTATCCTTAAGTAGAACAGATACGTGTACGCATAGTTGTTTGGGAAAAAATATAAATTTTATTTGAATAAAATATTTACTAATACCTTTATTATGGCACAAAAAATTTATGTTTTTGTATCTATACTTGACTGGTTTGAAAAGATTGTAAAAAGTAAGAAGAATAACTTCTGAAAACTATTCAAAATTTTGAGCAAATACGTATCGATCTTTTGACATTTATGATATTTAATGATTGATATTTTATGATATTTGTGTTTATGAAATGGGCTGAAAAATTACAAGAATCTTTGTTTTAACAAATAATTAAAAAACGATCTGTCTTTGTGGGAAGTAATCACATGACTTTTGGAGACGTTGATATCAAGATAGTTTTCCATCGCCTAAGCGCCCAAAGCATCGATGTCAGCTGCAGTTTCGCCGAGTCCTCTCCGGACTGGATGCGCATACAAAGCTTGACTGTTGTACGCGTATGAACGTATAGATTTTTCATTATAGCTGTTCATCAATTCAAGGCAGATAACAAATAAATCATGTTCATATTACATGATCACGAAGCCTTGTCATTATACCAGCTAATCCTGATACCTGTACCCTTAATAATGCACGATATAATAGAATTGTCAGCAGTTTATTCGAGGTTTTACGCGAGCCCTATACGCTCCATGTTAAAGGATACTTATTTTAGTTTTAATACTGACCACCACATTTAATTTTACATGTATTTTGTGGCGACACCCATCGCATGCCATCCCGAATAGAGAGACTGGAAATACTGGAATTTTCGCTGTAAAATTTCCGAGTTGATGCAGAATTGCAAATTTGGGACCAACTTCAAGCTTCACGGCCTTGACAAACTATCTATATACCGTGAAAATAATATACTCCGAAGTTTAGAACGCGCACAATCGCACGATTGCTCTTAGCTGAAATAGCAGGACGTGATCAACGAGACCTTTTTCATAATTTGCTTTATGTAGTTGTGAGGATTGTACTTCGATACGCTTTCTATGACTGTCGTCTCTGATTGTAAAATGTATAAGGTTTGTCATAGAGTTAAAATATTTAATGTACAGAATACGAGTATGCTTTAGACAAGCAACGTCGATTAAATACAACTGCACAGACTGTTTTTCTGCCCTAACGTTGAACAGATACATATGTACTCAAAGTTATTTAGAAAAAAAATATAAACTTTGTTTGAATAAAATATAAACTAATAACTTTATTATGGCATAAAAAAATTCATGTTTTTGTATGTTACTTTTAGATACGTGTGCATACATGAACGACTCATTCATAAGAGTCAGGTACAGACTTATCCTTTTTGGTATAAAAGTGAAATTTTCTTTTATTCAGAAAGTATTTTCTTTGAGGTTCTAAATTCATACCTTCAATTTTCATAGGTTATGTCGTGCACTGCCTAAAGTTGTAAAATTCTAAATATCAGTAGCTGTTCTTTTTTCGATTTTTGCTATTAAAGCTATATAAAAGTTTTCTTAGGTCATCAGAAGTGTTTTTTTCGATACACTATAAACTATTATATAAGTTCCGACCCACAGCTAACCCAAGACAAAATTTTATCCGTTCAAAATTGATCATTTTTGTCAATTTTGGACGAAAAATGCGGGCAATGCGACAAATCTCCGCTCGCCCATTCTTATTTCTTAGTCAGAACGTGTAAGGGCTTGTTTAGAAGAGAATTTGTACTACTATTTACTGAAAAAATGCGAGAGAATGCGGGATATAATATGTTTGAAACGCCGAACGATTGATTATATTCATTTTGTAACCATCAATGGTACTGTATTTATATTTTTTTATTTGATTTTCTACGAATCAGTTTGTTCCATTCATCAAAGAGCTTTCTTACTTTGATGGTTACGTGCCCAATATACCTAAATTAAATTAGATGTGACTAATGAAGAACTTGATAATATAGTTATTGTGAATTATTGTTGTGACGATCTACGATCGCACTAGCGGCGAATACCCGCCGCGCGCTAGTAGTTCCGCGCTCGTCCGCCAGGCGGACTCAGCAGTAGCGGAGCACGGCGTACCGGCAACTCTCAGCTCGTTCGTACTCCTGAGGGTACTTGTAGGAGCGAGTTGCGAGGGACGGTGTGCAACGTTCACGGCTTTTTGTCACAGACTCGCTCGTCACTGCGTACATGTCAGATGTAGTTTTGTAAGATAATTAAGAAATATACCCTGTTGGGCTTATTAATTGTCTACAGAAGCTGCTGATGGGGTCGTCTGCAGCAACGTAAATAATTTCTGCTGATTCTGCACATCCAATTATGGCTCTTTATCCGTCGGGTGCACAACTAATTTTTTGAGCGCTTCCCAGAAAGTTCATAACTAGAAGTGGAACTCCTGGATTTCTTATATCACGTAATTTGAGTGTTTGGTAACCAGCAGTCCATAAGATCCTGCCATCATTGGACAGCGACAGATCTATTACTTGATAACAGGGAATATCAGCGATTACCTGGTCAGGTATACGTAAATCTCTTAAATTCGCAGTGTTATTAGTTTTTAAAACTGCAATGGTTTGATATTGTGCATCTGAAGTATCAATTTTATAACATTCCGAATTTAAGGATATCCTAGAGATGACAGACTGGTGTTCTATTGACCAAAGTTTTACAAAATTTGATCGGCCTGCATCGGCAAACTAATCATGGTCCAAAAAAGAAAGTCCAGTGATAATATGGGGATAGTCTCTGTCTATAAAACGAGAAGATGTTGCGTTCATGGTTGCATCTTGTTGCAATCCTGTAACGTTTATTTCTTCTCTTGTACTTGTTACAAATACATTTCTATTTGTTATTATTCCACTGGGTGGAATTTCATCAAAAACATTTCTTATTATTCCTTTATAGCACTGCGTGACCTAAACCCGCACTTAAATCACGCTTATCCGTGACTTAAATAGCCCGTTATTTCACCGTGAAATAATGAATTTGCTTAAGTTACAGACCCGTATAGGCTGTAATAAAGACTAAAAATACTCGTAATTAATGTTTTTAATGATGAGAATAAAAGAAAGAAGTGGAAAATCAGTGTTAATATCCTCAAAAAGCACGCGAAATTAAGAAAATTGGTTGTAATCGTTTTGACATTTCGAGGTTAGTCTTAACGTTTTCAAGTTGTCATCCCTGCATGCCGAGATGCATATGAGACATTTTTTTGGGCGGGAAATTCAAATGTTATAGTTTACAATAATAGTACGTTTCGATACGAGTGTGGAAGGTGATTATGTACCTCATGGGACGGTTTTCGCACGAGCGAAGCGAGTGCGCAAAGTCTCATGAGGTAAAAATTACCTTGCACACCTGTATCAAACCGTATTTTATACTACGAGCGCCAAATAATCAAAGTAAAGTTTTGATTTTGAGGTTAGAGTGGTATAAAATGTAACTTTTATAGTTTTTTTGAACTTGTTTTTCTTATTTTTTTGGGCAGGGGGGCTCCGCCCACCTCCCGTCCCCCACCACCTTCCCCCCTGTGGGTGTCGGGTTTACGTCACACGTGCTATAAAATAGTATACGATACTCGTGACTTAAATGGCCCGTTTCACGGCGTGTAGTTAGCGCCCGAGCGCAGCGAGGGCGCTATACACGCCGTGAAATAACGAGCCATTTAAGTCACATGTATCGTAATATACTATTTTGTTATAGGAAGAGAATCATTTAAACACAAAGCATATTTTAATCTTGAAGCTA
Organism: Pteromalus puparum; assembly: GCA_012977825.3. Taxonomy (NCBI): domain Eukaryota; kingdom Metazoa; phylum Arthropoda; class Insecta; order Hymenoptera; family Pteromalidae; genus Pteromalus; species Pteromalus puparum. Next base: position 10,402,200 of record CM053168.1, on the reverse strand, counting down.
TAGCGAGACGTATTCTTCTTCGAGTAAGAAATTATTTACTTAAATTATAACTTGAGTTATAACTTGAATGGAAGTTACAAATTTTAAGTAATATCTCAAGTAGTTACTCAAGTAATAACTTAAGTAGTTACTTAAGTAATAACATGAACAACAACAAAAATTTAAAATATTAGCTTAAGTTATAGCTTAAGTAGTAACTTAAGTAGGAACTTGTCTTTAACAAATGTTTAAGTTATTACTTAAGTTATAACTTAAGGGGACTACCATCCTCTCCGCGAGGAGAGCTCTGGATGACGTATTCGTTAGACTAGCAACTCTCCGATTAAATACAGCTGCCCAGACGGTTTTTCTGTCATAAAGTTGAACTACCACATGTACGTTCAAGAACATTGTTTTTTATTTAAATAAAATATTTGTATCTTCATTATCGTATAACAAATCGTGTTTTTGTATAACTAGGAAATCTAAGTGCGCTTCGCGCACCTCATATTATACCATCAATTATATCTTTCCAGAATGATTTTAAATTTTGCCGCCTGCTGAGCATCAACAGTTCCAAGCGTTTGTAGTGTGACGTCGCGCAAAAACGATGTCTTTGTGAGTACAATTAATTCGCGGGTTATTCGAATTGAGCATTGAAATGCTCTCTCAATCTATGAATATTTATTAGGTGGTGATTTATAATAAAAGGCACTGAGTTTAAGTTTAAAAGTCTTTAGGATAACTTCCCAAAAACTTATATATATTATCTCAAAGAAAACCTAATACAAGCAACTACGAATTATTCTATCTCAAAACTAAGCTGGATATTCTATAGACTCGCGACTCTGACTGACGCTCTCCGGTGCGTCGATGATGTTGCAGGGCCTCCGCTGCTGGCGTTGAGGGCGTGACCTTGGGTGCAGGGATGTTGTCTCCACGAATCAGAGCGACTCCGCGCGGACTTAGAAAACTACGCGCTCGAATCAGCTTCGATCGGTTGGGCCTCTCTGGAGGTGGAAATTCGGAAAAGCGTGCGAGAACACGATGACGCACTCTGCGCACACGTGTTGCACACCCGAGCTCTCGGTCGTCTTGGTCCTCAGTTTTTATAACTCATAAAAACTGAGAGTTCCGAGACTCGCACAATAGCCGCGTTTTGTTTTAAGCTCTGTTCGAGCTATTCGAGCACGTACGTTTATAAAACCCTCTCGAATTCTCGAGAACTCGAGAGGTTCCCTAATTTACGAGCCTTTCTATTTATCTTAGCGCATTGAGTGACCAGCTACACAACAGAAATGCTTTTACTTTCTCTATTTGTATGATTTACGAAATGCGTAACCAGCATGTATATTTTAATATATCCAGTTTTAATAATAATTTGAATTTAGCGCGAATGCATTCAATCACGTGACCACGTGATTTCGGCTTACGTCACAGTAGGTTATTATGTTGCGTTTCTAATTCGCGTTCCTTAATTCTTGTACCAGGCAGTTGGACATGAATTAAATGCTTCACATCACTTTTTTAAGAGACCAGACGACCAATCTCGTTCGCGTATCTTGACGACCAATCAGAAGCTCGTATTAAATGCTTCATAACAAATGCTTCAGATCTAAGGCCATCAATTTTTTTAAGAAGGATAAGGAACTTGAATAAAAAAAATCCATTAGGTCTGTCATGTAGAATAACGAAAAAATGTGTCGATTATTTTTTAATATTCTGCATGACGGACCTAATGGATTTTTGTAATGCAAGATCCTTTTACTTGACTATTCTGAAAAGTGTGGTGAGAAGGATGCTTTTTACCTAAATGTGATTAATCTCGTTTCAGTCCTACCAAGCTCGGGCTATGAAGATCAGCCTCGACTACTCAATGACTCCGCATTAGCAGACCACGAAGGGTGGCTGAATCTTTTTCTGCTTCTGTTATGCTGAAATGAGGGTTGGAAGCAGGGAACCGCATGCAACATTGCTTTGTTATGTCCGATATTGACATCCTAGCGGGCGGTCAAATCCCCAAACATGGCAAATCCATATCCGGAACAATACGCAAGCTAAGTAGTGGGGATCGGCAAGTCGGCTCTCCTCTTTTCTTACTCCTTTTGGCCATCATGGGGTTTGGAGTCTGCACGGATAAATTTCCAAGCGCGCTGCAGTGGCGCCAAAATTAAGAGCGGCGAGCTATGCAAGTGTTAAGAAGATAACGGTGGGCACAAAAAAGTGTATAAAAGTTCAATTTAAAATTTTTATTCTGTAAAATAAAAGAGAGCGTGCTTCCAGCTCGAGGGGCAATACAAGTCTGAGCGGGAAGGGTAGCGCGCCGTCTCGCGAAGGACTGTCATGCGCGTTTGTTCCCTCACTCTTTCAGATACGCCGAGAAACGGCCGCACATGGCAGAGGTCGGTGAGGTAGAAAACGCTACGAATACAAAAATTCAACAGCCAGTTTGGTAAAACTACCCTCTGCTTTTGAGAGCGCTACGTTCCCGCGTGAGAGCTCTGGCAGTCCGTTCACCATTGGCAAGGATTTTCAAGGAAATGCAAGCCTTGAACTGCCTCGAATGTGTTTGCTCGACGCGCGGACTGCGGTGCTCCCGCGCGAGAGCGCATCGCTCCCAAAAATCGCTACCACAAGCGCAGAACCATCCTTCACTATACGGTGGCGCAAGGACAAGTCCGGGTGAGCAAGATGCTCCTTGAAAGAGGAGCCGACGTCAACGTGGCTGACGATTTCGACGAGACACCATTGCTTGCCGCTGCCAGAAGCAGCAAAGTCGGCGAACTTCTGCCGCTGTTGATGAGCCACGGAACCGACTTTATTGCTAGGAACTCACGGGGTTGTAACGTCTTGTGTTATCTGACGAAGGCTTCTGATGGGGAACATGTCGACTTGGCCAGACTCTTGATCGAGAAGGGCGTTCGTGTGGCGATCGACGGAGGACGTCAGCATGGATGCAACTGCGAACCATTGAGAAACGCCGTTTTCTTGAATAAGGCTGGATTGGTAAGTAATAGTATATTACTCGCTGCGCTCGGGCGCTAACTACACGCCGTGAAATAACGGGCCATTTAAGTCACATGTATCGTATACTATTTTATAGCACGTGTGACATAAACCCGCCACCCACAGGGGGGAAGGTGGTGGGGGAGGGGCGACGGGGAGGTTCGGGCCCTGCCCAAAAAAATAAGAAAAAAAAGTTCAAAAAAACTATAAAAGTTAAATTTTATACCACTCTAACCTCAAAACGTTCAAAACTCAAGCGCCGACTTGGAAAACCGAGACGCCCGAGAGCAAACCCTCCTGCATATCGCGGTTGCGAATGGTCATGTCCAGATGACCAAGTTTCTTCTCGAAAAAGGAACCTACGTCAATGACAGGGACATTGACGGCGTAACACCACTGCTTGCCGCCGTCAAAAGCGGTAAAGCCAACAACGAAGTGGTGTCGTTGTTGATGAATTACGGAGCCGATGTGCTAAGAACTATCGCCGTATGAACGCCTTGCATCTATTGAGTTTCGCCCCCGATGCGGAATTACGGGTCGACCAATCGAGATTCTTGATCGAGTTGTTTGTCAAAGAAGGAGCCGACGTCGATACCAAAGACAATGGAGGCGAGACACCACTGCTTGCCGCCACTGAATTTCAGTATCTGGAAGTGTTGAAAACGTTGATCAAACACGGCGCCAGCATTGATTTGAGAACAAAGAAAGGTCGCACTGCCTTGCACTGGGCCTGTAAGAAATCTCAGCTTCAAAGCATCCGGACACTTTTGTCCGCCGGCGTGGACGTGCTCATCGAGGACAAGGACGGCAACACGCCTTTCGCTCTCATTAAGGACAAAAGTATCAAAAACTGGTGCATCAGGCTGATGCTCCAGAAGCTGGTACTGATAAGGGCTCGCCAGCCATCGATCGAGTTAAAGGACGAAAGGATCATTGAGAGACGCCCGGAGCTTTGGGGCTATTACCAAAACTGCTTCATAGAAATCGCTAAGATGAAATCCATGAGACTGACCGACACCGGGAGCGTTTTAGATCTCCTCGCGAAAAACTACCGTGAGATTTCCGAGCTCGTGCGAAATCGCGAATTTGGGGCCAACTTCAAGCTCCACGATCTCGGCGTTGTCTCCATTTACAATGCCAAACATACTCCGAGCTTACGAGCGCGCGGTATGTCAACACCGCTCTTGGCTGAAACAGCAGGACGTGATCAACGAGGCTGTTTTTTGTTTTGCCGAACTTGTGGTGAGGAAGGTACTTCGATACATGTTCTATGACTGTCGCTGCAGCGTAGAATGAGTTAAATTTGTCAAGGCAATACAGTATTAAAAATGTATAAAATATGCTAGCACGGACTTTTTTCCTGCCCTAAAGTCGAACAAATACGTGTATGCAAAGTAATTAGGATAAAAATATGTAATCACGTTTCAGAACATTTTTATTTACTTGAATGAAATATTTATTGTGGCATAAAAAATTCATGTTTTTGTTAAATACTTGACTGTTTTGAAAAGACGGAAAAGGTGAGTACAAATTTGGAGCAGAATTTTTCAAAATTGTATTAATTTTTTTACTTTTATAGTATTTTGGTTAATGAATTTTGTGTTATATTTTGGTACATAAAGTGGATACTAATTTCTAAAGTTTCTATAGTTTTCTCCGTTACAATCTATAGGTAGGTGGTGGGGGTAGGCAAGTTGGCCCTCTTCTGACTCGTTGGTCGCTCTGGGGTACCTTCTTAATCAGTCGAACGATCTACGCGTCTCAGTCAACAAGTACATTCGGTTCCCGCTGTAAGTTCCATGTAAAGCGAAGTAAACAAACATCTACAGTCTACAGTATAGACACCAGTACACTGTATTGTACGTCTATATGCTATCTCGTGTGAACTGCAGAAGTGACGGAGAGAGCCTAAGTACTTACGTGGCTTCCTTGTTCTATTGCATCATCCTTCCACAAGTCGCGAAAATGCTTCCGCGTGGCAACAGCGTTGTACAAAGCGTTAAACGTAGGCTACGACATTACATGGAGACAGGCCAAGTGAACATGGCTCGAGAAACCCTCAATCAGATCTGCCGTGAGCGCCAACTCGACATCGATCAGTACAAACAACTTCTTCTTGACGAGGAGCTGACGGGTAATACATCGATGATCAAGCTGCTCCTGGAGCATGACCCGAGAAACAGCCAGTGCTTTCAGGACAAGCAGCCCTCTGCCCTATGGCTCGCGGTCATGTACGGTTATGAGAAACCGGCCGAGTTACTCGTGCGTTCCGGCAGCGTTGACCTGAACGATCGCTTTGGAGTGACATACCAGGGGGGTTATAGGAAGGAATGGACCGTTCTCCACGCGCTACTTTGGCTGTCGAATCCTTTTTGGTCTGAGCAATTCTTTGCTCTGGTAGTGGATCATGGCGCCGACTTGGAGGCTCGAGACTCTCGCGGCAGAACTCTCCTGCACATCGCTGTGTCGAGAAGCCGTGTCAAGATGACCGAGTTGCTTCTCAAAAACAGAGCCGACGTTAATGCCAGGGACAATGAAGGCGATACAGCACTGCTCGTGGCCGTCCAAAGCGAAAAAGCCGACGAATTGCTGCCGCTGTTGATGAGATACGAAGCCGACGTTACTGTCAAGGATTCACATGGTTGTAACGTCTTGTATCATTTGGCGACCGCCGATGAAGAACGCATCGACTTAGTCAGAGTCTTGATCGAGAAGGGCGCCGACTTGGAAAACCGAAACTTAAAAGGCCAAACCGTCCTGCACGCCGCGGTGGCGAGAGGCTATGTGAAGACGATCGAGTTGCTTCTCGAAAAAGGAGCCGACGTTAATGTCGCAGACAATGAAGGCAAGACAGCGCTGCTCATAGCCGCCCAAAGCAGCAGTAAAGTCGACGAACTGGTTCCGCTGTTGATGAGACACGGAGCCGACGTCACTGTCAAGGATACAAAGGGTCGTAACGTCTTGCATCGTTTGACGGACGCCTTTGAAGAACGCATCGACTTGGCTACAGTCGTGGTCGAGAAGGGCGCCAACTTGGAAAATCGAGACCCAAAAGGCCTAACCGTCCTGCACCTCGCGGCGATGAGAGGCCATGTCAAAATGATCGAGTTGTTTCTCCAAAGAGGAGCCGACGTTAATGTTACCAATAATGAAGGCGCGACACCGCTGCTTATCGCCGTCAAAAGCCCTAGAGCAAACGAATCACTGCCGTTGTTGATGGAACACGGAGCCGATGTTACTGCAAGGGATTTGCATGGCAGGAACGCATTGCATATGTTGGCTACCTCCTTTGTATTATTTGAGGAAGAACGCCTAGACATAGCCAGACTGCTCATCGAGGAAGGCGTCCCTCCGAACGACAGAACGGGCGAGTTCCCTCTGATAGTCACCGCCGTCTTCTGGGAAAGGCATCAACTGGTAAGTGCAATGAAAGATCTTTTTTCGAGTCTTTTTTCAAGGCGTGGGCAGTTGCAGTTGTAGAAATATTTCATTGAACTCGATTGAGATATCAAATAAAATTTTCGTTATATAAATAAAAATCGTTTTTCAGGTAAATATCTGTCTAGACCACGGTGCAGACGTGAATTTAACAACAAACGATGGCCATAGTCTGCTGCACCAAGCGGCTATATTTGAGGATCCGGGAGTGTTAAAAACGTTACTCAAACGCGGTGCCAGCGTTAACCTGAGAACGCCTGATGGTCACACTGCCTTGCACTACGCCTGCATCAGATTTCGGCAGCAGAGCATAGGGATGCTTCTGTCTGCCGGCGCAGACGTGCTCGTCGAGGACAATGACGGCAACACGCCTTTCGCTCTCATTAAGGTCAAAAATATCATACACCAATGCGTCAGGCAGATGCTCCAGAAGCTGGCACTGATAAGGACTCATCAGCCGTCGATCGATTTGAAGGACGAAAGTATCATCGAGGAATGCCCGGATCTTCTGAGCTATTACAAAAAATGCTTAGTAGAAACCCTCAGGATGAAATCCATGAGACTGACCGATACTGAGAGCGTTTTAGATCTCCTCACGAAAAGTCACCGTGAGATTTCCAAGCTCATGCGAAATCGCGATTTCGTGACCAACTTCCTGCTCCATAATCTCGCCGAACTCGTCATATACAATCCCAGTATATTTCGAATTTTCGAACTCGCGGAATTTCACCATCGCTCTTGGCTGAAACTGCAGGACGTGATCAACGAAGCTGTTTTTTACATTTTGCCCGATGAAGTGGTGAGGAAGGTGCTTCGACACATTCTCTATGACTGCTGTAGCTGGGTAGAATGAGTAAATTTGTTAAACTATTATAGAGTTTAGTGAATATATGGGTGATTCTGCCGTAGCTTGCTCCTTTTGCACGCTTGCTTCTTGGACTTTTCCATATTCGATAAATAATGTCTCCACAGGTTTTACGCATGTCTTTAAAACTGATTTCAATCCCTAAAACGTCACTGTACCCTAATGTATGTACAATACGTAAAAAAAAAATCATCATATGCATTTCTAAAATAAAAAGTTACTTTCTACTCTGACGAATTTTTAAAGTATCCCAGTCTATCACACAACTTCACCTATCAGTAGATTTTCACATTTTATATCATAATTAAAACGTCTACAAACATGCATATTATTTTTCTAAGGACTTACAATATATCGACAATGATTATTTCAGCTTTTGAAAAGATCTATTATTTGTATTATCATTCTTTTTACAACAGTTTGTCATGAAAAATAACGACTGGCTATGCAAGTGTCTCGGGCGTCAGTATATCTATATATTAGTTCTAAATATTTTCAAACCTTGAATGAGCTCAATTAGTTTGTAAGCGATTGACTTAATCGCCAGTCGGCCCTCGATCCGTTAACAATAGATTCATGAATTTTCAAAACGCTGTGCTGTTCGATAGCCAACGAATTGCACCATAGCAACGAGCCACTGTGGATAAACATGGGGGATCCGGTACCTCACAGCTAACCTGCACATACATACGTCTACGTTATCCAGTAAACATACACGTCTTCAGTTTCTTCCCGCGATAAAATTTGTCAGTGAAATAAACAAAATGGTACGGATGAAAAAGAATGGTCCCGAAATTCGAACGACCTACTTCCTCAAGCCTGGACAGACCCTTCAGAATACCAAAGTAAGTTGAAACGTTTTAAAAATTGAACGAAAGCTCATCAACTTTGGACTGTTATTCTTTAAAGGTCTCTGAAAGATCTCTGGCCTTGATACTTCCGCAAAGTTCGTACGATCGTTTTGCCGATTACGCCAAGGAAAATGAAAGAGTCGCACTGCTCGCTGAACGCGAGGTTAAGAGACTGGCTGCTCTCAAAGAGGCTACTTACAACATGTCAAAATCTTGGGAGGGCACAGCCAAGGTACGATGACAATCAATGTCACGTAATCAATGATCTAATTTTGTTTATTCGTTCTCTCGTTCTCTTAGAACATACAGAAACGCAGGAAGGAAGAGCTTCTCTCTCGAAAAAATAACGAAGAAGCTGACAGAATGAAGTTTATGAAAGAGCTTGCTGCGAAAAACGCGGAGGAGCGAGCAGAAATCGTGAGAAAGGCCAAAGAATTGATTCTTTACAGGAAGCCCCAGTGCAGGTTAATAAATCAAGCTCTACTGACCGCTGAGGTATCGTAAATTAAATTCTATGTTAATGAGTAAATTGACAGTTAAATTTGAATCGTATTGTATAGTGCTTGCGAGAACTAGACGAACAGGTGAAATTTCAACATTCCCTCAAAGATGTCAATAAGAAGCTTAGCGAAGAGCAAGCTCGCTGGGTTATGGAGGACGTCGCGAAGTTTCGCGAGGAGGAGAAGAAAAAGCACCAGGAGAAATTGAACAAGATTAGAATAAACAAAGAAAACCTCGAGAAACAGTTTGTATTCGTTGTATCGATGTAGAATCATGCTCTTGAGTTAAGATATAAATATTTCAAAGTCGATGCTTCTAGGATAGAGCAAAATAAACAAGATTTAAAGAGGATCGAAGAATCCATTAGGAAAGCAGAAACGGAAGATTTGCAAAACATGTCGAAAGAAATAGACGAGCTGAAGCAAAACGAGCTGCAAGAGGTAAAATATAAATCTCGTATATTTCGTGACTCTCGCTTACGTAAAAACACATAATTATAATAAATTATCACGACAGGCATTGAAAAAGAAGGAAACGCTGAAAAAAATGTTCCTCGAAAATATCGAAGAAAGAAGGCAGTGCGAACTAAAGGCTCGACAAGACGACGAGTTTCAGGAAAAAAGTACAAAAATCTATCGCGAATTCAAGCACGAAATGGAAAAGACAGCCAAGCAAAAAGCGAAGAACGCGAAAGAGGAAAGAGCTCGCAAAGTAGAGCTACTAGGTATAAGCTCTGTAGAATCTCGATTAAAAATTAAAAAAAAAAAACACGTAATCCTCTAATCTTTCAGCAAAAAAGATCGCCGTGACTCTGCAGAAGAAGGACCGCATAGTGGAGAAACAGGAGAGAAAAAAAGCCGAATCGGATAAGCAGCTGGAGGAGCAACGAAAGCAAGAGGAACTGGAGAGACTCGAGGAGAGGAAAAGGAAGAAGGAGAAAGCTCGACAAGAGCTTGAACAACAGTTAAAGAGCATCGAAGAAGAGCAGGAGAAGCGAAAAAAGGAGGAGGCCGAGATGAGACTTTGGGAAATGCTGCAGAGGTACAAAAGAGACGAGTTCAATAAGGAGTGGAATCGACAACACGAAGAGGAGGAGAAGAAGAGACGCTTGGAGTACGGGAAGATACTCAAGAAGCAGATGGTTGAGCTTTTTTTTTTTGTAACGTGTGTGATGTGCGTGCTTGTATAGGTATAGGAATAACTGATTGTTTATGCACAGGCACAAAGAGACGCTACGAGGAGGAGAGAGAAGCTCGAGGACGACGATTCCGTCGAGATTAAAGAGATGATCAACAAAGTAAACGAGAAAGTCTTGGCGTACGGTGAGCAAGTTCTGCAAGAGTCGAGAGGAGTTCGGCCCACTTTTCCCATTGAGAAGGCAATCGAGGTATGAATTATTATTTTTCTTTTCGTCAACGCGTGTAATTTAATGAAAAATTATGTTCAATGATTTCAGAAATTCAAAAGAGACGTCGGACTGGTACCGCGATTCAACAAACGCGATCCCAACAACGAAGTTTCGACGATTTCGAAGAAAAGGCGCCAACGTCGAGCGATTTGTCCGAAGCCAGTTGACGAAGCGAATGCTCTGTGTCTTGGCTGAATTAATAATAAAAGCTATACTTGACATAACGCTTGTGTATCAATACAAATTTCACAATAAACACTTCCACAAAATCCCAAAGCTATATACGAAAGCGACTACTCTGCCTTCATTTATTTCATTCAACGCTGCCATGTGATACTCTCGAGATAGGTTATACTTTCGTTCCCGAAATTGCCAAGTTACATCTTCGTGTAAAATAAAAAATAAAAAAATTGAAAAATGTCCGGGAACAAGGACAGCGGGTCGGGTCCTCCGAAAAAAGTCAAGTCACTGCCACCGGCCATAAACTTCCTCAACGCCGGGTTATCAGGGTAAATAAATAGCCACTCATATATACACACACAATAGTATTTGCATTTCTCTGACGTGATTATTACGCGATGAGTCAGGATGTGCGCGACGTGTTTCGTCCACCCGATGGACGTTTTGAAGAATCGCATGCAAATGAGCAAGGAGGGCGTCACCATAACCCAGACCATATCCACGATTTTTCGTAACGAGGGTATTTTCAAATTTTACGCGGGGCTTAGTGCGGGTCTAGTACGACAGGCTACTTACACCACAGCGCGGTTGGGAATTTACAATCAGCTGCAAGATATCTACAGGTCTGTCATCGATAAACTTAAACCTTGAAAATTTAAAAAGACACCAACGCAGCGTAAGTCAATTCCAATCGAAAGACGATTCATTTTAGGGAACAGTATTCCGAAGAGAAGCCAACTTTCGCAACGTTGGCTTTAATGGCAGCAACAGCCGGTTCCATGGGTGCTTTCGTCGGCACACCTGCCGAAGTCGCTCTGGTTCGCATGACGTCGGACGGCAGGTTACCGCCCGGTTCGTTCAAGTATACTCATTCATGATTACATAATAGCAGAGCTTTAATTACCGAAAGGAGTAATAAGCTAATCAAAGGGTATGACGTCGATGACACTGATGAACGCAGAACAAAGGAGAAATTACAAGAACGTCGTGGACGCGTTTGCGCGAATCGTCAGGGAGGAAGGAGTGTCGACCCTGTGGCGTGGAAGTGTCGCTACGATGGGCAGGGCTGCTATAGTCAATATCTCCCAATTGGCCACCTATAGTCAAGCCAAGATTATCATCGCTTCCGAGTGTAATAATACTGGCTAACAGCTTTTTAGTTGATTGAATTTTTAGATTCGCATAAGGAAAAGTATATAATTTTAATTTCAATTTGCAGTCAACGTACCGGAAGGCGTCCAGCTGCACTTTTACGCGTCGATGCTGTCGGGCGTGATAACGGCCTTTAACTCGATGCCGTTTGATATCACGAAAACGCGGATCCAGAATCAGAAAAGCACCGACGGCAAACTGCCGGGAATGTTCAGCGTGATGTTCAACATTGCCAAGACCGAAGGCTTCAAAGCTTTGTGGAAAGGATTCTGGCCGACCTACTGTAGGATCGGACCTCACACGGTCATCACTTTTATGTTTAACGAGCAGTTTGCTAGACTTTACAGGTTGTATTTTATGCAGTGACACGTTCGTTTTGTTCCGTTAATTTCGTCGTGAGTTGTATATTATATGTGTTATACATTAAACGAAAAATACAAGCAGATATTTCAGTTTTTAAAAAAGGCGCCATAAAAGCTCGCGTAACTTGTAGATGTTCTAAAACTAACTCGCTATCTATCATTCCAATAATCGCTAGCAATATTTAGTTTCAAAGTTTAAAAATATCTTCCACTGACTCGCCCACACAAAGAAAGCTCCAACGATAAAACAGACTATTGTATCACCTCTTCCCTACTTCCCGATCCGTCCGCTTGGCGGCGCGACTATCGCTGACAATCAGCTGCATCTCGATCCGACGGCTGTGTAAGTAGTGTCCGCAGTGACGTCCACTGTGGGACAGAGGATCCGCGAACCCCCGCGACGTCGAGGCGAATCACGCGCGCGACGTCTGCTGGCCTTCCCTCCACTCTATATACCTATATATACAGCACCGGATTCACTCACCCACACCACACCGAAGGCCGTATAGTGTAGCTGTGTAGCACATCAGTGTTGGTTGGTCGAATAATCGCGGCAGTCCGGTGTCCGATCCCCTCGACGACGGTCGTCGCTGGTCGACGTCAAAGTTTACATTATAAGTACTCATACGACTCATTACGAATTAAATAAGTAAGTAGAAGATACTCTCTCTGTTGCTGTGAGAAAAAAACGAAGAGATCAAAAATGGGCGAGAAGACAGTGCCGAACGCCGTCAAGTTCGCCATCGGCGGAACGTCTGGGTAAGTGCATTGCATTGTGCATATATGAATTTCCTGTATGACATTGCAATATTTTGCTACATTTACTGCCACGAGCCTTGAGGAAGTCGATCGCGAGAAAAAGGCGTCGTACTTTCATACATGTTTTTCACTTTAGAGTACTTATGTACACGTTTGAACTGATTGCCTAATCGGCGCTATATAAGTTTCTTGATTGATAGCAATGCGAACAGCAAATATTATTTAACCAAACGATGTATGTGTTATTTCGATCCCGATGTATTATCTAAGAGGCGCCAAAAAGATGCCTTTCGATCACTGTTGCAATTGATCAATTTGTTGCTAATTGGCTGGCATGCAAATATGAGTTATGAAATTGTTTCAACTATGCGCTGACCACTTTCACTTTTTTCTTCTTTTAGAATGGCAGCCACAATGTTTGTCCAGCCACTTGACCTCATAAAGAACCGCATGCAGTTGAGCGGAAAGAAAACTTCCACTGTGGCGGTTATTTCCTCGATTATGAAAAATGAAGGTCTGCTGGCCATGTACTCTGGACTGTCCGCTGGACTTATGCGTCAGGCAACTTACACTACCACCAGGCTTGGAATCTATACATGGCTGTTTGAAACAGTATCGTAAGCTTCTGATGGATTCTGCATGGCAATGATTTTTTTATGAATCATGGGCTAATTTTGGAATGAATTTTATAGGAAAGACGGCCCACCAAACTTCCTCACAAAAGCTGGCCTTGGTATGCTTGCCGGATGTGTGGGTGCTTTTGTTGGAACCCCAGCTGAAGTTGCATTAATCAGAATGACAGCTGATGGTAGATTGCCACTAGGTAAGATACCGATATCAAATTTCTTTGAATCTCTTCTTTTCTTCTTAATGAAATTCTTCTCTTCCTGATCACTTTGGCTGCTTGCCAGTAAGAGAGCTTAAGCCACGACCTTAACCTTCATTCTAATGTTTTTATGTCTAGCCGAAAGAAGAAACTATAAAAATGTGTTTGATGCACTGTTTCGTATAACAAGCGAAGAAGGAGTGTTCACATTGTGGAGAGGAGCAATTCCCACAATGGGCCGTGCAATGGTAGTTAATGCAGCTCAATTAGCTTCGTACTCGCAAGCTAAACAAGCTCTTCTTGATACAGGTACTATTTTTATGAAATTTGGTAAAACAAAGCTAATACAAGAGCTAGTCAATTTAATTCTAATAATAATGTTTATTGTGCAGGGTATTTCGAGGAAAATATAACTTTGCACTTTGCAAGTTCTATGATTTCTGGTCTAGTCACAACTGCAGCTTCAATGCCTGTGGATATTGCTAAAACAAGGTGAGCTCTATTTAAACACTTTACAATTTTCAGTTTTACCTGACCATAAATAACGAAATGACCTTTGTTTTAGAATCCAAAATATGAAAACAATAAATGGAAAGCCAGAATTCACTGGTGCCATTGATGTACTGACCAAGGTGGTACGCAATGAAGGATTGTTCGCATTGTGGAAGGGATTCTTCCCCTATTATGCTCGTTTGGGACCCCACACTGTTTTGACATTCATCTTCTTAGAACAAATGACTTCTGCTTACAAGAAATTGGCATGATTGAACAAATAATCATTTCTATAATGATTCCACGTTACCAATAACCGGAAAACCGATATTACAAGCTTCAAAGATTTTTTTATTTTCTTTACACATACGCTTTTGAGAAACGAAACATTCTTTATGCATTCTTTTGTAACGACGGGATCGTCCGGCACGATTCTGGAAGCTCTTGTTCATTACAGTTATTTGATTATTTCAGATACAGCTTTCATTGTTATCAGTCAGGTGTAACGTTTGAAAGAACATTGTTATCGAGTTAGGACTCTATGTACAAAGCTAAATAAGGATAGTTAGAATATACAACTATTTTTACAATAAAAAAATGTTGCCAAAATAGTTTTATTAAGTTTTATATGATAAGGGGCAACAAGCATGTAAATATGTGTGAACATAATTTTGAAATTATTCGAGTTACGAAATTCGCTTGGAAACTATAAATATTTCACGAATTACAATTTCAAAGAACTTCAAGCAGTGCCATTTAACGTTACATAATCTTCGCTGATTAATACACCGCGTCGCGCCAACAAATCAAGAACTGTAGAAAAAAAACAGTGATAAATTGTGAGCTTTCCTCGATAATTCATCTACCTTTGACGAAGTTGAATAATCGCATGCAGTTTGCGTAAAAAGTTTACGTCTTATTTATTACAAATTGTGTTATTGTTATTATTATCATCATTATAATTATTATTATTCTTTTGAATGAAGATTTGCAAATAAAGGTTTTCAATAGAAATTCTGAATTATTGTAAAGCATGTATTTAGATGCTCATGGTCCCTTAGATATAAAAAATCGTTATTGATATTGTTTCCAAAACAATATTTTATTTTAAACTAAAAAGTTTATATTCTTCTATTTTCTCTTGTATAATAAAATACCAAACTCTATTGATTCAACTTGGTGGGTAATCTTTCAATTATCCGTTGTGAATCGCAATTACGTAATTTTTCAAGCACAGCTCAATTATTGTTAATTAATAAATTACAGGTCTCAATCCACTTACCGACCTATCAGCAACTGCGTCCGTCGGCAGAGTAGCGTTCCAACCTTACCATCGCACTTCACTCGCGGGATTTATCAATCGTCGCCAAAGTGTAGGTATATAGGTATAAGCCCATTCTCATCCGATATAATATACTGCAGCACGACAAACCGGCCGCACACTCTCCTCCCTCTCATGGACCGCCGTCGCTGCACACGCACCGGATAACGGATGCCTCGAAGCTACCGCACGCTAGGAGTGATCTTTATGCATGCGTCTCTGTTCTCTCTCTCTCTCTCTCCCCCAATTTCTTTTAACACACGAGATAATGCGCGAGGACTTTAAAGCACAAAAGATCGACTGCTCGTAATTTTCGAGTTCCTCCGCGAGCGCGTGCGGTCGCGAAACGAACCGGTTTATGCTCTTTTCAAAAAGAAAAGTCGAATCGTCGATCTTTTCGACGCGCAGAGGGCAACAATAGAGCGAAGGGTGAGAGCAACAAGTTATACGCGAAGAGAGAGAGAGAGAGCGCCTAAAAGTCCGCTGCATCAGGATCATCGCCATCGGGATATTCGCGTATACACACACATACACACACACTGTTAAAAAAACAGGCTCTCTCTCTCTCTCTCTCTCTCTCTCTCTCTCTCTCTCTCTCTCTGCGGTGGCGCCGCCGTTAGAGGGGGTGATGGAACGCGTTGCTGCGCGCGCAGCCGCTTTGTCTGCTGCGCCGTGGTGGGGTCTCGCGCAGCAGCAACACACGAGGGTCCAGCCGCCGCAGCGGTATAGCGAGCGCGAGTAAGAGCGAAAGAGAGAGAGAGAGAGAGAGAGAAAAAGAGGGAGAGGACGATGGCCATGGCGGAGCAGCCGATTGCATCCTCAGTTCAGTCGGGCGCTGAACCCGCGCTCCGTTCGGTCGCAGTGTCGTAGCCGCACTCTCTGTGTGTTTTCTCTCCGTACAGCTATCGTTCTCTTCTTCTCCCCTTCCGTTAACTTGCGCGCATGCACATATATATATGTATATATGTGAGTTGCGCTCGCGGATAGATAGATCGGTATACACATCAGAGGACGAGTTTGTGTCGGTTCGCGTTCGGTTTCTTTTTCGCCAACCCCTTCTTTGTGTGCAGCATTGGTATATTCGAAGAATATAGTATATACCTATACACGTAAAGAAGCGAGAAACTCCGAGGAAGAGAGAGAGAGAGAGAGAAGCAAAAGCGAGAAGAAAAAAAAAGGATCGGTCGGATGCCGCTGCGCGATCGCGGAGCGAAAGTGCCTGGAAGAGAGGAGAGGGAGATCTCGAATTTCCGAGGAGGATCTGGCTGCTGCTGCTGCTGCGGGTGCGGACACGCTGCGACGCGTTTTTTGCCAGAGAAGAAGTATAGTACTTGCAGTGCTCCGCAGGAATAGTGGTGCAGCAGTGCACACGTAGAGAAGCCGAGTATACACACACAGCAACACACACCTCCGGCATCACCACGGGCGTCTCGCTGTGCGCTCAGCGCTCGGCAACGGTTCTTCCTCTCCCGGACGATCGGCGAGATTCATCCTTCTGCATGGTGAGTACCTACTTTGCTTTCAATACCTATATATACTTATGTGTATGTGTATAATGTGCGCGGATCGTCGGTGGCGAATCTTCGCGCGCAGAGAATGACATTATTTACGATGGAATACACAACTATTCGTATGTATACCCTAATGCGCGAGTTGTGCATAACTCCGAAGCATGCAGGTACCACTATATACCTGTACCTCGTGCGCACAATAGAACGGAATTTCAATGTGAGCGCCCGTGTGTGAGTTCTCCGGGAGATCGTCGTCAGTTCTCGGAGATTTTGACGAGGGGTCGCGGCTGCGCCGCTTGAAATACCTGTGCAGCCGCACACACGATCTTCTCTCGCTCAGAGTCTCTGCCGGAAATAAAGCGATGCATAGGTATATAGCGCGCGGAGTCAGCATCGCCCGCGTTTTTTTTCCCGCCGATTCAGCGTAATTCAATGTCTGCGTATACGAGTGTGATGAAATCGAGTTAGAGATCATTTAGCGGCTATGGAATTATCCTGCGAGTATGTATTATAGCGTAGAGGATGGGTATACTCATTTACCAGGGGATCGGTATTATATGATACTCTCTCGAATCTTGCGTAATGGCCGCTGTATACTTTTTGTGCGTCTTTTTTTGTGTACACCCGCGTTTTTTCGTGTTCGTATAGCCGAGAGAAACACACTGTACATAAGTACTTATACGTGAAGGAGGAGGAGGTCAACAGCCGAAGTATATTGTGTGTACACGATCGATGCCTAATCGCGCGACATGCTCGCGATTTCGGCAACGAGAGTCTTGTTTTCTCGTCGATAAAGCCGCGAAGCCGTATACACGAGATTTCGCAGTGTATACCTATAGGCGCGAGAGAAAAATGATCGGATAGCCGTGAGAAAGCCGCGAAATCGAGGAAATTCGCCTACTCGCGCCGGGAAAGGAGACAGGAGCAAATAAAGCACGCGCTAGAGAGGAGTACACGTAATTATATCCGACGTGTGCTATGGTATCGCGAGCAATATTTTCCGGGACCTGTGCAGTGTGCTACCGCCATGAGAACGAATTCGGCGGAGATGCGCCGCTATATACGCAGCTTTGTGTATTAGTGGCGGCGTTATTACTCCGGAAAAAAAGGACGGCTCTCTCGCGTTGATGTGTATGTGTGTACCGGTAGAAGTACGTTATGTTGGCGCGGCTCTCTGTAATTTAGCGCGCGCGGGTAATAAGAAATAAGGTCATAAACGTATAACCGAGTGTGTCGGCTGTATTTTTCAAGCTCCCCGCGTGTGTTTTGTCGGTTTTTCCTTTACAGCGCTTGCGCTGTGAATCTTGTGCATTCCCCGTTACGTTATACGCGCGCTTGTATGTGTAACATACCGATCTACGTCGCGCGATCGGTACTAGAGTATATAGCTCTCTTTCTCCAGGTCAGCTAAGCGGAAGAAACGTCGACGCGCTCTTGAAGCTCTGCCAAAAAATTCGCCGCCCCTACGATCGCGACGCTATAGCACACGGCAACCTGCACGTGTGCATTATAGATATACTAGACTTTTGGCGCAGTGCGCTGCGCGCACTGTAGTAGAATATTAATTCATTAACTTATTAAATGAAATATAAATGCTTGATTGATATTTTTAATATTTGTTTTCTATTACGGAAATATATCAAACTTTACAATATATGATTGATTCATTTCGCGCTCATGTAAATTTCAAAATTGCCGCGGTTTCGTCACCAACTACCTTTTAAAATTTTAAGGTTATGTCTCAACTCAGTTCGTGTCAACGTTCACATCATGTCACTTTTTGTAACACAATGATAATATTTACAATAGAATATTATAAATACACAACTAATAATTATTGATATGTATTATAGTAATATAGTACATTCTTTGTATTAGGATCAATTTTAGAAATCAAAAACAAATCAAAAAATTCTAACGATACTTTTGACGCCTGCGCACTACACGAGCCAATCATATTGACGCATTCTTGGCTTCACTTCATCCGGTCATGACTTTTTTATATAGGGATGCGCTTGCGCGAGAGAGCAACACATTCTCCGGTTGCGGGTATGCCTTTCTCGAGTGAGAGAGACTCCGTCTATATTGCTATAGACGACTGCTGCCGCGTAACGTGCATACCGGTCGCCTAAGATAGACAGCGAGAGCGCAGAGTGCACTACTCTCGAAAATAGGGTAATCCGAGGCCGCTTATAGTTTCGAGATGATTGGATTTTGCGTAGGACGGGTGGGGGGGATGTATATATAGATATAGGCGAGAGCTGAGCGGTTCGACCAGACGGCTTTTAGACACGGTTGCGTTGTTGGGAATTATTTTCAGGATCGCTTTTTTTCACTGCTCCACGCTGTGGGTTCGATTTTTGTTTTCAAACTCGTATTAATAATACCGATCGATGGCGTAATATGGGGGAGAAGTCTACGACGTATGCAGCGAAATTTAAATTTTCGACGTTCGCATCGTATTAATACCTTTATCGTTGCATCGAAGACGAGAGAGACAGGTCGATTATCGGCTATTCAGGTACTACGTCACTTGTGTTCATACGCGCTCAGATAAGTGAATAAACAATCATCCTCTCATGATCGATAATGTGGATTACCACTTTAATTGGGATAATCGTTGAATGCTTAATGCCTGTTTATTGCCGGTCGATCGACTGGCAACGATATCGCTTGGTTATTATTATAGACATTATCAAAGTCGAACGCAGGTTAGTCGAATCGGAAAAGCTCCGTGAATGTTTTAGAGCCGACCTTGTATTTATAACCGATCGAAGGGCTACTCTACCGCACGTCAACTTTTTGTCAACTTTACGTCTATCTTCGGATGGCGAATCGAACCTGCATGAAATTGCTCTAATTATGTATACGGAGAGAGAGAGAGAGAGAGAGAAAGAGACGCGAGTACAACCAAGAACTCGATTATATTAATTTTTTACCGATTCTTTCCGTGTTTTCCGCTAATCGTCGCGTTAACTGCATCGAGGCGGGGTTCTCCGATATAATCACCTAATAACGCGATTAAATATAATAATATACGACGCGAGATATTCTCTTATATGCGTATTGAAAGTTGTGTGTATTCGAGGAGTCGTGTGCCGATCATTTCGAGTCTCTCTCTCTCTCCCTCTCTCTCTCTCTTTCTGCGTAGCTCCGGTTGCTCTCGCCGGCTCATTATCGTCATTACGTTTAGCCCTGAGTGCGACTGTCTATACTTAGTAACCAGCCCTTCGTGCATGAACACACGCTGCAAAAAAAACCAATAAATGTATAGGCAGCATACTTGAAGCTTCAATTGAATTTTTGCTCTCGAGTCAATGAAATCTCCGATGCTGCAGAGAGCGCGGGAAACTCGATCGTCAAAAATAAACGGATGCTGTAACAATCATATCTCTCCTCTCTCGCGTGTGCGGTGCTGCTTTCGAATATCCTCTCCATATAAACACACGTAACGCGTGTGGTGGTACACTATACGGCCTCTCTTTCTCTCTCACTCCGCCCGTGCAGCAGTGTAAAGTAATTCCTTAATAACACGGTTTATCGCGTCGATTATGCTCCTAAATAAAAAGCTCGTTCTCGAAAGAAATTGCGTATGCGAAAAAAATCACGCACTTATGCACACACACACGCACACGGGTGCGTTTCTTCGAAAGCGCAGATTGTTACCTTATACCGAGAGAGCAGCGCGTGACGCGCGCCCGTTACGCAACTTACTTGCACTTTCGCGCGATATATCCACGCAGACACACGCATCGGCCTTCTTTCCCTCTCTGCACCTTATATTACAAGCTGCTGCTGTTGCTGTGCCCTGACGTTGGCGCCGGATCGGGAGTTTATTAGACTGACATATATTTTCGTCGAGCTCCACTTTCCCGGGCAGAGAGACAGAGAGGGTCTCTACCGATTATCCGTCGATATTTAAGTAGCCGAGCAAACGGTGCGTAAGCTCATACTTGGCGGAGGCTGGTTTTCTATCGTACGCTTGGCAGAGCTTTTGTCAAGTTCATTTGCAGTATTTTTCGAGACGAGCGAGGAGAGAGAGAGAGAGAGAGAGAAAGAGAGACCGGTAGCAAGACTGTAAAGCTTGGGCGATCGTAAAAGACACAGGGGGAAACGATTTATGGGGAGGCTTTCGTCGTTGCTGGTTGTAACGAATTTACTCGCTGCTGCGCTGCAATCAATTTCTTTTTTCCTTTTTTTTTTGGTGCTGGCTTGTTCGGCGGTGAGGTGTCCTCTGGCCTTTGAAAAAGTCTGAAAGGGACGAGTTCGTTTTTATACGCGCAGGCAGATTTATTTCTTAGAATTTTTTACGACGATTTTTTTAACTTTTAGGAGGCCTAACATTATTAAATTTGCAGTTCGAATCGGCTTCGTTAAAAACAATATATATATACTCGACCTGATATTTTCATCGAGCTTTTGGTACAGTATACACGCGAATTCCCACAAATTGCCTTTTTATGCGTCCCCATAAAAATTTCCCAAATCCAACACAAGAGCCACCACAACAGCAACAAAGTAGCCACTTCAGCAAAGTAAGAGGCTTTCGGTGTACAAGCACACACAGAGCCATTTAACAGGCCTGTTTACAATCGGCCATCAACAAAAGAATATCCTCGCGACGTTCACAAGTGCAGCAGCAAGCAGCAACACAAGAGCTTACCCATACACACATTTCCGCATGTACGTGTGCATGTATGTATTAGAGTCGTCGACCATATATCGCCACAGCGCGCGCAGTCAGCCACTGCTGCTTTTTTCGCATGACACAATTCATTACAATGAGCCGAAAGAACGCGAAGCGGACGCTTAATATGGTCATCTATGCATCGTAGTGTGTAAATTGTTGCTTTATGAAAGTGACACGCGTGTTTCTACTACCGGCTGATGGCGTTTTGTTTTTGCCGGCGCAGCAAAAAATCGGTAATTGCTGTGACTAAACGGTTTCTTGTGCGCCAGCTTGCATATATATACTCGAGGTGATTTTTGTCCGATCGTGTATGCGAGTACGGTAGTTTTGCCTGTTAGAAACGAGTATTTGATTAATCTCCCTATGATTAAACACGGGTTTAATTAAACGTTTTTTTTTTCGCGTTTGACACAGCGTTGTACAAGTTTCATTTTCATTTTAATTTACAACCCAACATTATTCCCCACTACATTCCTGCATCTCATTATTAAACCAAAAATCTAAAAATTTAAAAAGCATATAATACGCACGTTTTACCGCAAAGCTCACCAAAAATGAATCTAGGCTATACTGCACCACGACAAAAAAAAGCTCGCAATTCAATCTCCATATCCCGGGCAAAATGAAAAAGCACTTCAAAGAAATCTCTCGTTTGAAATGGTCCAAAACGCAAAAAAGCGACAGCAGCAGCAGCAGCACGAAATTTCCTACACTCTAAAACTCACTCCGCAACTCTTTATCTCATATCCAGCTGATATTCGCGATTACTTTTCCGCGAGGTGCGATTCTCGTTACGTGCGCTCACTCTATTCGCGCAAAACGAAAAAATAAACCACTGCTGCAGAGCTCCTTTTCAAAACCAGCCTGTGCTCGCTTCTACGTACAGATACTCACATACATACACTATAGTATAATCGTAGTAGTAGTAAGAAGAAGAAGAAGAGAAGAGAGAGAGAGAGAGAGAAAGAGTCGAAGGGCTTTTTTCCGAGGTGCACGCACGCGGTGTTAAGCGGCAGATAGGCATCGCGTCGGGCCGCGAGAGAGCCGCGCGTGTAAAAATAGAAGCGGAGAAAGACAGAGCATGTGTGCATCCTTTCGCCGAGCTCTGCTGCTGCTGCTGCTGCTCGAGCCAAGTATGTAAGTATAGTAGTCTTCTGCTGCTGCTGCGCTCTTTCGCGTATAGTCTCTGACTCTGTATTCTCTCCTCTTTTCTGGCGAAAAAGCAGTGAAGCGCCGTGATGTCGTTATATTGATGTGTATCGCGCGCGAGAGGAGAGAAACGGGGACGCGCGAGCACTCTCGCGTTTTATAATATTGTAACGTGTGCGCGCCCTGACACACAATTGATCTCGTTATTGCGTTGACGCTGCGGGAGAGCTCGTGTATACTAACCCTTTTCCCTTTGATGTACACGTGTATGTGTGTGTGTGCATATGGGAGAGGAAGTTGCGAATTTGTGAAAATTTTGTCGCTCTAGATTTTGTAACGAGCGAAATTGCTGCCGATTGCACGCGTACACCGATGTGTGTTGCGACGGGGACACACGCATGGCCTTCGGATAAATATTCGTTCTAACTAGATTTCTGTACTGATTTCGATTTTAAAAGAAGCTAAATTAACTTTGAGCTTTTCTCAAGAGAGTTACAATTTTTTTTTTTTTTGGAACTGTCAACGCGTATAAACAACGTTACTTATTTCAAGCCACACGCACTGCATACCGCGAAAATAAACAACATCGCGCCCAGAATTCGGTTTCCGTAAACCAAGAGGAATAAAGCTTACGCAACGATATAAGAGAGAGAACAAGCGCACGCGAGAGACAGAGAATATGGGATCACTGGGTCAGAGATCTATTTCTCAGCTATATTTATAAATGCATTCTCGGTCATCGGTGCGCGCGTCTTCCCGTCTGTGTCTTACACACACGTTTATACTCATCATCACACACTTGCTATAGACATAATCCTCCAGCTACACTCGGCCTTTTTTTCCCGAGTCATTACAAGCTTCACCGAAAACTCGGTTCCGGCGCGGCCCAGAAAAAAATTGCGCAACTCATTTTCTCGTGCAAAACGAGAGGAGAAAAAGACTCAATCCCGCGGCTATATACGCGAAACTCGGCGTTAATTGGATGTACCGCAGCCGCTGCGCACTTTCTTTTGCGTGCCTATGTGTATTTATATATTTCGACTCTCGGCGTGAGGGAATCCTCCTGGCGGATGTTTATATTTGTCGCAGAGAGGGATGGGGTATACTTTTTTACTACACAGCGAAGAGCAGTGTGTATACCGCGTGGTTTATGTGGGGACTCGGAGATTGATAGCGCGTGGTGGGAGAGCTGCTTTTCCAATTGTCCGCTTTGATGTCTTATTCGCGGGGCTGAATAATGAAGTTCATTAATCTCGGGGAATGTGGGATTCGTCGCGGGGTTATTTCTTTATGTTTATTGTTGCTTCTGCCGCGTCGTTATATGGAAGACTCTCTCGTATATACAAGGTAAAATTTTGATTCACTACAGCGTCACTTTTCTCATGCAAATCGAGAGCAAGGAAAACGTATATGTCCCTGCTGCAGCGCGATGTATTGAAGCAGCCGCTGAGAGCAAGCGAGAAAAACAATCGTCGTCGTCAGAAGCTCAACACGCTTGATCTATTGAGCGCTATTAGAATCTCTCTCGGCATATCAAATTCAAAGCATCGTATACTAGATCGCGCTGCACTGACGTGTTCCCTCTCGTCGTCGGGGCTCTTTTCTCTCTGCGTCATCGCACGTAGATACATCATCGCATCCGTACAGGAATGATAATTGTTTCGAACAAGCGATTCATATAACACATCATAGGTACCGATATACGGCTTCAAACTTGCGCAACGAGCCACCCCGCACATTCGCGCAGAGAGCTCTTTTCTCTCTCCACACATACACATATAACCGCGGTGCATTATCGGGAAAAAAGCAGTATAGTTGGAAGAATGCCTTTGTATCCGATGCTTCACCGAAAATTATTCACGGCCACGCGGCGAGGATGAGAGCCGTATATATACTGTAGAGCACACGGAAAGAGAGAAAAAGGGGGATAAAGAAGGTAGAAGCTGCTGCTGCTGCTGCCTGTAGCAAGCGTCGTCGTCTCATCTGTCTCCTTTGTCTTTGCTGCGCTGCTGCTTCTCACACAGGCTATACAGCGCTGCAGAGAGTCGCACTCGCTCTGGAAGTCTCGGCGCGCACGCACGTATAGGTCGCTCCGATGCTGCGGAGCGACGAGCTATTTCGGATGGGTGTATAGTGAGAGAGAGAGAGAGAGAAGAGAGAATGGAGGAGTGCGTGTGTGCGGTTGAAGAAAGCATCAAGTCGGGCTAGACTATTTTGTTTTTTGAGAGAGAGATTGCTTTCTGGAGCTTTGGAGGTTGTCGTGCTGCTACTGCGGGTTTCTTTCTTTTCCTTCTTTTGGAGGATGCCGCGCTGAGATCGATTATTTTCGTTGCACATCCGGTTACGTCAGGTTCCAGTTATTTTTTTTTTTTTATTATAGTAGATCGTCGTAAAACGGAGAGGTGCGCAGTGTTATTGTTCGAGATCCCTTTCCGCGTGTATTTTTAAAAATAGGTATAGTTGATTTCTAAATTAGTTGAAACTTGACCGAAAGTCTCACTCAAAAAGAATCTGCAGCCCATCCCAAAAAACGGCTAACCCATCCGAAATCCTCCCATACGTATTCCTCGCGCGTGTCCGCATATATCCCCCAAGCAACCTCGCTCGCTCTCTCTCTATCTCCAAATATACACCGAATTCCGCGAAGCCCTCGAGCTTGCGAAATAGCGCATACGAGTTCCATCAGGTGTGTCGAAATCACTCTCTCGTCGCTTCCTCCCTTACAGCATTCCTCGTAGCTAAATATGCATATACGCTCATAGAAAGAGAGAGAGAGGAAGAGATAACCAGTCGTAGTCGTCGCGCAGAAACTTGCAGCTGGCGCAATGTCATTGACATCCTCCTCGCGCGCTCGCACATACGGTTCAGGACGAGAGCCTGAGCTGCTGCTGGCGCACGGCCGTGAAACTGCAGCTCGGGCGCCTACATTACACGCGAAGCCGATTATAGCACGCTTATACACTGACTTTGCATCCCTCCCTCGCTTATACACTGACTTTGCATCCTCGTCTCTTCCTCTCGTCGTCGGTGTATAAAGCGCAGCCTAATCTTCTCTCTCTCTCTCTCTCTCTCTCTCTCTCTCGTGTGCAGCTTGAGCGCGAAAAGCTGGATCGCGTGCTGACAATCGATCCCCGCAATCTCATTTCTCGAACGGCTTCTCGTCGTTCTTTTTACGCTCTTTTTAGCTTTGCTCACTCGCTGCTGCTGCTGCTGCTGGTTCGCTTCTCTTATTTTCCTCCTTCTGTTCGCTGCTCCTGCTGCAAGGACAGAGCGGAACGGAGAGCCGCATTATCGGCCTGAGAAGAAGGATAGTCGAAAAACGCGTTGTTGTTGTTGTTGTTTTTTTTTATGGGGCTGGTGTGTGTAAGACAGCGTTATACGTATCGCGCGTATACAAGAGCAGAGAGAAAGAGAGGATTTATCAGGCTGAGATCGTGCGTAATGATACGATGCGATATAATTATACTCGAGGGGGGGGAGTAATAAAAGCTCCTAAATAAGATAGCCCCACGTGGGTACACAGTGTATACACACACATACACGCACGATTATACGGGATCATCTGTGGGAGTCGAACGTATAATACGTGTAATTACCGTTGTGCGTTGTTGCAGTCCGAGTTTCCCGAGGTTTATGCTAATGCGATGCTGTGCCGGACACATAGCCCTTTGTGTCCGGGAAAAATGTTATCTTTCAAAACAGAGCGAAGAACGCATAAATATACGCAAGTCAGCAGCTCTCACTTTCCCTATGGCGGTCTAGCTTTTTATTTTCGTAATGAGCCATATGTCAAATTGACCGCAACTTCCGTGCGGTGGCCCTGAGCTCCTTTTCGCGCGCGCAAGACTATACCCGTCAAGTCATCATTGCATCGAGGCTGTGTATTATACAGATACATGATGAAAATTTCGAAGGAGAGAGACCATGATTACTCCTTGGACACCGAATAATATCCGCAGTGATATGCATCTCGCGAGTAGATATCCTACGTACAAATGACCTCTCCATTTGTCCGCTTAGATGATAATACTTTCTTCTTCTCTCTGCTCGCGTGCGATGATCGCAGTCGTTTGCATAATTTTATGAGGTAAATAAAGTTCAGCAGCAGTAGCAGTGGCGGCGGTAAGGTGCATCATCATCGCTCTCTCTGTTTATATGTACACGCAAACAACGTATATCACTGCTTCATTAACCGTTTTCGCATAAAATGTATGCCGATTTCCAAGAGTCAAACTCGCGCGCTGCGCTCACATTTACATATAATTACGCGGCTCTGGCTTTCGCGACCTTGTGCACGTGTGTGTGTGTGCAGTATGTGTGTAGAAGTGGTGTGTGCCACCACAGCAGCAGGAGTAGTCACAGCAGCGCACGACGTGATTGTGCTTAATGGTCGAGATTAGAGCATCTCGTTTTCTTTACGAGCGGCTGCAGTTCCACCTTCGAGTGGCTGCTGCTTTTTATATTAGTGAGTGAGAGAGAGAGAGAGAGAGAGAGAGAGAGAGATGGAGGGACGTCGAGGATAAAGGACTAACGAAGGCAATGAGTAATAGCGCGCTAGAGAACTCCGCGGCTTTGTAATCCGTAGTTGCATAAACGTCCTGGGAGAGCGTGCTACTGCAGTTGCAATATAACGTGACGCTGCATTAAGCTTTTTGTCGCGCCACTGCTTGCTGCTGGTGAAGTTTTTGAACGAAACAGGCGTGCACAGGAGATGTGGTACGTGTTTTTTTCTCGCATCGATTTTACGGGATCTCGTTTGCCGATGGAAATTTTTTCCTCGGCTATACTTTTTGCCTATTTTGCAGGAAAATGCAGTAGTAATTCGAGTCAAAATAAATACAACAGCATATAATCAAAAAAACACTTTGTGTACAGCGTCGAAACTCAAGCGTGAAACGTTTTCATTCATGCATCGGCAAACGCTCGATCCCCATAAATTCCAACCCATACCGACTCTCTCATTATATGTCTCCCGCGAGAGAGCCCCCTCCCGTCATTGACACGGATATTGCGCCTTCCACAACAACACTACATGCATCGACCAGACGAAAATTCGTTGCATCGCTCAGGTAAAAGTGCGTGTTCCCACGACTGTGGGGCCTCCTCGCAACAGAACCGATATCCTCACAGCACAACCGCCGCATCGACTCACTGGCTCTTCAGGACAAAGAACTGACAGCAGCAGCGGCTCATAGAAAGCCATGCTCTTGGCGCTCGAATTTCGGAAGCAGGTGTTTGCCGGCGGCGTAACGCGGATTTTTCTTCTTTTTTGCCCAGACTTGGGTCAACATCGCCGTCACAATATATAATGGCTTCTTCTCCTCCTCTCTTCTTCTGTGTGGCGGCAGTGTCGGCTCTCACTTTCGGAGTCACGAGTTTTCGCGAGTATAGATATGCGATGCGGAGACTGAAGCGTCGAGGAGAGAGAGCTTATCGGGCGACGGTATGTTGACTGACTTTGGGGTTCTTTTCATGGCACGCGAGCACTAGCCTCCGGCGCATTAATTTATATAGAGTAGCTAAAGTATGCGGGAGATAGTATAGTTTTGTGGGGGAGAAAAGTTCGTGGCGTATTTATGCCTTGTTTTTCTCGTGCTAGTGGGAAACTACCGGTCAAAGTCTTCTTAAAGGGTTATAGCGTCGAGTTTCAACGCAAGATGACAGGCGTGTGCGAAGAAGCTGCTTGACTGGCGTTGTCGATTCTTCCCGGCTTCTTGTAGCTCTTTTGAAGCTTAAAATACGAGTAGTCACAAATTCTTTGACATTTTCAGATCGAGAAGGTTAACGGGTAGTCGTTTGGTTAAAATTGAAAAGAAAAACGGCTGCATTATAAAACCATTCGCTGCATGTACGCGTATATAAAACACGATTCTCGATCGCTGTGTACAGGTTCTTTGCACTAAAAAGTTAACTTTATTACTCCGCTAGTCAGAAGTGTAAAGCCACGAGAGATGAGAAACCACGTTGCAAATCCTTAACACGCCAAAATTAGCCGCTCATAAACTCGTCTCTCTCTCTCTCTCTCTCTCTCTCTCTCTCTCTTTTCCCAGCGAGTTTGTATGGCACAAAGTCTCTTTGACCAAAGACTCTACACACCGCGCAGAGAGCAACTCCTTAATTAAGACTATCCCTGAAAGCATCACTCGCTTCGTTATATGCACACCAGCATTCAAACTATCCTCTCGTATACACATTCGTATACACTCTATCGCACCTTCGACCTGTTCTCTCTCTCTCTCTCTCTCTCTCTCTCTCTCTCTCTCTCTCGTGTACACACTTATATATCTATGCAGCGCAGAGAGCTCGGAATAAATCGGTACATACTCTCGCCGAAACAATGAAGCAATAAAGATCCGCGAAAGATGCCGTGGGGGCGCTCCTATTCCAGCATCGGAGACTGTGCCTCGATATACATACATACTCAGTTTAGTTTCACCTACAGACGAAATGCAGAAACTAGGGAGAGAGAGAGAGAGAGAGTGGTGTATAATGTATATGTATACACGGTAGTCCTTGAGAGCCGATCGTGCGCTATCCCACGCGATTTCGGCGCCAGGAGAGGAACCTTTTTCCGTATGCCAATTAACGTTTTCGCAGAATATCCCAACTGGCCAAGGACTCGTCCGTATAGGTAGATGTATTCAAAGGACTAATCGCCCGATGCGTTCGATGCTTTACGACCGGAAGCCCAAACGAGAGGACGATGTCGAAATTATCTCTCCACATAATATATATTTAAATAAACGATTTTTTCAATCGAGTTGTCCTTCTCGTGTTACAGTATACGGGCCGACTTTGTATTATAAAACTTCCTCTCTCGAGCGCAAGCTCTCGATAACTCAAACTATTTACAGCGTCATAACAGCAGCGGCGATTTTTTATCGGCAACCTGCGCGCGCTCGCGGACGAAACGAGTTTCGAACTAGAATCGCATTTCGCTCAGAGAAGTGCTCGTTTATATATACCCATATACATATACACACACAAGCTTAACCAGTTTGCGGATAAAAAGCGCAGCTTCTCGCGCAATTAACGATGATGAAGATTAAAATAGGTCCGTTTCTCCCTATATGCGCTCGGAAAGTGAAAGCATCTCCCATACCTCAATCAAAATGCATTGCTGCAGCTGTGCCATAAATCAACGCCCGCCCGAAAATCTCGCGATTTGCATAAAACACCCAACCTGCGCGCATCGACTAAAGCTAAAGCAACATCAGCAACGGCAACAGGAGGTATAGAGAGAAGAGTCCTCTCTTGACTAGGGCTGCTGCTGTTACCGGCGCTGCTTCGCCGCTCCTTATTAAGGTCAGAGACACGCAGAGCAGGACCTGCCTCGAAAACCCGTTTTATGCACCACCACGACGCTGGCTCTTTCTTTCCCCCTCCTCCTTGGCACTCTGTACACTGCAAACAACAATCGTGCGCAGCAGCGCTGTTACATACACATACACACTAGCAAACCTCGAAGCGCACAGCGGAGAGTCTCTCCGCGTGTGTATATGCACCTAATGGCGCGATTTTACGCCAATATAATTGATGACGAGGCGGTGGTGCGGCCAGCCTGTGTCATCATCATTAGGCCCTTTGCTGCGGCAGCTTTTTCAATTCTCTCTTGGTACATACCTGCTAGAGGTCGCTGATGCATATATAACTCAGTCGGAACGTTGTACTTGTATTATTTGGGGAGATGTATGTGTAACGGCGAACGTAATCGCTGTAATAAGTACGTTCTCCTCTCGAGAGAGCTAGCTACAGGTCGTCGTCGTCGTCGTCGTCGTGTGGGGAGAGAAGAGACCGCGCCTGTACAGAGAGAGAGAGAAGAAGAAGAAGAAGAAGAGGTGGAGGAAAGTGGACGTTTCTTTATGCGCGCCTTCTGGGCCCGTGACCTTTCGCGCGAGATGAGGCATGGCTGAGGTTCGCAATAAGAAATCCCATTTTATTACACGGCCCTCTCTCTCTCTCTCCGTTGCTCCTTTTTCTCTCCTTGCTGCTGCTGGCAGTAACGCACTTTAGTCTCGCTGCCGTTGACGCAGTAGGGCCCCGAGGAGAGAGGTCAATGTGTTGCGCTCTGCTGTTTTCTTGCTTTGGTTTTTTTAGTGGAGAGGACGAGACTTTGAAAATTTATGAAGCTCGCCCGATAAATTTCAAGCATGCGCGACAAATTTACACCGCGAATTAATTGTCTTTGGGATTTTCATTAGTTTCGCGCGAGTCTTTTCTTCTCCCTCTCTCTATCTCTCTTCGCATACATATATGACTCGTCGAGTCGCATTACGTTCGAATGGCTCGAGCGTTTTTCTCTTGCTTCTTCTCCTCGCTCTCCAATAAGGTTCTCGCGCTGCAGGTGACAGTATATACGGCTTGGGAAAAATGTCCTTTGTTCTGGCTCAAAAATGCGCTAATTCGCGGCGCGCGTGGCTTTTTATCCCTCCGAACAAAAGGAGAAGCGCTCGATTGCGTTATGGTTCTTCGGGAGGGATTCTGTTTTCTTCTCGCACTACGTGAAAAAATGGGCTGTGATTAATAGCGCGTTTCCGCATTTTTTTTCCTCCTTTTCCAGCCGCGTTTGTACGCGTATGTTTGCGATGACTGTGCTTTGCGAGAACTAAGTGTGTAGCAACTCTTCTTCGTCATCGCGAATCTCGGTGCGCCGTTCGCTATGTGTTATAAACGTATACGAGCATAGCGTATATATGCATAGACGGATGCGTATCTGTGTTAATGGAGGAACAAGCGGATTTGGCTCGAGTATAGCAGCCGGTTCTTTCACTCCCGAAATCGCTTTTCGCGATGCTTTACTCCTTCGCCTTTTTGGAGCATCTCAAGGATTTCGGCTGCTTAAAACCAGGGCAAAATTAATTACGTAACGACGGGTATTAGCAAATTAGAAAATTTCGCCGGTGGCGAACGCACGAGTGTGTTATATACGTGGGAGTAGCCTCCGCCTGGACGAAGCTCAAATGAACTTGGGTGTGATCCCTCTCTCTCTCTCTCTCTCTCTCTCTCTCTCTCTCTCTCTCTCTCTCGTGGGTACGTACCGCTATTTAGACTACACTGTAGAGTGTACAGGTTTCTCCTTGGCGCGAGGAGGGCGATTCTCTCCTCGTCCGTTCCGTTCGATCTCTTCTCTTGAAGGCAACGCGTATAGCGAGGCATAGCACACGCTGTGTGTAGAGTAGCAACGAAGAGGAGGAGGATAGAGAAGAGAGAGAGAGAGAGAGAGAGAGAGAGAGAGAGAGAGAGTCATGGGTCAGTGAATCCCCCGCAGTTCCTAGTCACGAATGTTTGGATAGAGCGCCTCCTCGGCAGGTATACATCCTTCACGCTCTACGTATATATAGTATAGAGGCCAAGACTACTCGCACATGTATATACGTGTATGTAGAGTAGAGCCGCTGCGCCTACCGCGTGTATATAGCCTCGAGACAGAGAACGAGCGGAGTTACGTTTCCAGTTTGCGAGAGAGGACGGCGTACAACAACTTTCCGAGCGCGCGCGGACTTTCGCTCTGCTTTGACTCGCTCTTCTTCTTCTTCTTCTTCTGCTATCATGCTATACTACTTCGCGTTTATTTCTGCGGTATATAGCGTATCAGCTACTGGCAGCAGCTTCTTTTGAAAACTCGTCGCGGGCCACTCTCTCGCGCCGCGCACAGCTTTTTTCCTTTCGAGGAGAGAGAGAGAGAGAGAGAGAGAGAGAGAGAGAACTGCTGCAGCAGGGACTTTTTATTCCTTCACTTTCGCGCGCGCACGAGTCGTGCTCTCTCTCTCTCTTTCTCTCCCTCTTTATAGAGAGGCTGAATGAGGACACGTCGCGAGGATGCTGCAATTATTTTAATTACCCGTTACGTGCGTCTATATTATTATAATGCATTATATTTTCTATTATTTGCCATTTCATGCGGTCTATCAGACGCGCTTACGTAAAGGCGTTTGTTTACACGTTGGCTCGAGTTTCACCGCCGTTGCGTTCGTTTTTCTCTCTCTCTCTCTCTCTCTCTCTGTCTCCTGGTGTGCACAGGAACCGCACAATCGTCGTTTCCTCGATCCGACGAATAGATATCGCGGCGAATCAGTCGCTCGTTCATCCGCTATAACTGCACACACTCGCTCTTCTCGTTTTACTTCGAGCTTTATATATGCGCAGACTCTCGGGTTACGTCAAACTTCGTCTGTTCGTCTGCGCGTTTACAATAAAGACGAATGTATTCTACCTTATCGCTTCCGAGATATTCTTGCGCAACGCTAAGTGGATTAAATCGCGGACGGCGGCTTCACTTCATAAATTTGTTTTAGTATACGCGACGACTCTCACTCTGCATGACCATCAGCTCACATACAAAGTCGTGTGAATCCCCTACAAGACCCGGTTTCGCGGAAGACTTAATTCGAAAATGCAAGGAATTCGCGCAAGCGCGCAGCTGAGCGGCAGTAATCAGCAAAGAATGAGAAAAGTGCTCGCTCCCCAGCTGTTTCGACCCTTTTTCCCATTTTTTTCCACCTTCTTCCTCCAAACATCAACAACAATTCCCTCGTTCATTATGTACCCTCCTTTTCTTCGAGCGCTTAAATATATATGTGTGTATATATATGAAGACGGCCCGCAGTCCTATATGAGAATCGACAGCGATACTCTCACCCGTCGCGCGCAAGCTTGATAAACGCGTCGTAATTGTCCATTATGTAGCCAAGAGAGAATCGCCGATACAGCTATCATTCGCGCTCGCTCTCGTGCTGTTGCTGCTGCTGTGGGTTCCTGTGTCAGACCGACGACACACGGCTACACTGCAGCTATAGCTAGCTGCTCCCCTCGTGTGTATCCACCAATTAAGGGCAATCTTTCTTGCTGTTGCTGCGGACTCACGGCTCGTCGCATCGCTATATAGTCCCCCCCACAGAGTGAGAGCTTTCTCTCTCTTGGGCTATAGTGTGTTATATATAGCTGTGCGTGTGGGCTGCTGCTGTTTTCTGCGTTGAATTTATATTATATGGAGGGTGGTGTGTTGTTTTTTTCGAGGCGAGCTTTATTTACATTTAATATCCTGCGTTATCTCGAAGATCGGATGGTTAATTTCTTTTTTGCCAACTGATGGAAGTGCGGTTAACGAGGCTGAATAAATGCTTATGATTATTCATGGATGAGGGTACATACAAAGTCAGTTTCTATAACATCCTCGAACGAGCTTGTATATACGCAAATTCGAAAAACTCACAGGGAGAGCTGTATATATACCAGCGATTTTCGCGTAACCCCAACCGATGATCCGGATAAAAGGGTCGCGCGCGCATGCAGAGAGGAGTCCTCGTGATTTATGTCGTCACGATGCGGGCGTCGGTATATAATTCGTGTGGGTGACTCTCCCGCTATACATACACACGCGGTGGTGGCAAAAGATTTTAATCAGACCGAAGCCTCCTTTTCCTTGCGGCACGTGCGTGTCAACATAAAATCGCCCCGATACCAATCTCTCTTTCGTTTATCGGTCGCCTCGTCTTCTTTTGTGTACACAGCGTGTGCAGCGCTGCTGAGAGACTCTGCGTTATCTCCGAATTTCCCGAGGTTCTTTTGTTTCGCTGCATGTGCGTCTCGAAGGAATTGGGGACTGATTTATTGCATACTGTGATTTTTCGACTGAAAGTTAATTTCGGAGCTCCGAAAGAAAGTCGTCGTCGTCGTCGTCGTCGTCGAATCCGTGAGTATAATTACACGCTGGTTTCGTCGAACAGCTGTCCTATGCGAGTATTATGTACACGAAACAAAAAACACGCGCTCGTCCCTAATTGAAACGTACGAAACTTGTCAATATCATTATCCCGTGGCTAATAACCCACGCGGGTATATCTCTATACCTGTCCCCTAATCCTGTACTCAGCAGACAATGGACTTGAGTTTCGCCCACGGTATGCACGTACGAGATAGCTTTTATTAATAAAGATATTACGGGATATCTAAAACGACGGCCATTAGACGTCGATATCTGATCGGAACGAATCTTTTTTATAATATACTATACAATGTGTGCAGTACCGCGAAAAACAGAGTCAACCTCGTATCAGAGCTCTGTACAAATTGCGAGTCGTTAGCCTCTGGGCTCTTCCAGCGCTCTGTACACTCTCTGTTGTATGTACACTTGGACGGACCTTCGCCTTCGTTTCTCTCCCTCTCTCTCTCTCTCTCTCTCTTTCTCTCCGGCATATTATGTCGAGGAGACACGCACAATGCGTATGCCGTATCTAACGAGTTGCTGTGTGCCAGGCTGTAAGGACGGGACTTTGCATTCGAAGCGGCAGCCGGCTGTGGCACTATCTGATCCTAGAGGGGGCCCCCCGAGCTTCTATGTGTGCGTATGTACGCGGGGGTCTTTGCTCTGGATTCTTTCTTCTTCTTCGACTTCTTATACATAGATCTGTGCGCGTATAAGTCGAGTCTCTTCAAACCCGCTGCTTCCGGTCAGAGAACGCGTATATACGCACAAGCATCGAGATCGTATCTCGGTCGATTTTTTTCTTTTAATCGAACGCTCGTAAATATATCGAGAAGTCGAGTTCTCGGCGAATATATATACACAATAATTTTATTGTACACAGCGTGATGTATAGCGGGTAA
Source organism: Pteromalus puparum (assembly GCA_012977825.3). Classification (NCBI taxonomy): domain Eukaryota; kingdom Metazoa; phylum Arthropoda; class Insecta; order Hymenoptera; family Pteromalidae; genus Pteromalus; species Pteromalus puparum. Next base: position 10,367,104 of record CM053168.1, on the reverse strand, counting down.
TATACGGCCATAGAGGAATCGCTGAATGGACGCTGCGCCGGCTTGGTGCAGTGTGAAATGAAACATCAATTTTGCGTGATCGTATCGCGGCGCGACGCATTAATATATGCAAAGTGTCGAGCGACGAGGTGAAAGTTCTTACGCAAGTGTATATACTACAGCGTCGGTTGCTGCGCGGATTAACGAATATAAACTTATGCGCTGCTTATCTTTATTATGATGAGCACTTGTTCCATCTCTCGTTAAAAAGCAGCGTATATACGATACATTTCTCTCAAAGCACCTCCTATTATTGTTGCAAAGAGGAAAATTTTACAGTCGCTCCTATCGCGTTTAGGAATCATCCCTCAGCCGCCACATTACAAAAGAGCCGAGAGAGAGATGTTTTTAATAACACAGCGGTCATTTGCAATAACTCCTAGCGAAATTTCCGCAGCCGCGCGCGGCAACACAACAGCCTCGTAAAAGATCCGGAACGATCCTATACACGAACTCCCCGAGACACAACGGACTCTGCTCGCGCATATGGCTATAGACACGGCGGCGGCGGCAGCAGCAGTCCGGTACTTGCTCTAGCGTGTAAATCATGCATTTATTAAAACGCAAGCGAGGCTTTCCATCGCTCTGAGCTCGCACGCATGAGCGATGAGAATCGTGTCCAAGACTGAGAGAGAGAGAGAGCCTCTCGGCGTCTATATGTAAGTGTATAATGCGTATATGTACGCGTATACAAGAGTCGAGGTATAGAGGGAGAAAAAGGAACGAGTTTCGAGGTGTTGGTAACGATGCACGATCGGCTGGTTCTCTTATGAAGAGAACGTGAGCGCATCGTGCGATGGAAATTGGAAGAGAGCTGATGCGTGTACGTGCACGCACTCGCTTTTCATAATTGACGAAAGTCTGCGATTCAGCCAATGCGCTTATGCTGCAGTGTTCTAATGCATCGGACTTTCGGAATCGTGCTCGGGATGCTCTACTATTTTTAGTGGAAAGAGAGCCGCTTGTGGTTTACTTTTTAGTGAATTGCTTTATTATTACTCTATAAAGAGGCTAGTTTAGGGTTCGTTATTCGAGCGTTTCATTTCTTCTATAATTTTCCAATCGAATAATCATTTATAACGATAAAAATTCACCGTTAGAAACTTGCTGGATCTATAGATCCTTTAACATCGTCATCAGTCAAGGGGTTAAGGTCAAGTACACACACGCACCGCTATATCAGACACACGCAGTACTTTCGAACCGTTCACCCAATTATCAATTAGCACGTTCCCCTGCAATTACAATCTTTCTCTCTACTGCTATACTGTAGTAGAAAAAAAAGAGAAAACTCCCAGCAGCTCATGGCAGACAACAACGTGCAGCAAGATGGACTGCAGTCGAGGCCTCAGGCGGTGCACATAGAGCAGAGCGCCACTACCGCGTTATTCGCTGCTACTCCTGTACCGCTTGACTTCGCTTCTATCTTAGACAAGACCCTATAACCGCTATAATCAACATAAGCACCGCAACCGCCTTATACCCACACGGTAGAGAGAGACGAGTAAGTGAGTCTCTTCTCTCTCTATAGCTTATACTCTCGCAGCAGGATGTATACGAGTTTTTTCTTCGCCGATACCATACAGGTGCTACTTTCGCGTGGATAGATAAAGATTTACCGGCGATTATTGTCACAATCTGAGACCGGGCGTGTATCGGCTGTATAACGATCGGTATCGGGAAAATCGAGGTGCCGATTGGATCTTCTTCTCTTCTCTCTCTTGGTTATTTATTCTCCTTCAGCACACGAGCAATCTTCGCGAGAGGCGAATAGTATATTTTTATTCAATTACGTTCGCGCGCGCGGCGGCAGCGTTCGCCGGAAAGCATCTCGTGTTTGCGCATCGTTCCTCTTCTCTCTCTCTCTCTCGTAGACTTACACGAGAGAGAATTTCGTTTCGAGGAAAAACGTCGAGGCGTGCACACAGACAACTCGAAACTTTCAAAACTAGTAGAGCGTGCGGTGCTAATTGCCCGCTCGCAGGATATATAATGCGCTCGAGGAATTATGGGAAACGAGTTGTAAGTATATCTAAAAAGATGTGTTGACTCGTTATATCGGAAAGTGTATTTCGTCGAGTGATTTAGTTTTTACTCTCTCAAGCTGTATAGAGAGCGAGAGAAGCCTATATTAATCAAGCGAGGATTAATGCGTGTCTCTCTACGGGGCGGCGGCGTTATGGTTTTAGGCTTTGATTAATAGCCGGTATTATGTACTTTCGGCGGAAAACAATGTTATTAGAATATTCAGCCCGTTGTGTATAACGACGAGGGAAAACGATGGAAACGAGCCAATTAAATTGTAAATCTCTATAACGGCGTGTTCCGAAAGCGATTGAATAATTATTGAATTGTATATAGTGAACTATATTTTACGCTCGAGAAAGCAAAAGTCATCCGCTGAAAATTGCAGACTCGTGACAGCCCACAGCACACGATGCAATTAGTCGCGTCGTCGTCGTCGAGGAGGAGAGACCTTGCTCGAACTCTCCTATACAATATCGGATATACTCCTCCTAGCGCGCACGCAAATTCCTCGGGAAAATCATCCTCCGCACTTGTCTCTCTATACCTGCGCGTTGTATATTAATAGCGTTTAAAAAGCGAAGGTTGTACACGACACGCGCAACGAATATTCTTACACACATACGGAAGAGCGAGAGAAAGAGAGAGAAGAGCCAGACACGCTATACTCCCACGCGTGAAATAATGCACTCGACAGAGTGTGTATGTGTAATGAAGGGGAGAAGATACATCGGAGAGGAGGTGGTGTTTCTCTTCTCTCTTGCTCTCCCGGACGAGTTTGCTGCTACAGCTACGCCCACGTGTGACACGCGTTTAACGCCTTTCTAAGGACTTATTTGCGATGATCCGCCGTTCACGCAAGAGAGAGAGAGAGAGAGCTGTATATCGGAATTATACTCCGATGGGTTGTTATACCGGTGAGATGTATCGGGAGAAGAGTTGCTGTACGGGTGATTGAAATTTTACGATTCACGGTACATTGTGGTTATACTTACGCTGAATCGAGGATTACTATACGACATGACTTTATTTGAAAGAAACACACACGATTTCTTTTGTATGCGAAATTTACTCGTTCTCCGATTGTAATAAAAATAGATATCGCCGATCGATAAAGAATGCGCTTCACGCAAACGAGTTCTACGGAAAAGAAGCCTAATAAGACAAAACAAGTCCCACCAAAACAAACTCTCCTCGCAGACACAATGAATCTTCTCAAGCCGTTCTCGAGAGAGCGAAAACCTGCGCATTCGCGAAATTCATTATACACTCATGTGAATGAATAGCATCGTCGTCTCCTCGTGTGAAAAGAGCATCAGCAGCAGCAACCAGCCACATTGAAATGCGAAAAAAGAAGCAGTGCATTATAGAATATATCAATAACGCGATTACAAGCCGGCACGCGGGATTATTCAAATCCCCTGATACTCTCTCTGGCGTGCGCGCGCGCGCGCGCGTCGAGAGTAAGAAATAAAATTACTCCTGATTGATTGTAACGGTGAACGTGCCTCTCTCTCGCGATTTTTTTCTCCCTCCTTCTCTCAGCTCTCGCACGCACATCCGCCGTATACATACAGCGCACAGAGAAGAGAACAAACGCAAACAGCGAGTCTACACACACTCTCGTAGAAATCTCTTGGATGCAGCATAGTGAATTTCGCAAGATAATCAGCTCGCAGCGCGCTGTGTATCGTTTACACCGTACACGCACTCTCTTACATCACACCCTATACAATATATACACGCATACCGTACGGTTTCTTCGCGCGCGCTTGCAGTAATGACGCTCAAGAGAGCGATGAAAGTATACAGGCGTGCATCGATCGGAGATTGCGAATTTCCGTATTTCTCGCGTATAAGTCATGTAAGCTCGCGATTGACCAACGCGTAACGGCAATGACCTGGCCTTGCAACGCCGTGACTCCTTCATCTCCGCGAGTCTGTGTGCATACGTATACGCGTAAACTTCCCCGAATGAGCAGAGAGAGAGAGAGAGAGAGAGAGAGAGAGAGAGAGAGAGCAGTGTGTGACTCGGCGTGAATTGGACTCGCGAGCGCGACGGCGACTTCACCGGTCGATGACTCCTCCTCCTTCTGCTCTTCGCTTTGGCGAGAGCTTCTATAAAGAGTACGTTTTTCGGATTACTCGAGGCCGATTAACGTCTCGGGAAGACGACGCTACTCTGTGTGTGCCGAACAAGGGCGGTAACGAAAATTCGCCCTGGCAGCGATTCTCTCCTCTCGACTTTGTGCAGCCACTCCGTGCGAGAGAGAGTAGTCTGATTTAGACGGGCTATATTTAGAGAGAAGAGACGTGTAGCTTCTTTTTTACTCGAGCGGTGTACAGTGCTTTTGACGAATGGCTCCACGCCTGCATGTATGCGTGTGTGTGTAATTTGCTGTGAGCTAGAGCATAAATCGCCGTTGATTTAATCGGGGGACGATGCCGTGGTTTATTATCCACCCCCTGAGAAAGAGAGAGGCGGCTGACGTCGCGTGCAGAGCTTGACTTTTCCTGTTGCCGCTGCATTGTTTTCTTTTCTTTTTTCGTTTCGTTCTTCGCTGTGTGTGACATATACGCTGCACTCGATTGTCTCGCTACTGCATGTCTACGGATGGATTCTTCGACGGTTAATTTAGCTTTAATGAAAACGTCCGCGACGATTGTTATTCCTCTTCGGAATTAGCATACTGGAAGAGAATATTTTTCCGGTTGAATGGCGCTGTGTACTACGGAATAATAAGAGTCACTGCTGCTTCGTTTCGATATCGAAATGTTAATAAGAAACTCTTAAAGATGTTGCGTCGGTTGCGTAAAGCAACGTAAACAGAATTCGACGTTTCTGACTCTAAAAATTTCTCCCACAATTTTCGAGTTTTCACATCCTCTTAAACGAGCTATTACGAGTATCCGTACGGTCGTTAAAAACCGACTGCCGAATGAGTCACGGCTGTCAGCTAGTGGAGAGAACAATGCATCTTTCTCTCTCAGCGCGAGGTGTAGGCCATGACCAATCGCCATCTCATAGGCTCGGAGAAAATATTTCCTTTAGCGAGTTGGTGTATAGTATGACGACCCCGATCTCATCGTTCGGAAATTGAAATTGGCAGTACCTCGGCTCTCCGTGTCGCGCTGCTACGTATACTCGGACGTTCAAGTGAGTAATTTGCTCCGGCGCGAGGTCGTTGAAACCTTTGCTTCGTCTCTCTCTCTCTCGACTAATCGTCGACGCGTTGTAATATCGCTGGAGAGACTATACTGCTACTGCTACACACTGCCACCGAAAGCGTAGGCGAGTGTATGGTAGACAATGGCCCCGGGAGTCATTAACTCGTACACCTTATGTATAGTGTATAACGTGGATATAAGTAAGCATAATACACTCGACGACGAGGACGACGAGGACGACGACGCATGACTAGAGAATTTTAACGGCCGCTACGACGTCGCCCTCCTCTCTTTCCGATCCATTTCACTGCTGACTGACTTACTGACTGCTGCACCAGACACTCTTCTCTGCTCTTTCTCTCTCAGTGACTTCGTCAGCTTTTCTTATTTCTTCGCCGCCGTTGTCGTCGTCGTCTTCTCTTTTTCGGGAGGGGCGCGCGGCACGGTGGCAATTCGTTTTCCTCGCTCGAACGCCCGCACCTCCTTTCTTCGTTCGTACGTGTGTATAATTTATAGCGTACAAGAGGGGAAGAGAGAAATTAATCGCGTTTTCACTCTTAAAATTTCCGGCTTGATGGATCTCTCTCTCGCTTTTCTTTCGCTGCGCACGCATCACGTGTGTCCTTATCTCGAGTGGATCTCCCGCTGGCGATTATTTTTATTATTCCCCCCTGGACTGTTATGCACTTTCCTGCTGCGCATCCTTTCGAGCAAACACACTTTCCATTACGCGTATATATATACTCTCGTGGCTATACTCGTAACGAGATTTCGCACACAGTGGACTTTGTTTCGTAAGCACCCTCTTCTAATTCGTTCTTTTTTTTTTCGACGAAAAAAAAAATACACGGCATCGCCTACGAACAGTGTACAACAATCAAACTACCGTTTCGTATACACTTATCGTCGCTGGACACAAAGAAACGACTCAGTCTAATTACACACCCGCGCGTTTGTTTTCACCCGCTCGCGCTTCAAAGAAAACCAACACAGCAGAAGCAACAGCAGCCCCGTAATAAGCGCGTAAACAGTTCACGCTTTCCTTGCTTCGTGTGCAGCGTATATAGCAACGTCTCTCTTAGCCATTCGTTGTGACTAATTGGCAGCTATCCTCCTCCTATACATACACCATAGACACTAAGTCATTTTCAAGTGAAAGAAGGGGACGAATTTTCCCTTTTATCGCACGGAGAGATCTGCGCGCGCGGATGGACGGAGCGTAGATTTCCATTGAATTGAAGTATATACGCCTGTCGCACGTCGTCGTGAATGGGCTCGTTTCACTTTGACGTCGTGGTACTTACCGCTGAAAGAACCGCGACTGACGGCTCGAGGCGATTGTTTTTTTCTTTACTCTGTACGTATACCGGATTTCTATATCGTCGGAGAGGAGAAGAGTATATAAATACGGTGAAAAGCTCGCGAATGGATTTTCCGATAATCATTTCGTAATGAATCGAGCGAGAGATGCAGATTCCTTAGCTCTCGCGTGTTTGCGCTAACCTTGAGTCGAGTACCTATATATTATGGGTGTTTTCTCTCGCTCTTAAAGTACGCTCTCCTCCGTGAGCTGTGTGAAGAAGTTATTTGTGTTTCAGACAGCTGTGTGGATTATCACCGGTCAGTCTATCTTTGTATTTTCCGAGCTTATCACTCTTTTTCGGGGGAACTGGAGCGCGTCTATTTACCGAATATACGCGATAAGTTTATACAGATGTAGAGAGAGAGACGAGATAAGCAAATCTTTTTCTCTATGGATAAAGCCTTATCCATCGCTTTCCAACCGACGCGTATCCCCGTTTTGCAGAATTTATATCGCCGTGAGCGCTAATCATCGCTGTCGCAATGCACACACGTAGCTATGCATTTAATAACAAAGTATGAACATTAGAATAGCGGCTCTCGCGCGTAATTGCAGCGATAAATAAACTCTCGCAGTTGCAGAATTCATTTATAACACACCCACACTGATAACAATGGATGACTTCACCGTCGTCTTAACCGCGTACTAAACTTCGACCTACATCCAGACCTTAATTCCAAACGAACTATGTTCTCCAAGTTTCGAGTATATAGTGTACATGGCCTTGCTCCAACCGGAAAAATCATCACCATACGCGCAAAGAGTGAAGAGTATATAAGTAACTCTAGCGAGAGCAGGTTTTTTACGTTCTAGGGCCTGATGGCCGCTGTGAAGAAGGCTGTGCGCAGAGAGAGAAAACGTATAGGAAGGGGTTTCATAACTCGCTCGTTGTCTTTTGTAACCCGAGCGCGTCGTGTCTAACAAACCGCGTTATATTATATTTAAGCTCTCGGCGCAATAAGAGAGAGAGAGAGGTTATGTTAGTCTATACACACGCGCGCACTGCATGCCGTCCGCGCGCGTTGCAGCCGCGTGATACAATAATGTACCTGTGTATATATCCAAGGGAGAGTAGAGTCGGTTCTGTTCTATTGCTCCACCGTGTGCACCGGCTACTTTGTGCGCGGGGCGTGACATTAATCGCTTTGTGGCTGACTCATCCGCTTTTTACCGTAGATTCTCGTTTGATATACCTCGTCGATGAGACGTTAATGCCGACGATTGGCAAACTTTGCTTACCAAACGCTTTGTACGTTATATGCGCTTTCATAATAATTTTCATAGAATTGAAATCATTTGCGAAAAGCACACCTTATTCGGGGATCATACACGAATGAACCGCTAAATTCACCTGTGCGTATCCCCGCGATACCTTTCAATAATCCACTACACTGCATCGGGGCGAACCTGATTAATGGATCACCGGGGCGTAATTCGCCTTCCACACAAAAACTAATTAGCGCTCTCCGGATCGAGTCGTTAATCTCGTTAAATTATCTCATCAAGTTAATCCCGCAGCCACTCGTCAATTAGCCCCTGTGTATTATCTCTCTATCTCCGCGTGCGGAAAGCGTCTGTTTTTCGGAAAACTGCGCGGCTTGCTAATTCACCGGCAGAAAATTCTGCAGCCGTTATTATATACACGAAACTTTGCATTTGATATATACCATACGAATTCATCATCGCGTGTATAACACACAATAGAGAGAGGGGAAAGTGATTACGCCGCTGAAAATTCCCGGTGTACAGCTTAATCAGCTTGCATTTCACCGGGCGATAAGCCGCGCAAAAAGAAGAGAACTATTTAGAGGCCTCGATATGGTAAAAGAAAAAAAACAGAAGGTATATAATTGAAAGGCTTTCCTTCGTAATTCGCGCTGCGCTTATGGCTCTATAACGAAACTCGCGAAAAAAAGGCAAGCTGCTCATATTGCATGACCGCTACTGCGCTAGACTATAGAGCTCGTATACCCTCGTATAAATTTTTTCTATCGCCGCGCTTCGACACACAAACGGAGAAACACGCCCGAACGCGCAAAAACGGAAAATTTACATTTCTCGCACAGCGGCATATAACGGACGGTATGCTCTGCTTACCCGTCGCAGATTTCTAAATCGCGCGCGAGTGTGTGGCCTTAATGGGCTGCGCTTCGCGTTATGGCGCCTTCTCTTCTCTCTCTTTTTTTATTCTTTCCTCAATTTGTATTATCGAGGGGAAAGCCGTGCAGCACGCGAGGATGTCTGTATACTGTTTTCCCTTTGCGCAAAAGTCCGGTCGTCAATTACACATTGCGAGGCGAAAATTTTCGAGTGCGAGAGATCCTTACCTGGTCAGTATAGCAGAGGTGTACGACACATTACGTTTTGCTTCCTCCTAGAGGAAGCTTTGTAATAGTAAAATTTTAGTATGTGTCTATGTATATCGTAATATTTTTGGAACTATTCCGTCAATATCAATAAAATTTGACATGCATATTCATTTTTAATTTCTAAATTCGGGAAAAACAGTCATTTTTTATTTTTTTAACTATTTTTCTTTTTACTTTTTTTATTTGATTTTTGAAAAACATTATTTTATGTTTTTTTTTTTTTAATTATCCCTAATATCAGGAAATTGATGGCAACTCACTGTCTGCGGGAGTTGTCCTCGATTCACTTGGAAAGGTATTTCGATCATTGAAAAAGTGATCCCATGAATTAGTAGTATACAATAGAACAAAGCCAAATCAAAACTCGAAGCCAAATTAAAATTCCAAGCCAAATGTAAAACCAAAGTAATAAAAATTCATGGTTTCAATGATCGAATGCCTGACAAGCTGAATAGAGTTACATATAACGACCGTAAGCAGTGTGAGTCATCTTCTGTAGAAGCGACTATGACACATTTTTGTTTTTGCAAATACAATTGACAAAAAACCTAATTATTTTACTTCGTTATTCGCAACTGAAATATACGCTGTACGTATAAATAATCTTCTGATTTATCATGCTGCATCTCACTGCATGACGCTTGTTCAATTCTCGCAGATGGATCGAGACGTTTTCCTGCCTGCGAATTAACGATACTGGTTATATCGAGCTAAATAATAGTATAGCCAACGCTAAGGTGGACATTTGACGCTTGGTGTGGTGAAAAATGGCATATGCACCGCGGAAGAAAAGAGAGTCGCCCCTCTTTTATTTCCTAGGTGCATAATCTACAATTATTAACACTGTTCAAGTATTTTACCTAGTATCTGATGCTGGCTCCGGCCTCTGCTGGTTCGCCTGGACTTGCAAGCGGCATCTTCCTCAGCGTCGGTTCAGTTTCCGTACAGGGACTCCTCCCCTTGCTTTGCTCTGCTGGGGAGGAAGCGTCCCAAACGCACGCACTGGGACGGGCTGCATCTTCACGCTTCCGGCTCTCTCAGAATACTGACTACCTACAGGGGTGGCAGCGTGCTTGTAGGCGTCCCTTCTCTCCCGCCTCTTTCTGGGCCCGCACGCTCTTTCCGCTTCTCGCAGGAAGCTTCTGCTATACTTCCGCTGCCGCGTCCGGACGCCAAGCGTAGCTATCTTTTATACACGTCCGATTATACTTCCGCGCGTTTCATATTTAATAATATGTGCTTGCGAGCCAGAGTCTAATAAAAATCTGATGAGATTTATTGGAACGTGCAGCTCTCGAAAATCAGCCGACGAGAGTGGGATAATTAACTCGGTACTAGAAATTTCGTCGAAAATAATAACACCCACACACAAGCGCGTTTGCTGTCGCGTAAGCTTATTATTTTGCGAAATCAGCTTAACGACGCTGCCTATTTTCCTTCCTTTTCGAAATTAGAGATGGCTTCGGTTACGTTATAGCTGCGCATCAGGAAGTGTGACGAATTTCTATGGAAAATGCTTTTTTTTACTTCGTGTTGCAAGTACGGACGCTAAGTAGACTCGCGTGTTCCAGTTGGGTCAGGCTAATTGGTTGGCTTTTCGAGGATTTCGAAAAATAGGTTGAAGCTGGACGAATCAGGTCGTCGAACTGAAAAAGAAGTAAATTCGTGTCGTCGAAGAAACTGTCCAGCACGTATACGTGCATAAAAACATAACTCTCCCGAGACACTTTGAAAGCTACGAGCTTTTAACTAAATGAAAGCATCTCGTGACCCGGTCGTTCACCCTTCCTAATTGGCCCCTCCACACACCAACCCACGATTATCAAAAACTCGCAATTTCAAATTCGCCCAAAGCATATCTCGCTCACCACGAGTAACACGTCAGCCTTATTCGCACCGACAATTAAAAGAGCCAAGTTCCTGGCGCGCAGGTGGTGGTGAGCCGCTATCTCTCCGAACACGTATTATTATTATCCTTCCGAGTTCAAAGTCTTTCAGAGCAGCAGCTCTGCAGTGTCTATCCGCATCGTAGCTGCATGTCACACAATGTGTAAAACCGCAGGCCGCAGTCCACGAATATCGATTTCGCCTCGGCGATGTGAATTATTTTCTCTCTTTCTCTTTTTACCTATAGACGTTTACCGCCCGTTGCTTCGCTATATGTATGTACGTACGTCGTACATACTAGTCGCAAGCTCCTGAAACTATAACGCGCGCTCGGTGCATTGCATGCAACGCCACCCGCAAAGGTCAGTAGCCCCTTAGTATATGTATAGATAGCCTTTGCGACAAATCCATTATTACTGCGGCCGATGCGTGAGAGATCGATCTCTATGCCACTTTCAGCTTTATGGCGATGTGTGCATTCTTTTTTAACGACGTCGATGTGTAAGAGCGAAGTTTAATAACCAGCTGATGCTATCTTCCGCTATTACGCAATCATTGCGAGGATTTACTTTCCGGCTGGCCAAAAGCGCTTCTCTTACGTTCATCCAGAGTCGAGTTTCTAAAATACGACGATGCAGGCCAAAAAGAATTACGCAGTGTTCCATTTTTCGTTCGACTGCATAATTCCAGGCTGCACACAGTCCGCACCATCTCCAGCCAGTTGCGCAACCACACGATTTTTCTTATTTAACGGATTGCTTCCAATATCTATATCTATCTAAATATTAAAATCCGAATTTCCCTCCCTGATGCTAATTGCAAACGTTCGCATGATGTGCACCTAGTCAAACTTGGAGTTTCGTCGAAGAGCTGTTTCTCCGATAAATAATAAATATACGGTTTCCATCGCGGCTGCAAGCGATCGCAACGTACTTTATGTGTCCGTAGGAAAAATATCGAATTTCAATGGGTTTCCAGCGGCAGAAGAGACGAAGAAGAAGGAGTCCCTTGGCAGAGGACGCGAACGAACGATATCGCGCTGTGGCACGGAATTTTAATATTTCTGCATTGCGTGACTAAAATAGCGTCGCCGCGTCGTCCTCGTCGTCGTCGTCGTCGCCGTCGTCGTCACACAGGGGATGTGACTTGAGCCTCGCTATAACTGTCTCGCGTCTCTTCTGCTTCGAGACGCGACCAATCGATATGCGCACGTTAATTTGGTTACATTTTTTATGACGATGTTTCGCGACGAATTTTTTACACTGGTATTATATATTATAACACAGAGTGCTTTTATTCATTCTTTCGTGATGTGCTGCCGCTGCAACGATGAGGAGGGAAATCACCCAACTTTATACACAGTTTCACCGGGTTTATTAATAAACAAACAAGCTAAAAATAGTATCGACCCTATAACGAGAGTCGCGCGCTTTTCAATTCCGCGGTATAATTACGTCTACCTCGTTGCCTGACTACTTTCCTGATTGGTTTTTATAAGCTTTTAATTCGAGGCTCGATCGATACACGCCGCGTTTTGTTTATTAGGCGCTCGTCGCTATCGCGGAAATTGATTAACAAAAATCCATTCCGCCGTTAATTAATCCTAATTCCCATAACTCATCAAAGTACCCTTTTTAATTTACTTTTTTTACACAATATCTCGCGCGCATCGAATATTACTACACACATCACAGAAGCGCATTTGAAAAAAAAAGCTATAATCTCGCGGTAGTACGCGGCATACGACGTAACGCATACCGTACGGAGAGGCTGTGTTAAAAATAGTCCATCAAAAAGGCAAAATTCTAATCAAGAACCAGTCGCTCGTCTCGAAATAAAAACATCGGGAAATATATAAGGCGCGAAGGAATCCCAATAAGCGTAGAAATAACATTCCGCGAGAAATCGAGGAGAAGCGCATACGCGCTAGAGAGAGAGAGAGAGAGAGCAAGTGTGCAACGAGACGCTTTCGCGGAGGGTAATTAGTTCCGGACGAAGATCCGCGGCCAATTAGAGCGACTTATATATAAGTATGGTTGGCGATAGCCAGAGCGTATTATAAACGCACGTTGGTCCGCCACGTGTGTGTCCGGCTTTAGGAGAGAGAAACAATGCGAAGGAGAACCGGTGCAGGAACACACAAAGCGCTGCAAGAGTCGTATCCAAACTCTCGACGTGTCTGTAGTCACGCGTTCGATATATATATACTTTTTTTTCTAATACAAGGTGTATCCGTGTGTATCGAGAATAATATAGTGTATAGAAAGCACTTGCCCCAGAGGGTTGTTGCGCTAACTCTTCGTGCGGCAATAGCGTGGCAAGAAAACTATGTGTGTGTTCGATGTATATAAAAGACTGCAACGACGACGAAATCGCATAGAAATCGTCTGTCTCTTGGCTGTCATCGGGAAATCCTATCGTCGAATGTATACGTATGCTGCACTCGCTCATAATATAATACCGAAGCGATCGCGCTAATTATCGCGACTCTGTAACGAGCTCACCTCAACACACACACACACATGCACATATGCACACGACTGCAGTTGCAGCAACAAAGAGAGCGAGAAAGACTTAGAGAGCGTATAGCCTCGCGTTTTCGCAACAGCATCCAGTCGCGCGGGAGTGAGCAGCAGCAGCAGCAGCAGCGAACGGCCTTGCATTTTGCAAGCAGCAGCAGCCGGTATTATATATAGCCAAGCTGCGAGAGAGTCAGACTCCGTGGTGTGTATATACTCCGTGCATGTGTGTGGGTGTCTGCGGGAAAAGCGCCTTTTACCAGCAGCAGCAGCAGCAACAGCCTACGTGCAGACGAGACTGGAGGGCGTAGACGACGACGACTACTACTACTACTACGGCCAGGTGCCCGTATTAAAAACGGGAAAGTCTGTCGTCTGCTGCTGCTGCTGCTGCTGCTGCTGCTGCGATTACGCAAATGGATTTCTTCTTTCTCCCTTATAATACTGTGTGTATATAGATACCCTTCTTTTTTGCTGAACCTGCCCGCGCGCGGGTGACTTCGTTAATTGATTGAGCGATATATATATATATATATATATATATATATATATATCTTTCTCTCTCTCACGAGTGTGGCTTTCGCAAACGCGGAAGTGTGCGTGGAGCTGCTTTACGAGACAATATACGTAGGGAGAGAGAGAGAGAGAGAGAGAGAGAGAAATCTCGTCGCGTATAATTTATGCAAATTGGATCAATAAAATCTTTATTGAATGTATCGTGTCATCGAATCGTAAATAAATTCAGCTGCCGTTATTACGTTGTGTATATAGGTGTCTCGTCTCTGTGTGAGTATCGACTATCGACTTACATCATAATGCGGGGGGCCCGTTGTATACAATATATTATACTGTATACTGTATGTGGGTATTAACAGAATGATTCAACGCAGCACCAGCTGCTCTCTTACGCCGAAATCCAAATTGGCACAACGCTTAAGTAGCGTCTAGACGCGCAGGAAATAATCTCATGTAAATTGAGTGCATTTATGACCATTTCGATTAATTGCAGTGGAAGAGGAAACAGATATTTCTCTATGTGTCCCGTAATGAGTTGTGTACCTCGCTTGAATTACCGTTTAGTTTTTTCGCTCTCTCTTTTTTTATTTTGATTACTCCCCGGCTTCTTATAGTCCATTTTAAAAGTAGAGGATTGTAAGTTGACTCATCAGTCATCGCTTCTATCAGCATCATCATACCGTCATCATTATGCACAAACGTTATCCCGTAGCTATAAAAAATTCGCACAAAGCCACATCACAATTCGCCGCCTTCGATCCACGCAATTTTTTTTTCTTACATCTAAACCATACGTTAAGTTTTGAGTTGCTCGTCCCTACCCTCGTCCTTTTATTTCTGTTCCAGACCTCAACACAGCAGCATACGCTTCGATCTTTCGTTTCTCTCCTGAAAGATGCCAAACTCCGTCCCAGCAGCATCGCGACGATGCCCATCATCATCATCAGCAGCAGCGAAGACTTGGCAGAAGCCTCAGCAGCGGCCACTCGACTCCTCGTCGACCGCCGGCAACGTCGTGCACCGGTGAACCTCGTCCTTTGAGAGCAGCCGTGAGAGAGCGAGCAGTTTCTCTCTTTTCCTCTCGAAAAAGCGACGAGACAGAAACGAGCGTCAGCCAGCGTGTCGTCGTGTGTCCTTTGAGCCTTTACCCCCAAGGGAATCGAGGCCAGTAGCGCAGCATCCGCGAGCGGCCGAGAGCGAGAGAAGAAGAAGATGTTGGGCGTGAGCCAGCCGGGCAATCCACCCTCGAGCCTGCGGCACTCGGCAAGCTTCTCCTGCCTGCAGCGTGGCTCCGGCGACGCGAGCCACCGAGCCCGTACCTCGACCCTGCCCCAGCAGCCCAGTCTCCAGCTGAACATGCACCAGTACAGCGGGATGTCGTCCCTACAGAGCCACCGCCAGCCAACCCAGTCTCAGCAGATGCCCAAGACCAGCTCGTCGGCGAGGGACTCAGGTATGGCCACTACCGATCTCTCCTACATGGACAACAGCAACGACTACGGCTTCGTCAGGTCGAGGCCCAGGCTTCGCAGCACCAACGCCATACTGCTCAGAGGCAACTCCGGCGAGGAGGATCTCATGTCCAAGTCGACCTCGTCTTATCTGCCTTCGTCCTCGAGAACCGATCGCGAGAGCGCGCTCAGCGATCGGGAGATCGGTATGGCCTCGAGCTACCGAGACGTAGGTCACTACCACCACCACCACGGCTCTGACCTGGTGGATAAGTCCTCGGCGAGGCAGCAACAGCAGGACTCGAAGAACCCGCTTAGGGGTGCTCTTATCCTCTTCACCGCCTCGACGTCCTCCTGGTGGAAGAGCAAGCAGCGCGAGGAGCTGGCCAACGCGCCGGCCTCTGAGCGCAAGTGGACGAACGGCGGTAGTGGAATGCAGGGCTCCGGTGCTATGGCAACCTCGCCTACCCACGAGCGCAGGTGGCCCGGAAGCAGCGCTAACGGAAGCAACGGCAGCCTGGTGTCGCCGATCAAGGACAACAGCAAGTGGTACGCCAAGTCCAGCGTGCTGACGCCGGAGCGTCTGAGCAGCACCGAGCGCAAGTGGAGCACCCCGGCCTCCTCTACGTCGTCCTCGTCCAACAACAACAACCAGGACCGCAAGTGGAGGTCCCTGGGAGCTTTGCTGAGGACACCCGTGGGCGCCGGTGGCTCGACCATCCCCAACGGCAACAACGGCTCCAGCCAGTCGAGGTCCAGCCAGACGTCGATCTACCACAACGCCAGCATGTCCATGATCGAGGACTGCGAGCGGATCCCCGAGTCGTCGCTCGTCGGCAGCTCGTCCACTCTGGACAACGGCTACTACCGCCGTGGTACCACTGGCGGAAGCAGTTCGCAACCGGCTTCCACGTCCAGGCTCATGTCCTCTAAATCCAACGGGGACTACTCGCTGAGTAGCGGCGGCAGGTCGAAGGTCGGTCGCCGGCTGTTCCAGCAGCAGGAGGACGCTGACGAGGAGGCGGCCAAGGACCAGGACGTTGCCAGGTCGGCGCGAGCCCAGAGCTTCTACCTGCTCGACGACTTCCTGCGGCCACAGCCCCAGAGCAATGGCAGCAGCGCTGCAGCGGCTAACGGCGGCAGCACCGGCTCGAAGAACTCGATCGACCTCTACCTGTCTTCGCCGTACGCCAGAGCCACGGCGAACGAGCGAACCGGTTCCGGCGGACAGCTCGCCACGAGCACGCTGTCCTCGACAGCCGGTGCCGGAAGCGTTGGCAACGGCAATCGAAGCATGGTGACGAACATCACGCCTCCGAGAAGGCACAACTCGAGCTCGGACAGTCTGGAGGTGGCGACGAGCCCATTGCCCCCACCGGTACCACCACCACCCCCGCAGATCAGCAACACCAGAGACAGAGAGAAAACCGAGAGGGAGTGGGCCGAGAGTCAGCGAGAGAAGGACCTGTGCAGGTGCAGGATGTGCTGGACCGGAATGCAGCAGAGATCTCTGCACGAGGAGGTTAGTTTTTTTTATTTTTCATTTCGTTTTATTTTATTTTCGGTGGAGGGAAGAATCATTCTCTTCGTCCGCGGAGAGAAGCGGATGGAATGTTCTGACGGCAAATTGCCGATGAATCACTCTTACTTATTCAAATTGCGCGCGAGCCTATACGCCTACGAGCCCGAAAATGCAAATAAAACCACGGCTGAATTAATTTTATCGACTGTTAACATCCACGTCTCGCTACCGTATTCACCGCACTTATTTAAAATTCCTAACATACATATACATCTTATATATATACAGGTAAGTCATAATAATGAATCTCCCACGAAAATCAATCGACATTCAACCGCCTCATTAACGTCCCTCCCGACAGGGAAAAATATTTATACACACACACAAACGGAAACTGCCAGTAAAAGAGTAGCGAAGCACATGCGGCTCTAATAATAAAATGGTTTTAGTACAGACGGAAAGCGTATAACCGCGTGCTACACTCGCGCGACAAATATAGCTGCGGCGATGTGTGTGTGTGTGTGTGTGTGTGTGTGTGTGTGTGTGTGTTTCTTTGAAGACATTACAAGATCCCAAAAAGTTTGAATTAAAAAGTATTGATGCACGGGGGGGTATACCCTCCCTATTTTTAGGCTCAAGCTAAAACCATCCATTAAAGGGAGAGCGAGAGAGAGAGAGACGTATGCGCGTGTATATATTTCCATCCTTTCCGACACAGAAATGAGCAGAGGGAATCGATTCGCTCGTCGTCGTCGTTGGAAGCCCACGTGCATTTTTAAATAACCCTCTACGCAAGAGCTGCACACTGTGTGTGCTTTTTTCGCCTGTCACGTAAAAATACACGCAGCGACTGCGCTTTACAACAGTTAGTCACGAAATTAATGCTTCGTTGATTTATCGAATTACTTGGCTCGGCGATAAGGATCGGGTATAATTGAAAAAGTCGGGAGAGAATTTTTCGGGGAAAGCTCTCGGGGGCCGATGGGATGGGAACGATACGGAAGAGCCCGTGTGATTTTTCAGTCGTCACTCCGTTTGACACACGACGACTCATCCTCTTCAACAACGACCAACAGCAGCAGCAGCAGCATCAGTGTAGAGAGAGAAAAAAAGGAGAAGCTCGTATTAGTATTCAGTGTACGCCTCCGCTGCGGCTGTGTATATACCAGAGCGACAATGAAAGTGCACGCTCTGATATTTCAGAGGAGAGAGACGAGGGTATATTAACGGACGCGACAGGTATGAGGCGGGGCGCGTTGACAAAGAAATAGCTCTTTCTCTTCGGACGAGCCTGTATCTAATGGGACGATCTTTTTGTTGTGCTTTTCGTATATGCGGCTGTCTACCTTTTGACCGCGTGGTTATATATCTGTATATTGACGGTTATACACTGGTTTGATACTTTCGTATGAAGTGTGCGATGGGTTATATGGAGTGGATAGTAACGGTGTACGTTACGTATACATACGCTTTGGATCGACAACTTCTTTCCGAGGGTCGGATTGAAAAATGATCAGAGAGACTCGATGACGATGATCAGGCGCTTTTTCTCCGGGAGATGACAGCTTGGAAATTTTGCCGCGAACCGCTCGTTTGTTATACATTACACGCGACGTTGCGTCACTTTGTATATTAATAATCGATTTTCTACATTATAGAGCCTATCGATTATACTTACTCTTCATTAATTACGAATTTCACTCCCAATAACGTGCATTACTCGCGAGATGACTCGTTCTAATATAACGATGAGCTAATTGTACGAAAATAACGATCGATCATAATATACACTCTCGCGAAAAAAATACGCGCTTTTTCGCGTCCCACATATTTTGGGAGCAAAGTGAGAGAGCAGCTCTGTTAGATCATAAGAAAGTAAATATTGACCCAGTTATTATAATTGAATTCACTCGGTGACGCAAGCGTCAAGCCACGACGTCCTCTCCTAATGAAATCGCAAGTATGAGTAGAGTAGTCGGGCTCTCCCACGGAATTAAGACTCGTCAACCGCTTAGGCCGGCGTGTCGAGTGATCGATGGCGAGTAGGAGTTGTTTCGGCGGCTAATCGGTCGGGCGTCGTCTGCGATGATCTTCGTGTATAATATCCCTGCATATGTATGTATAATACGTGAGAAAGGATTGTGTTGAGAGCAGTATATAGGTACACCACGCCTACGATTGTGTCCCGCGTGCTCGAGAATACTTATCTCATGGAAAATATCGCTTTCTGCCGAATGGCTTGTTTACGGCTCCTCGAAATATGGCGTTAATTTATCGGCCCGTTCAGGCACTGGTGGCGGCTTTGTTTCTGATGGATCGGCCTGCAGCAGCTGGTTCTCTTATTCTCCGATTTCTGACGTAACGAGACGGGAAGTAATTTGCCGTATCGACAAATTCAAAGAGTATGTTCGCGGCCGGTTGTTTATGAGAACTTGTTTATTGGTATCAAGTGTTGTGCACGTAATGGAATAGTTGTACACGCGATTTAATTTACTATGCTGAACTCGATTTATTATCAGCGAATATTTCGATACGATATTCTCGCGTTGTCGAGTATAATATATAAGTAAGACGTAACGGAGATAGTCGAGTATAATAACGTGCAGCTTCCGTCGCTCTCGACTACGTGATACGGAATAATTCGCGCATAATTGATAAAAGCTCCGGTGGAAGAAAAAGAAAGAGGACGAGCTGAGCGAGTGCAGAAGAGGAAATATGACAAAAGCGACAAGAGAGCTGAGAGAGAAAGAAAGAAAAAGCAGCTAGGGGCGCACGATCGTGGCACGACTTACCGCATTGCCGTATATCGATTGTAATTTAACGTTTGCGTATGCACTTGCAAATAGAAATTACTGCGTGACGCGAACTCGTATATATATGTATGTATCTATGTCTGCTCGAAGGAAAGTTTTCTCAACGGAGGGCTTTTTTGCGGATAGAGAGGGAAAGAGAGGGTTAGGCAACTTTTTATACACGATTCACCTTGAAATTGCGCGAGCGCGGGAGAAACTTTCGTAGCGGCCCTTGTTTTTCGGCGGAAAAGTTTGACTGCGTTCGGCTGGATATGAAATTCGGGGATTGCCGGTGTCAGAGTTGCAGGTGAGATGTGCGCTCGATTGGCTTGGAAGGAGCGTAGGCGGTTTGAGTTGATGAAATTTTTGCTTCGTCTTCTATGGAGGAGGAAGCTTTTTAATAGTAACGTTTTTTAAAAACTCATTGGAAACATTTTTTGAGGTGTTAAAAAAAAAAAATGTAAATTGCTTCGATAAACGATATATTCTACCTAATATGCAGAAAATAGAAACGATGTCTTAGTTATTTTTCGGAGTAATATAATTTGTGGAAAGTTGGAAGAACTGCGGGTTATAGATATACCTTTTAATTGACGATTTAGTTTAATTGCCTAAATTATAGTTAACCTGATTTCGTATGTATATTTAGATACAATCGAGTGTGCACTGATGAGTAATTTACAAAGCTTTCATTCATAATTTCGCGATTCGCAATACACAAGTTATAGAAAGCGTTTCGATTGTATCATTAAAGTGCTCGCGATCATCTCACCGCTCATTAATAATGCATTGAGATATCACGTATCGTAGTTCGAACGTGACTATAAACATACAAATTAATTTAATACATTCATAACAACAATCAAAATCATCATAATCACGAGTTACAAAGTAAAAAGCAATCAACCACACCAATTACGAAACGTCAGTCTCTAAATCACAACTCTTCTTCTTCACCCCGGAAAATCATCAACAAACTACTCGCACCGGAAGTAACACACCGGCTCGGTAAATAAACGTTCTTTCCATATAGCCCAAGGAAAACACCGTATACCTACGCACACACCATCTCCGCAACAGCAGCACTACTCTGCACACGCTATCCGTCGTCGTTTTCTCGCGTCTCTCCTCTACATTTATAGTCGTCAGCGCAGCAGCAACGCCTCGCTGCCGCTTCTTACACTGTACAACAACTATACTCTCCTCGGTCTCTCTTTTGAAAGGGCTCCAGTTCCGATCTAATTCCAACGGCGCGCCGCCGCGTGGAAGATTAACTCTTTCCTTTATGCCGTTTTCTCATGGCTGCTGCATTATTAGGCTCAACTTGCTGCAACTCTTCTATACACACACACACACACACACACACACATATCGCGATCTCACATATATTCCTCCACAAAATTCAACGACGACTAGTCGTCCGTGACACAGTCCGGCGTGGAATGGAAACATCCAAATATTATTCCTTCCGAATGCCTATCGTCCTCGCGATTTAAATTTAGCGCCTCGTGCGCTTGCGCCCTCGTGTGTTTTAATCGTAAATATCCCTCTCTCGATAACAATCGCGGAAATCACGGGCTTCTCCAAACAGTCCTTCTCACCACCAGCAGCGCCTAAAAATAAAATCGACGTTCACAGCTGAGAAAAGTCTAAGAGAAAAATCAAAATCCAATCAGCGAAGCAACTAAGGGGATTACACGGCGTAGAAATACATTGTCCGCGCATCGCCGGCCGTGAAGTGCGCGTGAGCGATTATTCCGCAGTGAAGTAGCTTAAGCTGCGAAACCGCAAAGTCGCACCGTGCGACGCCTCGGATTATATGTCTGCTCTGTACACTACTCGACTCGCGGACAGTTGCAGACGACGACGATGCTGCCTTGGGCGGTGGACGTGTCCGCAGCCGCTGTTCTTCTTGTGCTTTCATTTTCGCGCTCGCTCGCCGGAGTATATATAATACGCCGACGACGACTACAGTGGATAAACACCGGAGGAAGAGAGAGAGGGAGAAATGTCGTGTATGCATTGCAAGATGCCTCCTTAACGGAGCTCTCGAGCTGGTGTGAGATTCTTCGAGATCTTGAAGTTTTTGCTTCGAGCTTAATTACTCGGTGTATTGTATACGCAAGAAAAAGACCGAGTACATGATTGTGACGCAAGAAATGTAACGTTGGTCACAGCGTGCGTGTGTTTTAATACATCGAATCTTTGGAGAGAAAAAACTTCCATCTCCGAGTGTACCACTCAGTACGCAACAGTAGTGCATCCGTTCATCGCGACTACAACAGCATCGAGGCTCCATCTACTTTCAACGCCGTCGGGTAAAGCAGATTTCTGTACACGACGATGCGCCGTAATACCGATGTCTGGAGATACCTACCTGACCAGCTTTCACCATCGCAGAAGCGACTTACGTATATATATACTGTTGTTTCGTCGAAAGCCTCCGAGATGACACCACCGGTGGTTCGTGTATACTCTGTGTATACTAAATCCTCGAGGAGAAAAATTTCATACACACCGCGTGCAACTCGTCTTTATGACTTTTTGGGGTGTACATACAACTCCGCCGGGTTTTGATATACGACCCCCGCGTCGTCTTATATTGCGGCGGGCTGTATATAGCTCGATTCGAAGGAGAATTTATGTCTGATGCGCGAGGAGGGGAAACGATGGGGGGCATAAATTTTAATTAGAAGCTGAGCGATCGGCGTAAATTGTTACCCGCGCAGAGTTTTTGTCCCGATCGTTGTTGTAAAAAAGTGTCGTCTTCTTCCTCGATCGAAGAAATGTATATAGGTAACTTTTTGAATATCAATGATGAACCAAAATAAAAAAAGCTACTTATAATACCCAATTTTAATCCGCGCGATCACACGCAGCGCGACGACACAAGACAAAAAAAGGAGCAGCATCTCACGAAAAGCAAACGGAAACCTGAAACGACGTCGGCCTCCCGGAGAGAGAGCAGCCGACTCCTTTCTTAGGCTCGTCACGCGTGATAAAGTGCCGTGAGAGATTACGCGCCCGCGTGCGAGAGTCCCGCATCGTTCGTCTCTTCACCGCGTGCAGTAATGTAGATGAAACGAACGCCGAAGTGCATGCTTCCTCTTGTTTTTTCTTCTGTGCTTTCGATCTCACGACGTTATATACCCCCACGAAAAAGTGTCTATTCTAAATACGTAGTATACGCACCGAGTTTTAATGAAATCAGATAATACGCTCGGGGCTATTAACGAGAGATATTGTTTTTCCATCGAAGCGTGTCTGGACGAAAATTGAATTTCCGTTCTCTGCGAGCGCTAAAAATACACGCGTATATAAGCGATTTATTCAAAAGTATAATATCGGAAAGGAGGAAAGAGATACGATCTACCACGAAATTTAGACTGTATGACACACACACGCGGGTTTCTCTCTCCTTATCGGCTCGAAAAATTATGTAAATTTATATCGGTCGCGCCCGGCGACTTTGTACCAGGAATTCGTTCGTACTTGTTACGCATACATACTCTCGTCCTTTTTTTCCTCCTCTCGGTACAGCAGGTGTATATCCATGCATAGCATATAGAGACTATACGTGAATTCCTCTCGACTATCCGTCGTCGTCGTCGACGCGCTGGTTTACGACACTTCACACGCTCGACTAAGCTCTTCTGCTGTGCTTATGATCATTTCGATTTATTCAGCAAGTTGCGCGCGCTATATAGCTGCGCCCGTGAATTTCGTCACCGGCTAGAGAGCGTAAGAGTCTGAGCGAGATTTCGAGCTGCACCAGCTGTGCAAGGCTCTCTCTATGTGGGTTACGCCGTTGCGCAACAGATATTTTGCAGCAGCAGCAGCAGTAGCCAGAGCTCCTTTGTGTGGAGAGAGAGAGAGAGAGATCCTGCAGCAGCGGTTTCCCCGTTAGGCTCACTCTCTCCAGCTCCGCGTGTTTATAAACGAGCGGCGTTTAGCCCGTGAATAGCTACAGCCGAGGGTATTCTGTGCGTATTTACGCTTATTGTCTCCGGCGCGACGACGAGTCTGAATCAACGCGCCCCTGAGAATCTCCATTGTGTACACTCAGAATTATGATCCTCTTAACCAGTATGAATTTTCGCCTCGACCGAAAAACAAAAAAGAATTTTTCCCTCCCCCAAAAGCGAGAGTCTGGGTCAAACAATCACACGATTAACAGCTTGGCAGGCTCGAATCGATTCCGCAACGAGGAACACACTACGTCCCTCTAATAATACACCCTCTCTCTGTGTGTGCGCGCGCGAAAAAAACAAGCCCGTCGCGCCGCGCGAAACGGGGCGAAGGACGCGCGCTCTTATCTCGGGGTTGTTGGAAGCCTGGAGCTTGATGAGGGAGAGAGAGAGAGAGAGAGACGGAGAGGACCGCCAAGAGAATCTTAATTCCGACATCGACGAGGAGGAAAAGTGGAAAACGTGCCGGCGCTGGAAATGAGAGAGCAGGAAGGCTCGACGAGTTCCCTCGCGTGGGAAGTGGTACAGCAGCCTGCATATGTGAGGGAGTTTTGGCTCTCTCTCTCTCTCTGGCTAGACACGTCGGTCGACGGAAAGTAATATAAAAGCAAGGAGTCTGCCGTTTTCATTCTTTTTTCCATCGCCAGCTTTTTGCGAATTTACGTAATTGTTTCTTGTTTGTTTATATGGAGAGAGTGTGCGCGTCTGTTTACCGGAACGAGGGCGGAGAGAGAGATATTTATCGGCGCCGGTGTATATAAATCATTCGTCGAGGAAGATTAATGGACTCGGCTCAACTTTTTTTTTTCGTTTTATCGTGCGCACACACACCGAAAAATATACACATTATTCTCGGCAAAACCGAATTACGCTCGGCCTAATTGCACATCAGTCCGAGGAAAGAATGGATCGCACGCGTATATAAGTACAATAACCGATCGATCAGAGAAAGAGAGAATCCTGTCGCTGAGAAATTCATGGGAAAATCTGTTCGTTATCGCGAGATTACATCCTCCTTCGCTCCTCCTTCTTCTCCTTCGAGATACATAAATAATTCACAAGCGCGAAATCCAACTCATTACCGCGAGCGAGCGAGCTCTAGCCTCGTGTGTCGCATTAAAGCCGTACAACTGTACGTCTCTCTCTCTCTCTCTATCTCGTTGCTATACAGAGGCCTTGGTTCGCCTACGCAAACAATAAAGATGATTGGCCAAAGAGGAAATTCGTGTAGCGTGTAAAAGAACGCGCGTGTATATAATAACGCATAAACAAGGGAAAAAAGGGCCGAACGCTCACATACACAAGCACGAGTCTAGCAACACAGGATGTATATGTATACAGCGGGGGTGATCCATACACGACGCGACCTCTCTCTCTCTCTTTCTCTCTCTCTCGCTCAGCATCCCTCGTTCTCTCAGCGGCGCGCAGGACCTGCGCGCGTGCGAATTTCCCGCCGTGCGCTCGCATATTGATCCCGAGCTGTGCCGCCGTCGCGACGGGATTCGCGCTTCAGCCCCCCGGTCCAGCAAAAGTCCCTAGACCAACGCGAGCGAGGGAGAGAGAGAGAGAGAGCGTGGCAGCACCGCCACCGACTACACCCTCTTTTTCGTTAATCCGACTCTACGCGCAGTCTCGAGAGAAAGCATCAAGCGCGAGTAGGGGATGCTGCTGCTACTGCTGCTCTTCTAACGCAGTCGCGCGGCTCTGTTGTTGTCGACGACGGGGGACACCGCCTTGCAGTTCTGCAACCCATATTATATCGCTTATGCGAATATCCGTCTCTATCTCGCTGCTGAGATTCGCGCGAGTGTTAATCAGTGCTGACGAAGTGCGCCAGGAAAAGAAGGATCTTTGAAGGAAGAAGCTTGAGAGGTGTACTACACAGCGACGAGTACAGTGCGTAAGTCGAGGAGGTGCGCGCGCCCTGTCCATATATCCTCTCTTATATCTCGCTCTCTCTGTGTAGCGGTTTTGTAAAAAGGGGCTGGCGATCAGTCGAGCGCGTCCTTACGCTGCTCGACGCTCTTGAGAGACTTTAATCGTGTCCCCGTGTGTATCCGACGTTATGCGATTGATGTGTGAGAGAGAGAGAGAGAGAGAGCGCAGAGTTACGTATCTGTGTCAACGTATACTATACGCGTGCGCTCTCTCTCTCTCTCTCTCTCTCTCTCTCTCTCTCTCTCTCTCTCTCTCTCTCTCTGTGGGTGTCGTCGTCGCGACGCTTTAACGAGTAGCGGATGTATGCATTCGAGACGATATCGGCGCGTCGTTACGTGTATGACTATACGCTACGCGCGTGATTAGACGCGGAAAGTTCGGGCTATTGTCAAGACCACCGACGCCGAGTAGGTATATTCACCTGGTGACAATGAGGCTATGCTGTTGCCAGCAGAGCGAGCTGTCGGAGACACGATGGCTGCTGTGTGCACCGTATATATATCCGCGAGTCTTACCCCCCGTAAGTGAAAATCGGAATCTCGTAAACTCGACTCGATAAGACAACGAGTGCTGCGATCTACTTGGGTGTATAATATACTCACAAGCGGCGACTATCTAAACTGGTCCGAATCTAGGTCCCGCATTGATTCGTATTACTTACGTTTCCTCGAAACAAAAGTGCAACACTTTATGCACTGCCAACTCTCTTGTAATATAGCTATACAGAAAAACCAGCTGCTATACACACACACACACACACGAGTCGTTAACAGTAAATTCGCGGTGCGAGAGAGAACGTGTATGCGTCAGCGTTTCATTAAAGCCGATGCCTTATCTGCCAATAATATCTCCCTCCTGTACGCGTCTCTGTATGTGTGTGTATAGCCCCATAACTTACGTCTCTTGCGTATACGAGTAAAAAAAAAAGAACAAAGGCGATATTAGATTGGCCTGAATATTCGCGAAAAGCGAGACCGAGTGTAGCTTTGCCATCTCAAGAATTCCGTTTGACCGGCCGCGTCTCCTCTTTGTGCCTCGTCGCGAGAAGCTGGGCTTTTTCATTTTCGCGTATATAAGCTGCATCATATAAGAGCGAAAAAGAGACGTATCGAATTAAAGCGGTATACCGCTCTTTAGAGTCGACTGAAAAATGCGTTAGTACCTCGCACGCGCTTGATTAATGACCGAGCGATTGATTGATTGATTCGTATAGCTGCTTAGGCCAGTGATTTTTTCCGCGGGCACTATAGCGAGCTTGCGAAGTGATTTTTTTTTTCTTCTCCGGTGTTGCATTCCGAGAAATTTAGAACCTCGTCGTTAGTGATGGATTGATAGAAGCATTACTCTCGATCGATCATCGTTAAAAAGCATCGTACACTGCACTGCCTCGCTTCTGTATATAATATCCTTTTGTGCATATCAATTTCTGATGAAAAACAATTATACACGCCGTACGTGCAGACTTTACATCCCGGCCGGCTGAGGCGATATAATAAAGCAGCTCGATTTTTCACGAGACAAGCGCGTCGACCGAATCCATAAAGAAAAAGCAGACTCGGGTCTCGTATCTCTCGCAAGGGATCTTTCTCTCTCACTCTTATACACCCGAGGTATAATTTTATTGGCCATCCGAGAGCACTTTGTCAGCATTGAAATCGTGCGCGCTCTTTATACTGGCCGATGAATCAAACGTCGTTGATGCTCTGCGCGGTGCGGCTCCGTTAAGGGCAGGCCGTGTGGGCGACTCGTCGTCGGGTGGAATAAATAATTTCAAGGTGCATCGGCATCTCCCGAGAGCCAAGCGGAATCTTATAAAGTGCGCGCATGTGTGTGTGTATCTTCTCCGGAATTCTCGGAATTTCCTCTCGTCACTCGCGCGCATACGCTTCCTCCTCTCGTTTCTTTATACTCCTCTTCTTCTTCTCTTCTGACGAATTTCTGCGGTCTTTCTCGCGCGAGAGCTTCTTCGGTCGTTAATAACTGCTCTCCCCCCTCGATCTCTTTCTATATCTCCGTGTTTATGTACAAGCTCGTTCTCGGAAATAAACATGGGGCTTATTTGTGTGTGTCCAGTCGCTTTTTTCGTTTCGTTTGTTATGCTAATTGGGTGAAATTCGGCGGCCTCTGCTTAGTTCTAACCGATTCTAATTGCGCTTTCTCGGATGTACAGAAGCCGCACGGATTCCATATGTATAATTGGACCAGTGAAATCGAGCGCACTTAACGAGACAATTAGTTCCTCGCGATGAACATTCTTTTTTTGGGGAAGCTTGTATATACTCAGTGGGCGATTCCGCGAAAATCCGGATTTTCGACTTTCACCCGAAGCGTATCTTCCTCTTCTCAGATATTACGCACACACGCACCGATAAACCTACTTCTGATACAGAGGTGTGTGCAATTTTACGGTTATTCACGTTCGGCCCGTTAAATTCACGAATCGGACAAGGTGTCAGGACGCATTCGCGGAAGTATAAACCTCAAGAGATACAATGCTTTTTATGGCTCCTGAATCCGGATTCTTAAGTACAAGCATTAAGCCTCCGCATATCGAATCGCGAATTTCGGGTTAATTGACGCGGAGCGATTTTTAAGAGGCGACGCGTCGTCGCGGATAAGTAATAAGCGTCGAGAAAAGTAAGCGTATCCGCACGTGTGCATGTGTAACTTATTTATATACCCATACGCATCCGATGTGAGAATCTCCCGCAGAGGTCGCGCAAAAAGCTGTCGTCTTGTGGCTCTCCTTTTTCCGAGCGAAAATAGCTCGGCTCTCTCGTTTTCGATGGTATATACACGAAGAGAATAAAGGAGAAAATCCCGTGTCCACACACAACACACACACAAGGAAATATAATACAATACAACTCGATCTCGAGGAACATAAATATCCGTAGGTGGACAGGTCGCGTTGTGCGCTCGTAAAGCAGCGGTTCGGAAAAAAGCGAATTAACTGCCTAATACATCGATAAATTCCGAGTAGCGAATTTGCATTCGGGTAACCCGAGCCTTGTACATATAATACTTGGAAAAAAAGAAACCATTTAATCGACGAACTCCAGCGCGTCTATACTCTCTGACAAAAGTTCCTTTTTGGCAACAGCTCGCGCTTCGAAGCAGATTGAAAACAAGAGAAAACACACTTCTATATACGCTTGCACTCGAGGAGAGAGACTCTCTCAGGTTATAGGCAACAGTAGCAAAGAGCTCGGGGGCAACAATGGACTAATTTCGAAGGTCCTTAATTGCTCTTGGCGCTAGCTGCTCCTCTTTGTGTCCGCGCGGTGTGTGTATACCGCGATCGCTTCCAATAATAAAAGCCTCGTGTATATACCTGTGTGTATGAATGGCGGAACGGTAACGAAGCACGCGAGACCCTGTAGCTACACACACATACGATTGTTATAATCTAGAGGAAAGCGCGGCCAGTGCACTCGAGGGACGACGACGACGACGGTGGTGGCAACTAACGAGGGGAAATCGAAAGAAAGGATCGCTTAATAATCAGCGGCACGAGAGATCGCGTTCGGTCGTTTCGCTGCAGCCGGACAGTAGTACGTTTATGTACACATGCGAGCTGTGTGCATGTGTGTATACCGCAATGACGGTTATTAGCCTCGATTTAAACTCGAGTAGTGCAGAACGTTTATGCCGATGACATTTTCTCTTATTTCTCTTTCGAGCGAACTGCACTGCAACTACAGGGGGCTTGGCATGTGTGTCGCTCTTGCTGCTGCTTCTGAACGGACTTGTTTTCTGGCTGTACACGACACGCGAGAAACTAATGAAAGTGACAGCGAGAAAAATGCGTAATCGCTGCCGTTTCACGCTGTTTACACGCGAACAAAAAGTCTGCGATCGCTACTCGTTCGTGAAAAATCTCGTCCGAGCTAGTTGAGCATTTTTTTCGCGAGCGTATAATATACACGGCATCTGCACGTGCGACAATTCATATTCGCGCTAATGTCGAGTAACGGCTCTTTCGCGACCTCGTACCCGCGTTTAATTGGAAAAGTTTCGAGCATATCGCCGAGTTCCCCGCATAATTAAATAATCGATGCACCAGCGTACATAGAAAGAGAGAGATTGAGAGAGGGAGGACCGTTGTGTATCTGTCCCGAAAGTCCCGACAATGAAGTTCTAATTATACACGAGCAAGTTCTATACAGCTCGCACACGTGGCGAATCGTTAATCCGTAATACACTCTCTGATGAGACCTTGTTATCTCTCTCAGGCACGTGCGCTCCTCCTCGACTCTATACGCCCGCATCGTTACCCGAAAACCACGAATTTCAGGACTCGCCGATAGAGAGAGAAAGAACTACGCAGTGAGTGAATAGCTTATTTTTCCCCGAGAAAAATTAAGAAAGAAAAGAAACTGAACAGTGCTCCTGAGACATGGACGCTCTTGAGCTGCAAGCCGCCTTGGTAAAACTCGATCCCGCAACGACGGTCACCCCGATCGGTTCGAACGTCAACCTCCAGCAAATCAACTTCAACGCCAACGTGGACGAAACCGATCTGACTCTGCAAAACGCTCACAACAATGCCCAGCAGCAGCAGCAGCAGCAGCAGCAGCAGGTGACAGGTTCGAACAACAGTGTCGGCAGAAAAGCCAGCGGGAATCAAAACAACCCCGCGAATCAGCCGCTCAAGTGTAGCATCGCTGAGGTCAGGTGACGTCAGCCTTGCATCGGCGTCAACATGATCTACCACACGTATCCGCCTCACAGAGCCGACAAGCATCACAGCAAGCATCTGGCCAAAGAGAAACGCTATCATCACTTCCATCACCACCACCATCATACCCTGCATCACAAGAATCGAGCGGTAAGTCGAATAATCGCCTTTGACGCTGTAGACCTCAATTTATTCTCGTATATATAATTGTACATGCAAATACCAACGTTTCATCTTGCCTGATTATGAAGGCAGAAGGTCTTTGAATCAGAATTTCAAGACGTCGAACGTAATTAACCCCTCTCGCGTGAGTGTATATACACAACGTGCGACAACGAGCTCTCCTATTTTTAGAAAGGAGCCACGCACGCGAAAAAGCAGCCAACCGCGAACGACAAAGAACTAGTTGTGCAGAGCGTTCTGGAAAGATAATGTAAAGAGTTGTCGCATACACACAGCCAGAGTTGTCCTGAAGTACCACGAGCTGCTTATGAATATACACTCATACTACACACAGGGACGTTGAGTAACTGTCGATGTGTGTACACGTATACTTATTACAAGCGTATATACGTAAAGCTTTGAGTGGTGCAGCAGCAGCAGCCCCTGACTCATTATATACGAGCCGAGCCACTTGTCCACTTCAACGTCACTTACAGATGGCTTGGCTTATATAGAAATATACGCGCGCGCGCGACCCGACTAGTGCGCTAATTACTAATAAGACCTACATACGTCCCGTGAGTGCAATTTCCTAAAGCCTGGCTGAGTTATGAGACCCCATTTTTCTCTATAACTATACTTCTGCTGCACCGATTTGTGCTCGCTCGTGCGCCTCAATTTGGAGATATTAACGTTCCGAGAATGATCTGATAAGACAAGGGACCTGCATAAAAATCCACATTCAATTTGCAAACAATCGCTTGACGAGATTTCGACTCGCGAATTTAATGAACTGCAAACGTGCAATACACACTGTGTATATGTACGTATACGAATCGAAAGTATATATATCCGATCGATCTGCAGACTCTTATCTGCGGTTTCCACCCACGACTCTCCACCGTGGGCTTCCCCTTTTTATATCACTGCACACTGTACACATCTATGTGTATACTCTGATTAAGGCTTTGTCTATATTCGAGATCGGTCAAGCTGCGCCTTTTTTTTTTAAACTTTTTGCATCAACCAAAGTGAAAGCTTGGTGAGATGGAAAACGCGCAACTGATTTTGTTTACTCAAAAGCACTGTCAAAATACATAAATACGGGTAGCTCAGTTTTTGACGCTGACCGATAAACCTGATGTGCACAACACTCGGATGAACACTTAACCCAGAGATATGTGTATTATTCGGGAGATTCGAAAGGCTTTTTTTCGACGCGAGCGAACGAGCGTTCGAAAAATAGAAAAACTATATTTATTCCAAGCGATTGTCTGTAACACACGCCTTTCGTAAAGTCACGAGTTTATACAGAAAAAAAAATCCAAGCCTGTGTACATATACACCTGTCGATGCAACTCACGCGCAATTTAGCATCGACGAGAGGACTCGCGCGCATATTATAGCGAACACACTCCTGTACGCATAAATTACGCGCGCGGAGCAGCAATATCGCGTAATTAGATTTTATCGCGCGTATATGCAAGCGAGCGCGAATTAGAGAGAGACGTCGCTCTCGGAATCGATTATCGGAGCGGAGAGCAGAGCTGAGAATCAGAGAGGCCGACGTTATGTCCCTGACTTCTGGCCGGCTTTATCCTTTAATTCAAGCGAGTACACATTTGAGATAATGCTCCGGATATAAGGTTTGCTGCTGCGATGATTATGTCGTCGACAAGCAGTTGATATTGAAAGCTCTCCAACGTTGTCTTTGGGAATCGATGGAGAGACTCTTTGTCTCCGAGAATCTCGCATAAATAAAAAAAAAAAGAGAGAACGTAAAACACGCCTCCGAAGAAAAGAAAAAAGAATCGGCAAACAAAGCAAACGGACACAAGTCAGAACAAGAGGCTTTACCAAATGAGATTTGACGCGCTCGCGGAAGCCGCGCTGTGCGAGTCAGTTCACGTGGAAGATTGAGAATCGATGTCTCCGCATACGCACGAGTCGATAAACACACGTACACACGTGAGATGACCCACGTGAGAAAGAAGAGGAGATTCAAATCGAAGCCACCATCCGATTAGACTCGAGCTTACGACACACACACACTCAATGCACACGTGAACGCGGGAAAAACTTCTTTGTCTCCCTCGCGCGTCGTTTACGCATGAGTCGTCGTCGTCGCCTGCCGACGTACTTATATAAATAAACACGTTCTCCGAAGAGGAATCATAACGAGAGGACTCTGTCTCTTCAAAATCCGAGAGCTCCAGCGATTAATTAGCAGCATCGAGGCTTGCACATAGGCTCTTTCGTATACACACGTGAAAGATCAGCGGCGCACGTAGGCGAGATAAGGGTCGTCGCGCAATTATCGGCAATTAAGCGGCGGCTGCGTGATCCCTCTCGATATAGGAGGTAGTATACTCCTCCTCTTTGCTTATTATTATTCTTCTCCGATGCTCGCGAGAGGGAACAATGACACCAAGTGATATTTCACTCGCACCGAGAGAGAGAGAGAGAGAGAGAGACGGAGACTTACTTCCTGCTGGCGAGGCCAGCCAGCCAGCCAGCAGGCTCAAGCTCGTAAAAGACTCTCTCGTTCGCGAGCGCGCGACTCGCTGCAAGTGCATCGCGCACCGATCAGTGACTGTCCAGCTTGGCTTCATGACGGACCGCGAGTTTTGCCACTGCACTCGTTTGTGCGCTCTATTGTGATATTTATACAGTCATGGCGAGACGAGCCGAGAGTAATAACACGTACAGTAGATCCTCCCTCTCTTTCTCTTTTTTTCAATTCTCTCGATAGCCCGTATAAGTATCTTTGTGCGCGTACAGTACAGTGTTTATGAATTCCGGCGGTGCTTCGTCTTCTCGTTTTTGTTTGTAGGGAGGGAAAAAGTGCGTTATCCCTGGCGTCATCTCCGAACACAAGGGCGACGATTCACCGGAAAACAGACGGAGGACTCGAGTGCGTGTGTGTGTGGTTGTCCGTTCACGCCTCATCGAGCTTCCGGTCTCGGGAGGAGATGATAGCGAGAGATACCGCGATGTGAGTAAGGGAGAACGAATTAAAACGTAGTCTACGTGGTTTTGCTCCCGTTTCATCCTCGGGCGAACTGGCACAAGGGATAGACGAGTTATTTCCCCGGCCGAACGTCCCTGGCTCCGAGCCAGTATCGAATTACCACGAGTGTGTTCATGTGTGTGTGTGTGTGTGTGGGGAGAGGATCTCGTTGAAGGGCCTTATCGAAGAAATTAAGAGAGAGCTTGATTTTCTTTTTCCTCTTTTTTCAAAGACGACTCCTGGCTTTCGGCGCTAAAGATCGCGGTATATAAAAATCTCGTTAATAACAGTGCCAGAAAACTCTACTACATACAGCTCTAACGACTCACTTAGCAAATGAGAGAAGGAGGAAAAAATATTTCATCCCACGCGTCAAAGAGTATATACGCGACGCGTGTATTATATACTGCATTTCACGGGAATCGAGGTCAATGGACAAGGGAGTCTCGAACCGAAAATCGATTCTCTTCCGGTGGTGGCACTACTGCGCGCTGCGCGCGACGCTATAGCACACCACCGCAGCGCGGCTGAACCTCGACGCCTACACACACACACACACTCACAAAACAGTCGTGTTCTTTTTATTTTTTAACCGCGAGGATTTATTGTCGCGAGCCGGTTAATAAATTCGCGATGCTGTTGTTTAAGGGTCAGCTCTCTTTGTGCGCTGTATTCAAAGAAGTTTTTGAATCTCGCGTATAAGTTTATATAGTACGCAGTCGTTGCATCAAAGTGTATACACGGTGTAATTTCATAAACAGCTCTCGGGACTTACAAAACCAAGAGAAGAAACGTCCTCGGTGTACACAGAGTACACAGCGAATAAAAAAAAAAAAACGTAGTCGTCGCTCGACATATTGGATTATGGTGGTGAAAGAGGCTCGCGCTCGCGTTGGCTAAGCCCTAATTTAATATAGACCCGTGACACTCTAGCTCGCGCGCGGTAACCTCCTCCGCTAGTAGAATCGGAGCGGACAGTGTCCGCCTAGTCGGCATCAGTGAAGCTTCTCTCTACGGCGTCTCTATATACGCAAACATTCCAGTTTTTTTTTCTCTATAGAAAATCGCGTGAAATGTCAGCTCTCTTCTCTTGCTGAGCGACTTTCTCCGTTTTTTCGCTTCGTCTCTTCGGATGAGTATAGAAAACGCAGTAGACACACTGTATACACATAAAAGGGAAGAGAAACAGGGAGGGGGGAGAGGACTGTACTGAACGCGAGTGTGATTTTCGACAAGTGCTGTGCTGTGCAGTGAAGCTACAAAGCTGAGGTTTGCGAAGCAGCAGCAGAGGAACAACCGTACCGGGGAGACGATGTCAACGTGCTCCGTCATGCCGGTCTCTCTGCAGGATATCCTGGTAAAAAAAAAGCAAACAAACGCACCTCTTTGTGTTAAACACACTCGTAAGCTTTATCATCGACTAAAAATGCGCAGCATCTTTCTCTCGCTTCTTCTTCTTCTTCTTCTTCTCCTCCTCGCACACACAAAGATCCTTGAATCCCCCGAAAAGTCTGCTTGGCGTTGCTTGAAAAAGTCCTTCAATGGCAGCGGGTGTCCGGTTCGGAACCGGTTTTGCCGCGCGCATCAAGAGACGAAAAAAATCCCGACTCTCCCCCGTCGATGGAAAATCGAGTTTAAGTAGCCCGTTTAAATGCACTTGACGCTACAGCGCGAGGAGGGTAATGGAGAGACCTGCAATTTCGCGCTCCATACGCAAGCGCGCGCATGTGTGCAGTCTACGTATATATTCATAAACATACCCCCCAGCGGATAATGAGTACACCGCGAGATCGTCTTTTTATCCGCAGCCATCTCTGCCCTTTTAACCGGTGCGCGAGAGTCTGTCCTTGGCTGGCTTTTGAATTTATACGATGCGAGGCGAGACTTTTCTGAAAAGCGCTGCTGCTGCTGCTGCTGCTGCTGCCCCCAGAGAGTTTGACACCGATGTGCTCCGCGCGCAAACAGCCTTGACCTACTGACCGGTGGTTGAGAGAGAGCTTCTCCCTCC
Source organism: Pteromalus puparum (assembly GCA_012977825.3). Taxonomy (NCBI): domain Eukaryota; kingdom Metazoa; phylum Arthropoda; class Insecta; order Hymenoptera; family Pteromalidae; genus Pteromalus; species Pteromalus puparum. The sequence continues at coordinate 10,331,686 of CM053168.1, read as the reverse complement.
CCCTCTCTATCTATCTTCGCCTAGTGTCTATATCTCGACTTTTCCATTCGGAGGGAATCGGTTGGTTCCTAATTGGCTGTTAATCTCGGGCTTTTCATAGCCAATAAAAGTGTCATACTACACATAGAGAGCTGTATATACGGCCGCGATAAAAACTGTCTCACTCTTTTACTACTCGTTGATAATACTTCCGCCGATATAATCCCCTAAACGAATCAATCGCTTTTACCGAGATTAAGTCTTGCTGGGCTAGGTGTGTATTTCGAGTGCTTCGAGGGAATCTAGAGCAGTGGCTGTGATTTCGGCCTCGCACTCTCGTTCGCCACGAGTTTATTCTGGCGTTAGGCGCTCATTTAGTGCCAAGAAAAGCTCGCCGCAATATTTCCATAATGTTATTGTTTATTTATAGCTACGCGAGAGTGTCAACACTGACCGGGAATAATAGTCCGGTGTTTGGTGCAGTATAATACGAGCTGCGCGCGGGTGGAGTTTACACGTGTGCGATAAGCGTTCAATTACCGTGCGCTGGCGTGTTATTAGAACGTTGTTCGAGTTTTACTGCGGCGTTAATTTTTTGAGTAAACGTATAGTATCGACTGTGTGTGTAAAGAGATCTGCATATATGTACAGCGAGAGCCATTCCATTTAACGCAAAAGATAGGGCTGTCTAATTCATTGATAGTAAAAGGCCTCAACGAGCTGTATTGTAAATTATACTTTCGCAGTCGCAAAAACTCGCTCGATTTCCGCATAAACTATATGCTTGAGTAACAAGAGCGAGGTCTAAAAAAAGTCGTTCCAATTATCCGTTATTACATTGCATCGAAAAAGAATAACACTCTCTCGACTTTTTACATCTATTCTTGTACAGTACAGCGATCGTCTCGAGTATAAAATATTCAATCCACGAGTCAGGTGTAGCACTTGAAACTCGATCAAAAATTAATCTCCCCGCGCGAAATCCCTTCGAAATTCCTCTCGCGCGGAGAAGCAATTACACCCCCGCGTAGTACTTTCAATTTCATCAACTGCTTCGAAGACAATTAGCCCTGCGACCGTAATCCTCGGGCGCACGTGTGCTTCGAGAAAAAGTTGAAAATGTCTAACCGGAAGAAGAAGCTATATATATATGCATTCGCTCCAAAGCCAAAGATTAGCCACGAGCAGCACGTGCCGTACGGTTTCTGCAGTCACCTCGAAACAGCGATCGTATATGTGTATATGTGTCTGCAATACGCAGACATTCCATTGTCGACGACGACGACTCTTGCGGTTTAGTAGTGTTCCACACTGCGTCAACCGAGGCTTCGGTATCTCGTGCCGCCTTATGCGCGGAAACTCGATTATATCGTGTGTTCTGCGGGAGAATTTTAGAAGCATATTATGACGTAGGCGGATATACGCTATAGTTCGCGGGAATTTTCTATTTTCGCGGTGCGCGGTTTACGGTGTGTAAATTCCCTACGCGTTATAACTTTCGCCGTTTACGCTAATACACAACGTACTGTAACGCAACGGACGTGATTATAATCGCATTCCTCTCGGTGTCTACAGAGAAATAGGAGAAAAAACCGCGCAATTATGCGGCATCGCGAAGGACTTCTTCATTGATATACCCGGCTCTACCGCAACAGCTCCCTCGCGGTATATGTGTCACCGCATTAATCTACACACCTCGTGTTAATACATATAGCTCGTTCGAAAGAAATCAATGGCCTCAGATAAGTCGGTTATTCAACATTTGGCCCTGGCTCAGCGTAATACTCAGCTCGCGTGCAGCGTCGGGACAAGGAACCCCAGAGCAGTAGCTTCTTCTTCTTCTTCTGTTTCATACACAGGGGATATTTTCGGTTTTTGGCTCGTGCCGCTATGGCCTACATTAAACGCGAGCTTCGCACACACACACAGACACTTACACATTACGCAAGCCGTTGTCCGCTGCTGCAGCAGTTACTTTACGAGCGAGTAGGCGTCTCGTTTTTCGGACGAGATTATTATAGTGTCGGTTTGGGGCTTTTTTTTATTCACCTCGAGATGCTGATGGCTTAACGAGGTATGCTAATAATGCCGTGTATGCGCGAGCGCAGGTATTAAAGGTGCTTTAACGGTCGAGTTCACTTTCGAAGCTTTAAAAATACATTTCTTTGTTGCGAGAGTTTAGTAGGCCGTAAATCGACACGTATATCGCCAAGCGAATATAATTAAAGTGGTAGCGCAAGAAACGCAAGCGTGAAACTGAAAGCAACGGTTGTGTGTTATAACAACGAACGATTTTTCGAAACTCGCGCGTTGGTTAAAAAAAAAAGTTTCAAACATACAGCTTCCAGAGAGCAAACAGAGAGAGTTACTTCCTCGGGTTAACAACGAAAGTTTTGAGAAAAAATACTTATATCGATCGCGACGCGAAAAGGAAAATGAAACTGGGTCAGAAACGAATCCCAAGCTTGTAGCGCGGCGATCGAGCTCTATCAGCATCTCCGCACTGAAAAAGCTCGAAGCCCAGCATCGCTCTGGTCTTATAACCCCCCACAGATCTCCCTCTCTTTCTCTCCCTCTGATCTTCTCCACCGAAATAAATACCTCGAATCTTGCGCAATCGGGGCCGGTATGCGACACGCGTCTTCTCTCTCTCTCTCTCTCTCTTTCTTCCACACTCGCTCTCTGGATGCAGTCGTCGCATCGTCGCGTACAAAAGCGAGTTTGCGTAAGCGCTCAGCTGTGGCTGCATTAGTCGGAATCCGTGCGAGTTCGCGGCCGCGCGTGTGTGTGTCTCTCTCTCTCTCTCTAGTTATATTATACAGTTCGCGATTAATTTAGCCGGCTTTTCTTGCTTCCGCTTGTAATACACTGTTACTCTCACTTTGCTGCTACTACTGATCGACGCAAATGGGTATTTACAACTGATGATTAATGCGAGTTGTGCGAACTGCACCTGCTGCGCTGTTGTTGTTCTTGTTCTCCCGTGTGTGTTTGTCCATATAGTGAGCAGAAATATTCACTTGAGAAAAATGTGTGATAAAGGCATGTCCATTGTGTGGTTCATTATCCAATCGTGTGTGTAATACAACCAGTCGCAATTATGACTGACTGGCCGTACCACGACGTGTGATTAGTAGTAAAACTCCTATTCAGTATCTACATATCTATATCGTTACAATTAGTAATCTCGTGCGGGGCCAGCGTCAGCATCGGAGCGAAGAAAACACTCGGTGCCAGAGTGTATGACAAATCCCGCTTTTAATGGATACTGATACACGCCCGACGTGAATCAACACAGCGTAGACGCCGGTTTAGAGTAGAATATCATACATCTGACACACAGTACACATGTGCGAGCAGAGGTCGATGGAGCAGTCCAGTGTCGCTGGGGAGATCATGAAGTTCCTGGTCAAGTACTGCGAGTTCATCAGCGTCAAGTTCTCGGTGAGGAGAGATTCATTGCGTCGTTGCTGCAGCTATACTATATACAAACACATAACGCTTCCGTATTGTTGTTCATTAAAAAAGTGCCTTTGTGCGTTATATATATGCATATAATAACTCGCTGGCGTTTAATTGGATATCCTCTCGGGCGTTGATAGCTTTGCGTCTCATCTCGTTCTCTTTCATTCCGTCGCTGCTACTGCTGCTGTTGTTATCGTTAAATTATAAAAGAGGAAGCGATCCCTCTCGGAGTTAATGAACGAAGGTGTCCCTCCTCTGTCGGTAATGTATTTCGAGAGGACGATGCGTTTTACGTCTGTGTGTATACATATATAAATACACGTACACATACACGTGCAGACACGAGGGTACACACCTTCTTTGTTCGAGACGAAACGAAGGCGTTTGTGAGAAACAACGGGAATAACGCTCGGCCGTTGTTCGCGTTGGAAGAAAGAGCGGCCGCGCTTGCATAATTCAGGCGAGAACTAGCTTTTCGCCGGGGAATGAAAATTTTCGCTGCCGTCGGCTGAATAATTGCGCTAACCTTCATGGGGGTAGTGAGTAGGAATAGCATAGTAGAGCAAAAAAATTTTAATTAGAGATATGCAACTTTCGGCACCGAGGGAATAGACACTGTGTTTGCGTTATACTACTGAAACTTTGTTTTATACGCGCTTTCCGGTGTTATTGGTATTTATGCGCACGTTTATCACGTCTCTTTTAATATAAGTAGTAATAATCCAGTTGTATAATATTTTTATTATACAAGCTCTGATTAATTCTATCGCGATAAATTCCCCCGGACGGCTTCTGCGCAAGACACATAATATGCAGAATACGCACACAATGCAACTAATGTGCATATAATATAATCCGCGCGCGGCTGCTACGTTGACTCAGCAAGACGGAATGCAGCGAAACGATAATTAGATTATGCAACGCCCTGGCGTTTAGTACAACGCGTAAACTGTATACGGCTCTGATTTTCGCGTTATCCCGATTAATCTAATCCGCGCTTGCGAATTCGGCATACCTATACTAAATTTACAGCCGTGACTCGGCAGAGAACGTCTCGACCCCTTTGTTTTGTGCGTATGAACACACATATGGGGAAGCGAGACGAAAAAAAGGCTATACCGACAGACAAAGAGAAATAATACGAGAGCGTATCGCTCCAGACACTTTTCATTATGAACGTCCGCGAACTACTCGAGGCGATAATTGGGTTGTCTGCAGCTGCTGCGTGTGAGAGCTCAGCGTAGCAAAAAGTCTCTTCTGATTCATCGTTGCTTGCGCACATGTGCTGTATATGTGTGTATAGATCGACGCTTAGGTGAATCAGAAGAGACTCGTGGAAAACGATCGATGCCTACTTACATGCAACAGACTTCCGCTTCTCTTAAAATGCGCATTTTCGCCGAGATCGTGTGCTGTACCTGCGGATATTCGAGATCGGTGCACTTGGAAATAGAGAGAGAGAGAGAGAGAGATCTTAATCGGCGATAAATCGCGAAAGCGTTTCTCGCTGTAGATCCCGCGCGCGGGCGAGTGACGAAAGCGCCGGAGAAAATTGACGCTGATGTGCAAACTTCGCTATCGGCGCAATTACACAATTATTGTTAGCTTCGTATATACTACGGCGGATGTATATACGGAAAAAAATTTCGCTCTCGGGAGAATTAAAATTTTACACGGTTATATTGGATAGAGACGTAAATTCAAAATTTTCCTCTCCGCGCTAACGCGAATCACGCTGTATAAATATTATACCCGATAACACAATGAGCTTGTGTTTGCCCCAACTTATTACAAGCGCTATATATACACGAGCAAACAGACACTCGACCAATAACTTTCCTGGCCAATGTGTATAGGTTGTGTGTATACAGGGGCCGACAAGTGCATAATCATTAGTTTTCCAAGCGCGCGAGCCGTTTACACTGTCGAAAATTAAAATCCGACACGGTTTACTTCATTATTATATACCTCCGTAGCACAACTTTCTCCATTGTTACACGTATACACGTATACACTCGCGCGAAAGAGAGATAAGGACACCGCCGCGACGGGAATATACTAGTCCGATAATAATTATCGCGATTCTCTCTCTCTATCTCTCTTTTAGCTTCTCCTCGTATAAATACGGAAAAAGACTATGTACGGCGGTTTTAGAATTCGCGCTGGCACTGACCCTCGCGCTTTGTCGGTGCGCGCGCGTGTCTTTATGCGGAAACACGCTTACGTGAATGCCGAATGTGCTCGCGGGTATAGCACTTTGCGGATAACACTACTGTTTAAGGAGTCATCGACGGGCGTCATCGAGGAGCTGGAGAATATCTCTCGGCGAAGCTCTTAAGCCTCTTATGCAGATTGTTTGATGTTTAAATATTGGACGAGTTGAGCGTCGTAATATCAGCGCGTGTCCGTCCGTGTCTTGGGGATCGCGAGCGGAGGGGATTATGCGAAGCTTAAGATGTACTGTACAGAGGATCGCTTGCAAATCCTTGAGTTATCGAGTGTAACACATGCTTTGCGGAGGTTGAACTGTACCTCTGTGGATTGATAACATTGTGGAGGAAATTTCTAATCGAATCGTGTGATTCGTTTTGGTATGATATTAACGCTCGTACGTGTGTGAAATAAAAGCGAAAGAGTTTCTCCTAATGAATGTAATGAACATCTTTAAATTTTTAATGTGAGAGTGTTATATTCTTGCAATATACACGACACGCGATAAATCACTGAGCAACAAGTGGATTAAGAAGCAAGAGTTTGCGTTCGCAGTAAAGTCTAATTTTAGAAAACCGTATTTTATCGAAGCACCTTCTACCCGATCGTAAATAACCCCCGATATAACCATGAGCATTAGCCATTCGATCTCTTTCAATTTTAGAATACCATATGCATATATTTCATCGTCGATGCTACAGCGACAAGTCGAGCACAATAACCCTTCCAAAAATTAAAACTCTCTTTCTCATTCGTCGACTATACTGCTCGACACAAAAGACTCGCGTGTGCATCGTTTCGATCCTTCCATGTGTGTATAACCAAGCTTTTATTGAGCCCCGTGTGTATAACGGCGCAACAAAGAGGAGGCGTTGGTCCAATGAACTTACACGTACAGGGCCGACGACGACGCAGTTGCTCGCGTCAATCACGACGTGGACATGCTCATTCTAAAAATACTATAGCGGCTGGGACACTCTGCTGCTGCTGCTGCTGCTGCTGCTGCTGTTGCGGTGTATCGAGCTTTTGCATATAAACACGCGATGTTGAAGTTGTCGGATGCAACAGCGACGATGTGTATTTTACCTAACGATATCTTGTTGCGATATTTTAATTATAAATCATTGATGTTTTAGCTTGTGTATATAGCCCTAATGGCCACTAATTTGACCGTCTCTTGTTTTCTGTTTCAGGTGAGTAATTACGGCCGAAGCCAACTACCTATAATCGAGCAATTAGCGCTGCGGTGGTAAGTTCGATATAATGAGCAATTAATATTTATTGGGCGACGCACCTACGCTGTGCGCATATCCCCAATATGATGCTTAAATACAAGAGGCCCGACGATGAATAAGTCAATGAGTCATTCACTCTATATTAAAATTGTCCGACTCGGTGCAACGGCTGGAATATACAAGAGGGAAGAAAAAAAGCGCACCGAGTGAAAATATTAATAAAGTAATCAGAGCGTGCAGTAGTATAATGAAATCGCGCTCATACACACGAAATTACAACTGGGTTTCCTTATATACTCTGCGCGCATGTTTCTCGTTCTTTTTTTTTATGTTTCCCTCGCCCTGATTCCGCGATCCGCAATCGAGCGTAATTTGCGACACCGAAACGCCGTTTCATCAATCAAAATCGAGTGCGTTAAACCAAAATAGCCTTCTTCGCGCATCATATCAATAATACAACATCGAGAGAGCGAGAAAACGCGTATACACAATAAACAGAGCCGACGCAATGATTTGTCTCGAACAAAAACACTTCCGTTGTTGGCAAAGTGACATGTCCGCGAATGATTCATAACGAGCGATCCCAAGCTGTCTCACGCTTATAACGCGTTGCATTATTATACGCACACAAAAGGGCCTTAGAAGAAAAGTGTAGGACGAATAATCTTCGACGTAGGCGCAAGAGAGTAAGCCGAAACGCGCAGGCCAGGTTTACATAACCTGTTTAATAATAGTAAAAGACTTTTACCTATCCGATGCCACAGAGCGGCAGCAGCAGCAGCAGACGACGCTATAATAGGCAGCGATCCAAGCCAGCCGTGTCGAAAGCGCATAGAGGCCTACGATGGCAATACGGATTTTAAACCATCGCTATACGCTGCTGAACTACATATGATATTGTGCGATGGCATACAGCGCTTTATCGGATTTGAATTTCGAATTTCGTAATGTATACACACACACACACACACACACTGCGCTCGGTCTGTCTCTCTCAGGTATAGGTGGTGTCGGAAAGGCGGCGGCGTTGCCTAATAACTGACGTGTGTCTCTCGGATTTTTTCATAAGAAAAATCGTCCGTAAAGTATTTCGTTAGTTGACGTGTTTCAAAGATTCTCTTTTTAGAGGATCGAGTCAGTGAGAGGAATACTAATAACGATGCAGGCTTTTCGGAAAATTTAATCAGCGCAAGATTTATATGGGAAATATGGAATTCCTCAGCGAGAGTGATATACGGTTCTTAACGACTCGGTAAACGCCGGAGTATTTCAGGAATATATATTCACGGAGACGCTCGCAGTAGCGATAAATCAACACACAAGCGCCGACCGCCGCAAGTTTGCGAAAATCTCTCGGACGATAATAATTCTTCAAGAGAAGGAGAGAGAAAAAATTTGTTTAGAAACGTTATGTCAAGAGCGATATTTATCGCCCATCCGTCTGTCTGGCGAACTTGGCGCACTTGCAAAAGCCATCAGACGTAATAACGCTTTGCATAACCCATCAGAGCCGAAGTGTCTGAAACACTTAAAATTTCGCATAATAACCACAGATCGACACCCCATACATGATCCCATCTCAATCCTACATCAGGTATATAGCAAATCTTGAAAGCCGGCGGCTCACGTACATACACCTCCGCGTAGCTCACTTAAGGAGGTCGAATCAACGCGGATACCCTTGACACACGCGACTGCAGCAGCAGCAGCAGCCTATTCACCTCCCGTTATACATACATATACCTGCCGCTATTGAAAACGGCGAACGCACACTTGCATACGTACATGTCCCACGCCCAATTGGCCCACACGGCGACGACGCATTCAGAGAGCGTATGTATATACCTTTCCTTTCATTCGGATTACCATAGTAACGAGAGAGTTGCGCGCCATATGCGCTTTTGTTTCGGAGCTTTTTCGCGCATGTGCAACGTTTTCCGCGCGAGAACCTTATGGCGAGAGAGAGAGGATGAGGTCGAGCTTATCGTCCGCAGTGCGGGTTCGTGTGCAGCGACACTGTGGGAGGGAGATAATAATGTATTTCCAAGGAGATAATGCGACGGGTCTTACGCAGTCTCTCTCTCTCTCTCTCTCTCTCTCTCTCTCTCTCTCTCTCTCTCTCTCTCTCTCTCTCGGATATACGCCCGCGGTTATCGTTAGCGTCCGTTATGTTTGTCTTTTCTTTCCGTTTTTATAATAAAGTGCACCAGTAGCAGCAGCAGCCTAACTCGGAGAATTTTTATTCACCGAGTTTTTTCAGGTGGAATAAGATGAGAACTTCCTCGTTAAAAGCGAAACAAACGCGGCTGCTCTTAATCAGCTCTGTTTACTCAAGTCGGCTTTTCATTAACAACGTCCGATACAACGCGATTTCGCGAGAGACGCACAGCTGTCCGAGGAAAACTCAAGCTCTCTCTCTTGGATGCACTGACCTCTTATCTCTCTCGATAAACAATATCGACTACGCTCTTTATCTCCTCGCCCAATGGCCCGTGTAAAAGCGCACGTTCATAACTCTTGGCACTCAAATTTTCTCTCTCTCTCTCTCTCTTTCTCTCGTCCGAGACCATTATACTCGCGGGAAGGGTTACCCGGAATTTCCCTCCTAAAAAGCGAGGGCGACCTCAAACGACTTAATGAAGAGCAGCAGCATAGCGGCGGCAAACAAAACCGAGAGAACTCGAGCTTTTACGAGTTTTCCGGGAAACATAAAAACGCGCGCAGCTCGCGCGAGATCTCGATGCACGACTACTACTACTACTACCACTACTAACTGTGTGTTCGATTTTTCGAACGTGTCCCTTTCACTTTGCAGCGATGTGCTATGCTCTTTCTCTCGTGTCGCGTTGGGTAATAATCGAGCTCTGGATCTAGTTGTCACACACTACTACTACTACTACTACGTTGTGTGCGAGAGAAATTCATATCGACGATTTGTAGACGTACATCTCGTTGCGCAACGATCGGATTGTATCGGTCTCAGTATTGTAGATACAAGCTGCCGCCGAAACAGCGAAAAATTTGCGAAGCGTATGTGTTTAGCACCTACCTCTACAAATCGCGAAATGTGTCCGAGCGCGTGTTTTAATCTTATCTATCACACACTCCACCAGCGTCGTCGCTTTCTACTCCTACTCGCGCCTGTGTTTCGTTTCCCGCTCGTATACACGCGAATCGGCGCGTAATATCATTCGGCAGCAGCAGTTGAAGAATCGTAAGACCTGGAGATCCTTGACGAAGTCAACGACTCATCGGTGAATACATTACTAGAGATAAGAAGCTACTCTTCCTTGAAAAAAGAGAGCCTCGCGGTCCTGTTGCATCCGGAGTCGTGGCTTATCTGTCAAAGCACTCGCTCGCGCGACGCTGTGTCTTATAATACGTATACACAGCGATCACAGGAGGTCCTAAAAGCCAAAAAGGTAGATATGGATTATGCACGGAAAATTTCGAGGGGAATTTTGGTTCACGGAACGACGCTAAAATACCGGGTAAACAGGGCGGCGTTAACGGTGCTTTTCAAAATCGCGATAATAAAAATCGAGAAAAAAGCGCACAAAGGAACGTGTATAATAAACGAATATGTAGGCCGTGACTTTGGGAAACCGTTAAAGCTCGACGGAATCGAGTCGAGAGAGTAAAAATAAAAATATATAAGCGTCGGACGAGCTGTGTAGCTTATGACTTTTCTTCTTCCTTCTTTGAGTGTATAACGTATATATAAATATACACTATACAGGCACTATCGCGATCGGAAAGACACTAGAGTGGTCCTATCGGACCATCCGAATCCACTTATGCGTTCGGTGAAAAGCTTCTTAGACGCGTGTGTGTATAAAAAGCCGTCGCGTGTGTGCATACAGCTTCGAAATTTATACACCGCATTCTGTCTCTCTCTCTCTCTCTCTCTCTCTCTCGATCCGAAATAATAATGAGCGGCCGATAAGCGACGATTTTCCTTTATTTCGAGCTGCGCCTCCGTATTATGCATAATACATAAAACGTGTTTACTGTTTACAATACGCTCACGCGCGTCTCTTTGTAACGCAAAAGCGACACACACACACACGCAGCATTTTCCGCACCGGCGTATGAATAACCCAATAAATGCGTGTATCGCGGTGCAACGGTACAAACCGAGTCGTCGCGTAATACAGAAAAGGAAAAGCCAGAGACGTGTGTGTATACACAAGGACTTTTCGGCAAAACTCGCGCATAAAGATGCCAATTTGTCGCGCTTGTGACGTAGAGTATAAGCGAATGACGCGGTATGTCTCTCTGTCGACGACTCGTCATCGCTTTCTCGCGAGCTGTTTTTGCGACCTCGGCGTCGATGCCGATTGATAATGATTACCGGCGTTGGATTTCCTTCGATTTCTCACCTCTCCGTATCACCGATTCGTCATCTCTCTTCCTGATTTCTTCGAGTGCGCTGTGGATTAATTGCCGCCTCGTCTCGTTCGGTTCTGCGAATATGCGTTATGCAGAGTTATTTCTTGCGTTATGAGTACATAATACTCCGCTCTGCGATCGACTGATAGCCCGAGGATTATTGGAGTGAATAACGCTCAAGTGTGTATGAGGTTTTTTTTATTGTTGTATAATAACTCTGCGCTATCGAGTGGCTCAGCGTAATCTATTTTAAAATATATTGCCCTCGTTAGCTCTGTAAATTTTATCGTTTATCATATCGACTATAAATACATACACCAGCGCTCGTAAAATCCCGAATATTAAATATCTCTCGCGAAATTCCAAACGAGGCATCGATTTCTCGCTTAGCACAGAACTGTGACTCAGTCGCACTTCCAACGAAGAGCTGATGCCACTTACGTACAAAAATCTTCCTTTTTTCTTCCGAATTCTCCCCGAGAGCGATGTACTATTTACATATTTACGTAAGACAGGTCTAATCGCCGTGGAGCTTCCGATGAGTCCTCGCAGCTGCGCTAATGCACCCAATGACACTCATTATACGACGATTCAACCGAGTAGAACGCTCTTAAGGATAAGTCTGTGTAATTGCCTGCACACTTATCTCTCCTCTCTTATCGCTTCCTTCTCTCGCGTGTAATCTCTCGAAGCGAGCGCGCGCGCGGTGCCGACTAAAAAATATAGGAAGTAAGAAGTTTTCAAGTTGGTGTATATACTTACTTACGTGTATCTGTATTGCAGTGTATGTATGCGAATTCGTGTGCTCGAAATTCTAATAGACCAAGCTGGTCACGTAATGGCAACGGTTCATAACGGGTTTGGAAGTACACGCGACGACACGCTGTATTGTGCGCGCGCCTCGCGGACCTGTATATGTATATATGTACCGGCTTGCGGATGCACGACGTGCATTGTGTGTCGGCTCTACACTGCCAGCATCTCTCTCGCCTTATTCCAAGATTTGCACGTATCAATTTTGAAAGCTGTATATATATACACTCCTGCAGGGGTGATTTCGAATGGTTCGTTTTTTATTAAAAGGCCTCGTATTAACGATTCAGCGCGTGTGAACGGTTTAAAATTCAGCGAAGGCATCTGCATAAAGTATGTATGCCGGCGTCGATGAAAAAGAAACTTTCGATGCCCTGCACTTTCCTGACAAATGCCCCACAAAAACGAATCAACTGGTATAATATATCGGATCGTAAAAAAAAGGTTACAACCATATACAAACACACACAAAATGAAAAATGAATAGCAGTGCAGCTCGTGCTTCCGTCGAGACGACGTACATAATATATGTACGTATCAGCGGCTTTCGTCCTTTGTTAATGCGCCTCCTCTCTCATGCGACGTCTCCCCGATGGCAAAACTGTACATATACACGAGCCTCTCTTATATACTATAAGCATTACCGCGTGACCCGCATTTCGCGACGAGACAAGCTGATCTCCCCTGCAGAAACACACATATATACGAAGATCCTCTTTTTTTCGCAGCAGATACACCGCAGCGTAATACAGTTTCCCGCAAAGAAAGAAAGCTGGAAAACGACAATGCAGCGCACGATTTGCCTAATTCTTATGTAAACTGCTCTTACCGCGCGCTCGAGCGTTACACTACGGCCTAAACCTCGATTCGAACGAGCTATGTAAAGGTGCAGCGTGTTTTCTATAATATACACTCTATACTGCAGCGATTCGTTTATTTCCAACTTTCCAGGAAGTCTACTCGATTTGCATAAAAATAATAATTCAGCTGTTCATTCGCGTCGTCTGCCGGAGATAAACTTAAGTGGAAGGGGAGATAAGCATTAGTGAACTTTCTGCGCTGCTCTTCCGCATAGTCGAGTATAGCGGCTACTGTCATGCGAGTGCGATAGCTAAACAAATCGCAGTAGCGTGATTGTTTTTTTTGCTTTTTTTATTCTTACGTGGAAAATCGAAGAGGAGCAAACCGATAAGGCTGCTTCAAGACACTATGCACTGAATGCACGTTGTTTCCATTACACATACGTTCGAGAGAGCTTGCCCCTATGTCATAACTTGATTATAGCCGTCGGCGGTTCGAGAGAGCGATACACTCGAGCGGGCATCGCACAATCGATTTCCCGTACGCAAACGCGTGTGTTATGGGTACCGTATACGCGTGGGAGAATGTCCGCCACTGCTCCGTATGCAAGCGCTTTTTTCGCGCGTTATATTGTTGTGCGTATTATGCTTACACCGAAAGTTTTGCGGCGGCGAGGTGTTGTTATGTGTCTGACTGATATTAATTATCGTCGGTTCGGCGAACCACCAGCGAATTGTTTGTTTTTGCTAGATAGTATACTTGGAGGATCGAGAAAGAGCCTATTTCTCATCTCCGTGCCTCGTATAAAAAAAAAGTTTTTTCCGAGAAGCATTGTTACACTTTGAAAACTGCTGCGCATCGACTAAATCAGCGATATTTTTTCAGTTATCATGGATAAGATAGAAAAAATACGGTTATCTGAGCAGTGTATTTACTCACACTGTGCGCGTGCTCTCTCGTGAAACCGAGGCGGAAGAGAGGAAAAAAGTTTATCGAACTATATAACACAGACCGCGTGCTCGGAAAATATATATGCATATTATAAATATATAAGTGAGTGTGTGTATATTTAGATAAAAGTGTAAGGAGAGGAAGTTTAAAGTGATTGCGAGCCGTAATTCCTGGAAGCATATTGCGCGAAAGCATAAACAAAAACACAGAGAACCGATAGTGTGCAGCAGGGAGACGAGAACAAAGGGGAGACTTCCCTCTCTACACACTTGCTCAAGCACGTACACACATAATGCAGGAGTGTATGGAGTAATTTTTAGAAATTATTAAAAACCTTCTCTCTTCGCGAATCTCTTCAACACAAGAACGAAGCAAAGAAGAAGATCAACGCGGGGGAGTATAGGATCCGGAGCGCTCCAAAAATACACCCGCGCGAGAAGAAGAAAGAATCCGATCTGCCGCCCAAATTAGTGTATCTCTCCCCTCCGTCTAATTATCGAATCAGCTGGCGCGTTTTCTTCTCTCTCTCTCGCTCTCTCTCTCTCTCCTGTGGGAAAATCTCTCGCCCTGTTGCACACACGTGCGACGCAGCAGGAGCAACAGCAACACGCACACGTGTGTTCCAGCACTGCGGCCTGGCTTATACCTATACAGTATCAACTCCCAACAACAAAACACAGCGGAGCGAAGGCGTCGCGTTGAGGAGTGGGGATATAGCAGCGAGTTTCCCCCGTCGACGCCACTGCTGCACAGCCGGCGGCTCATGGTGTGCTGCTGCTATACGCGAGGAGTAGGGATAGAGGCTCTCTTTTAGTTGTGTGAGTGCGAGTCTATACGTAAGTGGGCTGTGCTGTGCGCTGGAGACTCAGTCAGTCTGTCAGTCAGTCGGTCCACCGGCGGCGACACACGAGGAGGCCGCTGTTGCTCCGCGCGTGCTTTTTTTTACCGTATTTTTTCAATTTATTCGTTCGTTTATTTTTTTACGTTATTTTTTTACTCGATTAATTTTCGAGAACAAGCGTCGATGCGCCTACTTTGGATGACCCTCGGGCCATTCGTCCTCGAGGACTTGTGCAGTTCGAAGAGGAGAACAGTTGGAAAAGTTGATCATCGGATAGGACAAGCTAGAAAGACGGTGGAGAGGATCCACAGGTTGTGCTGCCAAATTCACCACTGCCATCAGTAGTATATAGCAAGACACGCACATCCTCCGTGTGTAGAGGAAATTTTTGTACGACACACCGGAGTATATATTTAGAGACGCCGCGGCGGCCGTTATACACCACGTGCTCGACGAACCGAGTCAGCGTTGGAGCAGCTGCATTCGTATATAACAGTGCGAATATGAACGTTGGAGTTGTTCTGTGTTCTTGTTCTTTTTTTAACGTATTGTTGTCAAGTCCGGTGGATAGATATACATAGAAGAGAGTATAATATAGAATAGGCAAAGTGGTGCTGTTAGATAAGAATATAGCTGCGAAAATGCCAAGCCAAACGACGACGATTCTCCTCAAGTGCTCGATGGTCGACGTGCCGGCTATCAACCACGTGAGGCTCAAGTCTCTATACGACGTAAGTACCTCACCTTCGCTCATTCATTCCCGCGAGACTGAACTCGCGTGTGTTACTGTTATTATTATAAATGCATCGAGAAAGCCGCCGCTTCTTCTTCGAAGCTTATAGAGACTCTGCAATAATATTCCCTCGCATACTTATCGATTTGTACACACACGCTCGATTGTATTATCGAGAGGTTAATCTCTCTTCGCAACGGATAGGCGCGTGTAATGTCTGCCAATTACGTAAATGAGTATACGTTGAGTTTTATACGCGAAATAATTTCCAATAAAGCAGCTCACTGTCTAAGCTCGTCCTCGATTGAGTCGTAAGCCAGTGACATTATTTCTTTATATCGAATAGAAGCAATTTTCACGAAAAGCCCGTATGTTTTCACACGCATCAGGTCTATAGCTCCGCACCTTTCTCGCACACAACAAAGAAACGCGTATAGCCAGCAGAGACCCTCTCTGTCGTTCCTCCTCTCCTTTTTTTCTAAAAACGTGCCTCGTAGAAAAGAAGAGGCCCCTCAGCGTTATAAGCCGTCGTGTATACCACAGCTGCGGGTTCAAGGCTCGGCTGCACTTGAAAAGAGGCTGCTGCTGCTGCTGCTGCTGCTGCGCCTATAATACCTGGACACACGGTTATATTTCGAACGGATGCCTCGGCTCTCTGCGCAGTGTGTAAGGTGTGTCGGAGCAGAGAAGGGAAGGAGAGGAAGAAAGAGAGAGATGTGTTTTCTCGGAATGAGCAGCAGCCGATCGACGACCCGAGCGCACGGCTCTCTCGGAAGGAGAGCTGCAATAACAATCGCGGAGGGCGTAAATGCCAAGGACTCGCTCGGATTGCAAATACGCTAATACGCTCTCCCGTAGCTTTTCCGTAATCCAAAGACGACGTGGTGAGATTTCGGGGGTTCGAGCGCGATGAGTCATAATTTATGCGCGGCGCTCCAGTTTCTTCTTTTTTATGCTTTTTGAAAAGGAGAGAGAGAGAGAGAGAGAGAGAGAGGGGATTTCTCACGGAACCGGTAAATATGGAAATCGTTGCTCGGAATACCGGGAAGATCGATCGCGGTGACTCGACGGATTACTAATACGCCTATTCGTATAGTTAAAAATTACCTCCAAGCAGAAGAGATGCATACGTAATTTATACTTTACGGTGGTCCCCGTCGTAATAGTAAACTCGCCGCTGCACACAACAAGATCACATCGGCTATGAACAGTACCTACAGTCTCTCTCGACGCAGGCATTCAATCAGCGTCGCGTATAATGATTCCCGATTTAACGACCAGCTCCTAAACGCTTTACTACGTGGTCTCTCTCTCTCCCCGCATTATACACACAAATCGAAGGCATGTAATAGGTGCGTCGCGCGAAGAAAGTTTCGCGCTCTAACGGCAATTTCCCCCCCCCCCCTCTCTCTCTCTCTCTCTCGGCGCCGGCTGCACTTACGCGCGAAAAAGCATCCTCCCAATTAAAACGGCAGTAAAGCAACGATCCCAACGAAGGGCACACACAGGCGGCTCGTTTAATGGCATTAGAGAGAGAGTCGTCGTTAACGTTAACCTCCTTCGCGCGGGGATGAGAGAGGAGCGACGCTCACACATATGTATATAAACCACTTTCGAGAGACTCGTCGCATGTGTGTATACGCCTCGGGGACACACACAGAGTGTCTGTGTGTGTTGCGTCTTTCTTTCTTTAGGGTCAAAGCGCCCGTTTTCTCCGCTTTCTTGCAGCCTGATGCGCGCGCGAGTTTCTATTTTTCTAGCCAGACACGTGACACTTTTTAACACCTAAGCGCCTCTGCAGCTCCGACTAGATTCGCTGTGTAAACACACGCCGGACATTGTTGCTCGCCAGCGAGAAAGTGAGCGTCGCTTTTTTGGGATAATATACACTACGCAGCCACCCCGCGATGGTAAACATAATGGAGTACACAGTGTGTCCTCTAAGAGCCGATCTTTACGAGCAGCCGATATCGTAAATTTTCCTTCCATACCGTCTCTGTGAGAGGCTTGTTAGAGGAAAGCGCGAGCCCAAAGTGCAATAAACTGCGCACCGCTGGAAAATCGCTCGGTAATACCGCAATTATTATTACGCGCGGGAAAGTCGAAGTTCAGGAGAGAAAAGGAGAGACTTGCGTAAGCTGCAGATTTCCAGGGAAAAGTCATTGTCCCCTTGCGCGTAAATCAGCCGCGTATCGATCGGCGATAGTTGTAATTAACGCCGCTTTCCTCGTGATTTCATTCCGCGCAACAAAGCAACGAAAGACGCTTCGTCGTCTACCAGAGATAAGCCGTTTAAGCTCGAGCGCGGGAAATTACAAAGGTCTTGATACTTACGTGTATATCAGCTGACATAGTGCTCAAGGTTTTCGACTCGACGAATA
The DNA here is from genome assembly GCA_012977825.3 of Pteromalus puparum. NCBI lineage: Eukaryota > Metazoa > Arthropoda > Insecta > Hymenoptera > Pteromalidae > Pteromalus > Pteromalus puparum. Next base: position 10,313,884 of record CM053168.1, on the reverse strand, counting down.
GCAGTAATATGCGCCTCGCTTTTCCGCGGCCGCGATGATGATGCTCTGTGCAACTTCATCGTCGATTGCGATACATTATATGAGTAACGCGATGTATAAACTCTCGCGGAAGATTAAAAGCGAAACTTGATTATGAACATTTTGCCGCGCTCTCTGATGATACAGTCTTGTGTGTTATGGATATGTGTTATAATTAACTTTCGCTCTCGATGCCGCGCGCGAATTACGCCGCAATTGCTGCGTATCGACCGCTTTCGAACTATATTATACGCGCGGCTGTGTAATTTTCTATACACGCGTCAGAGAGAAGAGAAAAAAAAGTTGTAGAAAAACGCGTGCCTTATCTCGGCGGTCGTGTCAAGTTCAGCAAACTCGGAAAGAGAGAAAAAACCCCGTGCGAACTAATCACCCGACGACATCTCTCTCTCTCTTTGACTGCGTACACGCGACGAAACAAAGAACTAATAACTCCCACGCGCGAGTAAGGGCATCTGTCGTCGCCCTTTTTCGGCCAACCCGTGCATGAAACTTATTCGGCGCGTCGTACGTGTGCCGACATACAAGGGGATCTGCTGGGCGTGAAATCGTGTGTGTGTGTTTTTTAAAGGGACGCTCGCGGTAATCTTGAAATCAATCTGGAAAAGAATAACGCTCGGACGGACGTCACAGTCACGCGTATCAAGATGAGTATATAGAGTCTGATGGAATACCGTCCGTCTGGCCTATAACTAATACACCCGAGAAAAGTAAGAGAAGAGACAGTCGTCAGAGAAAGATCTGACGTCTGTATTAATCGAGTGCCTCATTCTAATCCATCCATCTCCTAGAGTACACGTATACGACAAGAGTCTCTTAATAACCCTTTTCTTGATGTGGATGGGACTCACGATCAGCCGCGTTCCTATACATGTGTATATATATATAAACGTAGGATCGTCTGGAGCAGCTTGGCTTCGTAAAAAAAAGGAGCTACTTCCTCTCCGTGTGCCATATACGAGGTCACACACAGTCGTTCTGCTGCGCAGCAGCCGTGATCCGGCCGAACGAATATCGCCGCCCGAGGGATAGAAATTACACGCTTCGAGGCTGCGTGCGAGCGAGGGTATATATCGAGAGAGGAGCTGCATCGCTCGCGAGCGTTTTAATTCGATAACCTGTTTTCTTTTTACCAGAGAGAGAGAGAGAGAGAGAGAGAGATGCCCAAGAGCTGCTGAGAGAGACTCGTCTCTCGGAGAGGGGAAAGCTGCTTCGAAGCTCTCCTTCGCTGTATACGGGCTATTCTGCATGAAATCGTCAAACTCGAAATCGTCGGGAAAGAAAAACAACGACGACTTTGCATAATTTTCTCTCGAGCGATATAATGATAATAATGAGATCTCGGAAATCAAAAATCACTCTCCGCGCGAGAAAACTCGATGACTCGTCGATAAGCATCATCGAATACCAAAAGCTGAACCAGCAGCCGATCGCTGATCGTATAGGGAGCCTGTGGCCGTGAAAGTTTTCCCTGCCCTCTCGCGTCACTACTGCTATATGCTGACACACTGATCCCCGAGAGAGCGAGTCTGGGAAACTCTCGAGGACCTTATATATATACGTGTATATACTTATGCATCGGCGTGAAATTTTATGTCCGCTCGTTAATTCGCTGCGGGTCTTTCATTCATTACACGAGAGCTTGTATAATGCTTCATATGCATGTGTGTATACATAGATTCAGGAATTTGGTGGAATAAGCTGTATAACTCTGCAGAGAGTGATAAACAACGGCTCAGCTTTATTAATGCCTGCTGTCCGAGCTTTTGAAAGTTGTCATTTCGCTGGCACTGCACAGTCGGAGAAATTTGATTTTTCTCGCTTATCAGTGAAATTCGCGCCGCGCGCCGCTCGTAAAATTCGAATTTCGCACGTCAGCGTTCATAACGCTGCATATACGCGAAAGACACAATATTCACGACTCGATCGACCAATAAACTCTCGGAGCGGCAGCTTGCGCGAAGCTTTAAAATTCATCCCAGGAGAGTGCCTCGTAATAATCCTGCATACAAAGTACATACACACATGCCCGTGTATCTTGTGAGGATATACGAGCGGTAGACTGTAAAAATTATTTATACTTCGTCGTCGAAAACTGGCGAAGAGAGAGAAGAAAAAAACAACAACACCGTATGCAGCTGACTTCGATATGCGCTTATAAACCTCGTGTTATATAGTCACACACGGCCGTGAATCCGGAAAAAGGAAGTTGATAATGTTCCGGTCGAAGGCCGCCTCGACATTCGGCTGACCAGCAGCTGCTGCACACGTGCATGTATATATACATATTGCATCTCTCTCTCTCTCAGTCGGGTAATTCTCATTGGGAGGGACTAATCGCAATTAGAGCGAAGAATTAATTAGATTCGGCGTGGGATACGAGCAACGCATGCGCAAACGTCTCTCCGTTGTATATGCGTATATGCATTCTCGAACGCGAGTGAGAGATTAATCGAGGCCTGCGCAGTGTTACCCTTTCAATTTGAAGCGCTGAAAGCGAGTTTTAATAAATTGAATGCGAGCCGCCTCTATCACCGCGGACAATGCCGACGAAGAGGCTTCCGTTGGAATTCCAGGAATCAGTCGATATCGACATCCGGCGTCTATTTCACCGGCAGTAGCCAAACGCGAGAGTGAAATAAAAAAAAAAGTGCAGAGAGAAAGAGAGACTCATTTATTTTTCACGTGCACTCGAGCGTCTCTCTCTATATAATATACGTTATCCTTGTTCTCGTGGCTGGCTCTCCAGGGAACACACTCTGAGCCATCGTATCGCTTCCTCGTGTCTACTATGGCCGCTTTCATTTTCCAAGCTCGATCGCCAGTCAAAGCCTCGTTTAACGAAGGTACACACACGTGTATATACTCTAAGGTGTCGTGCCTGGCTCTCGCCGGAATGAAATTACGCCGAGAGAGCACACCGGGGAATCGAACTAACTCTGTGTGTGTATATCGAATTACGCATATACGTAGAGTCAGGGTCGCATGTGTGTGTATGATACTCGAGTGTCGATATTAAAAAGCGATTTGATTGCCAAGTACACGTTTTTTACTTCGAGTATAATGTATGTAAAAGTGTGCAGCCGCTCATTATCATCCAGTCGATGTAAAATAAGAAGAGACATTTTCCCCCTCGTATGTGTGATTATATACCGAAATTATCTCCACGCATGCACGCGAAGTCGCGCGGGCAAATAAATTTCCAATATAATCCCGTTTGTCGATTTCCACTCGATAAATGGAGAGCCGGTCTCCGCCGCGCGGATAATTCTACGCACTCTCTGCAGTACTCGCGCGGTGAAAATTAATGGTCGGGGAGGAAAGAAGAAAGTCCCGCTTCTGCACAGCAGCAAAAACGAGTGAAAATAATCCAGCTGTCTGCTTGTGTGTGTGTGTGTGTGTGTGTGTGTGTAAAAGAGAACCTGCGCAGTCGCGGATAATTCAGGGTATATAACACAGCCTTGGAGCGATATATCCGAGAGGGAACACAATCGAGAGGTGAGCCGCGGAAACACTTGTATTATTTTTCCCTGAAGAGTTAGAGAGGAGAGGTCCACAATGAAAACATGACTCGGTACTTTTCTTTATTGCGATGCAACCGAGGCTGCTGCTGCTCTCCGTGGGTATTATGATTGAACTGCGCGAGTGTATACCGGCCTTTTTCCACGGAAAGTGCAGTTCAGAAATCATCGTTGCAGCCTCTCTTTTTTTCCTTCTCTCTCTCTCTCTATATATATATATATTATAGAGTCGACTTTTCTGCCGGAGATCCGCGAGACGATAAGTGCTGATGAATTTCAGTAGGTTCTTCTCAAAGGTCACGGTACACGGCGAAAAAAAAAACCTCGAAGGCTATTTTTAATTTCGAAAAACAAGCCGTCCGTTTCTTCTGGCTCTAAAGCGATTATTAATTGAATGATGTTTTCTTACTGTACAGAGACGAAAAACTCGTCAATTTGCATCGAGCACAGTTAGCGAGCACGTGTACCTGTCGCGGGACACAAAAAGTCAAGGCTCCCTCTAATAATTGTGCAGCAGTAGCGAAGAAAAGAAAAGCCCGTGTAGACACATACTCTTGCTTAGCGGCATTACTTAATCGACCTAATCCCTCGTCTAGCGCTTGAACCTCTCGCTCGTGGAAAATAATGGATCGTCCACAGCTCAGCGTTTATATACGCGGCCTGAAGGTATACACTGCGTTATGCGAGTCGCACGCTGTGTTATAAGCTTCAACAATACGAAGACAGCCGTTGACCCACATTTTCCAGACGTACGGAAAAATGTTCAACCGAAGTTAATTGGAGAAGCGAGCTGAGTATAATACAGGTTTCGACTTCGGAAGTTTGGATTGGAGAGCCTCGTTTAAAATTAATTTTAATCAGGAGAGCTATATATAGCGTCCAATGTGTTATATGGATCTCGTTTAAAATTTCAAGAGCCGTCGCCGTTTCAGAGAGTAATTAAAATATTCAGAGCCGACCTTCTGCTCTCTTGGCTTATAGATATACGCGCTCACACCTACTTATATCGTCTCTCCCTCTCTCTCTCTTAAGGAGTAAAATCCTGGTATATGTATGAAGTCTGATTTAGTCCTTGTAATCAATACGCGCACGCACGTCCATAATACGTTTTCCCATGCTTGTATACTGGAAATTTCCATCCAAAGCAGTGTATAACACACAGAAGAAAAAGTGCCGTCGACGACAAAATTCAATTGCTACGACGACGACACTCGACATTCCCACAGCTAGAAAACGCACACACATATACACACACACGTCGGTATATATTATTGTAGAGAGATAAAACGAGCGAGTGTCGGATTATCCAAGTCGCGCGCATCAACTTTCATTGACTCAAGTTAACGGATCGAGGCTCCGATCGTAGACACCGCAACGCGCGCGCACGCGCGCACAAAGTCATTACCGTGGCCTTGCAACGCGACTCCTCTCTTACTGCTATAATACACGTATGTGGATGCGTGTACCTCTATGTGTATACTTAATACGGATGATTGTATAAGGTGCTCACGACGAAGAAACGCGGAAAGAGTTTCGGTGCGGAGTATATAGCGCAGCAATGATCTCCTTATTCTTTTTTCTCTGACGCGCGCGCGAGAGGCGAACAAAGCCGACGTGCGCGCATTGTGTTATCTCTTCGAGAGACCTAATCTGAATTCTCGCAGTGTATGGTTGTGCAGCGGCGCCTTTCTTTTTTTGCCGCGCGTTATTTTTAACGGTTCTTTAAACGCGCGAAAAGGATCTCGGTGTTTCTTCATTGAAATATGTCTACGGGACGGATTGACTCCTTAAACTCTTCTCTCTCTCTCTCTCTCTCTCTCTCTCTCTGTTGCTCTCAACCAGTTTTTTTTTTCATCTCTCCCTCATCAGGTTTGTAATACGCGAAGATGCGTATCGGATAATTACACTCTCGCCTGCAAAGCAATTAACCTCCTCTCGGCGCGCGGGCTGCGAACAATAATAAAAAAAAGAAGAAGAAGAAACGCTCTGGAGAGTAATATAGCTGAGGAAGTCGGAAATATTTTTACAAGAGGACTCGACGAGAGTCAAGGATATACGAGGCTCCTCGATCTCGTCGCGCGCGCAAAGGCAAAAAACTCGTCCGACGAGATTTTGTGCGTTATATATACACACACAAAGAGCACAGCTGCCGAAACCTCGGCCAATCTCTCTCGAAGCACGGCAGGTGCCCGTTTCGCGAGAGAGAGAGAGAGAGATAGAGATGCATCTGCCTTTGGAAAGAGAAATAAGAAGCCTTTGGCGAACAGCTGGTACGATATACACTCGCAGAAAGTATCTGCTGAATCAAAGCTCTACACCTTGCACACGTGCATCCAGCTGCTATACTATATACATGCTGGTGCATAAAGGGCTTGGATATAGAGATGATTAAAGGTACACGTATAACAAAACGCTGATGAAAACCGGCTACGTATGAACACGATGATGGAAAGTCCAGAGAATATATAGATCCGCGATTAACTCCGCTGTGTGTCGGCTTTGCTGTGGCTTAACGAAGAAAGTCGCAATTTATAATAATTAGTGTTTCCCTTATACGGAGCCCCCGGCCTATAACGAAAAGCCTTTAAAACCTAAAGAAAAAAAGAAAACTCTCTCGCCTATAATACTGCAGAGAGCCAAGAGAGAGAGAGAGAAAGATGCAGGCAAGCCGATAAAAGCCCAGTATATACAGAGTCTTAATACACACGAAGGATTGATCGTTAGGCGACAATGAGCTCACGCGAAGCGACGTATAGACACATGTACCGTGTATTAGATTGCGGATCCGGTTCTACAACTTCATTCGGCTAACTCTTCCGTCGAGAGCACTCTAATGAGGGTGTCACCAGCTCTCGTGTGTATACTATATATACGAGACTTTAAATCGCTTGTGTATATAGACACGCGAGTACACATGAGAGCCTCTGTGGGATGACGAGTGCGATTTTCGGCTGCGGAAAGTGATAGCCAAGAGAGAGAGAGAGAGAGAGAGAGACGTTGATGAGTCAGCGTTGCTTCACCTGTTGATCCTTTGTTTACACGATCAAAAGTAAAGCGAACTGTGTATAAATAATACACAGGCACACGTCGGAAGCTTCATCTGCTATAGTGGGCGGACTGTTCTTTGTCTGATGTATCGTATACGTGTATAGGCGCAAAAAATCGCGCGGGAACCTATTCGTCGAAGAGAGTAGTATAACGGAACGTATAATCGTCCGGCTATCGGGTCGTGTGTATGTGTGTAAGCGAGAGAGCTGTTGCTAACAAGTAGGTAGAAGCTTAATCCCTTATGGTGGAAACGTGCCCGCGATTATTCGCGGAATGTCTAAGGTCAGCTTGCGGCCTATTTTTCTAGTTTTAGAGAGATGGATACCTGTGTGCGATGAGAGAGTGTATCCTGTGTGTGTATACGGCAATTTGCACTTGCCTCCATTGTGTGTCTCCTCTGCGCTAGAGGGTAATAACCGTCATCAACTGGTATGGTTGATTTTTGTGGTTAGAACGGCTGTAAGAGAGTTTCGTTCGTGAAAGTGTGTATGATAATGCTAAGCCTGATGTATATTTATATGTACTAATGTTTTGTTTCTTCTGTGTTTACAGAGTCCCGGGACGCTACACAAAGATGTCGGCGGAGGGACGAAAGTTAGTGGCAAGTCAGTCGGTGGAGTCGGCTCCGCGACCCTCACATCCCTCTCGTCGATCACCAACGCGAGCAACGTCAGCAGAAACAAAAACACCCCTATATCGCACCGCGAGGTAAGAGCAAACATCCTTTCTTTCTTCTCTTAGCGTTGACGTGCAGTGTATAGTGGCTAATGAAGAAGCTACGCCGTAGCAATAACGTCGGTTTATGTACGAAAGGCTGATTGGCGAAAGTATTTATTTTCCGAGTATACCTATAGTAAAGCTGTCGTACAGAGAGACATTGTCGGTCGCATTAAAAAATAACTACACGCGATTCACGTCTCTCTATACTTTCCACATTTGCCTTCGATTTTTTTGCGATAACGGACGCAGTCGTCGACCAATCAATCCTCTCTCTCCCTCTCGCATAATTACAAATAATTAACGAAGATCTTTCGCGTGACGCAATGCGTGTGTGTACGTGTGCCAAATAAGCGAGTCCGACTGCAGCAGCGACGCGTAATAAGCGAGTCTCGCGATTTTCCTTTTACGCAATGATATACCCACACTTACACTTGCGTATACAATATCCCGAGGACGAAACAAAAATGATATCAAAAGAACAACGACACACGATGGCTTTTTCCAATCACGTCGCGCGAAAGTATTTTTCGAGGACGGGAAATGATTTTCGTCTGTATTTTATAATTCGGAGAGAAAGTCAACTCATTCGTCGTTTCACTTGCAGGAGTATCAAACAGACATGCGACACGGGTTATTAGCGAAGGAAATGACATTTGGTATCGGCAGCCCGAAATCGTTAACCTACTTCGTGGTATAGCAGCAACAGCAGCGGCAGCAGGTTATCCATAGCTTCTTCTTCTTCGGAAGAAGGAGCCGACGACGATCCGCGCGCGCTTTACTTTCTTGACCCGCCCGACCGGCACAGATATGTGAATGGGGGACAACTTACTTGCGAGCGTGCTCTCGAGAATGCCATGCTGCACTTATGGGAGAATTACGAGTGTAAACAAACACTCGGGAACCGCTTTCATATTCGAGAGATACACGGAGTGAGCTCGCGAAGCGACGGGCTTTTAGCGGCTGTAAGTGGATTTTAATTTCGCTGGATATTAAGAGTCGAGGAATGTGTAATTGAAATATTTTTTTTTCTGTTTAGAACGAACAAAAAAATCGATCAATCTAATCTCAAAAAAGCGTTTAATTCAATTCACCTACTCTGACCTGTGTGACTCGCACGATTCCAATCTGAATACAGCTCGGAGCCAACCTCTCCGTCCCTTTTTCCAACAAAAAAAAACGCGCCCAGTAAAACAAACAAAAGCACACACACACGTTAAGCGGCTAACAGTAGCAGTCAAAGCTCTCGCTCGGGCGTGAGTACACACGTCTAAGAGTTTAAGCCGTTGCGGCGATAAGGATCTCCAAGATGTAACAAAGCTGATTCGCGCCCGCGCTCGACGCCCATTCTCTATATACTTATACCATCGCACAATATCCCCCACTATTATACTCTATCTCTTTCTCTCGTCGACAAAACGCTCCCTGACTGCAGCCAGAGCTAGAAAATTTAGCCACTGCTCTGCACACTTACGTAAGTGCAATTAGGCTATATGCGAGCTGTGCGCAGCAAACTTTCTAAATTCGCGTATATGAATTAGCCTCCAAGACATAGAGAGAAATAGGGAGAGAGACTTTCAAGCTCATTAGGGTGACATCACGGCTTGCAGCGCTGCTGCTATTGAGACTCTCCGATAAAGAATCTAAGCTACCTGCGCGCGTCGTCCTATCGTTATAATTAGACACGTATATGGAAGGGAAGAATAATTAGGGGGGACCCGAGTCCTTTTTTTTCCGATGCGACGAAACGATCGAGCGAGAGAGAGAGAGAGCGTTTCGCAAGCGACGATGTTGTGTATACAACGCTGTGGAAAAAACGACGACAGCGCGGTGTATCTCTTTTCATAAACTGCCGCATATTATGCGATAATTCGCCTCCGCCACTGATGTAAGACCAACGTCGCCGTCGTCGTCGCGAAATCCACAACACAGTGCGCGCAGTCGAGCTGAAACTCGATGTGTTTTGCAAATCAGCAGAAAGTTTTCAGAACCGCGCGCTTTATTACCCAGCAAACGCAATTTTTTTTTCTTGTTTGATTCGCAACTCTCACGTGAATTTTCCCAACTCACGGGAAAATATATAATCCCTCGAATAAATTCCTCCCAGCAGTGCAGCAGGTTGTCCTCGCTGCGAATGGGTAATTACAGCGGAATTATTCGAGCAAGCTCGTCGATCTCTGCTACTGCTGCAACGGATCGATGTATATATACGTGTGTGTATAATAGCACTGTATAGAGAAAGAGAGAGAGAGACTCGGGTATAATGCGTATGCGGGACGTCGCGGAAAATACTTTCCTCCGCTGAATTTTAACGAGCGCATTCGTTAAAAAGAAGGAACGTACATATATACACACATACATACACAGGTGAGCGCCAGTGGCAGGAGGGAAGGTCATGGTGGCCTGAGGTCGTTGACACTGATGTGTGTATAATACCAAGCGTGTGTGTATGTAGACTATTTTGCGCGCTGGAAAAAACGCGCGCTGTTCTCCATTGATTTTCCACCGAGGAGCTTTTGTGTGCGCCCGCAGCACATCACGGGTAATGACCGACGATCTGATACGAAAGTGGGCTCGACGTATAGTATATACAATAATGCTGCGCATGTACCAGCTGCTGTTCTATACGCGGGAAAAATTGGGGAAACACATATAGACGTGGGAATATAATTCGAGTTTTCTTTGATATACATTCAACGAGTATACACTTTGATTGAAGGGTGTGCACAACATTTATCGCGAAGTCACGCGATATAACAGCTATATAACCCTCGTGAGGCGTGTAATACGAAAAAAAAGAGTGAGAGAGAAGCCGGAAAACCATTCCTCCCACATCTTGTCGTCTTGGTTGTCCCGAGTATATACTCTCTCTCTCTCTCGCGCTAATTTGTCGGTTAGATTGGCGCCTGCGGCATGCGTAACCGAGTCGTCGTCGTCTTCGTCGTCTTGGTCGCATCTGCCGTTCGACAGACGGCGGCTAGTATATAATATACACGAACACAGACACACATACAGGGTCATGTTGCGAGCGCGAGTCACTGACCGAGCGACACGAGACACGAATCTCGATTCCACTTGCCGGGCGTGTTCTCTCGTCTCTGTATATACTCGTTCTTCTTTGCTGCTGCAGAAGACGCTGCTACTGCTGCTCAGTGTGTGTACGACATCCGCTGCGAGACAAAAACCGAGTGTCGTTGTCGTCGGGTGACAACGAGAGTTGTTGCTGCTGCTTTGTCCAGAGCATCATCCGCGTAAGCGTTTGTATATGTGCGTGTATGTGTGTGAGTTATTGCACAGATGCAGTGAGTAGAGCTATTTCTTATTATCGTCGTCGCGGCGGGTGAAAGTATAGCCAATCGCGTGTGTTTTGTCGCTCCTTATCTCTCCTGAGATTCCGCACGTATTTAATTTTTTTTTTTTTTTTTTTTTTCAATCGGGGAGGGATTACGTAAATCCTAATATAGTCTACGTGTAAACTAGATCTCGCTCGCTATAAATTGCTCGCGCTCCGGTCCGTGAATACACGATTTGGCATCGATTACCGACCTTATTCCCTCCCGTGGTGTGCAACAACGCCAAACGATGATGACAACGATCACTGCCGCTGCTGCGAACACTTTCGATCCGGCGGAAGAACGGTTTCGTTTTCGATGATATGCCGTAAACAGCCGGCATTGCTGCAGAGAAATTGTTCCGGTCGATCGCCGACGCGATGATAGGCTTGTATCTGCGCTTGTGTCTTTCGCTTCTCTCTCTCTCTCTCTCTCTCCACGCACGTGCACCTACGCTCGCGAGACTCTATTGCGTCGTCGTCTCAGTCTCTATATATCCTGTTATACATGAAAGCAGCAGCTCCGAGTGTATAGTGTAACAATACAACACAATACAAGAGGAAAAAGAAATTATACGCGCAGACGCAGAGAAAGTGTGTAATCGAGAGCCGCATAGATATATAATTCGTCGGGACTATCCTTTGTTTTGTCTTCGCCGAAATTTCTATAAGTATACCGACTGCAACAGCGGCAGCAATTGACCGAAGCAATGAGCCGCTTAATGGTCCCTTCCTCACTCTGTCTCTGTAGTGTATAGTCCGAGGTATAGTCTCACGGAGAGAGAGAGAGAGAGAGGCGCATATGCATGCTTTGTGATCGTCCGTCAATGCTCCTTTGATATACCATATATACATACACGTATAGCGCATCTTTCTCTGTGAATTCGACGCCGCCGTAATGACACACGCGACGCGTCGCGTAGTCCCTCTTCTGCTTCTTCTTCTTCTTCTTTTTTCATGTCTACCTACCTGCAGCGCGTAATGAAATTTCCCTGACGCCGTGCATAATAAGGCGGCGGCAGCGGCGGTTCCAGACACTTTTCACCTATACTACACGGACACACACGTGAATCAGCAACAGCAGCAGCAGCAGCAGCAGCCCTTGTACCGTTAGCCTGTGCGCAGCTGCGCTAATGGGCGTGTACTCCGACACCGCGAGTCTCTTGCGTGTCTGTGTATTTATCGAAAGCGCGAGAGATGCGGTTTATACGAGGTCGTAAATATTGTTTGTATATACGCCCAAGGAGAATGATTATTAAAACTCGCTGGATTATCAATCGCGCAAAAAGAAGCTATGCGGGAATATTCATTGTGGCTCGTTAACTTTGTAAGCGCGGCTATACGTCGGGATGAAGCGAACGTAAGGGTTTTATATTAAAAACGCGTTATTAAAAGGAGCCGCGCGTGGTATTATGTAGCTGTATATACAGATATCGATATATTGCGCAGAGAGGATTTTACGGCCGTGATGGATTTTTGTGGCCTCGGCTGCTGCAGAATGGCACTTGGAGTATATACGAGCATGTGAACTCGAATTTCTTGCAGTAAACGCAGTGTATATACAGGTTTTTCGATCGGCCGGGATACTACAGATGCTGCAATCGTATCCAGGCGCAAGTTTTTGTATCGTGAATCAATCACGTATACGCGTGTTATCGACTGCTCAAAAAAGATCGTCGAGACCTTCGCTCTCGCTGCGGTATAAGAATACTAATAATAATCGAGAAAAAACTCGGCGCAGGATATAGAGATTATTGTGCAAGTGTATTTTACAGAAAAAAAAAGATCGATATACGTTCGTTACGATATAGTTCAGAGTAAAAAATAAAATTAATCAAAGCGAAGAACAGAACAAAAAATAACAGCCTTTTCGTCAAGCTACACTACAAAGCATAATAAAAAGGATAATCGTAAAACTCTCCTGCGTATACTTTTTCTCTGGTTTTTAACGACGCATACGCAGAGAGCAATAGTTCTCCGCTGCGACGTCCGTACGTTTGTATCGGCATCGCTTCCGGCCAGTGGCGCACGTGACTTCCGTCGCAGCTCTCTCGTCCAAACAATGCATTTCCATATTGGTATATCCACACTGTGTCTCGTGTCTATACGTATATATATGCTTTCGACACCGTTGTTGTTGTCTCCGCGTGCTCGCTTCTAAACATCAGCCACCGCCGCTGTGTTTTTAAACACTCGTTTTCTCACGCGTAATTTCGATCATATACATACATACATATCGATGTACTATTGCCTCTACCTCTTCCTGAACACTACACGTGTTGCCCAGCGCACACGTGTTAACTGCATCTATACATCCAACTTTCGTTCTATGTATACACAGTATACACGGGCCAGCGATCCGCGGCGTATAACATATACATATCCGGTTATAGCGCAGCAGCAGCAGCATGCATTTCCAAGGCGCGTGCCGCCCATAGATGAGATTATACTCGCGGCGGCTTTTAATGATACATTATGTAAAGGAATGCACGGGCGCGGGCTTTCGCGTGTGTACACGCGTTATATATTATATTAAACGCGCCGCCACGCGAGCGCTGCACTTTCGTTTTCACGAGATCCCCTACCGATCCTATGCAATTTACGAGATACATATACGTATATATAACTATAACATACAGTACGTACGACTCGGAGAGAAAACGACGTAGCAATCGGGAGAGATGTCAAGGTTCGATCAGCGTCTGGAAACAAGTGCGCGGGGGGTAATAACCCGCTCTCTCTCTTTCTCTATTCGCCGTGTGCACAGATGCATATATGCAGCTTTGTTAGGAACCGTTCGGAAATTGTTCGCGCGCTTGGGTATTGTGTACGAGAGCACAGCAGTTAGATATCGAGAGCCCGATTTCAATGCACTCGTTGGGCAACAACTGCCGCGCTCGCGCTTTTGTAACTGACGTTTATACGTCTCCGAGTGTATAAGTGCGGTGCTTATGGGTGTATATAAGCGAGCTTTGTATACTGCAATAAGAGGGAAAGAGAAGAGCGAAGGTGAACGAGAGGGAAAAAAATGATGAACATTAATCTGAGAGAGAAATAGCGAGTATTGTCGCCCATTGTATTGTTTTCTATAATCGGAAGGCGGCGCATGTCCGTTTCGACACACTACTGTTCGGTACTTTGGAGAACATTTTTTTATTTTAATACAGTTTTAGGAGAACTAAGTAACGCACGTGTGTATATGTTTGTCTACGCAATGCTGTATGAATAATGGGAGCGCAGCTCGCGCGAGAGGGAGAGAGAGAGAGAGAGAGAGAGAGCTCGCGCGATAAAACAAAGTAGGATATCGGTTTTTCCACGAATTCGCGAAGCAGTAGAATGTACGCGCTCTCCTTCTGCCATTTCAGGCGAAATTATATTATTCTCGCGAAGCAGGTATACACGCGAGTTTTTTTCCAAGCTGACTTTCTTGTGTACGAGCTACTCCGGTTCTGCGTCATTTATAGCTTGCGCGCGAGCGACGAGAGAAAGAAAGAGCGGAAAAGTCGGACAACGTGTGCAGCCGCCACTGCGCGCAATGTCAAGGGAAATGGCAAATTACGAATTTTCCTTGTTTCCTACGCGCCGTTTATAGTCTCTGGCATTTATTGATTTTTCAAAACACTATCCGTCGCTCATGTGCGTATAATATCCAATAATAGATGGGAATAAAAATTGAAATGTACACACTCCTCGTCTTTCGGCGAATTCGCAAACGTGCCTGGAACGCAAACCAAAAGCGAGCGCATCGCAGAAAGAGAGAGCCGTCGCTCGTATACACATCGACGGGACGTGCACTTCTGCATCCCGTAGATCACCGGTCACGGTTTGTTTAACATTCAATTAGCCATTGCGGCCGCCGCAGCCGCCGAGTCTTTGACTCCTGTGCACCGCAGCAGCGCCTGATGCAGTGGAGGCACATCATGGTGTCGGCGTAAACGAAGTCACGAACTTTAAACACGTCCGTTATATTCTCGCTTCAACGAGGGGAGAGAGAGAGATCGTAATGAAGCGATCTCGTGGCTTCTGTGGTGCATCGACGATTAGGTACGTCTAGTCTTTTGCTATTTTTGGCAGCTCTCTCGATAATACTTCATCCATTCAATTCGTCTCCATCATCAAAGTTAAGTACTCCTCGGAATAAAAAGTAAACTGGGTCACAGATGTATATCTACTCTGGCGATAACACAGTTGGCTGCAAATTGAATTTAAGTCACGAGAGTATCTTTCGAAATCCTCGCGGGCAGTATTTACACACTGTCGCCTCTGCGCACAGCCCAGTTCTTCGTTTATTTTTCCTCCGAGTCGTCTTCTTCCTGCATACACGCGAGATTACGAACTTCGCGTTCATTGTAAAGCATATCGATCGAGAATCGCATCACGAACACAACGTTTGCTAAACCACGTGTTGAATAAGTATACACACATCCGCGAGAAATACAAAAAAAAAAAAAGGATCGACGTACGAAACAAAGCTCTTGGCACAAGATCGAGCGGCGACTAATTGTCTCTATCCCCCCGGCTCGAGCTTTTGAAAATGCAGGTCTCGGCGTGGGAGCGGCTGCTGCTCATCTAGTGCACACACACACACACACACATATACACACGCTACTTATAAACAGCGAAAGGTCATTATCACTCGTTGGGCCATTCGCGCGTGGCACACACGCGAGACTCCGTCATCCTCATCTCTCACATATAATATACGTACATCCACGACAATACGACGACGACGACATTGTCTGATTCATTTGCGTCGATGAGGCGCAATTGAAACTAATCAGCCTCTTTCTCTCTCTCTCTCTCTCTGCGCCTTGTCCTTTTTTCCATTACGATTTCTAGCGCGCATACGACTCTGAATTGACGAAGCTGCCGTTATACGAGAACAAGAAAAGAAGAAAAAACGCTCGAATTGAAAACCCGCGCTTATGGCATGAATTGAAATCTCGTCTTTTCCTTAAACGGCCCGCCACAAGCTGATGCACCAATGGCTCTAATCTCTTTCTCCGCGAGGCATTCGCACTTAGCATACTACACGCACTCGATTCTTCTTCCTCTTCCTTCTCTTCGGCTATTCGAGGGAGAGAAGTAACGATTATAGAGGAGTGAGAGATCAGGAGAGTTATATGCGCGGTGCGGGAGAAAGAGCGTAAGGAATGTCTCGGGCTTGTCGCTCGTTCGAGGAAATCGCCGAGAGATTCTTTGTCTCTTGGGAGAGAGAAAGATCCTTTTCATTACCGCAAACTTGGCAATTAAATTTTCCCTGCCCCCGAGATGCTCGGCGATTTTTAAGTGAGGGAGAAGCAACAATGACCGTGTGTATATACGACGATAATGTATCGGGGAAAGTCGGGGGAAAAACTCTCTAAATTCTTCCCGCGTCTATGTCTCTCTCTGTGTGATGTGTGTTATTCTTTTTTCATTGTCCTGTTACCGTCGCCGAGTCTAGAGTATATATATATACGCAATCGGATCTTTTGTCTGCTATAGTCAGACGTATGGTCGATAGAAGATAAAAAAAGTCATCGAAGCTATCATCTCTCAGCGACCCACGCATACCTGTGCGAGAGATACAGAAGGCTCTTAATGGACTTCGATTGACCTTATCCTCCTCCTTCTCTAAGTGCACGTCCCGTTCGATCTCTCGCATCCTCATACCTGAAAAGTGACGCGGCGCGAAATCGTCGACTCGCTATATATATATATATATGTATACCTTATACACACTCACTTGCACACACACGGACGCTTTCGCACTTCCAAGGAGAGGACGCCCACGGCTATCAGCGGTGCATTAGAAAGGCGATCGCTATATGGCTGGAGATGTCACAAGGCGAACCGCATAACTGGATATTGCACATTCGGATCGATCATATGTATACACACAGAACGGAATGCTCTATATGTGTACAAATATCGTACTGCCTACGCGACTGAGGGCATCGCTGCATACAGCACACACCGACCCTAATTCCCGAAAGTATATATGTGTACAGCTCGACGTAATCCGATAACGCGTTATCACAGATGCAATATACCGAGGGGATAGAAAAAAAATCAGTGCGATATATAAGTACACTCCCAGCACATTTCCAGGCCACACACATACACACGCGCTCTCGAAATATTCTTACAGCCACAGATATACATCGTAAACAGTGCAATTGATTCGGCGTCCGAGTGCGCAATCGGCGCTACAACACAATGGCACTCTGACGTTATTCGACGATCCTTTCTTGCGAGAGAGAGAGAGAGCAGCAGCGGCAGCTGTGTGTTTGCGTGTGTACTTGTTAGGCCGCTCGGAGAGCGCAAGCACATGCAAGGACACCAGAGAATGCGCCGCGTGTATAATTGCAGATGTAGTCGGCCGTTGCTGCCTCATGTATGTGTGTATTGTGAACTGCACGAAAATATACTACTGCCATCCGAGCCGCTACACTGACACGTGCATCGTGTGTTTTTGTTTGTAGTGCTTTTGGCTTTTTAATCGAAGCAGAAGACACCGCGCGATGTTATTTACGTAAGCAAAGTGTAATTATACGACTGCATTAGTCATACTCCGAGGTGAAATTGAGTTATCAAGATCCATAATTACGGGCAGCGCCATTGTCTTTCCTGTGTCGATCGATTCTATGATAATCAGGTCATAAGAAATTCGGAATTTGCCACTTACGTGCGGGAATGCGCGCATAGAGCTGTGCATACCTACGTGCCCCTACCGATGTATATATGCACGTATATATACTCATCTGATGCTGCACATTTCATGCGTGACCCTCGAGCTATTCGTCGGACGAATATGTGTATATACGCAACCCTTCTCTGCTCCGTTTTTAATTACTGCTATTGCTCTCGATGAAAATAAAATAAAAACACGCTCGACAATGATCTCGAATTGAAGCGGCGGGTAATAAAAGTATACCATATACGTCATGAAGAAGAAAATTAACGAAGCCCTCGAGAGAGAATCGAGCGAAAGTGAGGATGCGACACTCGATTCTTTGCCAACCCACGCATCGATTCCGCGGTAAACAAACAAAAAAAAAGAATAGGCTACACACACCACACCTCTTTATCTCACACACGAGCAACTGCAGTATAGGAAAACCAGGTCGAGGTTACGGGGCAGCTTCCTCCGCGCGCGCAGAGAGGAAACGAAGAAAAATCGCGTTCGGCGCGGGAATGGACTTTTACCGCGCGCGACCGACACGGTTTGCCACTCGCTCCCCTTTTTTTAGAATCTTCCGCTCTCTCTCTCTCTCTCTTGCGCCCGCGTGCAAATTTATTTACACAGGGCGTAAACACACATGCACAGGCTCTCTAGCTGTTACACTGCTTTACAGGCCCGGCGATATAATCCGACACCTAATTTCGATTAACAAAGTAGTCGGTGCCGTGTATAAACTTTTTACCTATAATCTCAGCTTTATAGCCCTGAGCTTATACTCTAAACGTCTGGCCGGGTCAATGTCCGCCGAGAAATCCATTCGAAACGCGCGGTTAAATTCGTATATAAACGGCACCGCGCACATAATGTAAAAACGAGAAACGACCTCAACAAGTATACCTAGAAGCTCCGTGTAATCTCGAGGAGCTCTTAAAAGCTCTCTGTGGGTTGATAAAATAAAAAGCTCCGTTATCGTCATCGCACGCGAATTAAAAAGCGACGTGGAATGCTATACAACGGGATAGCGTCTTGATGCATAATACACATTCTCTTCGTGTATTAAAAGTGTATATATGCTATATTATACGAGAGTGAATCAAACTGCACGAGATATACCCACTGCATCATTGATTCAAAGCAATGTCCGTAAGACTTTTTCAAACGGACCCGCGCGCGGGCGTACGATAAATAATCCAGCGAGGAAAAAAGCTCGTGTATGTGTGTGCGAAGCTTTGAATTCGTAATGCCGAGGGGACACGCGAAGGGAAAGCGAATCGTCCTTTCCGCGAAGTTGCCGAGACGTGCGTATAGACGAGCCTTCCGCGAAAGACACTCCATAGCTATATAATATACGCGAACTTGAACCGCTGCTGCTGCTGAGTTTTAAATATTTATGTCTGCGGTGAGATGCACATACGAGCTTGCGGTTTGTTTTGCGTTACATAAGGTCTCCTCTTTCTATCCGCTTTTTCTTACGTTATTATAATGTACTTGTGTGTGTGTAAGATGGATCGATTTGACTAACGGGGTCGTCGTTGCTTTTTCTGCTCCAGGTACTGCTGCCGTCCCTCGGGAACTCGAAAACATCGTCGCGGGTGGATAGATCCGACAACAATAACGCCAACAATACGAATGCGAACAACATCCACCTGCCGATACACGACCCGTTCAACACCAACTCACACACCGACGGATATGGTAAGATAGCGGAAAACTGTTTTTCTTGTAATACGTATATGTGTGGTAATGACCTGGTTTCACTGATGATTATTTCGTCGCAGGTCTACGATTACCAATGACTCCGGAACAGGCGACCAAGTACTACGGCTCGAAGCTCACGGAATTCGAGCGAGCCGAGATCGAAAAGTACTCGGAGATCTGGTACTTAGGACTGTCGGCATGTAAAATTCACGGGGAGGAAGGTGCCTCTCAGAACGGAGGTTACGACGATGATAATGGTAGCTACAACAAGGTCCTCCACGATCATATCTCATACAGGTAAAGACTTTTACATGTTGTTTACTTTGAATCTCGTGCAGATATATAAAAGTTCGGCATTTGGGAAAGAGACACAACGACGCACCGACGATTAGAATCAGTTGCCACGACGTGATGCAACGCTTCGAAGTACATTGTTCTTGCAATCTTTGAGTCACTTTAAATCATTATTTCCATGAAGTAACGTCTGTACACCGCGGCAGTAAAGATAATACCAGTTGCGCAAGCTTTTTATGCCGCGTTTTCATTGGTCGTAGAAAATTGTCTAAGCCGAATCTGTTTTTTTTTTGTTCTCCATCTAGATATGAAATCCTGGAGGTTATCGGAAAGGGCAGCTTTGGTCAAGTGATCAGGGCGTTAGATCACAAGACCGGTCAACACATCGCTATCAAGATCATAAGGTTGGTATCGTAAACGTCGATATGTATACAGATTTATGCGGAGTATTTCGTTTTTTCGACCGATTCACTAATCCTATCGCGTTTTTCGCATAACAGGAACAAGAAGAGATTCCATCATCAGGCCCTCATCGAAGTCAAGATTTTGGATCATCTCAGGAAAAAGGACGTGCAGGCCAACTCGTCCCACAATGTGATACACATGCTGGAGTACTTCTACTTCAGGAATCACCTGTGCATTAGTTTCGAGCTGATGAGGTAAGGCCGCGTGCCATCGACGTTTTCCCTTGATTTATACTCTAATCATGTCAAACAAGATTACTAATGTATCTCTATCGCCGTGTTTTCGTTACAGCTTGAACTTGTACGAGCTCATAAAGAAGAACAATTACCAAGGCTTTAGTTTAAGTCTCATCCGAAGGTTCGCCAACTCGCTGGTCAATTGTCTCAGGCTGCTCCATCGAGAGAACATTATTCACTGCGATCTTAAACCCGTAAGTATATACCCTGCTGTACACATAAATCGACGCATTCAACGCACGTCGTGCTAAATCATCAATTTTCAACCCTCGCAGGAAAACGTATTGCTGAAGCAGCGCGGCAGCAGCTCGATCAAGGTAATAGACTTTGGCTCGTCGTGCTACAGTCACCAGCGCGTCTACACGTACATCCAGTCGAGGTTCTATCGCAGTCCCGAGGTCATCCTCGGGCTGCCCTACGGCACGCCCATTGACATGTGGTCCCTCGGTTGCATCCTCGCGGAGCTCTACACCGGCTACCCGCTCTTCCCCGGTGAGAACGAGGTCGAACAACTCGCCTGCATCATGGAAGTGCTCGGCAGGCCCCCAGATCAGCTCATCAATCACGCATCCCGTCGCAGGCTCTTCTTTGGTACGCATCTTGTCTATACATTGATTCTCTTTGCTCTCTGCTTTTGTTTCATTGATTTTTCGCCGAAGAAAATCTCGGGGGGGATGATTAACGCTCGAACTCGTTATTGCAGATTCCAAGGGAATCCCTCGTTGCGTGACCAACAGTAAGGGCAAAAAGAGAAGGCCTGGAAGCAAGAACGTCATGATGGCACTTAGGTGTCGGGACCCACTTTTCGTCGATTTCGTCAGTCGGTGCCTCGAGTGAGTATTTTTACAAGTATATACACATAGATACATATAGAGATCGAGAGAATAGTAGATTAATGACGCGATTGCTATCTGCTTGTTGGTTCGCCTTCTGTCGATGCAATAGAGCAAATTCAATTACGATAATTAGCCTCGTTAGAACGATTGGTAAACACGCGTTGCACAGTACTTAGCGGATAACGAAGCGCAGTCGGCCGATTAATTGCACTTCTTCTGCAGGCAATCGATGTAGTCAAAATAGAATAGAGAAACTAATAAGGCGCTTCCAATTTCAGATGGGACTCGAAGAAGCGAATGACCCCCGAAGAGGCGATGCGCCACGAGTGGTTGACCTCCTCCTCCTCGTCGCACCTGTCGTCCTCTTCGTCGACGATGGCCTCCTCGATCACCGGTAGTACGGCCCTGACCAGCAGCGGTGGCGTCACCGAGTCCAGCCAGCCGGTTCACGGCCAGACAGCGGTGTCCTGCGGTGCCACGAGCGTCTCTGCAAGCGTCGGCGTCGTGCAGAGTGTCGCCTCAACGGCAGCCGCGCGTCGACGCGCCGAAACCATGGAGGATCCACAGCAGCAGTACGCCCTGTACCGACTGTACCGGGGCCGCAAGTGCGTCTCGAAGATCACGGCGATGGACGCACCAGACGGCTCAGGCCTCGTCGTTAAGAGCAAGCTCAACGGCAGTGCAAGCAGCCACGCCCTCACCGCCGGAGCTCAGCCTGCCAGCTCGAGGCATGCCTCTACCGGCGACATCGTCACCAGTCTCGACCCCAGTCTCGATGACTCGGGTACGTTTCTACCGCACATCTTGTCTTGAAGCCGGGTGCGAGCTAGCCATTTCTAAATGACGCGCGTCGTCGTCGTGTTATACGCTTTTTCTTTCCGGGGAGCTGCCATGCTCTATTGGCCTTCGCGAGAGCTGGGAAATTCTTCGGACAATGCTTGTTTCGAGATCCCGGCGTGTTTGTTATCGTTGCGTTTTGTTTTCGGTTTGTTTCAAAGTGAAGAACGCGCCATCGGCGCGGAATCTGGGTGGGAGCCGGAATTGCGGGCGTATTTTCGAAGACTGTTCTAAAGGGCCAACAAACTTTACGTATTCTGATTTGTAACGTTATAAAAAAAGTAAACAAGGCTTACAAGAGTAACCGTAATGAACACTTTTTAAAACGAAATATAACGCGCGAGGTTATATCGTGAACCACTGCAACTGAAAAAAAGAAATACTTTTTATCATCGCGGAGAAAACAAAGTAAAATAATATGTAAAACGGCACGAAAAATATGAATTCTTCTGTATGACTTTGTACCGACAATAATTTTTGAATCGGCCAAATTGAGAGAAAACACACGTGATATAATACTCAATAAAGCATAGTCGCGTTTCAAGGGAAGCAAATGGGCGTGAGAGAGAAAAAACAGAACGAGATTCCTAGCAAGGGAGGACATTAGCAAGAAATGGCTGGCTTGATGATATCGTCTCATCGAAACACTTATAGCCATGACCCAACGAAAAATAATGGTCGATATATGACATAAAATTGTAAAACTCGTAGCTAGACTAATTGACTTTGACTGGAGTGTTACGATAATCGTAAAATGAAAATTGTCTTTCGTTTTCACAACTTATAGCCAAGTTCGTTGTGTAATTTTATAAATGTAAGTTATTGTGATCGATCGACGTATTCGGAAACACTAGCTTGACGAAAGGGATCGACACGATATGTGTAATGTCGTTCGCTTGACGAAGAAAGCGAGCGATAAGAGAATCGATAAACCAGAACGAAAACGAAAGAAGAAAACAGAGGGTTTACGCGTTTATAGTGAAAATAATAAAAGCATCAGTCTTTTCTTCGATGGCTTCGAAAACCAATATACGTCGTAAAAAAAGATTACGCAGATTATCCTTCTTAATCGGCGTGACCCCGTTTTTCACGAGGCCTGAGTAGTCTTATTGTGATATTAAACTACCACTGTCTTACTTGGATCTCTGATATTTGAGAATATAGTGTCGTCTAATTAATGATAGTTTCATTAATATTACTTTTAGATATTATTATCATTATTGATTATTATTATTATAATTATGAGTACGTATAATTATTACATATATAAATATATAAATATTATTTTGTTATGCTTTTGAGCATGGCTACTGCCAGCACTACGACTGTAATAATTAGACTTCATGTTTTAAATGACATTGACTAGAGATCCATGATGCTATATCGAATGAATATAACGATTAGCACAAGTAAGCTCGATTGTACAGTGTAATCGATCCAGGGTACACGCGTCAAAGCTTGTTGCGCATCATGTCACACAATTTATAGATTTTTAGTAGCTCGCAGAAGCTTTACGCTCCAATATAATTATCATTACAGTCTTTTTATTTTCAATTGTAACGTTAGACATAATTTTAGACTTACTATCGCCTCCTTCCTCTTTGTCTCGTATAAAAGAAAAACAAACAAAAAAAAAAAACAAAAAAACAAAAAAAAACAAGAAATGTTGTTTGCGTGTATATAATTTTATCGCTAATGTAACCCGTCTCAACGCTTGCGCTGCATGTATTTTAAAATATATATCGAGATTTTTTTATACGAAAATATTGTACGCAAAACGTTAATGCAAATGTAAAATTTTAAATACTTGTCCAAATTAAAAGCATAGACTTATTTAACTCGTCTAAACTATAAATTTCTATGATTTTTATTGTTTCTTGAGCCAAAGACTTGAGAAGCTTGGCAATAATCCATTGGATGTTTATGTATCGTAAATGCTGTGCTCGCGTTTAAGGAAAAAAAGTTGACAACGAAGGGAAAATCCTAAATAACTTCCATAAAACAAAAAATAAAAATACATGTGTATTTATGCGTTTACATCTCGGAGGCTCTCTCTTTTTCGAACATTGATGTGTAAATAAATACCAATATCAAAATGTAGAGGAAAAAACAGTAACACACTCCTATGCAGACCACGTGTGACAAGACTGAAAGATGTTACATATAAAAAATTATCATTTGTCAACCCCATTTTAATGAATAAAGATGTAGAAAAATTCATTTGCTCATCATTTTATCATGACAAAAAGTATAAAAGACGAGTCGATCTTTTTGGTGAATTTAGAAGAAATTTTTAAATTAACCTATTGCATCGTTTCACGCTGTAATGATTCAACAATACTCTGTGAAGCCTACCATTAAAGCATTATTTTTTCACTGCCGCTGCGATATCCTGCGATATGGCAACCAAACCAATGACATGTACCAATCAAACGTGCATTGTAGGTTGCTGTTTGCATGCGAAATCACATTTTTACGAGCGATAGTAGTCAAATGTATCAATTAATCGACTGTAAAACAAAATAATGTGAGTGATTCTGTTTTTAAAATACTAATGAGTAGCTGTACATTGTACGCAATTAAAAGAAAATCAAGAGTGTATTATAGTATAAAGTAAGTTTGATAATTAATCGGGTATTATTTTTTGCTGTTTTCATGTATACCGATATGAAATTCCACAGGAAATATTCGTGTGAAAATGATGCTTTGAGTAAATAGTGTAAATTTGTTTCCGATTTTAAAAGCCTCCTCAAGCTTGTTGGAAATAATGTGAAAAAGAGTAATTTAACTGAAGTTGACCAAGTTTTGTACATGTGCATTGTCAAAGTAAAATGTTTCGTCGTGCTTACTTATAAAAAACCTCAATTGTTCATAGAAGTGAGTGCAATATCAAATGAAAAATTAGCATTGCTTGTTCAAAAGATTGATAAATTTGAAAATTGTTAATGTTTATTGTACAATTGCATGAATCCAAAAGATATACTTACGGAAGCAATAGAATAGTGATAAATGCGAATAAAAGTTGTATAGAAAACACGTTCTCTTTGTCTTTATTTGTTAACGGACTTAGCGCGATTATAAGCTGCTCAGTGAGAGGGCATTTTTTACATTTGTGCAATTCGCTATATAATAATTGATATCGCGAGGCATTAGTGTTTTTCATCAGTGTATCTCTCTTTGTGACAAGAAGCTTGAAAATTTTTATAAATTAAGAGTCATTAAATTGTTAATGAAGACGCAAAAATTTTAATGGCCGATACTGAATGAAATTTTTTAACAAATAAATACAGCAAATGTTCTAATATATTGTTGCTCTTGGCTAAAAATTGATTTAATGCATTTCGAGTACAATCAAAATTTTTTGTTTGCATTGAATCTGAGTAAGCTCCAGTTTGTTGCCGAAGCCTCTCAATTATCTACATCTTAAAAACTGTCAATGCTATACATGTAGAGACGACCATTACATTCGTTATTTTTCTCTCTACGAATAAACTGCTAAGTTTGTAATTTCGTGAAAAGTCGTGTTTAGATTGAAAATTGTATAAGTAGCCCCATAGGACAATCAAGGCATGTTTTTTCAGCAAAGTGTGATTTTTAGATTCGTATGTGTACAACAATTCTCACAGACAGACACACGGCAAAAATTGATTTCAAGCTTTGAAAGTAACGTGCGCTTTATGCATACATAGCATTAATGATCCAGTAAGGCATCGTTGGTCGTGAGGAAGTCACGAAGACGTTTTAGCTGATGGCAAGATTTTTTCCAAGTGAACTCCATGTACTAATTACACAATGTGTACATTATATATACAAATGCTAACGTATGTACCGCAAAATGGAAAAAAATTACGAACTCTCGATATTATAACGACGGCATCGGCGAGCAAAGACTCGTAGAGCATCTATACAAGTAGAATAAGCGTATGAGAGTGCGAGCAAATCATTATGAAAGTGCATTTTGTGATTCGTATAGAACAAAAAATTAACACAACAATAAGAACAACAACCACAAATATAGCTATAATTAATCCCCTCGATAAAAAAAAAAAAAAAAAATGCTGATTTCGCGCGAGCGCGGAGTCGACGATATCTGCCTGACATTATAATAGTATGAGAACAGCCTCGAAATAGATTAATGGTTTGTAACTTAGAGAACCATTGCGCATAATGTTAATCGAGCCTAATGATCGCATATACATTACATATATACGATTGAACGTGTAGCAAGTACCCGAGTAAGAGAGGAGGGGGAAAAAAACGCGAGATGCGATGCAAAAAGACTTGACACGAACGAAACGAGTATGCATGAATGCAATTCGTGCATTAATAAGTAATATAGAGGATGAACAAGAGAACAAAAAATAAAACGTGTGCGCAAGTTAATAATTGAAGTATATAAGCGATTTACAAGAATAACGACATGTGAAAATTATAATTAATATTAAATCCCAACTAAAGCATCATCACCTTTTGTATCATTTGTCCGTTTGTTTCTACCTTGCTGCGTTTGTCTTTCATTATTAATGTAAAACCAAGATTGATCGGCCTCGACCGAATCTTGTGTGTACATATAATAATAAATATTATACATATTGAGAAAATGCGCGTAAACTTTCTTTACGAAATTCCTTTCCTCTATAGATCCTAACTATAAGTATAAGTAGCATTTCAGAAGTATACTCTTATCTTCGCAGAAGTAGTTCGTCAGCTGAAAAAGTCTATATTTAGCGCGTTCAAAATTGCCTCTCCATGCGGCAGAGAGTTGCGCGATGCAGAGGCATATGGACGATCTACAAACTCGTGCGATAAAGTCTTAGACCAATACAGTACTGTATGGTCTAAGGATAAAGTCGTCGGCTCTCGCGGGGCAGTAGTCTGTAAGTATAGTGAGTACTTAGTCGCTGAGTGTATAGACACCGTCCACATACTTATCCTTAGCAGCAGCAAATCCATCGCGGTGTGCGGGCGACAATGGCGGTCGCCACGGCGAACTTCGATTCCTGGTTGAGCAACAAGCTCCAGGAATTAAATACCGACGAGGGCGTCTTCGGCAGCTACATCAAGGGCATCCTCGAGGGCGATGAGACCGAGGACGAGAAGACCGAGGCACTCGAAGGCATTCTCGCCGGCATAACGGTGAGGGACCGTTAGGATTGTGAGGTTAGAATGTATACACCGCGCGCTTCAGCTCTCGCTCCTGCAGTCGTTCTTTTTTTTCTCCCTTTTCGTCATGCGAAATATTTGTGCGGAAAATTCGTCGCGAGTCTCGAGTCTTACTTTCTCATTCAGCATCTTCTTATAGATTCTCTCGCGGATGAAGCGATCGGCGATGATCACACTCTCGGATGAATGTGATTTCTTTAGATTGCGCAAATGTTTTGAATAGACCGCAGGATCGTCACATGATCAATTAAATTTCAGGAAGATAACATTGGAAAGCATGTGACAGAGATTCTTGAGGCCTGGGTCAAGTGGGGCCAGGCCGATGAGGCACCGGTTGACAATACTCCAAAAGAGGATGTGGACGTACGGTTGGTCCGCATGCTGGAATCACAGAGCCTCCCAACTACGTCACACAAGAGTAATCACACTGAGGAGGAGAAGAGAATCAAAGAGGCCATATTAGCACAGTACAGTCAGATGTCCGACAACGAGGAGAGCAAAGATGAGGAGGACGAAGAAGGTGCTGACGGAGGTGGCTGTGACTCTGGTTTGGAGAAGAATACCAATGTGGCTACCATTATTCACGCTGAGAGGGAGAGACGAGAGAGGGCAAAGCAAGAGAGTGCAAAGAAAAAGGAAAAAGACAAAGAGGATCGGTGAGTAGAGCTCTCTTTATGCATAAATGATTGGATATCAGACTTGATTCACTGTACTTAAACTTGGAATACATTTTACTTATCAGGGAGAAGCAGAAATTACTGAAGGAAGAGAAGAAGGAGAAGCGCAAAACTCAAAAAGGAGAAAGACGAAGGTAGCATCGAATACAGCACAAAAGAAACATTTACCTCAAAAACCCTCTTCAAGAAGTGTCATTTGCCACTTGCATTTCTCTTCACAAACTGTCTCAAACCACTTTGCATCCCAAAGTCATGCATTTTTGTCTAATCTCATCTGCAGTATGAAAGTGGAACCTGATCTCCGTGATGAAGTATCATGTCTCGATGCCAATGCGATTTACAACTTTACTTATGTTCATTAAAATTGGGATGTCACGATGGAGTTATATACTCCGTTGTAGCTTGAATTCTGTGACTGTATTTATCCCAATTTTATTTGGCTACCAGTTTCTTGTCATATTTTGACTTGTGCTTGGCACAAGTATATTTTTTCTTTTTATCAATGCGTAGGCCATGTATTTAATGCGAAATCGTCAAATAAATTATTTAAAAGATGATTATATATCGTGCATTTAATAATTTTAAATTTATCACTGGTTCTATACTTGAAAATTATTTACAGACAATGTCTAGAGATTAAGAAAATAGATATCACGTTTATGCTTCTGCATGAAAATGCAATATCATTCGTTAATAACGCAGATTTATGTCTTAAAGCTAGGATATTACAACCAAACAGTCCCATAACACAACGCAACACCATAATGGTTCTTTTATATGAGCAAGTGAGAATATTTGATTGTCAAAAACAGTTAACGCTGCAATTCCATGGCTATAAATATGACTTTAGTGAGAAGGATACGTAACTACTGGAAAATGAGGAAGGCCGAGTCGTCGTGGTTTTCATGCTTGGGTAGATCGTTATCGTTTTCCATCGAGCTCTTCTTCCAAGATCGACAGGAATGATGATACTAAGAAGTCCACAGTGTCAGGGGTGTTCTTCTTTGAAAAAGCAAGTCGGAGTCTGTGCACACGCTGCGCGCATAACGGTAACAGGCAAGTTGATAGGGAGGGGTAGTGAAACGCTATCACAGGTAGCGCTAATTGACAACAAGAAAAGTAAGTGGTGGGGTAATTAAGTCGGTTCTTATTTCTGACATTCTACCATACGTTTCGAGGCCTATGTAAACCGACCGGTGGCGCAGGTAGTCTGTACACGCAATCTTGTGCGAACAGCATCGTGTTTTCTTCAGTGTATCCGCAGAAGTGTCCAGAAAACTACGTGCCTTCCTTTTCAGCGGAATCTTATTGCACAAAGATGCTTCCGCATTGCGATTGCGTTGAAGCAGACGTACTGCTTCAATGCATTAAGTCAGGCGACGTGGAGAAGATGCGAGAAACGCTCAACAAGTTCTGTCGTGAGCATCGTTTCACCATAAAGATGTGCAAGCAACTTCTTCTTGTGGCTGAGCGTACCGGTCAGATTTCCATGATTAAGCTGCTCTTGGAGTATGATACAAGAAACAGTCAGCACTTCCAGGGGAAAGAACTTTCTGCGCTGTGGATCGCCGTATTGTACGGCTATGAAAAATCGGCGGAGTTGCTCGTGGGTTCCGGTAGCGTTGACCTGAACGAGCACCTTGGAACCAAATTTCGAGATAATTTCGACAGTAAATCGACCGTTCTCCACGTGCTGCTTCAGACGTCAAATCCTTTTTGGACTGAGCAATTCCTCGCTCTGGTAGTGGATCGCGGAGCCGACTTGGAGGCTCGAGACTCTCGCGGCAGAACTCCCCTGCATTACGCGGTGGCGCAAGACCGAGTCCAGGTGACGGAGTTGCTTCTCGAAAAAGGAGCCGACGTCAATGCCAAGGATTATAAAGGCGAGACAGCACTGCTCATGGCTGCCCGAAACATCAGTAAAACCGACGAACTACTGCCGTTGTTGATGAAATACGGAGCTGATGTCACTAAGGATGAATTGGTGAGTGCAATGAAAGAGCTTATAATTTGCTACTGCCTGCCGTGCGCAGGTGCACGAATATTAGATGAAAATCTGATTAGATTAAAAAAAAAAAAAATTATTCTCCGCTGTGCCTTTTCTTTTCCAGATAAATCTCTATCTGGACCAGGGTGTATGGGTGAATTCATCAACAACTGATGGCTACCATCTGCTGCACCTAGCGGCTGTATTGGAGGATCCAGGAGTGTTGGAAACTTTGCTCGATCGTGGCGCGAACGTTGATCCGAGAACGGATAATGGTCGCACTGCCTTGCACTATGCGTGCGAGAAATCACGGCTGCAGAGCATCCGAAAACTTCTTGAAGCCGGTGCGGACGTGCTCGTCGAGGATAAGGACGGCAACACGCCTTTCGCTCTCATTAAGCACAATAACATGAAAAACCAATGCACCAGAGTGATGCTCCGGAGGCTGGCAAAGATAAAAGCTCTTCGGAGGTCCATCAGATTGAAGGACGAACAGATAATAAAAGAATGTCCGGTGATGAGGTACTATTACAAAAAATTCATCACAGAAATCAACAAGATTTTTGAGCGACACGCGCAGTGTTTATAAGCTTCAAGCTCTTAGACAAGCAGCTTATTTTGTAGTTTTTTATTTTTATTTGAATAAAATACTTTTATCTATATCGTGGCATCAGAAATTCGTGTTTTTGTATGATTTACCTATAACTTTTCAAAATTTTATTGATTTTCTTACTTTTATATTTTGATTAAAGAACTTTGTGCTCTATTTTGGTACATGCGATGTGGGTAGTACCTTTTAAAATTTCTATAGGCTTTCTCAGCTGTTGTCATCTATAAGCGGGCGGTCGAGTCACAGAAAGGTGGTGGGGGTAGGCAAGTCGACCCTCCGCTCTTTCTGACTCCTTGGCCTGCACCATTAGTCCAGCGGCCACAATAGTGGTTCGTGTCACTTTCATGTGGCCGCCTACACCAAAGTTTTTTTTATGTATTTTGACCCCCTGAATCCAAAAAACTTGGGTGTTTTTGCCGCAGGTGGTCACATTAAAAGTTATTAACAATTTTTATAAACAAATTGCGATTTGCCGAATTTCACCCCGGGAACAACTTTTTTATGTTAATTGGCACATTCTAAACAAAAAATAATCACATAAATTTTTTCGTAAAACGCTTAGTTTTCGAGATATACGCGTTTGAAGTTCAAAAAATCGCGTTTTTTGCATATTTTGGCGGCTTATTACCTCGATCTCATTGAACATTTTTTAAATCTAAAGGGCTTACGCTGTTCGTCTAACATTCAATTTTGAAATTATATGGACTATATTATAAGATATAGTTTACCCTCAAGCGATTCATTATACCGCAGAAGCTCAGTCGCGAGCTTTGGCGCGAAGACGGC
The DNA here is from genome assembly GCA_012977825.3 of Pteromalus puparum. Classification (NCBI taxonomy): domain Eukaryota; kingdom Metazoa; phylum Arthropoda; class Insecta; order Hymenoptera; family Pteromalidae; genus Pteromalus; species Pteromalus puparum. The sequence goes on along the minus strand of CM053168.1, from coordinate 10,282,975 downwards.
AATACACGTCGCTCGAGCGCTCCAGTACGCGCGGACTTTCGGCTTTCGTAAGAGCCGATAAAATCAAAATCTTATAATATACTGCATATAATTTCAAAATTGAATGTTAGACGAACAGCGTAAGCCTTTTAGATTTAAAAAATGTTCAATGAGATCGAGGTAATAAGCCGCCAAAATATGCAAAAACGCGATTTTTTTAACTTCAAACGCGTATATCTCGAAAACTAAGCGTTTTACGAAAAAATTTATGTGATTATTTTTTGTTTAGAATGTGCCAATTAACATAAAAAAGTTGTTCCCGGGGTGAAATTCGGCAAATCGCAATTTGTTTGTAAAAATTGTTAATAACTTTTAATGTGACCACCTGCGGCAAAAACACCCAAGTTTTTTTAATTCAGGGGGTCAAAATACATAAAAAAAACTTTGGTGTAGGCGGCCACATGAAAGTAACACGAACCACTATTGTGGCCGCTGGACTATCCTGCGTTGTCTCTATTTACAATGCCAAACATATACGCCATATATGTCACCACCGCTCTTGGCTGAAACAGCAGGACGTGATCAACGAGGCTGTTTTTTGTTTTCCCGAACTTGTGGTGAGGAAGGTACTTCGATACATGTTCTATGACTGTTGCTGCAGCGTTGAATGAGTTAAATTTGTCAAGGCAATACAGTATTAAAAATGTATAAAATATGCTAGCACGGGCTTTTTTCTTGCCCTAAAGTCGAACAAATACGTGTATGCAAAGTAATTAGGATAAAAATATGTAATCACGTTTCAGAACATTTTTATTTACTTGAATGAAATATTTATTGTGGCATAAAAAATTCATGTTTTTGTTAAATACTTGACTGTTTTGAAAAGACGGAAAAGGTGAGTACAAATTTGGAGCAGAATTTTTCAAAATTGTATTAATTTTTTTACTTTTATAGTATTTTGGTTAATGAATTTTGTGTTATATTTTGGTACATAAAGTGGATACTAATTTCTAAAGTTTCTATAGTTTTCTCCGTTACAATCTATAGGTAGGTGGTGGGGGTAGGCAAGTTGGCCCTCTTCTGACTCGTTGGTCGCTCTGGGGTACCTTCTTAATCAGTCGAACGATCTACGCGTCTCAGTCAACAAGTACATTCGGTTCCCGCTGTAAGTTCCATGTAAAGCGAAGTAAACAAACACCTAATACAGTCTACAGTATAGACACCAGTACACTGTATTGTACGTCTATATGCTATCTCGTGTGAACTGCAGAAGTGACGGAGAGAGCCTAAGTACTTACGTGGCTTCCTTGTTCTATTGCATCATCCTTCCACAAGTCGCGAAAATGCTTCCGCGTGGCAACAGCGTTGTACAAAGCGTTAAACGTAGGCTACGACATTACATGGAGACAGGCCAAGTGAACATGGCTCGAGAAACCCTCAATCAGATCTGCCGTGAGCGCCAACTCGACATCGATCAGTACAAACAACTTCTTCTTGACGAGGAGCTGACGGGTAATACATCGATGATCAAGCTGCTCCTGGAGCATGACCCGAGAAACAGCCAGTGCTTTCAGGACAAGCAGCCCTCTGCCCTATGGCTCGCGGTCATGTACGGTTATGAGAAACCGGCCGAGTTACTCGTGCGTTCCGGCAGCGTTGACCTGAACGAGCGCTTTGGAGTAACATACCAGGGGGGTTATAGGAAGGAATGGACCGTTCTCCACGCGCTACTTTGGCTATCGAATTCTTTTTGGTCTGAGCAATTCATTGCTCTGGTAGTGGATCATGGCGCCGACTTGGAGGCTCGAGACTCTCGCGGCAGAACTCCCCTGCACATCGCTGTGTCGAGAAGCCGTGTCAAGATGACCGAGTTGCTTCTCAAAAACAGAGCCGACGTTAATGCCAGGGTCAATGAAGGCGATACAGCACTGCTCGTGGCGGTCCAAAGCGAAAAAGCCGACGAATTGCTGCCGCTGTTGATGAGATACGAAGCCGACGTTACTGTCAAGGATTCACATGGTTGTAACGTCTTGTATCATTTGGCGAACGCCGATGAAGAACGCATCGACTTAGTCAGAGTCTTGATCGAGAAGGGCGCCGACTTGGAAAACCGAAACTCAAAAGGCCAAACCGTCCTGCACGCCGCGGTGGCGAGAGGCTATGTGAAGACGATCGAGTTGCTTCTCGAAAAAGGAGCCGACGTTAATGTCGCAGACAATGAAGGCAATACAGCGCTGCTCATAGCCGCCCAAAGCAGCAATAAAGTCGACGAACTGGTTCCGCTGTTGATGAGACACGGAGCCGACGTCACTGTCAAGGATGCAAAGGGTCGTAACGTCTTGTATCTTTTGACGAACGCCGATGAAGAACGCATTGACTTGGCCACAGTCTTGGTCGAGAAGGGCGCCGACTTCGAAAATCGAGACTTAACAGGCCTAACCGTTCTGCACCTCGCGGCGATGAGAGGCCATGTCAAGATGATCGAGTTGCTTCTCCAAAAAGGAGCCGACGTTAATTTCGCCAATAATGAAGGCGCGACACCGCTGCTTATCGCCGCCAGAAACACTAGAGCAAACGAATCAGTGCCGTTGTTGATGAAACACGGAGCCGATGTTACTGCAAGGGATTTGCATGGCAGGAGCGCATTGCATATGTTGGCTATCTCCTTTGTATTATCTGAGGAAGAACGCCTAGACGTAGCCAGACTGCTCATCGAGGAAGGCGTCTCTCCGAACGACAGATCGGACGAGTGCCCTCTGATAGTCACCGCCGTCTCCTGGGAAAGGGATCAACTGGTAAGTGCAATGAAAGATCTTTTTTCGAGTCTTTTTTCAAGGCGTGGGCAGTTGCAGTTGTAGAAATATTTCATTGAACTCGAATGAGATATCAAATAAAATTTACTCTCCGCTGTGCCGTTCGTTTTTCAGGTAAATATCTGTCTAGATCACGGTGCAGACGTGAATTTATCAACAACCGATGGCCGCCGTCTGCTGCACCGAGCAGCTGTATTTGAGAATCCAAGAGTGTTAAAAACGTTACTCAAACGCGGCGCCAGCGTTGATTTGAGAACAAATAAAGGTCGGACTGCCTTGCACTACGCCTGCATGAAATTTCGGCAGCAGAGCATAGGGATGCTTCTGTCTGCCGGCGCAGACGTGCTCGTCGAGGACAAGGACGGCAACACGCCTTTCGCTCTCATTAAGGTCAAAAATATCATACACCCGTGCATCAGGCAGATGCTCCAGAAGCTGGCACTGATAAGGACTCATCAGCCGTCGATCGATTTGAAGGACGAAAGTATCATCGAGGAATGCCCGGATCTTCTGAGCTATTACAAAAAATGCTTAGTAGAAACCCTCAAGATGAAATCCATGAGACTGACCGATACTGACAACGTTTTAGATCTCCTCACGAAAAGTCACCGTGAGATTTCCAAGCTCATGCAAAATCGCGATTTTGGGGCCAACTTCAAGCTCCACGATCTCGGCGTTGTCTCCACTTACAATGCCAAACATATACTCCGAGCTTACGAGCGCGCGGCATGTCACCACCGCTCTTGGCTGAAACAGCAGGACATGATCAACGAGGCTGTGTTTCACATTTTGCCCGATGTAGTGGTGAGGAAGGTGCTTCGATACATTTTCTATGACTGCTGCAGAAGCGTAAAATGAATAAATTTGTTAAACTATTAGAGTTGAGTGAATATGGGTGATACTGTCGAAGTTTTCGTCTTTTGCACGCTTGCTTCTTGGACTTTTCCATATTAGATAAAAAAAAAAATATCTCCACAGGTTTTACGCATGTCTGGAACACCGTATGTCTCTAAAACTGATTTCAATCTAAAACGTCACTGTACACTAAAGTAGTATAAATGTGTCATAACTCATACGTATATTTATGAATAAACTTGTACATTATGCATAATTTTTGTAAATAAATGCGTAAATAATTACATACTTTAATATAATCAATAATATACAACCAAGCATGAGAGAAAAACAGCTGATGCCGTGAGATAGGCGTAACGCGCCAACGCGCATGTATGCACTTCATTTTAATTTTAAACTTACTAGACTTTTGGCGCAGTGCGCTGCGCGCACTGTAGTAGAATATTAATTCATTAACTTATTAAATGAAATATAAATGCTTGATTGATATTTTTAATATTTGTTTTCTATTACGGAAATATATCAAACTTTACAATATATGATTGATTCATTTCGCGCTCATGTAAATTTCAAAATTGCCGCGGTTTCGTCACCAACTACCTTTTAAAATTTTAAGGTTATGTCTCAACTCAGTTCGTGTCAACGTTCACATCATGTCACTTTTTGTAACAATGATAATATTTACAATAGAATATTATAAATACACAACTAATAATTATTGATATGTATTATAGTAATATATTACATTCTTTGTATTAGGATCAATTTTAGAAATCAAAAACAAATCAAAAAATTCTAACGATACTTTTGACGCATGCGCACTACACGAGCCAATCATATTGACGCATTCTTGGCTTCACTTCATCCGGTCATGACTTTTTTATATAGGGACACCATTAAAAATAAATGAAGGATTCAAGTCTTGTACAGTAAAATCGATTTTTTTTTTAACTCGATAAGGTTGATTAACTTAACCTTTTACGGAAGGCTTTGACTTTGTCAAAATGATGAATAAAAAAGTATCAAATTAGAATCTTGTTCATAATTAGAATAAAGTCGAAAACTTTGCCTATATGACTTTAGTAAAATGGATACGCGATTACTGGAAATGAAGAAGGCCAAGTCGTTGCAGTCTTCATGCTCGAGCAGATCGTTTCCATCGAGTTGTATTTCCAACTCCGAGATCGACAGAAATTATAATACCGAGAAGTCTGCAGTGTGAGCGGTTTTCTACTTTGAAAAGGCAATTCGGAGCAGAATTTCGTTGCCGTGGTTGAATACCCCTGAAGCGTTTCTAGGTATAGGTAGTCAATTAGTGAAGCCGAAGCTAGGACTTTTAGTGGCCGGATCTTTTCAGCGCGTCCTCTGCAATCCACTGTGAGCGTGTCATTGGAGGAGAAGGCTGGCGCTGATGTCACCTTTAACACGTAATCTTATGGAATTTACTCGCTCGAACTATTTTGTTTCCATAAGATTTAACATGGGATGTACTCCTGAAATGGGGGAGCCACGGTATGCGCTCTGACAGCGAATAGGGTGCAAAGTTAGGTCGGTGTTCTGCGGCTGCCTCTAAACATATCGGCAGAGAAGTTACACTTTGAGATCGAAAAGTCAGTCTTCCGAAATCGGCTTTGAAAAAGTATCTCTTCGAGGAAGCTCGTCACTTCACCAGGATAGCACAGCTTAGAAGCTCTTCCTTGTCAGCAGCAGTATCCGCATCGCATGTATATCATGGCTCTTCCAAACCATAAAAAGATGAACTATCGCGATTGCCTTATATTCGATTATAATTACATTGTATTGCGCAGTGCAACAGGCCGTAACGCTTTTTATACTTTGAAGTTCACGCGCTCAGATCCGTATGACACGAAAAGTGTCAAGAATTATGACCACGTGCTGCACCAAACGCTCAGCCAGATCGTTGGACGTAGAACGAGAGATTCATCGCTCTGGTAATAGACCATGGCGCCGACTTAAAACTTCGAGACAGCTTGACCAATACCGCGCTGTATTTGGCGGTCAAAAATGACCGAGTTAAGAGGAGACTGAAATGCTACTTGAAAAAGGAGCCGACGTTAACGCCGTTTGCCACGACAACATGACGCCACTGCTTGAAGCAGTTCGCACTAGCGAAGCCGATGAACTGGTGCCATTGCTGATGAAACACGGTGCCGATCTTACCGCCAGAGATCAAGATGGTAGAAATGCATTGTACTAATTGGCAATAGCTCCTTGGGTGGAAAACGTCAACTTGGCCAGAGTCTTGATCGAGAATGACGTCTCACCTCGCGAGACAGAGATAGGTATGTCTAAAAAGCATCCGAGACACGCGGCCGTCTGTAGAGGAAAGATTTAATAGGTAAGTAAAATTACATATCCATTTTATAAACACGATGTCGTGAGATTTGGTTACATGAACTCGCAATTGAATGTCTATGACTCGTGAATTTAAATCTTCGGTGTTTCTGTTGATTTTAGGTAAAGCTCTTTCTCGACCATGGCGCAAACGTGAATGCGCGGGAATTGGATGAAAAATGTCCGCTGTACGTAGCTGCCACTAAATGTAAGGATACTGAATGTGAGACAATGCTGCTAACTCTGCTTAAACGGGGAGCCGACATTAATCTGACAGCGATGAATGGATACACCGTATTACACGGCATCATCAAGGACTCCCGTTGGGATGGTCAAAAGAAAGTAGAAAAAACAAAACTACCCTGGTAGAAATTGTGACCCGTGTTAACCAGTTACTGGCTAAATTCTATCGATATTACACAGTTACTGGCGATCACTGGCCAAAAACTGCTCAAAACAGTCAAAATTTCTACCAGGGCACTTCTGTCCGTTGGCGCGGATATGTTTGCCAAAGACCATTACGACTCAACGCCTTTCGATATCATCTGCCGGCGATATGGCATGGAAGATCCACGCTCAAGACGCTGGCGCTGAAAAGGGCTTGCCTGCAGCCGTCGTTGAAATTGAAGGGCGAGAGGTTCGTCAAGATGTATCAGACGATGTGGAATTGTTATCAAATACTACATCGAGGAGATCGATACAACAAAAACCACCAAGTTCATCAATAGCTGCTCATTTTTTGACCTCTTGACGAAATGCCACTGCCAGATAGCACCGCTCATGCGAAACCGCAACTTCGAGAGCGAATTCTGCAGGCTGTACGATCTCAGCGTTTTCTCCTTCTATGCAGAAGACATTCTAGAAGCTTTCGAGCGCGCGAAAAACTACTACCACTATGGGCTGAAACAGGAGAAGTTGATTAACGAGGCTGTTTACAATATTTTGCCTGATTTGATTGTGAGGAAGGTAGCTTATTTCGCACGTAACTGCGAAACTTGTGAGATGAAAAAAATTGTGAAAGAATCTATTATTATCACAGTGATGTATTATTATCAATAATGATATAGTTTTTTACAATTATAAAAGCTAATCCGCTTTTGTACACTTTTATACTTTTATAATACAAATAAATTATTCAGTGTGCTAAATATGTACTACCATTGGTTATTTACAACATTACTACAATTTCAAACATAATACAGATACATAGATTATTTACTACATCATTTTTTCCTACCTTCCTCGCTCTATATATCTTGAAGGAGTTCTGTTTATTGCCTGGTTGGTCAGTTGAAAAAGGGCAGGGTTGCGGTTTGATTTTGAATTTGAAGTTGTGTTTTAAATTTTACAAGAATGATAAGTATAACAAAAAAAGAGATGTTAGGATAGTTTTTTTATTATATTCAAACAGTTACTGATATTTAGAATTTTACGACTTCAGGCAGTTCACGACATAACCTATGAAACTGGTACGTATGAATTTACCTCGAGGAAAATACTTTCTGAAAAAAAGAAATTTTCACTTTTATACCAAAAAGGATAGTCTGCGCCTGACTCTTATAATGAGTCATTCATGTATGCACAGGTATTTAAAAGCTTTACTTAAAAATGTAAAAAATTAAGTCGCTATAGTGATGTAAAAGGTAAATCTGTGAAACTTTGTAATAAGAAACACAACCAATTACTTCCAAAATACGTTTTATTATACGATTATACGATTCATTAACTTGTCGAATACGATTTATTAACTTGCCAAACTAACTACAGCGCAATGCATTCAGCCATACCTTTCTTTTTTTTAAATCACACAATTCTAAACTTGCACACCTCATATTTATATGTATAAAATCTAAAATTGTTACTATTTAGACACCATAACTCCTAGTCGTGATAAAGTTTACAATATATGCTAGAAATCGTTTACTAGAACCAACTCACTGTGATGATTTTTTGAAAGAAAGGTCGCGAATAAACAATGTTCTAATTTGATACTTTTATATTTATCATTTTGCCAATGCCAATGTCCTTCGTAAAAACAGTTGAGTTAATCGACCATCGAGTTTAAAAAAATTCGATTTTATTTAGATCTGTTCATTGGCTTATACTTCATAACATGTTTCATACTTTATAAGACTTAAATCTTTTATTTATATTTAATGTTGTAAGTTTTAAATTAAGTTATATTCGCGACTTTCTTTCGTATATAACAGATAATTCTGACTCACTGTAATTTTTCTATCAAACGTTTAAACGAAAAAGAAATCGTGGAACTATGCCGCTCCCATGAAGTTTGACAAGACGTTTCCCTATCTTACATTATTTTTTCAACTATAATTACATAAGTATCGACTCGATATACAAAAACGCAGCTTTAATGAGCTCAGAAATTGAAGTTTCGATAATCAATCTTCAAGTGTGTTCTCTTAAAAAATGCGTCTTCGCGCGAGGGAAGCGTATCGCCAAACGCGTTATTTTTCATTATTTTTGCCTGTCCCGTATTTGCTTATGCACTCCAATGCATCTAGACGACTCGGCCAGCATTCATCGTAATTTAATAATATTCTGTACTAATTTGCAATCGCGTATATTTATAGCTTTTCTTTGTACCACACACATGAAAACGTGTTTCGTGTAAAAAGAAATGACTGTTGAGGTGATATTCCCTCGTCAAAAAATTCGTGATTATTCATATGTTAGATGTAAAAGATGCTTTTAATTGGTGTAAAAAATATTTGAGTCGACAATGCACCCAATTACAAGTGAATACTTAGTACGAAGAAAGCTTGGATAATAGGAAAGGAACAGCGAGGGAGGAATAATCACAAGTATAGTAGAACTCTTTGTTTATACATGTTAAACAAAAAAAATATATATTGTTATTGACATGTCAAATCGTTTATCGTTCTTAGAACAAAAAAAAAAGAAAAAGAGAACAATTATTTCCCGGCTGACGATTAAACGCAACGAAAAAAGCAATTTTCCTTTCGTGCTTTTATAATAATATAGACACACGTATACGTACAAATATAGTGCCCAAAGACATAGCGCAGGATATGACACAGGCGTATCATTCATGTAAGTGTTATTTTACAAAAATAGCTATCGCAAAGTCACGTTATTTCTTTTCTATTTAAAGAAAAAATTCGCTGTGAATTTTGCATACAGATAATAGACATATACACGCGTGTATGTACACGTTATCGTGGCCGGGGAATCAATTTACAGGTTGTAGTTTACATAACTTTAAATATCGAAAAGTTGCAATTATCTTACTAAAGTACCATTAATCGGTCATTACACATATAGACGAGCCGTGCAACTTGTCAAGAAATAATTCTTAGTCAATTATTCTATTTTAGGCTAATTCTTAGATAAAATAATTAAACATAAAACAATGTCTATTTCATGTTTCTATCATCATAAGTTTAAATCTTTTTACCTTCAATTTAAAAGCCTAATTGACTATAGTGTGATTTGACAAGTCACAACGTGTCGTGATAGCACCGAAGCGTCGAAATAAAATAAGAAAAAAAAAAAACAAATAAAATTAAGCACTTGATTAAGTATGAAAGAAATAAAAATATGGACAATTTTAGCTTAATAACGACGACTACGGTGAGACCAGATTTCACACAACTAATTTTAAGTAATTGTGACTGAAGTACAAACTAATAGTTAAGGAGACTAACAATAGTTGTAATTAACGTGTGTAAACTAGTCACAGAACAAAAAAAAAAAAAGAAATTATTTTAATAGTCGCAACAATAAGTGACTAAACTAACAGAATTTGATATAATCTATGATGGAGATCGTACATACGGTAAGTACGAAAAAATGTAGCATCGCAGAAAAATCTTGATCACATAATATTAACCAAAAATATAAATAGTCGTTTTATAAACATGGAATTGTCACAATAAGTGCATTGTATGCAACTTTTCGAACTTTTGCTTCTTTAACTTTCATGAAACACTTACACAAGTTTTTTTGCGAAGCAACAATCTATCGCTGTTCCTTTTTTTAATAATTATAAATAAATCAAGTTAAGCAAACAGCTATGACGGTATAACTGAAAAACCGCTAAACATTATCGTACTTTACTTTGGTAAAATGTACATAAAGACGCATTCAACGTTTCATCACGAAATCTTAATTCTGCTATACGTATAGCTATGACTTTCTTGGTAAACCCAAGAATATTTGACATAATAAGTACATACTTTGTAATTTGCTTTTAGCTAGTAATAACATTTGCGACTGTTTTCACTCTTTCACCTGATTTTTAACTTTATCGCCTTACTATTTATTCGCTGCTCAGAAAGCTTTACTGGCCTAATTTATAAAATAATTTTTTCGTTTTTTCCAATGAAAAGGAGAAATAAAATTGATATGTATCGAAATAAAAGCATTTTTCCTGAGCGACGGCAATAAAAGTATAATACAGAAATATGAGGAATCGCAGTAAACTGTTGTTTAGTAATCCCTAGCAAAGCAAATATAACAATATAATAATAATGATAATAATAATCATACTGACTAATAACAATAGTAACAGTAAAGTAACACTCGCACAGTCGACGGTATAATAACAATGTTTTTGGTTACCACGATTTTCAAGAATCAAAATTTTAAAGTGGCGATGTGTGAGTCACAAAAAAACTGTTTGATGAAGAAGTGCGTATTTGCGATTACAATTAAGAGAGAGAGAAGTTATAAGGTAAATGGTCTTACAGAAAAGGGTTACAACTGTTAATTCAGAAATAATGACAACGAAATAAACATATAATACGGTATACAAATTGTGAATACAGCAGCTATTTCTGACTAGGCTAAGAACTGTGGCTAATTTTTCTTAACTTGTATTATTAATTTCAAACATGAAATAGTGTTTGTGTAATAGATTTCTTAAAAAATTTGTCGTAGTTGTTTCCGAAATAAGTACATCGATTAATTAAGACACGTCTTTGGTATTTCCCTTGAAATATGCATTTTGTACAGTACGGAAGAACTATTAAGTGTAATTAAAATTTGCCATTTCTTTAAATAATTTACATGGAAAAATGAATGTACGTTTCACAGTAGCAAACAGTGCCAAATTTAAGTACAGAAAATATGTAATAACGTTTAGTGACGTAATAAACATGTATACACACTTATAACTTTTCTCTTGTTTAAAAAAACGTTTACATATACGTGGTCATTTGGTTTTAGTTTACTATTGAACATTAAGATACGACGAATTGAAAACAGCAAAAAAACCTTTATAGAAAATAACGTTGAAAAAAAATTAGCGAACCGCACATGTATTTTGTTGACAGGGAAATTATAAATGAGGTTTTACAAACTTCAGCAGTACTGAGTTTTAAAAAGATTGGTTGATTTCATTATAGTCGTAAATTAACTGTTACAACGAATGCCCGAAAAGTGAGAGACTTTCCCGTTGATAGACTTGCAGATCTTTAGTTTCGAAGTCTATAGTAACTGCTTGGGTTCTCTCTATCTTTCTCTCTCTGTGTTTTATATATTCGTTAATGACGTTGCTGACATCGCAGGTGAAAATAACGCAAAAATTAATAAAATGTCTTTGCCCAAGAGAAGGAATCCGCATAACTATAATTAAAATACTACCGATCAAAACTGCAGAAACAGTCGTGCGAATTTGTAAAAATGATCCCTTTGCTTTCGTAGCAAAGCAGTAGTTTATAGTGGTTAGCCAAATTAGGAATGCGCTTATACATTTTTTTTGTATGCTCGTTTCTTCTCGTGACCGTTACATGATTAGCAAATACCGCGCTTGGGGATGCAAATTAGAGAGAAAATAAATGAACGTCACACGCTCGATAAAACTGCATTGTACATATGTCCCCAATCACAATTTTTTTTCTCTTTTATATATATATATATATATATATGTGTATGTATATATATATAAACACTTGCGTGCAATCTTGTTACACACCTTTTATAGGTTTCACATTATTTTATACAATCTTATTACAAAGTCTTTTTAAAAAAGTTTCCTCGCACCATCGGAGCGTGTCCAAAATCATTCGGCGGATATTTGGTTTTTTCGTCTTTGTATAATTTTTTAAATGTTTTTTTTTTAATCTATATATCTGCGCTAATCTGTCGCATTTCACTTGTTGCATATAGCAGATTTCTCGAAGATGTTGGTCACCGCGTTACGGATGGCGAGAGTTTAATGATCATCGAGTGTGCTGCGCGTGCGGTGTCTGTTCAAAAGGCGAATGCAATACGTGTATAACGCACACATGAGAGTAATAACACACTATCGACGGCGAAATACCGTTTGATAAAAAATACCTTTGCCACCAGTCAATGCTTCAAATTGTCTTCACAGAGTCTACTCGGCCGTCGCATGATATTCACCCCTGTATATATAGCTACACTCGCAAGACAATCTCACGCCATTATACATACGCACGTACGAACATATACATATATATTTATTATATGTACAGAGTTATATAAAAGTGTGACGCTCGCGTATCTGTATTTTTCTCTGTTTATTTTGGCGCCTCCCTGTCTTGAAAGTGAAAGAATCATCGGCAACGACTCTCTTTTCTTGATATCAGCCCCCTTGAATACACTTGGATTTGCCTTGATATACTTGTCTATATATTCATCGCAGAATTTTTTCCTCATAATTTTACTTCTCGGCGATGCATTTACTTGGACAAGAATAGTGCGTTGCGATGAAGAGCATCAAAGGCGGATATAGTTTTGAGAAGTGGATAGGAGTAGGATATCGAGGATGTGGAAAGAGTGACAAATTAATGTAAGAGGTATACATGGTCGAGCTATGTAACGCAAATTCTCGCTCGCACACACGCACAATTTGTTTAGCTGCTCCTTTTCTAGTTGGTGGCTGAAGTAAGGGCGTAATGGTTCTCGAGCAACAACAACAACGACGAGCTACGTAGACGACGACAGCGACGGCGAAGGCAGCGGCAACGTCGACGACGGCGACAAACGAACGAAGTTTTTGCTTACGTGCACGTGCGATGGGACACCGCTTGCTCATCGTGCGTCGTCTCGGTGTGCGGGAGATGCGGATGTAGCGTGTGATTAATATATACACATGTATTTTTATGTATATATATGTATATCCTCGGACAGGGTGTGAAAGAGTTGAAAAGTAGTAATAGAGTGTGATGATATAGAAGGCAGAAAGTATAGACAGAATAGATAGATAGAAATAGGAGATGTTTATGGATTCCAAGAGTGAAGAGATCAAGGATCGGATCGTGACTGACCGATCGATTGAGAGACAGACATGGCACGGCGACTCCGGTCGAGAGTGTACACGGTCACAACGTCACAGGCCACCTGCTGGCACACAAACAAACACACGGACAGGTTAGTCACCACCACACTGGATAAAATACATACGGAGATCCTCGTTAAACTGGTGCGCAAGCGTTATACATACATGTCTGTCCACAACTCGTCGATTTTGAAAAAGGAGGATATTGAAAAGATTTTTTAAAATAATTATTGTATGTTAGCTGTATAAAAGTCGTGTACTGTCGAATTACGAAAACATTATAAAGCAAATAGCACAACGATCACTTTAAAATTTTAGACTTTAGTCAGTGTGACATCTGTGTACAGGTTCAATAGCCTGTTGCTTTATCCTCGTTTTCCAATAAAAAAAATAAGTCATAGGCTCCTGCTTGAATTCTGATAAGGTCGAACACGACTTTTTACACGTGTAAATACATACACACGGAATGATAATTGTACCATATTATTCATAAACGTATATAGTTACCATTGAATTCCTTATGAAAAATTAAAACAGGAAAAATGAAAGAAATTATAGAGAAGCGGACAACTCTTGCGATTTTTAACGAGGATCCTCGGTTTTGCGTTTTTCTTTCAAATACACAGTCTAGTGACATTTATATTCTTACGTGTTCAAGGATCATATTTTTGTGTAATTATCAAGTTAAAAAACAACTGAGCTCTTTGGAAGCCAATGAAGTATGAAAGTATCTTTAAAATTTTAATGACTCTAAGCCTTCCAAAAAACTGGACAAATAAAGCATTTTTAGGCAACATGTCGGCGCAAGGTAACACATTGCTAGTAGTATGTATAATATATAGTATCAATGTTCTACTTCAAACCATCATTTGCGACAAGACAATATCAAAATATAAAAAAGCGTGAAACAGTAATAATTAGTTTGCTCAGCTATATGCAAATATGCAATTATTTCAATGCCATACGTTTTTTGTACAGGAGGCTTGAGACCAACGGTAATGTCAACAAGTATATATAAAAAATAATGTGTTAAACGATTTAACAAAAAAAGATGACTACAAAGAGATCACACTGAAAAAAAGAAAAATCAGTCTTTTGTTGGTGAGGTACGGTTATTGTACTTGAAAAATATTTTTTTTAAAACCAAAAGCCTCCGCGATATATTAAAGCCACATCTATTTAATCAACGCGTTTTAAAGTTACAGAAACTGCCGTCATCGTATACCTTGTTAATATAAATACGTTGAGTTGCAAAAAAAGTTCACGTGGTTAACTACAAAGAGAAAAAGAAGCGCACCTCTTGCCTACAAAATTAGTTAAGTTTTTGACGCATTTCGATAAGGTTTACAAACAGAAAACATGATTGATGATTTTCAAATTTGTCGCCGCCATGGGAACCCGCGGGGACGCACGCAAAGAGATCGGGCAATTTAATCGAAATCAGCGATGTTTCAATTGTCCGAACACAAAACACGGTGCGAGAGAGGAAGCAAGAGCGGGACGAGGAGCAAGAAATAGATCGATCGTCATACGTGCGCGCATTGGGTCGCGGCCGATAGTGGACGTGGGAGAGATAAAAAACGGTTCGGATCACGAGCCACCTGTCAATGACAGGCGGCTGGGGCCGCGTCGCGAGCGCGGACACATTGATATAGCCTTCGCGGGCTATATTTTTCTAGATCGTTGCGGCAATCGGATTTATTAGTGTGTACGAATCAAGTTATTGCTACCGGGAAATACAACAGTAGTGACAAAAAAAAGTGAAAAGAAAAAAGCCGGACAAGAGCGGAGGAAAAAAGAAACGAACCCGAGATAAAACTCGGCCGCGCGCTGCAGATAGTCGCATGTATGCAGGTTCATATGAGAAGAGATAGAGAGAGATATATTATACATTTTGGCTCGGCGTGTCGGTGTGAAAGGATCTTGTTCCGGTGTGAGAGCGGAGATGGAAAATATTCGCGTGACTACAAAATAAAGGAGCGATAAAACGAATTGTGTAGACGGATGAAATAGAGATTATTCCGTTGTCCTATAATAACAGGCAGACAGACAGTAGTTGGCGGAGTTGGTGGCGAAACAAAAAGAAATCCCGAATAACGATACTTGGAATTATAGTAGCACGAAATTTCGCGATTAAACTATACTTGTAATTCGTAATATTAAATACTTTTCCCCTTTCGAGGTTTACAGATCAATGCTCTTCGATTAATGTAAATGCAATATAGCTTTGTAAATAATATGATCCGAAAAGAAGCACCGGCTTTTACAAGTTTATATCATTTTTTTATCACGAATACGCGAATTATAGAGCATTCTGAAAATATCACAGTTACGCTTATAAAGATAATATATACATGTATAAGTGCCAGCATTGTAGCTGTTTTCTTAAAAGTCGGTATTACTGAGAATACTCAAACAATTGACTAGCTATGAGAGAAATTTTTGGTCTTGAAGGCCATGAAAAATAAAATAGAACTTTGTCCTCTGATAATAATACTATAGACTTGGTCAAAGAGCGACCGCGTTAAATTTTCACGCTTGAACATATACTTGAAGACTAGACTCGTGCGCCGAAACGACATGTTCAAGGCTCCTGGAAGACTTGAACATCAGCTTCGTTTTTAAGTTGAGAGAATGCTCGTTTTTAATGTTTTTTTGTCTGATTTTAGTATCTACCTACTAATAGGGGAATCGTCGACATCGGGCTAGTAAGGCTTGGCATCCTTTGACTTCTTCAGTTGGACTTTCAATCGTTTCGTGCCAATCTGGAAGCCGTGCATCATCTGAATAGCCTTTTGTGCGCTCGACGGTTTGTCATACGATACGAAGCCTAAAATACGAAAATACCATTATTACTAACTGTATTAATACCACATATACCTGTAGTATTCTCTAAACAGTCAATACAACGTCGGTAACATCAACTCACCGAAGCACTTGCTCTTTTTCGTCTCCTTGTCGATAAAGACCTTGGCCGAGAGAACGTTGCCGAAGGGCATGAACATGGCTATGAGATCCGTGTCCGTGTAGGTGTGCGGCAGGTGGTAAATGAAGAGGTTGCAGCCCTCGGGACCCTCGATTTGCTTCGACAGTAATCGAAAATCGTTAAAGGTCGGCGTGGCCTGAACTGCCGTCGCTGCCGTTGTTGCGAACGTAGGGAACCCTAAAAACAGATATACGGCTTAGAGATTCGATAGAAATGTAGCAATTGGACAGTTCTACGGACGCAAGAGAAACGAAACTTGTATTTATCTCAAATACATCGAAATCATATGGTAAAAACAGTAACATAGTTGAAGCTAAAATTAATATGCTACAAAATTTCATATTTTTTACTTCTTAAACTTTGATTGTGGTCAATCTGTGGCATAACAATGTAGTATTAAATAATTTGAAAATTTGTAGCTAGTAGTGCTTATTTATTATCAGAAACTTATACTCTACATATCGCACAGTTTTCTTCGAGTTAAAGAACGTTCGTGAAATTTCGTTTCACGATTAAGATAAAGTACTAAAAAAGTTTATTCTTATACATATAAATAATAAAGTATTCCAAGCTAATTCTACTGCTAACATAATACACTGATGAAAAATATTAAAACAGCGCAAAGGTAGAGACAATATTATATTACACTTTTAAAGTGCATAAACAAGTCTAATAATAAAAACTATGACAATTTCTCAAAGTGATAACGAACAAAAACCCGTTAGCAACAACAGGTGTAAGATACAACAATTTTACGAGACGTTTACTTATTGTGTAAGCTCATTCTAAGGCGCTTTACTTACTGTGCAATTCTTTCTTTTCCACAGTGACTGTAGTCTTTCCAATGAGAGCTTAAGAATCGCATACAGATTTTATGTTAGAACATTTCTATTGCACATTAATTCGTCAATTCTCAAACCTAACATCTCTAATTTATCGGATTTTGCCCGTAATTGAGAAGGTTCAATGCTTTGATTAAATTAAGCTCGTTGACATACCTGCGTACTGCTGCAAGCTCGAGTAGGCGTTGCTGAGCGACTCCTGGAGTCCAGTCAGAGGCGTTCCCGTCAAGGAGTTAAGGGCCAGTGACGTGACAGGACTCAAGCTTCCTCCGGTCGACCCTGAAACATTGATCGCAATTCCTTTAGTTTTGAAAAATATACAAATCGCCACTGTGATCATATATAAATATCGATTCAATAATCTGAAGATACAAGTGATGCTCGGCCAACATTGCATGCGCCATACCATTACATGATTTGTAAGTTGTAAACTTTTAAGTACTATATATCGCTGATTAAAAGTCGTTCGTATATAAGTTATATAGGGTATAATGGAGATAGTCAGCTTGAATGGGAGGGATTAGTTTTTAAAATGGATGAGAGAAAAGAGGATGTTAATGAGCGCTGTGATAACAGTATGAACTGCTTCGAGCGAGCCGGCGAGAAAAAGGAACGTTGTTTAGAGCGCGAAATTATTTTCCGCGCTTTAAATAATCGTTATACAGCTCTCCGCACAGACCCTTTCAAAGAGAAATTTATACATAGACTCATTTGCATCATCTTTTATGCATATGGTTAACTAGTGACGTACAATATAATTTGAACTGCAGGGAACCATCATTATATAAGCGCTTTCACAAAAATATATACACAATCAATACTGGAAAAGCTGAAATAAAAGAATAAAAAAATATATATCAATCGCTCGACGTCGCATGCTTATCGACGTTTTGTTGAAGCTGCAGCGACGAGTAAAATTATACAGCCATCAATATATTTGTAGGAGAGAAATAAGTGCAAGCGCCATCATGTCGACGGTTAAATGGTTATGTATATCGATTAGTGCAGGGTTAAACTTTGTACACACTGCGCAGAAGACGAGTAAAAATAAACAAGGGAGCTCGCAAGGGAGGTGAAAATGTATACATGATTCGACTGAATAGTCAAAATCCAACAAAAGCAGAATATGAAAACCCGCGATCGAAAGTGTATCCATAGCATGAAAACGGTCCAATCGGACGCATTCGCCATAGCAAACGTATACGCATACTACCAAACCAATGTCTGCTTCTAAATGTTACATACTCATTATATAACTATAAAATTACGTTGATAACAAAAAGGAGGCCGCATTGAAATAGCTGGACAGGTGTGTATTTACGAAACAAAAAAATTATTATAGCAAAACTACAATGACAACAAGATGCGACGTATCGTTTAAAACACACGGCAATCTCACCTGTACTTCCTGTCTTTCCGAGTAGGGCAGCTACACGTGTGTGCGTGTGTCGTGACAGGCAATAGAAGAAAGAACAAAAGTTTTTTGTTAAATTGCTGTCTTTCAAAATTTTCATCTGAGTTCGCGTCTCTATCTCTCTGTTCTCCATTAAATTCTCAAGCGATTCCCCGGGGATATTTTTAACTTTAGGAAAGTATACGAGCGGCGTAACTCGCGAGTGCAGCTCGTACGACGATCATCCATCATTATTATTTACGTTCCGGGGGGTGTGTGTAAAGCGAAAAAAAAAATGAACGAGGACCCGGCGAAAAACCCAATAAGAATTTGAAGTTTTCCACCCGCGGTGATTAATGATCTCGCGACGGGATGCAAAGTATTACTGCGAGGGAAGTGAAGGTTGAGTCGAGCTTATTATTATTTGTCTTTTTGAATACTCTTTAAAAAATGTTAAATTTAGTAATGGTTAATACTGTACCAGGCAATGACACGTACATAACGACATACCTGCTGTCGAGTTGGCCAATCCGCTTAGCGCTAGAACACACATTTGTTTCGCTGTATTAACGTGAACTTCGTAATGAGGAAAAACTAAAGTGAAAAAGATTATCTCTTTCTTTTTCTCTTTTGACGCGAATCTAGCTCGTTAATTTTTTCACATACGCTGTTTGGATTATTAATCGTACGAGAGAAAAATACGTGTTTTAAAAAACGTTAGTCATACAACAGAAAAATTAAGTACTTAAAGTATTTTGGTTATGATTAAAAATACCATTTTATGTTTCAAATGCGAGTAAATTATCTGCGACAAATAGAACATGCTTTCAAATTACTGCACAATTGCTTATTAGCGTCACACGTTTTGTTAGTAGAGGCAAAAGAAAGTACTTATACTTGAATATTGCTTCGAAGATTTTTCTGTATAAATGATATGTTACAAGGTTTGCACCAAAGCTAGATTGCAATTTTCGTTTCACTTACTGTTTGGAGAAACTTGAAGGTTGTTAGTGCCACCCGTCATGGCGGCAAGAGTGACGAGGTTCTGCATACTTATCGGCGACACACCGGCGTTCGCTAAAATTAAAAACAAACGTTACATGATCAGTTAATTACAAACGAAGGTTTGACCTACTGTGAGAACATCTATGCGAAAATAATTTGTATAACACTAGCTTATAACAGAATGCACCTGATAATCGTGAATCAAAATTCAATGAAACCGCGAATAACACACCATTTCTTGCCATCGGAAATTTTGATCAAGTCGTTATACTAGTAATATTCGTTCTACATATCGACACAAAAGCTCTACATTTCAAACGTATTCGCGATTAAGGTTATATCGCGCGAGCAGTAGTCGGCGTTCTTCCGGCATAGTTTCAGTTATCATAAAAACCAATTAAATAAAAGGCAAAATTGGCAGAGCGAGTGAGCTGAGCGAGACATTTATCTGGGAGTCGATATTGCGGTTGTAAACGGCCAATATTGGCTGCACAACGGCTGTGCCCCGGCCCGTCCCGATTTTCAATCTACGTGCAGATACACATCCCGTTTTTTTTGCCCGATAACTAATTGTCTCTTTTATTAAAGGAGAACTAGAAGTGCCGGTGAACGGCTTATTATGTGGATAGTATAAGTCGGTATAATATATACTGTACTACAGGTACTTTCATACTGAATAAAAATAATGCGTAGGAGTTATGCGAAAAATGAGCTCTTTATTACATTTTTTTACGATAAGCGGTATATGTGCACTTTGAATTTCATGCATGAGAAGTGCGTCCATACAGCAAGCTAACAGGAAGAAGATTCAGTTGAAACAACGAACATGAGTTTGTGCATGTTTATTAAACCTTTCAACCACATTGATCGCGCGACTTTTAAAAGAATCTTAAAATAAAAAAGGTGCTCATGGCTTTGCCAAACAATAATGGAAAAACAATAATAAAAAGCACTTGTGCGACACTGACCATACTCACCGGCCGAGCTGCCGAGGGAGGCGAGGGTAGCTAAGCTCTGAAGATTCGCCGGGCTGATCTCGGGGGCGGCGGGCACCGCTGGCTGTTGCGTCGCCGCCGTAGGCGCGACTGCGCTTAGCCCGAGGTGTTGCTGCAGCAGCAGCTGGTGCTGGACGCTCGTAAGGGCGTTTGGCGATGTGGCTGCCGCCGGGTTTGCCGTGACTGGCGTCGCCGCCGCTGCGCCTGACGTTGCTTGCAATTGTTGCAAGAGCTGTAGAGACGTTGCAGCCGGTGCTATCGCCGACGGCGCGCTTTCGTTCTGTGGAGAGAGATTGACGGATGATGTCGAATTCTTTTTAATTGGAAAGGGTTGTGTTGTGTGTTCGTTATTTTGAGAGAAGTATAATATTTGGTGGAAATTTTTGAAGAGCGCAAAGTATATTAATTTAATAACCTCGACAAAATTGAATTGAATTCTGAAATTATCTTCAATATGATTTTCAACGAATATTTAAAATTCACTTTTATTCGCATACATACCCAATTATGAAATGCAAACATTATAATTGGAAAGGCGAAATAAAATGAATTTAATAATTATATTTGAAACAAATTTTTAGCCTTTAAGCAACATAAGATAAAAAAAATAATTATAAAAATTGGAAACATGTCGAAATGAAACGATGTTAATATTTATATTCGAAAAGCGAATTTCAACTTTGTGAACAACAGTATGATTAAAAATAATAATAAAAAATAAAAATTGGAAACGCGAAATGAAACGAATTCAATATTTGTATTCGAAAACCGAATTTTAACCTTGAGAACAATTATAAATAATTACAAAATAATTATAAAAAATAAAAATTTTCATCGCGTAGACTGCGGCTATTTTCAACATGTACAGGAACTTCCTCTATACACATCGTTGAATATCAAACAAGAAAAAATAATCCAATATCGTCACACACGGCATAGCAATACCCAGTCGCACCCCCCATATCTTACCGTTGTGAGGTAATGGGGAGTCATGTTAACCCCGGCGATGTTCCAAAGGTTCGCCTGCATCTGCTGCAGCCTCTTCTGGTCCTTATCCTTCTGCGTGTCCGCGAATTTTACAACCAGTGGTGACGAGCATCCCTACAACACAAGATAGTAAAAAAAATAAGCAGTTCATAAAGCCAAACATTTCATACGCCGTTGGGCTGCGTACCGCGAGTATACAGAGCAGCGAACTGTAAAACTTTTACTCCCGGGCGCGCGCGGCAATTTATTTAAGCGCGATTTTTATTCACTACGCTCAAGAGGAGACTCCTCCCTTATACGCCGATAGGTATACATATAGGTATACCAAGGGCCTATCCCACTTACACGTGTATAGGAGAAGAGGAAAATTTCGTGAAGAAAAAGTGAATCTGTATAAATATTAATTCGTTTCGCTCTCCCGTCATCAGCCGTCTCTCTCTCTCTCTCTCTCTCTCTCTCTCTCTCTCTCTCTCTCTCTCTCTCTCTCTCTCTCTCTCTCTTTCTTCACACTTGCGAATTCATGAGAGCAATTTATTCAAGAAGTCTACTGCTACTACTCCTACTACGGACTTTTCAGCGCGGAGTTGATATTCCCGAGGCAAAATAAGTAAGCCCGCGCGCGCGCGCTCGATCGAAAATGCAATCGCGCCAGTTAACCGTCCGCGACGAAAAACAGAGAGAGAGAGAGAGAGAGAGAGAGAGAGAGAGCGAGTAGAGGTATAGCAGTAAGCCAGAGATGCGAGAATGCTCGAGAGTCGCAAGTTCAAGGAACTCGCGGCCGGAAATATTCATGATATTAAAATGGAATTGCGACGACGCAGCTCGAGCTTTCGGCCTGGCAATGCGAATAACACGCAGTAGTTCAGGCTTCTAGCCCTGAACTTGATGCCTTCGGTCTCGATTAGCTCGCGATACACGTCGCGGGCCATTAAAAGAGAGAGCTTCAAATGTGATAGTGGAGCTTTTTCGTCTGTGTCTTCTTTCGCGCGCAAGTTTGCATATGCTCGGAGCTTTTCTTTGGAGACTACTCTCTACAGGCGCTTCTCATCACTATTGCACGCGATGAAATGGAATAGCCGAGTTGCTCTAGTCGACTTTAATCTTGCAGTGCTACTACTATATCGCTACAGCAGCGAGAGACAGGGCGAAAACAGAGAGTTGCGGGGCCGAGCGTTTCCACTTTTATGACGTTTCGTTTGCAGCTGCAACGGGGCGGCGGTGGCTCTGGTCTCCCCTGATTGATGAAACTTTTTTTAATTGAAATCGAAACGCGATATTGGAAGCTGCCTGTGCGACGGGCGTGTATTCCTTTATCATTTTGGAGGGAAAGTATATTGTTTCCCTTTTTTTTTGCTCGCGCTTGCGCTTCCGATGGAATTCTTTTGTCGGTTGCTCACGGATAGTGGAAATTCGCGATGTTCTGCTAATTGTATCCGATGACCATCCAGACGACGCATAATCCGGCGACAGTTGTAACCTGCCAATGAGGCATTAAATGCCTAATTGCCAAAGCTGGTCAGATCTAATCCCCGCGTGTCTCTGCGCTTAATTATATTTTTCAAGCGAGAGAGAAGGCACAGGCGCCGAGATTAACTTTTCGGTCGGCTCTGTGCGCAAAATAAAAGTAGTGGACGGACGAGTTAAATCAGTATCGTTTCTACTGCTGCTGCTGCTGCTGCAGAGGTAAAGGTGACTAGCCGCGGCGTTAGAGCGAAACGCGATGCGAGGTGGCATCGAGCCAATGCCTACCGGGCGTGTAACTGTCGCAGCAGAGGTGGAGCAGCTCGAGGCATTGCTGCTGCTCTGGGGATGAGAAAGAAATCAGCTGACATTAGGTGATGCCGTGAGGAGCTTCGATTGCAAGCGGGTGTGAACCGCCTGGCACTTTTTGGCGACGACGTCTTTTAAAAGCGTGTTTGAGAGTTTTATGGCTTTGCTGAGAATTGAACGAGTCGACTTGGTTGTGTGAATATTTTTGAAAAAACAATCAAAGAAAAAAAAAGAGTTTTTGCGATCTCAATCGATTCTCGATTATAGAGTAATATAAAATTCACAAAACCATCAGAGGTCAAGCCACCGAGAAAAGCCGAAAACCCTGCCTAAGAATCTATAACCACTCCTCTTCTTTTCGATTAGGCAAACATAGAGCCGGGCTTTAAGAGCTTCCGGAGGCCGCACGAGACGCCTGCCTGGCTGTCACCGCTATACTCGTCCGCCTCGCGTCGATGAACAATAAATTTCTCCCGTCGTCGTCGTCGAGGATCGTTTTTCGTATGCCGATGGCGCACGCTCGTATATACTCGTATAATATAAGCGGCACGCCGGCTATACGTATATCCGGTGCGCTCGCGAGGAGCCTTTAATGGATCTGCGCGCGACTCGAGAGAAAATTTCGATCGACTCTCATGTGGCTGCAAAATTGCGAGAGGCTTTATTGAATCAGAGGCCCATGGCTCGCGGTTTGTACTTTATACACAGTGTAGTATAGCTCTCGATTGGTTGTTTTTTTATTCCGCGATGATTCGCTGCTGTTGGCTGCATGATAGCTACAAAGTATAATATGCACGAGCTGCGCTTATCCCGGTGGTATATGCATTCCAACAGATTTTCCGATAATTTGGTTATCGATATCTAATTAGTCCGCAGCAGCAGTATCAGGACGTTTAAAACGGACAAAAAGTCATTAGCTAATGTACGGAGGGAAATTGCAACGCGTAATTCTATTTGGCTCTCCGTGACGTCGATGCAAATTACTAATTAATTATTGATCAATTATTGCGTTATGCGCTGTGTGTATGTGTGCGTAAAGTTGTTAGCTCTCCGCGCTCGCTCTCTGAGGATACGTTTATTCAAAGATACGCCTGACCTACATCGATGGCTATTCGGTATCATATCGAGAGTAGTATAATAGTAATACAATATAGTAGTAGCTCTCGCCGATTGATAATGCGCGTGAGAAGCGGATTGATTTGCTCTCATAACACAACGATTATTACTATATACACACACCATCAGCGGCTCTTCAGAAGCCTTTCGATCGCGATCGAGCCGAGATAGTGGTATTTTCCCATCCGACGCGAATATAATGCTTTATATATAGACATAAAGTACTCACCTCCATCGTCTGCGAGTGGTGAAGGGCCTTGATGGCGAGCACAGCCGACTGCTTACTGGAGAAGGTAACGAAGGCGCAGCCTTTGCTCTGGCCGTTCTCCCGGAGTACCGAGCACTCCTCGATTTCCCCGTAGACGTCGAACATGTTCCTTACGTCGTTCTCCGTGAACTTTTTCGACAACATGCCAACGAACAGCTTGCGGTCTGAAAATACACAACAGGGAGAAGCGCATTAGCGAATGTCTCTCGATTTATATATATATACGTGTTGCGCAACGCACACCGATATGTATATCGTGTGCTTACACTCATGCACATTAGGGAAGAGTGTATGAGAGAGATAGGCTATGGCTCTGCGCGCACGCTAATACTTTGTCATTATTCTGCATGTGCGCGGCGTTACGTAAACTCAGAGCTGCCGCCACCGCACAGCAGCTCTTGAGGGACTAGCTATTCATTGTGCAATGTTTTTGTGTTTCTTTTTTCCTAGTGGAGCTGAAAAAATGTCGGCTTTTAAATGGAAATCTTTTCGTGAGTTATTGCTGTTCGTCGAGTTGTTTATGGGAAGTGATTTTGGCGAGGAAGCTGGTTTGAGAGTTGGTGTTTTTTTTTAATATATTTTTGACACGACTGGGTAATAAGGAAGGAAAGAGATTACCGTTTCAAACTTTTTAAAATTATTTAGACTTAAATTTTTGCTTTGTTTTCTACACAATTGGAATAGCTTATCCTAAAATACGTATATACATGATAAAGTTTATTGATAACAATATCAACAGAAAGATACAGCCCTTCCTACAGCAGCATCGTTTTTAATCATACATTACCCCTTTCACGTATTCATCCAAATCACAAAACTAATAACGAGCGAGCCTCACTGAGATATCTCCGTGCATAAAGCCAAAAGCGCAAGAGCAGGGCTGATTGGTCATAAGGGTGAGTTGGCTCGTTGCCCGCGTTTCAATATGTGTAGAACATATGGCAACAGCACTCGTATATCCGCACCAGTGGCGTAGATTAGCGCGCGTGCCGAGTGCATGTTGCGTGATTTATGACCCACGAGCGCATCATTTCCCCGGTCACGATAGCGGCGACTCTTAATTTCGTTCTTTCCCCCTCGTCGCGACGACGTTGTTTCGTAAAAAGAAAGCGATACTCGATACACACGACGTCGCCGCTTGCATTCGAATGTTTCTTGCGTACACGTTGCGTAAATACCATGCAATTTTTTTCGAAAGAAAAGAGGTCAGAATTTTCAAGAGTATAAAAGTGTATATGTTCCGGAAATTCCAGACCGCGAGATTCTCCCGTAAGATCATTCTTGGAGCGCTGCTCCTCTCCGGTCTCTCCACACAGAGAGAGAGAGAGAGTAAAGAGCTCGTGCGCATTCGGAGGAAGTGGAAGTGGAAGGAGGATGAGGTCGGCCAATATTTGTTTAGGCCTCGGAGGTAAAAAAAAAGTCCACGTCGCGCAAAGCAGCTTATGTAAATTCTCATCTTCCGCACATAATGCTGCACCGCCGTAGCGAAGAAGAGGCAGAAGAAAAAGAGCTGCAAAAGAGAGGACCGTCTGGAAGACGCGAAGGAAGAGGAGAGAGAGAGAGAGAGAGAGAGAGAGAGAGAGAGAGCTGCACACGCGGGAGAAAAACTGGAGGGAGGGTTTATGCAGCGCGCGCTAATTTGATTAGACGCGCGCCGCGAGAGCTGAGACCGAATGAAAAATCTAGAGGAAAATAAAAGAAAGCCGAGGCTGCCGCTGCTGCATTCCTCTCGTAAATTCATTAGCTCGCTGGCTAATGAAAAATAAAAGAAACGCGCTCGCGCGCACGCAAGTTTAGTGTAAGAAGAATTTAGCGGTCGGAGCACCTGAAATACTTCGGTGCGGTATGGATAGCCCTTGTATAATAATATAACGATGATAACGCCGTAGAGATTCTTCGTTCCATCCTCCCCTACGGCGCAACAGGATAACCTGCTGCCTTTCAAAAAAAGAGTTATCGATATATAGATATCACAGCGTGCATAGCGGTGCTATAGGTAATACTAAACTCTGCGCCGTGAGATGGAATCGAGGGTTCGTACATGCGTATGTATACGGTATATAGTATATAGAGGAAGCCCCGTTCGTGGCTATTGGTTTAATTAATTTCCTACCCTACCGGAAGCCCCTGTCGGACAGTACGTATATAGAGTCTGGCCGCGAGCGAACAGATCGGATTTCTCCGAGAATCAGACGTGACTGAAAAAATTTTCACTCCCCCCCGCTGGCGCCGGCCGGTCTATCTCTGCGCCAGAAAGAGAGAGAGAGAGAGAGAGAGAGAGAGCGCATTACAACCCTTCGACGGGGGATGTATAAATTTACTCGTCGATTCGCGCTTTTCAATTTCCATAGCGAGGGCATATCGAGCGCCGTTCGATATGGAAAAAATATGTGCGCGGATGGAGTGAGAGAGAGAGAGAGTTGCTGCTGCTGCCACTGCTGCAGGGCGAAAAATTCATGGGATTGATTAATTATCCACAGGAGGGAAAGAGGGAATTTATTATGCCGTCGGCATGCAATTCGGAGAGAAATCATTGTTATACGTCTATAATACGCGAGAGTGGAGAAAGGAAAGGCTGAATTTATTTTTGAATACGGAATGTCTCAAATGTTGTTTTAATGCTTGCACGGGGAGAGCCATTCCTTTTACATTTCTCCGCGAATCTTACAGCGTCACGACCGCTGAACATTTTCCGCCAAGGCAATGTTTTCCTGGCTTGCGCCGCACTAATGTACCAAAAGAGGCGAAATTGACGGATCGAATGAAAAAAAAAAAGGGAAAACATACAGTGAGAGAGAAAGATTTAAGGTAAACGTCGACAGACTACTCGGGAGTTCGATGCACTTTTCCTCGTCGGGCAAACAGTTCGATGTGCTTTACTTTCTTAAGCTACTCTCGTTCGTACATACACACTCTCTCTTCTTCGCTTACCTTCTCAAATTTCTCGACGGAGTATATAGAGCGCGGGCGTCTTGCTGATAACCAAAATCATCCCCTACGCGCGTACGGTTCATCGTTGAAAGCATTTTTACTTGTCAAAACTCACGCTCTCGCGCGCGGACGAAGATAAGTTACCTCCCCGTTGCCGCTGCCGAGTTTTCCCCAAGTTTCACCGCGCCGTCCTTTGATTTATTCCTGCTAGGCTGCTGCTGCTACTGCTGCAAGCTCGAGTGATTTAGCGGCTTGTGCGTATGCAGACACGCGCTTGTGTGCTCTGAGCTAGCTGTATGTGGGTTCGGCTTCCAGCCGCGGAAGGAGATGAAAGGGGTTACGTGTGTTGTGCGTCTTGCGAGAATTAGTTACGTGTGCGTTTGCAGAACGAGATTATTAGCTAGCGTTGAGTCGCGACGAGAGCGATGATAATTGCCGAGTGTTAAGTGTGGACTAAGCGTCGTCGAGCAATGCGTATTGCTCAAGAGGAAATATCGTCGACGAAGCTTTTCTCGGCACGCACATATTACGTTTCCAGATTCAAGGTTAGCCTCAAAAAGCTATACACGTTGAAACAACAGCATCGGAGAGACCCAGTGCGGTGTGTGTTTATTTTTGGGTCGAGCGAAAAAAAGAGCGAGTGTGACACAAATTCTCTCCGGCGCACGCAGGACAAGAGAGAGAGAGAGCTTGAGAGCCATTACCGTGACGATTTTCTGTAATGACGGACGGCTGTCCATATTATTTTTAGACCGTCTCGACTAGACGGGTTGAGGGCAGCCTATTATATACCGATTGTCGCGTGATTTAGTTGGCGTGGAAAATGAGTTTTGGAATAAAGACGAGAGAGAGACGTGCGTGCACGTATTGTTTATTTGTGAGGAACGGCAAAAAAAAAAAACTGTCGTTGGCGTCGAGAGTCTGCGAGCTCATCATCGTAGCTCAGTCTTACTTATGATAGTGATATTCCAGACATAACGAAATCCAACGCGATAGTATACACTTCTCTTCTGACGCAGCAACAGAGCGCGATAAAAGAAAAAGCCCCCACCCTCTGCCGTACGGTAAAATTCAATGCCACCGTATACAGCCAGACTCGTCGGACAATTACGGAGGAAATAGTGCACGAGCGGAGAGAAGAAGATTGCCCGATAGGCCGTAGTGTGTACGCACTATAGAAGACAGGCCTTGAAAATAACCCAGCGCTCGAGACTTATCAGTATGCACATGGCGTTTTCGGCATTTCGTCCCGCAAGAACATAGAGGTGGTAGTTGCCAGGGCCGACCGGAAGGAACCGGAGGCATCGAATCCCATACAAATGACCAATTAAGCCGGCGACGCGCGGTTCTCTCTTTTATTTTCATTCCCCCCTCGCTGGCCAGCAGCTCTCTCTCTCTCTCTCTCTCTCTCTTTCGCCCCCCGGTCGTTTACACAAGAATTAACTGATTTATTTAGCTTCGCCGGCTAAGTTAACAGTGCACACCGACTACTAGTTTTTATTCGAGAAAAGGGCTGCTGCTGCTGCCGGTTGGTGTGCGAACCAATAAGCCGCTGCCGCCGCCACCACGGCTGTTTTTCCCAGTCTTTCTTGGCCTCTTTTCTACACCTATACGCTTTTTTTCTCGCTCGCTTGCTCGCTCGGAAGAAGAAATCGACGAGCATCGGCGCGCGATAAGCCGCCGCGCGGCGGCATTAATTCAGCGAATAAATATTTATCGTCGCATAAATATTGATTCGCGCAAAAGAGAATGGTTTTACGCTGTAACCGCAGAGACTTTTAGTGCGCGCTGTATACGTCTCGAAGCAAATATATGGATGGATCGTTCGAAAGTATATACAATACGCGTTACGAGCGAAGCTTATACACGCGCATTTATTAGAAAGAGAGAGAGAGAGAGAGAGAGAGAGAGAGAGAGAGAGAGAGAGAGAAGGAGAGAGAGAGCGACAGACGCGGGGCTACTCGGGTTTCGCTCGCATCGGCCAATTAACAATGGAAAACAATTGATATTCCGACTAACTCGCGCGCGTCAGAACGAGAGGATTTCGCAGTAAGGATTGCGCACGTCAAGCACGAGAGGCGTCTAATATCACATAAATACCGAGGAAAGTGACGACACGAGCGTCTCTCTCTCTCACTGTTGAGCTCGAGATCCAAACAATACCCATGCGCGTCGCTTTATCTCTAGCCCTTTTGTCGCCTCCGCCCGTCGCCTACTCCACTACTGTCGGAGTTACAGAGAATTGATGCGAGTTGAGACTACACACTCATCAGAGGATTCATTTTTCAAGCCGTCTGCTAATCGCGGAGTTGGCGAAAGATTGTTTTCTTCCAGCGCCGGGATAAAGTTTCAGGAAGGTTAGTACTCGGAAGAAGAGATTCACAGACTGACTCAGCTCCCAAGACGTCTCTATACACACTGCAGTCGTTCGGTGAATCACACACGCGCATCCGCCGCAATAAAAAAAACTCTCAACGCACTCGAAATACTATAACCAAGCCGACGACACGTACACACAAGCCATGAATCTTTCCATCCATAATTTTTTCCGTCGGCCTAAACAACAGCACCAGCCGCTGGCAGCACATACAGACAAATATATACACGAAACACGGCAAGAGCGAGCGCACGTGCGAGAATTAATGCGCGCGTGCATCTAAATTCCTGGCGGGCTAACCAACCGGCGCGTTTGCTGTCGTGTCGTCAGGGCTTTTGCGCCAGTCATGCTAATGATAAATGCGCGAGAGCGACACCTGCAGCAGCAGCAGCGCCAGCGACGCGGTTACGAGTTTTTAATTTCGAGAGCCGAGGGATGCGCTGTACGTGATTGTGGAAAAAGTTGTGACGGCGTATATATAGCGGGAGGGATGGTATAAATCGACGACGCTTTTTGTGGATTGCGTATTGTACACCAGCAGCAGTATAGCAAACGGCCGCTGATTGCTCTCGCGAGCGCGCGTCACGTTTGGATTTTTGCTAATTGATTTTTTTTTCTACACAACGCGTGATTTATGCGACCGACGACCGATCGGAGGGAATTTTAATTTCGAAGTGTTTTGATTGGCGGAATCTCTTTCGATTTCAGCATTTGTGATCCAAAAAACACACGAGTGTCCAGTGAGATACTCTGCAGAAAATAAGTTTCGAGTATACCGTGATGCGCATTGCGGTAGCCGTCGCCAACTCTCCGCACCGGAACGAAAGAACGAGAGAAAGAGCAAGCAAGAGAGAGAGAGAGAGAGATTAATTCAAAGGTGCAGTTAAGAGGCCGACGACATGTGCGAGTCAGCAGTTCCCAGATATGGACTAGCATTTTCTCGCGCCAAGTCGTGAGCGGAAAGAAAGGAGAGAGAGAGAGAGCGAGCTCTGTGCAGCCCTTATCTTATCGTGCGTTTACAAATCGTTGCTCCTGCAAGTTCCGATAAAGTAGCTTATGCGCGCCCGCAGGTGACACTCTCTCGCAAGCGCACACAAACCCACACACACACACACACACACACACACACACACACACACACACACACATGCATGAATAATCGCCCGGCCGAGTTATGTGCGTTTTCTCTTTGCAATTCTTCGCGGCTGCAATTGTCACCGCCGAACGCAATTATCATTCAGCGCGAGTTGGTAATATGGCTGCTGATCCTGTGTCTGGAATACCGAAGGAGGTAAGAGCGTAGAGTGTGTGGGTTGTAAGAAAGAAAGGTGCATGAGCTGTGTATGTATTGCTGCAATAAAACGTTGCGGCGGATGAGCTTTTCATTTGCGAGTTTCAATTTCGAAAAGATTATTAAACGGTTATACGTAAATTGGTATTTACGTTTGAAGGAAGAACTTGCTCCTTCTGTCTGTTTATGTTTTCTTCTATTGATATGAGGGAAACGATCGAATCTCAAATGTTCTAACGGGCTCGGCAATCGCACCGTTTGTTTACTATCTCGATCGATGCGGTCTACTGTGAAATTTCGCGCAGAGGTATGTATAACGTCGCAATTTTTAATTTAATTAAAATAACTTCCCGAGCTACCTAACCCGCAGTATTATACGTTCTCGTGAATACACCGTCCCTTATCTCTATACAAACCAGCAAAAAGGACAAAATAAGACACGACGCCTCCGCACACAGCTCGTTTATCGATTAAATAGAGAGAAAAAACCGTCGTACCTCTAAGTAACCATACACCTCCTCGTTTTTCACACGTACACACCGGGGACAACGAACAAGCTGCGGAAAAAGCGCACGACTATATACGAGAAGACAGAGCGAGAGAGAAAAAACGAGCCAAACGCACACTTACTCGGATAAAAACGAGGTTAGTTCAACACGGCGTTTAATATACCTTCTCGGCAAACGAAAAAGACCGCGCGCGCGAGCGCGATCGGATCGTCTTCGCCGATGAGGAATTTCGAGGAGTCACGAAAGCCATAGTGCGCGAGTTCAACACACACACACCTTCTCCATAAGCGTATATATTCGCGCGCAGTTATATTCTCTCGCCTAAGGCAACGACACGAGTCGCTGCAGCGGCGGCATCAGCAGCAGCAGCGAAAAGAGAGACGTGCCTGCCGGGCCGATAAGTAGGTTACGACAGGTACACGCCGCGCGAGCACAGGTAAGCAGATACGCGAGTGCACTTGTAGGTACAGTTGCGAGCGGGTAATCGCCATAGCGCGCTTACACAATCCTTCGGCTTTTGTGTTCTGGACGAATCCGCGGATTTATACGTTCGAAAGATCGGCTCCATTACGCACCTTCAAGAGGCCGAGTATAATACCTCTGTCGTTTGTTTTAGAGACTCCATACATTATAATGAGGCTCGTTGCTCATTATGCACGTACTTTTTCTCCCTCTCTCTCTCTCCGAATAAAAGAAATTCCGCGATAAAAGCGCTTTGTTGTGTTGCTGCGCACATGCATCGTGTGTTACGGAGAGCGCAATGATTGAAATTACAGGAAATGATGCTCCGAGAGCGGGAAAAATAATGCCGGCTTTTCTGTTGTATACGAGCTCGCGCGCGCGGGCGCGTTACGCGACCGGGAACTAATAAATATAAATGGCTGGTATAGAGGGGGATATTATGCGCGAATAATGCCCTGGCTTTCGCCTCTCTGTGTATAATGTGTATTGAAATCGTCACTCGTATTGCAACGAGACAATCGTTGCACGGAATCATTCCCTCCCAACAGCGTTGAACGCGTGTTATTATCGTTTATAGATATTTCAAAGTTGAAAATAAACAGCTGTCGCAGTGCGTGGAACACGACTGAAAAGCAAACACGCCCGCGGGTGGATAAAAAAAAATTAAAAAAGCGCATCAGCGGCGCCAAAGTTACAAAATATAACGCGAGTGGCGCGAAAAAAAAAAGAGAATAACCGAACGCATCAGCGAACGAGCTTTTGAAAAAAAAAAAAAAACGAGAGAGACACACTTTGGCGGGATGACGGCTGATCGGAGCGAAAACAAACGCGCGGCCCCGAATGAATGGGTAAGTAACGTTAACGTTGATGGCTGTATCCGGCGGCTGTCTCTCTCTCTCTCTCTCTCTCTCTAGTTTTTCCTCTGCACAACGCACACATACACACAAGCAGACTATACAGCGAGCCATTGGCAATTCGAAAATCCCATTGAGCATGATATTTCTGGCGCGAGAGGCAGGTTACGCGAGCGCAAAAATGATTGGAAATGGAAGAGCGACGCTGTGGAGCTCGCGTGTTTTAATTCGCGCGAAGAGGCGATGATTCTATATAAATTGATTGAGAGAGTCGTATATACATAGTCTATAGTGAAAAAAAACCACGCACGCGAACGTTTTCATCAAGAAACAATCCATCCACATCGTCTCCGCATTGTATAGAAGGCTCTCGCTCGAAAGTCAAGATCGGCAATTTTCCTTCGACTATATACAGATCAGAGGAGCACAACACGATTAGCCTCCTTAGTATGTCGAGAGCGAAGTAACCCACGCGTACGCGCGCAAGTTTAAACCCGTGTGATTTAGCGGTCTAATGACGTGAAATCCCCCCTGGCTTCTAAATCCCAAATAAAGCGCGCCTGCGCCCAGGAGGAAAAACGAGCGCGGAAAAGGAGAAGAAGAAAACTGTGCGCGCGAGTAGCAGACGAACAGAAGAGAAACAGCGGCACGCATGTGGAATAGTGAAAACGTATCCGGCCGCAAAAAAGTCCGGGAGAGTATACAAGGCTTCCGAATTACGATTCACCGGGGCTGTTGCTACTGTGGCTTTAACTCTTCCTCCGTAAGTTTACGCGCTTTGGTGTGTAGTCTGTCAGGAACACGAGTGTGTTTGTGTTTAGCAGCCGATTAATGCTGGCTGGTGTTGTTGCGTAAGTTGACGAAAAGTTGTGTGGATTTTTACCTGCTTTCGTCATCGCCAGCTCTTAAGTGCATTATACGTATACTAGGTGGGTATTATGTACATAATATAAGATCGTTGTTGTGCCGCACGATCGACCTGGAAATGTACTCCCAACAGGTTTTCTAGAATTAGCTCTCTCCCCGCCAGATTTATACTAGCTGCGTACGGCTGTTTTTGCATACTCTACGCGGCGGCTATCGTCGTTTTCGTTATACACAGCCACACGCGAAATTACAAAGCAGGTCGCTCGACAATTGCAAAACCTTACGTCGTTTCTAGCCACGAGCGTGTAATAAGCTACAATTAGAGCCGAGACGGCAACGAGAAAGAAGAAGAGTCGGACTCTGTGGAAATAAGCCTCTGAACGATTGGTAAACAGAGAGAGTATATACCCTCCCGTAGAGCCGAATTTGTCGCGGCCGTGATCTCGCGCGCGAAAGAAAGTCGAAAGTTGAACGATCGAGAACTCGCGCGAGAGCTGCAGCGTTTTACTAGGTCAAGCGCGGCGTTATGTGCGATCCTAGAAGCGCTGATGTCACTGATATACTGCCGATAGACGCGATGATGGAAGGCGAGAGAAATATTGTTTTAAATTATGCCATGATGCGCGCGGTTTTGTCCGCTTGACTGATGCTACTGTCGATCGGCTATAATCGTGCGGTGTAAATGGGCTTTATTATATATGTGGACGCTGATATCCATTTAGTTTATTTATTTGAGCGTGAAATTTATGCTTAATAATAAATTAAAGGTGTATAAGGATGAGATACGCGAATAGCAGACGGACGACTCATGATAAATATTAGCGCTCGAACGACAGGGTTATTAAGTGGTATTTTTAGAACGATTAACACGAAGCGTATTTATTTCTTAATAAATAACGCCTGACGTTGCGTAACGCTCTCGCCGCGGAGCATACATTGTTTAGCGCACATCACGATATATTTTTTCAGTCATATATACACAGTCGAAGTTCTCGCTTAGTGCCAGGAGTCACGTAATTTGTTGAATATGTTGATTGGAAGCATGTCAAAAGGAACTAGGAGATTTCGACTTTACATATACGCGTCCATTCGAGCGCGCAGACTGGTATATAAATGTGAGCGCCTAACTCAGCAGCGAAGCGTCTGCGAATGTTCCGCCGTTTATGAAGTGCGAATTTGCGTGTATACAAACATTCCGGCTATACGCGAGCACGTCAAATAAATCCGGACATTAATTCCCCAGAGAGTTACGACCATGCGACTCCCAGAGATTTGTCTTGTGGATTTCTTGACGGTATTTTTTTTTTGTCTTGTTCTACGGTGCTTACGTAATGCGTTTCTCGTTTGCGAATTCAGCAATAGTGACAACGTTCGAAATTATGATTGGAAAAAAGCAAAGATAACTTTGAAAACGCCGGCGAGTCGCCTTTGTTTACGGATGACTCACCAAGTCGCCTTCTTATTTATACTTCTCGCGACGGACACAGAACCTTATCTCATCTGGTATTCAAAAAAGAAATCCAGTCCACCGAAACTCAAGGAATGCAGATCGCGAAAGAATGACACGTATAATAATATAAGCCCGGATACGCGGAGCCTTTGTTCGGCGAATTAGCGGAGAGATAGAGACGACAAAAAAAAATCCTTCGACTGAATGAAACGCGAGTGGGCCGGATATACACAAGCGCACGAAGAAAAAAAGAAGGTGTAGCTGTCTATACACACACACACACACACACACACACACACACACACACACACACACACTCCTTCTATTCCATTGTACTCTCTCGAGCTCTCCCCTATTACACGCGCATCGGTATTAGAGAGAGAATCCACGGAGAGAAGCAAACGTTGCAATCGCGTGGGCGAAAATGACGTTTATACGCGAATATAAAGGTAGGCAGGTATATAAGTATACACAGAGAAAGAAAGAAAGAAAGAGAGAGAAAAGAAGAGGCCAACGACCAGCTCGCTCGCGGCTCGTTTCCTGGGACTGGGTCAAATGTAAATCGAGAAGCGTTACCGCCAGCTTGCCAGTTCATTTCTCTCGAGCGCGCCGCAGCGTGACGCTCCTCGTCGTCGTCGTCTGCACCTACATACGCGCACTTAGGCTCGCAAGTCGTCCGTGCAAAGTCGTCGTCTCTTCGGAAAGCGCGTTTTATGGATATAGAGGGGAACGATGCAGCATTGACCCTGTGCGGAGGTTTATATATTGAGGATTTGCGGAGTCGTTTCGCTGCGGGGGGTGCATCATTTGCGGTGTAGGTAACGCATTTTTACGCTGTTGCTCGTTATTTTTTTATTTTTATTATTTTTGAATTTATTTTCGAATGACGATGTACGCGTCGATGATACCACGATTTTCCGATTTTTTCTCGTTGTATCACGGTGGCGAATAAAATTGCTGAAAATCGACGGTAAATTCACGCATGTTCGGAGTTAACAAGCACGCGCGAGCTTTGAAAAAAATAACTATTTTAATTCAGCGCTACGAATATCTATACCTTGGAGTCAATTTCCCGTAAAATCGATGCACGTTCGTCGGCTCGCTGCGCAAAAAGCCAGGCGCAGCACATACGTTTCCAATAGCTCGTGCATCGCGATCCGAGCCCACAGATATACTACTACTTCGGAGAAGATAACAATCAGCCGCTAATATTCCGTAATTCCTCTGCATTCGACGTTATACGACTGTAGAGCCGTGCGCACGTATCGCAATCTCTACCGTAGATCTATCTTTCCCTCGCAGCGATCGGAGCTGCAGAGCCGGTAAAAGTAAATTGTTTACCGTCGACTTTCTGTTTAAGTTCGGCGAAAGCCTAGTTAGCTTTGTTCGTCCGCTTACGCAACGCTATGCATCTCTCGACATCAGCACATACGAGGAAGCTCAGGCGAGCGCGAGCTGTATACACAGGTTTTCTCATTGTTTAAAGCCGCGGCATTTTCTCGCGGAAAGGAGCAGCCACCGAGAGATCCACTGACACACTGCATCGTGCCGCACGACGACAACAACGACGAGAAACTCGCCGCCGTCGTAGTGAAAACTTTCTCGATGGCGAATCGGCAAAGTTCAATTCTCGCGAGCGCAGATAACGCTGCACTGGCCTATACGCTCGAGTATAGTGCATTTTACGCGACTAAGTGTATATAGGTGCGCGCATCTTTCTCGTGTACGTGAGTTCAGCAGCAGCAGCTCAACTTTTCACGGCGACGTCGAACTTGCGGACGTCGAAGACTAAGTGAGAAAAAGGGGGAAGGGCTGAATAAGACCTTTTTTTGCGCGCCGAAATAAAAACTTTTTGAATTATCGCCGACGCTGAGAGAGAGAGAGAGAGAGGCGGAGAAAGGGCAGGGTTCGTCACCTTTTCTTCCAAGACTTTCTCGCGTCTTATATTCCTGATGTGCGCTCGTCGTTTTTTTTTTCGACGATTTTCATAAGATGTGCAGCTGCACACACCAATCTCGGACGACGAGCAGTCGAGCGCGGTGCAGAGGGAGGAGGTTACCAACTTCTTGCCGAGCGAGGGTGACGATGAACTCGCGACGGAATTCATTATGTGATGTGACAAGTTTTTTTTTTCTTCTCAAGGCTTGGTTGTTTGCTTATTTACGATTCGACGAGTCGATAATTTAATTAGGAAGAGGTGAGGCGCACGCAAAGCGAGTATAGGTACTTTATTATTGTTTGCCGCGAGTAGTGGTCCCTGTGTATAACGAAAAATTGATAGCGATTTTTTTACTTTTCGACTCTCGAAAAAAAAAACCGACGATAACGAACATTTTCACATCCGGACAATTAAACGATGAAAACGTATCGTGTTGTACACGCGTATCGAGCGCGGAGGATATTTTATCGCGACTCTTTTGTGAAAATCAACGCGCCCACCCCGTATAAACGCGGAAAACAATAAACAATGATTTTACAATGAACGCAAAAAAAAAAAAAGAAAGAGAGACAATAAAATCAAACAAAAAGAGCCTGGCCCCTCCGAATAAAACCCGTCGATATTTCAATTCGCGTATATATCGCGTCATTAACTACTGGGCGTAAAGCGAATCCCTCACGTGCATACATGAAAAAAAAGTATTTATATTCATATACATCGCATGAAAAAGCAGGGTATTCGGAGATTCTCTCTCTCAGAGCTGCTGCAGAACGTGAAACCTGTGCGCGCGCGGCGTGTATAATTAATCGGAAAAATGTCAATGAAGTG
>CM053168.1:10110471-10244170 GCA_012977825.3 Pteromalus puparum | reverse complement strand
GTAGGGACGACGAAGCTGCGCGAGAGGAATTTGCGGGCTCATAGCGCAGGATTATACGCGTCGTCGAGCGCATAGCGCAGAGGTGTACACTTTCAAACATCCTTGACTTCCTTATGCCTCGCGAGAGGCTCGCGGGAAGTTACGCAACGCTATCGCGACGCGACGGCTAGTGTCGAAGCTATATAGATACATACATGCTCGGATTTTGCACTGGAAAATGGAGGAAATGATAGACGGAAGCTCTCGGCGCATCGGTCGATCGTTATTGTTGCCGAGAGATGCGACTCGTGCGAGGAATATGCGTTAGTTGGAGCAGGAAAAAAATATTTACT
The DNA here is from genome assembly GCA_012977825.3 of Pteromalus puparum. Lineage (NCBI taxonomy): Eukaryota > Metazoa > Arthropoda > Insecta > Hymenoptera > Pteromalidae > Pteromalus > Pteromalus puparum. Next base: position 10,243,838 of record CM053168.1, on the reverse strand, counting down.
GCTCTCTTAAAAACGAATAAAAGCGTGAACGTTACGTCTGTATTCTTCTCGCGTCTATTCAATTTCTATTTCGCGGTACGTACGTACGTACGCCGCAGTTTTATTCATCGAAGCCTTGGAAAATTGCTTCGTTTTACACTGTAGCGTTGAGAAAGAAATGGCGCATCAAAACAAGGATGAGGTACACACTTTGTGGGTCATCCGCATAGGTATATATACACATGAAAAACGAAACTCGAAATGTTGAGACTCGCGGCTAGTTTTTTTTCACTCTCATATGCTATATCCCCACCGCAGAAGCAGCAGCGGAGAGCAGTGCAGCACGTATGACGCACTACGCTCGGCTTTAATGTATACGTCGGGTCCGCTGCTGCATACGAAAACACTAATGAATAATAGATACTCTTTATCCGTACAGTCCTGAGGTAACGAATCTCTCTCTCTCTCTCTTCTACCCTTTTCCTCCCTCCTCTCTCCAACTTGTTCTCCGTCTCTGTCGTTTAGGATACCGCATTCCCGAGACGCTTCTTTAGTTATGGACGAGGGAGTTATAGTCGTAGAGCCGAAGGGCAGATATAATCCGCGGGAGCGTCGCGATCCATTAGGATAATGAAATTATCGAGAATCCGTCGATCATGTTGCCTAATGCCCGCTTTGCTCTCGAGCCCTGCTGTCAATTATTCGCGGATGCGATCCTCTATATATATCAGCGTCCCTTTGTCCGCTGGAAATAATGGCACTCGACTCTCGCTCGAATTTTAATCAAAGGATTCGAGTTACGTGCTGCAGCAGAATTAGAAGTAAATGCGCGCGAGCACATCAGTGTGCGGTATACCCGCTTGTTATTCGACGATGACGATGATGCGCACCGGTGAGCTCGTCAGGTGACTCGCCGCGCGCTCGTGAGCGATAATTTGTTGCGCAATTTGCAGCTCTATACGCTTGGCGATTCCACCTCTTCGTACATTACACGGGCGATATTGCATATGCGAGTTTTTTTTTCAATAGACAATAAAGTAACGCTGTATCATGCAATCGCCCTTATTGAATCTTCGAAGCCGGAATTGAGCGAGACACCGCGCACAAAGCCGTGGAAATACATCGACTATCTTGGAGATTCATAGTCTCTCTTCGGCGCGGAGAGTAGGTGAGCAGCAACAGCAGCAGCAGCAGCGGCAACGATTTGCATAGAACGTACTGCATCTCCGCGTAGGAAGTAGTTTACCCACACGCCTCTCTCTTCTTGCGATATAAGTACTCGCGCGCAGCTATACTGTCCCTCCATTATATTCGACGTTGTTTTACCGGTGGTTGCGGCATCTCTCCCTTCGATAAACGATCGATAAATAATCTCCCACTGCCATACGTCATTGCATCCCATGCAGCGTATAGGTTATTTTGCAATACGGCTGCACTCTCGGCGTTCTCTCCTGCAGCACGTCGAGCATCGAAATAATGACAAGTGCGCTGCATGACGATCTTTTCCGCGCTGCGCGCACACGTGGGTGGGAGAGACGGTTACGCGCCAATGTTCGCTGATTGCGGGTGTCGAGCAGTGTGGAAGGACGAGCGGAAGTGACGGTGTGTTGCTGATGCACGTAACCCCCATGAGTGTGTACACGCATACACTATTACACCTACGCTAAATTATCCGGGTTTGTTGATATGCTAGACCCTCCGCACGTGCGGAAAATAAGCAGGCATAGGTACGAGGCTCTTTTTTTCTCTCTCTCTCTCTTTTGACTCTAGCGAGTTACGCTTCCGAAAAGCTATTCTGATTAGACAGCGAGGAGAGGCTGTAAATTTAGAAGACCTATCGATATGTGCTCGTTCTCTCTCTCCGAGTTTGATGTACGAGTCGGGTTAAAAGCCTTTTGAAATACGACGCGCGTTGCGCAGAAAAGCCACTCGAGAGCATACAGTCGCAGTGTACATAACTCACGATATTTTGAATGATTAATCGAAGACGAGTAAAAAGCTTAAACTCGCACGTGGCTTAGACGAATTTCGCACGCGAGGAGACACGCATGTCAACACGGAAGGCCGACTCGAGAGTCATATTAACGAGGGCTGCAAGGGAGATATAAAGACAGTACGAGGAAGGAAGGAAGGAAGGCATAGCGTATTGACGTCTGGCATCGATCATCAAGAGTCGTCAAGAGAAGGGATCCCCGAATCGCGGGCTCAAATATTGACTGACGCGCTCGCGGTGAACGCTGTACAGCTTGACGGATGCCGGCGTGTCTTTATTTATTAATAGAAATGGCTCGCGCATGCATCAGCCGGCATAACCCTCATGTTTATTTATGTGTGTCTGTGTGCACGAAGCGAACACACATCGGCTGATGCTGCCGAGTACTTATTCATTCTCTTCGACGATTATTGCCGATCCGTGTGTGTACATGTGCATACCGTCGTCGTCGTCGTCGTCGTTGAGAGACGTGTATGTCACCTTGGCGCTGCCGCACAGCTATACTTATGCATAGCCGACGACGATTATCGTTTTTCCTTACGCGAAGCAAATTCATTATTTTTCCTTTGTTTAGCGCGCGATGAGATCGGGAGAGAAGAATTCAAGCGAACTGACACGTAACAACGCCGGAGAGGTGCTAACGCGCTTTTCAAAGTAATATACGTTTCCATTCGGGCGTATTATAACGAGGAAAATCGCGCCGTCGCTATATAGTATGCATTATATTGTTAAAAGTTTCGAGAGCGACTTGTTATTGACTTTCCGACAGTTACGCAGCGGGGATATTTAATTGCAGTGATCGTCGATGCGTGTATTATATTCACGACTCTCAGCTGAGCAAACAGCGGCGGCATGAGCGATCAGCGAATATAACGACTGCAGCGAACAAGAGATTATTGATATTGAGGCTACACACGCTCGCGCCCGCGACCTCTCGGCGAGTCATCGTCGTTCAGCCTTTTATTGAAATCTTTTCCTCCATACCGCTGACTCTCTCGCGAATACAATGAAGCGATCGGCGAAAGCCCCGTAACAATAATCTTCCGCGCACGTAACACCCGAAAATACGCGACGCGTGTGCTTTCCGGCACACACACAACAGAGCGTGCGGGCCGCCCGAGAATAAGTACAAGACAAGCATCGCTCTAGTCTCGCCGTCGACGAAGACGACCATCACGACGACGACGACGACGACGACGACGACGACGAGTGAGTGAGCGAGTGAGCTAGCAGAGAATGAGAGAGAGAGAGAGAGAGAGAGAGAGAGAGAGAGAGAGAGAGAGAGAGAGAAAGAGAGTCGGGAGCTGCCTAAAATAGTATCCGCACGGTAGGCACGTTTACGAGGCTAAGTACCTGGAACGGAGTAAGGCGCAGTCTGGGCCTGGGGCGCCCAGTACGCCTGGCTGATGGCCGGGTAGTACTTGGGCGAGCTGAAGTGGTACGAGCCAACGTACTTGCGGCTCTTCATCGCCATAGCTCGACGTCCTGCTGCAACTGCTGTCACGGATCCGCTTCACTTTGGTAAAAACTTCGGGAACAACAACAACGCGACACTGTGACGACGGACACTATGATATGCGGTGAGCGCTGCTACTGCCGCTGATGTGTATAGCCTCGACAGTACGGCCAAGGCGCACTGATAACCGAGTAGTCTTCGCTTGCCGGCCAGCCAGTAGTACAACAGAACGAAGGCGCAGCGCGACAAACAGCGGCGGAAGAGAGAACGAAGAAAAAACGCACGGCGCGCGGCACAAGGATGCGACTACCACGACGGCAAAGGCTTACGTAAGACGGCGATGCAGTTGTGCAAGCTCGTCGTCGTCGTCGTCTCTCTCTCTATCCCTGTGTGCAGTGCGCGTGTGTTATTACTCGTTGAGAGACCAGCGGCGCGTAATCCTCGCGGCCACCGGCTTCTTCTTCCGGAGCCGCTCCATCGGAAAACACGACTATTTATTTATCTGTGGCACAGTGATTCTTCCTTCAAATTTCTCGCACTCAACTCTGTTCTCCAAGACACTTAGCTTCACAACCGATCGCGTTCGATCTCCGGCTGTACGTACTTATTAGAAGCACGTGAAACGAACGCGCGCTCTCGAGCCGGTTATACACACAGCGGAGCTGGACGCTCGTCGCTCGACACTCAACAAGTGAGCGCACGGCCGTGCTCCCGAGACTCAATGCCCGATTCCTCCACCTCCTACTCCTTCTACTACTCTCGACGCCTCTCTCGTCGCCGCTGCTGCTGCTGCAGCGACTAGAGCGTGTAGGTTCTACGTGTGTGTGAGTATGTGTTAGCACGCGCTATGCTCTCTTTGTCGCGCGTTCGCGTACACGTGCATGTGTGTGTGTGTGTGTGTGTGTGAGAGAGAGAGAGAGAGAGAGAGAGAGAGAGAGAGAGAGAGAGAGAGAGCGGCGTGTTTTGTAGGCGCCGCTACCATAGCGCGAGTTATTCGCCTGGCTTTCAATTTGCCCGAACAGCTGATTCGTGCGAGCAGCACGTGATGCTGGCTGTTGCTGTTGTTGTTGTGCGATTCGGTGCAAGGAGGTTTGAGGGAAACGACTGCGGCTGTGCACTACTGAATGGGACGCAGGTGGTTTCCTGCAATTTGGCTACGACCCTGAGATTTATCGTTTGTTTAGGTGGGACTAGGTTTTATGATCTACGGTGGGAAATTTTAAGTTTTTAAGTAACTAACAACTATAAGTTTTTCAAAACGTCTTTTCAGAATTTCATCAACTCTAAACCGACCTCAAAGTCTCGATAGCGTTCGACAAACTCGTCGCATGTGTCACGCAATAATTTCCACGCCGACGAAACTTTACATTTGCAAAACTAGGTGTGTGTACCAACGCCGAACGTTACTTCAACGAATGCCAGTGCACCGAGCTTGCATTATTCATTAAAAAAAAATCTCCTCTCGACGACTGCAAAGGAAACTTTTTTTATTAATTTACGCGAGCTTCGTCTGCGTCGCGATTTTCCTCCCGCGCGACGAAAAATCGTAAAGATTTATAAAAACCGGCCGCGCGCGCGCTTCCTTCTGCTCGCGCAATTGTACACGTTCGCTCGAAAGAGATGTCATTTCGTCGCGTCGCTAATTAGACGAATACCCTGTATACACACATACACACACAGTCCTCCTTGGCGTCCATAAATATTTATGGACGACTCGTCGCCGCGCGATTTGCACGCGCAATTAGAGCCGGCCCTTTGTCCTCTCTCATGTGTGCGTATACTTGTGTGCGCGCGCGCGTGTGTGTGTGTGTACACGCAGGACTTCCTGCGCCACTTATCTGGGCTGCAGGCGTCTTTTGTCGAAGCACGCGTGATGTTTGGCCTGTGCCTCGACACCGATAGACTGGTCTGTTCTTTGAAGTCGCTGCGCGCGTGTATATACACACACAGAGCACAGTACCTTTACCGATGACGGGGGTTCTGGATTCTTTTGGCCGGACGAACAAGGGATCGCTTTGTGTCGCTGCTATGCATGCGAGAGACGAGAAGAAAGGGCTTTCTTTTTTTTCGCCGGTGATAAGCCACGTACTGGTGTATGCGATAAGAATCAATTTTTTTGTTCTTCTTCCTTTTCGGTCGAAAGGGAATTTTTGAAATTCGCCGCGTAAAATTCGCACTATAAAAATAGTAGACAACAGCACCAGGCTTTGCATCGATCGGAGTCGCGAAAAGCCGCATCGTGAAAATTCGCGGGAGTGTCGTCGCCTCTGCATGTATATACGATTGTTAGAAAAGGCGGCGCGAAAGGAGCGAAGATCCATACAGGCTTCCTACGACACACAGCTATACGTATAGATAACAAAGAACAGTCGGCGTCGACGCGGAAAAAGCTGCACTGGGTGTGGAGAGAAAGATGAAAAGCGCGCGTTGTCGGTTGTATTATTGCGAAAGGCAAATTCATGCAAATATGTCTCTGTTATATACTCGCGGCTAGGTGTACAAAGTGGTTATTACGTAACATTCAGCGCGCATCCCCCTGCAGCGAAGAGAAAAACAAAGGAGCTGAGAGCTGCGGCGGCTGATGGTGAAAAGAAGTAGTATAAGGTGCCAGAGAATGGCTGTAAAAGCGCTGAGCGATGGCTGTTCGAGTGGGGTCATCGGTGAGAGGCGATATTTGCGGCCGGCATTATTTATACGCTCTCACACTATTGCGCTTGTGTGTTATTTATACGCGGACGAAAAGAGAGGGGTGTATGTGTTATCGGTGCAGTGTCGGTCTTCCTGCTTTGGATTCCGAGAGAGAGAGAGAGAGGCGCGCGGATTATTCGACGCCCGTAATCTCCTGGTTGCTCTTTTTCTCGGAATCGTCTAATGGGATTACGTCACGCGTCGCGGTATTTTTAGAGCACTATACACGTATGTGTGCAAGGAAACAAAAAAGTTAGCATAGGTATTACACTCTAATACCGGCATCAAAAGGTTACTCCATTGTGCGCGTACACACTCATCGCCGGGTTTTCCGCATTTCTGCATTGAGCACCAGCAGAAACGACGTCCCAAGAATTCGCTCTCGTGTACGCGATATGTAGAAAGGGAAAGCGCACGTATATATGTGTGTATTGTGTGCATACTTTGTGCACGCATTGTTCGCTGTCTACTATACGGCGCGTAAAAGCAGAGTATAGAAGAGGAGAAGGAAGAAGAAGAAGAAGAAGAAGAAGCAAAGGTCATTCCGAGTGTCGCGATATATTTCGCCTCGAAGAGAGAGATTCCGGAAAGACGAGAGGAATGCGGACGAGGGTGGCGCGGGATGATTCCAGCGTGTCCAGTCATACGCGCAAGGTGATCCAAGTTCGTCTTTCTTGCGCGCCACACACACACACACATACACATATACCTATGCTTACTTACTTACTCTCGCTGTATACTCGCTCTCACTTTCTAGACGCGCGAGTCGCGCGCAAATATTTGGCCAGGAGCCAGGCGACCATCCTTCCGTCTTATTTGCCAAGTCCGTCGCGGGTTATATACGTATAGGTATACACACGCCTGAGAGGAAGAGAGAGAGGTAGAGCAGAGCTCTTCTCTTGCATTATAACGACGTCAAAGACACAACACGCACACGCTTTGCTCGGCTTCTTTATTCGTGCTGTGGTCGAGATGTGTGTGTGTGTGTGCGTTGCTTTTCTTTTTTGAGGTTGGCTTTCTTTTTCTTCTTTTACCGCCGCGCGCGGTGTTACGTGGCGGGTTTGGCTCCTTTTTTTTCGAGTGCGTACACACGGATGTTTGTTGTTCTTATACGGGTTTTCTTTTTTGGTTTTTGTTGGAAATAGAAGTTTGGAAGTTACGTCTTTTGAGCTGATTCAATTTGATCGAGAAGCAGATGTACAGATTTTTGAAAACTTCATTACGAGATTTTGGTGTCTACTATGTTTTAATTCGGAACAGCTAGTAACTGCAAAATTAATTACGATTCCAGTTAATTTTACGGTAAGGAGCGCAAAAATCAAAGGTTGTCTTTGGAGAAATGAAAATTGGCACAGCGGTATCGTTCGCAATGAAGCTCGACACACGGTGTATCGGCTTTTAATCAACTTTACATGAATCACGAAAAAATTGATTCTTAATCAAGCGTCCTATATAAATTCCATGGAATATGGAAATTCAATTATTGATTCGTCGAACTGGACGAGAAAAAATTCCTTCAATACAATACTCGGGATATTTATTATGACTTTCTGGAACGAAATAAAGGCGCTTTGTTCAAGCGTACATTCGAAAAATGTAACCCGCTTGCATCGCGTTTGATTAATTAAATCTATGTTTGCCAGAAGAGCCGGGGTCGTCGGCAGCTATTCGTAGCAAATAAGCGCGAAATAATGCGGAAAATTCGCTCGGATCAGTCGATAAAACACGTTACGCAGCAGCAGCATCAGTAGCAGTGAAATTCAAAAAATTTCGAAAGCTCGCGAGAGCGCGATGTTACACGAGAATTTTCCGATATTCAATTACCGATAAAAACGCTCGCTGGTGCGCGGCTAACGCGATAGAGCCGAAAAATGCATTCTGCAATAATGCACTTTTTAACGTCACAATTCACACACACACACACATACACAGGGTCCCTCATCTCTGGTGGATGGAAAAAAAAGTAAAAAAAAGAACGAAACCCGATTCTTAACATTAGAGCTGCCGAAGAGCTTCTCGCTCACCCTAGCTGAAAATCGATTCGTTCTCGCGCACTGAAATTTCACAATTTAGAGACAGCGCAGCGGCGCACACGAGGTCCTTTACATCGAATTGCACATGCCTGTCTGCGTTCCTACGAGCGTCGGCTCGTAACTATTCGACGCACGTTGCTACGCTCTCTCTCTCTCTCTCTCTCTCTCTCTCTCTCTCTCTCCGAGCACAGCTCGTCAATGGCCAATGGCTAATCATCCAAAGCGATTACTCGCACGGTCGAGTTCGAGAGTGAGCGGCCGCCGCGGCACCGAGCAGCACCACGGCAGGAGGAGGACCTTTAAGGTGCTGAATACGTGCTCTGTTCAAAGCCCTTCACGGGGAATTATATTGAATTGCTCAGATACAAATTCCTGAACGAGCAAGTTCGCTCTCGCTCTGTGTCTACCTCTATATGTACGTATGGAGTAAGAGAGATAGATCTACCTATATAGAGGGCTCAATTGGAGTTCCCATTTCGATAGGATATATCATTTTCACATCTTCAATTGCCCCGTGGTTAACGGGAGGGAGATCGTCGGCCTTTTGTTGTTATACGTACAAGCGCACCAATGGGATATTGGGGCAGAATTTATGAAAGCCAAGTAAATTGTCGACGTAATTAATGATACGCCCCCGGAAATATGCGCAGTGCGGTGCTTTTAATTAGATGCTTCCTTTTTTCCATTCGGAGTGGAAAACAAAGCATAGCGATGGGTGCATTATGATGGAAAAAAAATCGCGTGCACCGGTGAATAGAGGTCGCTGATTGAATTTTGAAGGGTTAATTGCTCGAAAAATCAACTCGCATTCTTATATGAGCAAATTACAAGATGAGCTTCCGGTAAAACGTTATAAATTAGAAATGAAGCATATAATGAGCCATCAATCATCACGGCTAACTTAATTTATCGCGACTCTGTTGTTTTATACGCACGACTCGAATAGTTACTACGAAAAACACACAGAGGCGAGGCGAGCGAGTCGTTTATTAAATTCGCATGCGGGAAAGAAAACAATCGTCTGCTCGGGTGGAAACGACCATCACTCAACATCGATTCTTTACACCTCATTTTCTCTCATCCAAAGTAAACAAGCTAAAATAAATCTCGCCACCACTCCCCTTTCCAAGCGTCTTACGACTCGCGAATCGTCTCGTCAATTAGTCCAAGGCTATTCTTGGCATCAAAAATTATTCACGCAATCCTATAACAGTCGTATCTGCGAAACTAAAATCCCCTTGCGAAAAACAGAAATAGAGCGCGCGCGCACTGAGCTTTTACGAAGCTTCAAAGCGTATACGCGCGGAAAATAAAAGAAAAAGCTGTAGCAAAAAAGAGAGAGGAAGAGAACGTTGTGCAACTCGATTCACAGAGGCTTTTAAGGTTGTCGCCTTGCTGGCGCTTCTCGCGTGTAATGTTCTCGAACGTTTATGTCCACCATGAATTTATGACGCGACGATATTCGTCCGATCCCCCCCCCCCCTCTCTCTCTCTTGCTCGCGCGTCGTCGTGAATAATGCGCGGATCTGGGTCGACGCGGCGAACGGAAAAGAAGCATAGCTCGCGCGACACTTCCACACGTCGGGGGATTATTTTGAAAAGACCGCTCGAAAGGAAAAAAATACGTCGTTTTTTCGTTTGCGCGGGCACGCCTTGTTTTTTCGTATATCGAGGGAGGCAGCTCTGATCAAGCCACGAGATGGAATAAAAGTGTTATTGGAACAAAACAAGATTGCCGCGCGTTATATAGCATATAGTTGCGGGTTGGGAGAAATAATAAAACAAGTGGATTTTAGCCGCTACCATAAAAGTGATTTATTTTCCGGGAGGGGTCCTCTATTCACTTTATACTGCTCGCGCGAGCGCGCGAGAGAGAAAGCTATGTAGATATAGGCACACGCGGGGGCTGGTCGCATCGATTTTGTATTCAACGGTGATATAAGGATTTTTTCGCCAAAACGATCGCGCCAATGCATCGCTCGATTATAAATCATCGTAGGATATGTCTGTACGCGGATAAAAAATATAGCGCTAGTTATATACATAAGTGCTTTTTTTACGCTTGGACACGCAGTATTCATTTTATTTTTCGGCTGGGCATGCAGCGTTACGATCATATGGATTTAATATTTATTTTATAATGCACCGTGATAATAATGTGTAAATCTCTTTATATTCCCTGTCGAATATTATATTATCGTCGATATTGCCGTACACGCCGTCGCTGCAATCATTTAATTTCGCTCGTCGAGCGCGCACACAAGCAAGTTGATTAAAACTCGGTAATTAATATAATGAAATGACGAACTGATTAAATTCTGAGAATACACGCCGAGCAAGCGATTCTCAAACTCTGACCTTTTCCCAGCCTTCAACACAAAGTCTGCAATTTAGATACACGGGTACAGGTAAAACATGTCGCGAAGCCTGTACCTATACGTATATAGTTACTATCGCATACCGGAGAGAAATTCTCATCGCATCAATGGAGCCAAAGGTTCTTTGAGAACGGAAAATTTCAACCCTTTCGATTGACTCAATTAGTTCCTAATAAACACGCTTTGAAGTGGCATACCCGGCTGGGAACTTCAGACTTGAACGAGTTTTCTCCGCAGCTCTCTCTCTCTCTCCCTACGGAGGTGCGTAGCAACGGAGGAATACGAGGCATACGCTCAGAGAGGGTCGGCTTTATATACGCACCGACGAGAGAGAGAGAGAGAGAGAGAGAGAGAGAGAGAGAGAGAGAGAGAGGCGCGTATTGATTTTCAATTTAGCCTCAATGGCAGACTGAATAGTTTGTAATATTGCATATATCGGGCATATTTCATGCAAATATCGGGACTCGAGATAGCGTGCGAGACTAAATTCCCGCGACGATGCATATAGTGTATGGAATGAAATTGCCGAGGCGACGTGGTCAGCGAGACGGTCATTCGACGTTGTTTGCGCGATGGAACTTAGTTTTGCGGTAGATTACACGGAGTTCATTTTGGCGGAGGTTGAATATTAAATTCGTGCCATATCAGAATTAAACTATAACTAATGCTTCGTTCGAATTTATATTTCAAAAAGTCAGATTACGTAACTCGGTTTATTAATTCAGATTGCGGAACGTGATTTTACTTCAAATCTCATCAAGCTTAACGCGGCAGCACGGACTACTGAAACTTTCACAGGTTTGCATAATTTCATCTTACTATAATACTGTATAATGTAAATCAATAATTCAACTTTTGAATTTTCTATTTTTCATGCAAAAAAAACGGACATTCTATTCTCCGCTATCGCTCGTTCGTCATCTGAAATTCTCATAATTTTTTCATATTCTTGAGAGTCTGCATATTAAAAGAAACCTAAAAAAAAACCAGTCTGTTCTGCGACAAACCACAGTTTCTCTGCTCCTCTTCCAGAAGCAAACAATCGTGTATAACCGAGAGCTATCTCGTATAGCATCGAGCACGCATATACACGAGAATAAAAAAAAAGACACAGCTAGTATATATGAAGAGTAAAGAAAGAAGAATAATAAGAAAAAAGTTTACTCACGACTTCGGTTCTCGCTGTCGGCAGGTTTCATTTGGATCGGATGGAGTTTCTGAAACAGAACGAGAAAAGAATCCATTTTATTCCTCTGTTCTCGCATACATTACGCTCTAAGCTTTTCTCATAAAATTATCATTCAACGAGCGTGCGCGCGCGCGCGCGTTTCTCTCTCACTGCCGCACCATAGGCTCATCGTCGTCGTTCTCCGGGATATATAGGCCGGGACCATCATCTCGTCCGATGATACATCGCCGGGCTCATCCTCTTCTATAAATTCGCGTTGTACGTATAGGTGAGAGTAGTCGGCCTCTGGTGCGAATTTGGGTTACCCAGTAACGCGTTCATTCCCACGGGATATGGCTAGACTGTCCTGTCGACGACGGCGACTTCTGGCGCTCATCATTATGCGGCTACACGTAAGATTCGTATCGGGCTTATTATCGGTGGGCTCGATCGGGGCATTATCGAGTGTCGTCGGGGAGTAGGTAGTTGTATCATTCGGCGATCCGAGATTGCGACGGACGCCGAGTCGTTGGATAATTCATGTGCCACTGCAGTAGCTAGCATAGGTGTATATATAGCAGCGATGGCTCCAGGAGAGATCGATCCCGGAAGTCCGTTGAGACACTGGTATATACTCGCTGCTCGCGAGGACGACTCGTCGTGTCGCCGAGAGTAGCTAGTAATGCGAGCGCTCGTGGGGATAAACGCAGGAAGCGCCGATTTCATTCGGCTGAGAGCCTCCTGGCTGACGCGCGGGAGGGTTTTATGTAAGGCGAGTCGAGCGTTTAGCTTCTCGAATTAATGTGATTAACGAGATATGCATATAGCTTTTGTTACGCGAGCTTTCCTACATATGCAATGTGAAAATTAACTAGTTTTTCTCTCGTCTGAATTTTCAGAACGGGTATTACGATTCGCACGCTCATCCCGTCGTAACAGCTTAATTTCCAGCGGATTTTCAACTTTGCTCTCGATCAACTCGATCTCGTATACGCAAGTGTTAGATTTCCCCCTATAGCCAACCAAATCACCGCGCTACCAGCGCTCCAAGTAGAAGAAGTGTTAAGAGCCCGAGGATTTCCCGTGTAAAAAAGTACTTTACATGCGGCGTAAAAATCAATAGGCCGTCGCCATAGCTCTTCTCTCCCTTCGATGGACACACACACACACACAATTCATCGGCGCGTCGTCTCTCACCCCCTCTTGCTGCAGCTATAGCTATGCTATACACATACCTATACAGTCACGTCGGCACAGATTCATTTCACGTATGCGGCGCGTCGACGGAATGAAGAAAAAGGGAAGAGGACGACGAGACGAATATATCGGCCAGAGTAGTAGCAGTAGCGCCGTAAAAATCTGCATAGATTTTTTTTCGAAGCGGCACCTGCTCTGCGGAGAAAAAAGCTGCAGAGCCCCGGCGGTCACGTACGAGCGCCGAGTGAAACGGAAGTGAGCGAGGGAGAGGGACGACAGTGCTCATCAATAAGACACGTCCTCCTCTCTCTCTCCCGATCTTCCCGTGTATCGCGGCGTTACTTTTCGTGCCTCTTCTTTTTCCTAATGAAATCACGCGTTACGTAAATTCAGGAGTCGCAGTAGTTCTAGCTGAATAAAAATCTCGCGAACGAGAATATTCGTTTCGAGGATAATACAGCTTTGGCGACAATTAATTCATCGCGCAATACGATCTCATTTCTCGGCGCGCATCCAAACAAGCAAAATATCCTACTCGCGCGCAGAATCGTCGTACAGCACTCTGTTTATTTGATTAATACAGCGATGGTGGCCTCTCCTCGTCAGTGGAAAAGCAAAGCATATTTGCGAATTTCCCGGACTAAAGTGTCTGTGTATACCGAGGTGCGCGAGAGTATATACTTTCCCGAGTGCACTTTGGCCGCTCATTAGGCCCGACAAAGCCGTCTTTCAGTGTGCGCGCGCGTGCCGCAGCGGCGGCTGAGTTTGCTGTCGGGAACAGGGCGCGCAAGTAGTCGATTACCAGAGTACAATGCCTACCCTTCTCTGTCTCGCGAATTTGCTCTGATGTCGCGCTTGTGATAAACGCTTTTCTACATCGTGTCCCCTTCTCTCTTTTCAGCCGACACGACTACATGCACTCCGTTGTTTTCGGCCTCAATTTCACTCGCAGATTAGGCACCGGGAATAATTATCGCGGAAACGCGAGTTATTATATACCAGCTGTATATAGCTACCGTCTCGTTAAAAATAATCGATGACAATAATTTTCGCGTTTTTGCGGCGGAAAATCGTTCTAGAAATTCGAACCGGTCGTCCTTGAAACTCGCAGCGCGCGTCGTCGCCGTTATCACCGTAATTTCCACGGATAAACATAGCCGACTGCCTTCGGCTGCCAATTAAACCGGACAGCAAAAAAAAAAAAAAAAAAAAAAATTCGATCGCGTAACAATAGCAACTATATGCGTTCGCTAACTCAAATTCACGGTGCCGGAAAAAGAGGCCTCCCCCGAAAAAAGTTAGCGCAGTCGAAAATTGGCGCGAAAAAAACACGTATTCACACAGCGAGAGTTGCGAACCAGAGCGGAAGTCGCGATCTATTTCTCGTGCAGTGTCGAGCCCCGCGCGTGTGCGTTTCTCAGGGAAATGGAATCGATTCCGCTACTACTACTGCAAAAATTGCACATAGCGCCGGGGTCATCCCGGGCTTTTTCAACCAAGTCGCGCGGTGCTCTTTGTTTCCACGAGGCTGCAGGAAATCCGATTCGCGGCTTCGCTTCCATATCGAACGTCACAACCTACACACATACGTATACGTGTGCATAACGTATAGAGCGTTTGACTTATATTACCGCGAGGCTCTTGGCTTTTTGCCTCCCTTAAACTTGCCGCGCCCTTGTGCAATATACCCTCTTTTTACGGTTCTGCGGAAAATTCTCGCTGGCGCGTGCAGCGGAGAGAGACGCTCTCTTCTTTCGGTGCAAAAACGCTCGGCACTGCTTTATTTATTTACCCCCATTGGGAGAGATCTGCTGCGCACTTCGTCGTAACCTGCGGAATAATTCAGTCTCCGCGATCGCAGGGGCTTGGTTAAAAAAACGACCAAACGCTGATCTCGGAATCTGCTGCTATTAAGCGATAGATTGGAAGCTTAATAAGACGTGAAACGCCAGGGCGGATTCCTCAAGGGGTATGGCATCGGAAAAATCGCCGACTCATCAAACTACGCCCGCGGGATCACGATCATCATCCCCGCAAATCGTCCGCACGTACGTCCCACACACTGATACGAGGCTCGAATAAACAAAGGAATTTCTTAATTTTCTACCTCGAAGGGCAGTATACGCACACACACACACATACACACGTGTCATCCCTGGATAGTCAAAGCGGTGAACAGGGCGTTTACGCGCGGAAATTGAAAGTTTTCCGGACGACCGACATCAGCGACAAGCCGACGGACTAACGGAAATCACGCGCGCCAGATTTCTTTATTTCCCCAGAGCGCGCGAGTCGCCCGCTAAAATGAAGCGGAAAAACGCGCGACGCAGTGTCCCCCGACGTATCGGAGCGTGTCGAACGAAATTTCTGCTGTGCGTTCGATTGGATTTAAGCATGTATGGCGAGCATGTGCACTATGTAGAAAAATTGAGTCGATGCAAGCTCGATTCGATTGTATACATGTACTTGTCGTCGGCGGCGTCGAGCGATCGCGATTTTTCGTCTCGATAATGAGAGAGAGAGAGAGTTCGCGCGCTTCCGCCAACACCAACTCGTGAATTTACGGTCAGCGTAAATTTCCAAGTGGACGGCACAGCAGCACGTCCGGCCGAAAACGGCGCGGAACAGATTGGAAAAGGAGATATTAACTTGGCATCGAAGCCGCTGCGTCGATTTGTAGAATATGTGTGCGTATGTGTGCAGTTCGTAAACAGTAATAGAATCAAAACCTTCTTCGTTCTCGCGATGATTTATTCCGCGTGGTTGGCGAGATAGCTGCAGCATTTTGCACTACGAAGACCGGCTTTTAATTAGCTCGTGGGCGGAGCTTGAAATAGAGCGCTCGGGATTACGTCTCTCCCGCGCGATAATTAATTGATCATCCTCTCGACTTTCGCAGAGTGGATTTTCATAAATACAAAAGGCAGGTGCAAAAAATTCATCACTGCGGAGTATGCGTGTATTTATTTACGTCGGTGCACTCTTCGCAATATTGATTTATACGTATACATCCCGCACAGTATTTATTAATTGAGGCATCAAAGGCTGACCTGATTCGGTCAATCATCGTCGACTCGTCGCAAACATAATGCTAATTAATGAATTATTTCCGAGTTCGAAAACCATATCACGAGAGCTTGCAAGAGAGAAAAAAACGGTTATCCGCGAACGTGTAAAACGACGATAAAAAACAAATACGCGAAAGCTTCCGCGCTATAAATTCTGCCTAGCCTTGCAGAAAAATGTTTAATTTCGCGATCGAGTCAGAGCTAGCGGCTGGTCAGACGAAACGTCAACGGCAGCTGTGCCGGCTATATATCTCCAGCGCGGCCCTCGAAATGAGACTTTGTGAATGAAGTATGTACGGCAGCCTATGCGCACGCATTACGTAAAGCTCGTGTCTTGCAAAAATAAAAATAAAAATAACACTCCGCTTTAATCGAAAAATGATGGTGTAAAAACGAGCGTTCGATCAGCAAACAACCGAGTCAGCGGAATGAAATATCGACGGATTAAACCGACCGGTCGTTATCGCATACACACTCACAAGCACTATGTACTATCACACGCCGCATAGCCTCCAAAAATCATCCCCATATAGAGCGCGTGAAACGTCCGGATAAAAGCTCGAAAGCGAGCGACGCGTGAAAAATCCGTCAACGCGATTGTTATTTTTCCGCAGACGCGTTAAGAGCGCCGCCCCCGCAAGAGCGCGTATGTCCGCGTTCGTCGAAAAACTGCAGTCATCGTTAATACAAATTGCCGCGCGCCAGCAGAAGTCTAGCAACCATTATCTGCGTCCGTTAATGATGTCCAGCGTTTTTTGCTCACCGTCGGGGACCAAAGAAGCGTTCGTTAACGAGAGGATATAAGGCGAAAAAGGGTGAACCGTCGCAAAAAAATGCAGCTCGAGAGAGAGGGAAAGCATGGAAACTCGGATGAAGAGACTCGAGTATTCCGCGTTTGGAAGTCGGTAATTGTTTGTCGCTGCCGCAGCGCGCGTTATTTAAAACGGGAAGAAAGAGAGAGAGTGAAATGTGGGCCACGGCATCAGTCTTCTCTAACGCCTAGACGCCGTCGACTATACGGCTCTGGGCGAGTGTTCGCCGAATGATTTATTTTCGGTTCCGCGATCTTAGCAATGCTTCTCGGCTTCGTGTGTGCGAAGTGTGTCGGTTATGTGCAAGCGAGAGGCTCTTTCAGGTGACTTTATTAACCGGAGACGAATTCCTTGCTCGCTCTATAAGTGGTCGTATTATGTGGAAGCCGCCGAGGAGCACATTGTCCGCGCGGATTGTGCACGCACGTGCGAGCGACGTAACGCCCCGTCTCCATTGCGCATCGACGGTTTAGAACCGGTCAATTGCAACTGTCACACACGGCCGTTGTGCAAGCGTTTGTGTGTGTGTTTCTGACAAAAGCGGGTTAACACCGACAACTGGTGCGTGCAGTACTATGTGCGGTTTTGAGGTGACACGATTTTACGCCGTGGAGGGTATCGTCGTACTTGACCTTAAAATTGTCGATCGAGCGTGGGTGCGTTTTATTATTCATGATTACTGTTATCGAGTATTTATTGCTAAATAATGGACATGGTCTTTTAACGACGACGGGAAAGCGGAGCACTGAGCCTTGAGACTCATTCCGAGCGATTGTTTGACAGCCAGAGCGCATCGAGTGTAATTAACAGCTCTCGGATATTTCGAGCCGCTTCCAGTAAAAGACTTCCTCCCGCGACGCTTATCATACACATGCTTATATATAGGTCGTTCGCTCGCACGCGCTTGGAAAGCCGGGAGTAATCTTCACCCTTTTTTTCCGCTTCCCTCCTACGCTCCCCTAACCTCGCCCCTAACTGTCCTTTGAATATGCGCGCGTAGGAGGAGACTGAGAGCAAGAGAGAGCAGGAAGCGCTGCAGCTCCACGGGCGCGAATAAAATTAACGAGGCACTTCCTGCCCTCTTACGGTTATTATCTCTCTCTCTCAGCGCGCTCGCAGCGTCTTAAACCCCTGGTGTAATATCGAGAGGGCGGCGAGAACTGCCGCCGCCGGGAAACCGAGTACTACCCTCTTTTCACGCATCACCGAGCCGACCGTCTTGCAATATACATCGCTCGCTACTTCTTTTCTTTTTGGCTCTGGCGCGATTTTACGAAGTGTCGAGTATATAGGTACTATATTGCGATCCGCAGTTACACACGCGATAATAATTATACGCATATGCGCGGACCTAATGAGATTCCAGGTGGCCGACCGTCACGGCCACTCGCGATAATGGTTAACGTGCCTATCGGCCGCACGCGCGTACGTAATACTGCGTGACAGACGGATGGCTGTCGAAACTGGATCATCGAGCTTGTTTTAGCCTTTCATTTGTGTGTGTATACGCAAGCGCGCGCTGACGGTGTCTGCCGGCGACTTTGATTGTGCGATACGAATGCTCATCTCGTGGTGTACTGATGATGACATTATGCGTGGGTTTATACGCTACGATGAGCCTTTGCCCGCTGATGAAAATCGTTTTTGCGTGCGATCGAACGAGTAGGTATAATTCAATCGCGGAATTGTTTAACCGTTGCCGTTATCGAATTTTTTCATCGTCGCGAAATGGACAAGCACATACGCGCGTCGATTATCAGCCGCGATCATTGTTTTTACGCTCCCGCGTCGTTGCGATGTATATACGGGGCCATTGTTCACGTTTTCCGCTTATTCTGCTGCGGGAGCGTACATGCATGGAAATCGAACTATTTGAATGCCGCTCGCTCGCTCGCTCGCTCGCTGGCGCGCTATATGGACTTTAATAATATTATTCCTGGACGCTTGCGTAACTCTTCGAGACTATCCATAATATACAGTCGAGTCGAGGGAATCGAAGCCGCGTAGGTCAAAATTGTTTACAATCAAAGAGGCGACACGTCGTCGTCGGGGCGGTGCGGCCGAATAAGTGAAAGAGCTTGGGGCATGAAAAATAGAGGCGCTCGGTGATTTATGAAATACGCAAAAATCGAACCGAAGGAGAGGATAAATTTCCTGTCGTAGAAGCTGTCGCACAAAAGAGCGAGAGCGAGAGAGCTGCTGCAGCAACGGCCTCCTTGCATTTCCCTCCCTGGAACAGGCCACTCGTGGAAACGAAATCCGATACCGAGGCGCCCAGGCTAAACTCCTTCGAATGCATGGATCTCGCTTCTCCATCTTTTAACCTCCTCCTCCTTCCCCTTCTTTTCCGAACCATTATTCTTCCTCTGCTTTCTTTTTTGCCAGCTTATACTCTCCCTGGCGAATTTCGCCTATCGCGGCTGCCTGTATTTTTTCGGAGAGCGCAATTCTTACCCACAATTTGTTAAACAAAATGCCTCCTCGCGGTCGACCTGCTTTTTTTTCCTTTCAGAGCTCCTCTCTCACTCCCTCGTCGTCGTTGTTTCTCTCCATTTGTGCGCTTTTTTTCGTCGTCGTCGTCGTCGTCGGCGTCGTCTACTAGCGTATACGTACGTATACGTGTGTGTGTAATACCTGCGCTCGAGCGACGAACAATGGAGCGGCTTTGTCGTCGGCGAGGCTATTACCGCTCGAGCCCAGAAAGTCATTCGGCCGGCGATAAATAAGCGCACTGTGGCGGCGTCGCGCGGCCGGAGCTCAAACTTGGCGCATTGTGTGTGTCGAACGCTCAACAGATATATCAGTTTAGAAGCTGGCGAGCTAGCGAGCGGTTCTCTCTCTCACTGTGTGCTGTGTTATGTAGCTACTACTGCTGTGTGATGCTCATACAGCGAGAGAGTTAGCGTTCGCTTCGTCGCGTCCGGCGTTATATTATCGGAGAGAGAGAGAGAAACGTCGTATATAGGGAAAGGAGGATACGCCGACGCTTTGCAGGGATATGGGATTCCTGTCAGAGATATGCGAAATCTGCCGAGATTGCGCTGAATGGATGACTGGGATTTTCGAATGATTATTCATCTTATAAATTTAATCTGTTGGAGTTGTTTGAATTGATGTTTGCTTTGTCTGGTATACGGTACGGATGTGATGATAATTGAAAATGTAACGCACGTTGTAACAGAGGAATATTGTAAATAAAGCGTTATTCAAAGTGTCGTCGTTTCATCGCGAGCGCAGAGTATTATTTAAACAGAGCAAGCTGTGTACACAAAATCTCGCGTACGAAGAATGATTTTATTAAATTACACGAAACTGGGTCAACTCGTTATCTTTATGACATTTCGCTGTTCTATTGTTGGAGTTATTATAGAATGTTAGTAAATAACATGAACCGTCGGCTTATTGAATTAAAACGTCGCTCCTTTGTGTCAACCGTGACAAAAAGACGTGTAAAAATCTCCAATCGACATAATAGTACTATCACGTCGAATCGCAGCAAACACGAGTTGAAATCCAGACTAAAAAACTTCCTGCTCCGATCATTATCGACGTCTCTCAAGTTTAGTCCAAAAAAAAGCTCCAGAGAGCACACTCGAAGCCAAGATAGCAATCAATGCTATCGGAACGGCGCATGACGCGGGCCGTACCAACCGGTCGCTAACGACACCGCTCGTATAATTACACGGGGAACGTTCGCCGTAATTATCACGCAGCCGAAGGTATAGCAGAGGCAGCGGCGTCTCGACGGTATAGGCGATAGTCTTGCTTTTGCGCATCGCGAGCAATCGAGGCACGAATACTAACGACGAACGAAATCTCGACGTGGGTAATTGCCGCGCGGCGGACGTTAATCGACGCGATAATGTCCCGCGAGAGAGGGAGAAACCCTTTGATCGGAGAGTTTCGTCCCGACTTCTGCGCACCTTAGACTGATGCAGTGGAGATTTCGCCTTCGTTCGGCGCAGCTAGCGATAATGAGGATAATAACGAGGTGTAGATAGTACAGAGAGAGAGAGAGAGAGAGAGAGAGAGAGAGAGAGAGAGTGTGTTGAACTTACCCCGTGAAAGGTCTTGATGTTGTGGAGGGCGTTCTGGGCGGCCAGCGCCGCCTTCCTCGTGTAAAACGTAACGAAGCAGCATCCTGAAACAGAGCAAAAAGACTTTTGGTTAGAGCCTCGTTTATTTAAAGACTTAGCGCTCGCGACTTTTCTACGAGCGAACTAGACCGGACTTTGGAGCTACTTGATCGAGCCGGAGTAGGGTGAGGCCAGCTCCCGATAGTTACGAGTTGCCAAAAGTTCGATACGCCTCTGGGAGGCTTTAGCTTCCGGCGTTGGTCTCTCTCTCTCTCTCTACCTACTCCTTCGTTCGTTCACCTTAACGAATGGAGTAGGCTGCGTACAAGCGCAGATGAGACTATATACGGTGGCAGCAGCCGCCGGAAGGAAGTCTCGTTTACGTGTATTCGTCCGACGAGCTTGTAAGAACAAAAAGCTGCGCGCGCGAGTTTATACGTGCAAGCTCTGATGGAACTTTTGAATTCCGGCTCTCGAGACGCTCAGCAGCAAACGTTCTTCCAGGGAAAAGGTGTGAGTGTATGTATAAGAGGCTTCTGCAGTGCAGAGGCGCGAGGATGACCTCGTCTTGATGTATTTAGCATTTCTCGGAGAGGTATTTTGGCACGTTTACTGCAGGACAGCCGAGAGAGGATTCATTTTCCGGGTGCTACAGCTGTATCCGATGCTGTCCTCGCTTGTAATACCACGCCGGAGCTTTGTCGAATAATTTCACTCGAAAGCTCTCGGCACTTTACAAGCTGCTGTGCAGTGTAATGAATAGCAATGAGCTTTCCGTTGTGTGAAAATTGTTAAAATGCATAATCCCGCAGAAATTTTAATTAAACAAGAGTATAATCGGACCTAGTTTTTCAGATTCAAGGTTAAAGCACAAGAGCGCATCCCTCATCTGCGAGTGTCCTCATTAAACAGCTGGCAATGAGCCGTCGCGAGCCGTGAAATGCGAGCATATGAATTTTCCCTCCGCGGCAGCAAGCACATCACGCAGGTGTACTACAACACGACGACAACGTCGTCGTCGACCCTCATATCCGCAGCAGCCGCGAAAGGACAAATTATGACGCGACGAATATGAGACTAGCGGACACGCGCTGCACACACACTCTAGCGGCTTTGAGACATCGTCATCAGCATCAGCGTCATTCGTCCCGCACTAAGGGCTAAATCATGCGCGAGCGAATCTCTCTTGGCTGGCAAGCTCGAGCTTGTAATAGTCATGTCTACAAATGGCCCCATTCGTTATCGTGCCAACACCCGGACCTCTAACTCTCGGCTCCGGCTATGCTGCTGCTGTTGCCGACCTCCATTTTTCAGTAGATTGACCTTAAGAGGTGCTGCAAGCGTGATGCAAGCGCTCTGCTTCGATGTTTTATGCGACGGAAGGGATCATTTTTTTTTCTTCTTCCGCGGTGAGCTTGTTATCTCGCGATGCGCGTTTTTTGAAAAATCCGAGATACATCCGTTTACGAGCAACGCAGGATGCAGCGAGGGATATAAGTCGGACGAATAAATCATAAAAGCCATACGACGTGAAAATCAATTCCACACAGTCGTGACATCGTTTCCAACTATTCTCTCCGTTATAACGGATCCGTAGTTGACGAAAGTCGATGACGATAACATGACATCGCCGCGGGCATTACCGGCGGAACGTCCTGCGCTGCTTATCGACACGCAAGTGTCCGTCCGATTGACGAATAGACGCGCGGTCGATCCATCGGCCTCGTGGACTGACGAATCGCGCGAGACTTTACACGATTCCAGTGGTGTTATGCTCAACTGAATTAACCAGTGGATCAGGAGGAGTTGATCTCTCGTCTCTCTTGACGGCGATGGCAGTAGCAGAGCAGACTCCTGTGGGATATTTATAACATTGGCGGTCTGGTGTCGATCGATACCCTGAAATGTCTGCTCGCTGTCGATAATCGTTTCCGGGATCGGTGATGAATGCGATTTCTGGGATACGCGTGATAATTTCACGCGGAATTATGAGCCGTTTGTTTTGAGGCTGACGGGATAGCAATGTTTAGTTTGATTATACGTTTAATTAAGCTCAACGCCTGTAATTAATGGTTAAATTAAACAACGTTACGTTCTATTGGAATTGGTTCCGATTGTTTATAGGGTAGTAATTTGCGGCGTGAATTATTTACATGGAGATTGTTTAACAAGAGCACACGCCAGTGGGAATTAGTGAAGGGTCTTTTGTTTCAAAGAATCCATCATTGTACGAATTTGAACAAATGTTTTGTACGCGTCTAACGGAGCAACGTTGTATGTTTACTATTGTAATAATATCGAGTGTCTGTTTTTGTTATTCGCTCGAAATCCATTTCTCTATGGTTCATAATTGGGAAATGCATCTCCCGGAGCACAGAGAGAAATGTTCATTGTCTGGCCAGACACCGCGCGTTACTACTAATTAGCCGCACTTCGTTGTTAACGAAATTTTGTTTCATTCATTTACTCGCATGGAATACGCAGTGTATACACCCAAAAAAAAATATCAAAACCATCGAGAACAAAGGAACTCTTGTTTCGAATATCCGTAATATCGCTTCTAAAAGCAACTCGAGCAAAAAAGAAGCATAACCCTTTCTCTCTAGAGAACCGTAAACTCTTCTGCTCGTTTCCTCCTCTCGTCATATGCTAATGAAGCCCCGAAAATACCCCCAGCTGGCGTAAAAGTGCGGGCGCACATAATACGGCCATCAGCAGCCACGGCTCAGCGGAGAAATTATCTCCGCGAGAACGGCTACACACCACTCCCCCCCCCCCCGCTCGCACAGGCACACACTGTATATACGCGGCCTGAACAAGAGTCAACGAAGCGACGGTGTGGCGCTCGCGATGCAAAGTGTCATTAACTCAATAAACGAAAATTAATTTAATTCGCGCGCGCGAATCGCTCGTCTGCAAAAATTGACGCGACTGCAGCGCTGCTGCTGCCGGCTCGCCATTAGGGATTCCCAATTCGCGTAGTCGTGATTATCGTTAATTGGACTCTGAATTATACGCGCTCGCGCACGCGGTGCGTGAAACTCGCGAGCGGGAGAGAGAGAGAGAGAGTCGCTGCGAATTATGCATCGCTTTTCCGTGGGAGAGAGAGCTCCTCTGTTCGACGGAGCGACATCGACACTGGCAGCCCTCGGGCAACGGGAAAACGGCTCTTCGCTTATAACGCCGAGCATATACCTCTATATATATATGGACAGGTGGAGAGATAGGGAGAGATAGAGAGAGAGAGAGAGAAAAAAGGGAGAGAAGGCAAAAAACTTTTACGCGCCCAAAGAGCCGGATATAATTCGATCGAGGATACAGCGAGCGGTACTGCTTTTTGCGAAATAAAAAGTACCTGATAAAGCGAATAAATTATATAGGTACGTACGTGTACGTTTATACGGAGGAGGAGTCGATATTCCGGAGAAGCTGCAGTATAGCTGTATAGTCAAGAGTTTAAGCGTCGCGATAATTGGTATTGTTGATTTATTCATTAGAGCTCGAACGATATCGTGTATCCATATTGTAAGGAGTGAATCGTACATGTGATTAACTAATTAAAATCCCGTAAATCGTCTCATCGGTGAGGTGGAGCGGAAACCGAGGCGGAAACTATAACACGCATTTCATATACAATATACGTACAGACCGTCAATCATGCTTACGAGTAGGTAAATTCAATAACCAGCGAAAGGGGCAACCCCATCAGGAGACAGGACCCAAGCTCCTTCTCTCGATAAATCGTTGCTGCCCCCTGAAAAGCGGCAGTAGCCGGCCTCCCGCAATAAGCCGACCATATACCCCCGAAAACGCGTACGTCCCGAGGCGGCGGAGGCACGCAGACACCCCCGCGATAAAATCTAAACATACGCATCCTGCAGCCTCTACTCTGACACACGCCGCGCATAAAGAGAGAGGCAAAGCACTATCGGTAGCAGCAGCAGAAGCAAGAGAGCAAGAGAGAGAGAGAGAAGGTCGGGCTAATCAGAGGTCGCGCAGTGACGTAAATTGCAGCTCGTAATCTTGCAGGTTGGGTAAGCTTGAGAGCAGTAGCTAATATCCTCTCTCTCTCTCTCGCCGCCGCTGGTCAGAGCTCTGCTCAAAGGAATTGGCGTGTATATACCGCGGGAGAGTTTCATACATGTGAAAGTCCGCGATATCATAGTGCCGGACAAGGGTTGCGGTGCCGACGTTGGCGGCAAGGGGGATGGTTCAGTTGGGACTGGGAGAAGCCTGAGAGAGAGAGAGAGAGAGGAGAGAGAGAGAGTACACGAACGTTTCCGTGTCGAACACGCGGGGAGACATATCGCTGCCGGCCGATTCGTACGTGTGTGCGGCGTCGGCGCGCGTGTGCGCGAGTGTAGGGCATCCCGCGGGTCTGCGGCGCCGGCTAATACCTGGCCGATGCGTGATTAGAGTCCACAGGGAAATCTAGCCGAACAAGCCCCCCAGGTAGCCTCTTTCCACCCTGCGCGCTTTCTCCAGATTCCCGATAAATTTCATCTCGCGCGATACAACGCTAACGCTGCTGCTGCTGCTGCGACTCGATCTCTTTCTCTCTCTAAACAGTCCGCTCACTTGTTCGCATTTCGATATTTTGATAGCGCGCCAAGCGAACCATCGGAATCGCATCAGTCTCGGCTGCTTGGATCGTCGTCGGTGCTATACACAATATTATATACTCGATCCGCTCTATCAAATATCGTCCGTGCTAGCTCTCGGCGAGAGATGACGAAGGAGAGAAAAAAAGTCGAGAGAGAGAGAGAAGCTGAGTCAGGAGGTAAGGCGACTCCGCCGCTCGTATTGACAATATCGGGGCTCTGTGGTCGCGGGAGCGAACACAAAAGGCTCTCGAGCTCTCTCGCCACTCGGACGCGCGCATCAGCAGGCGAGAGGAGAGAAGGAAGCGACGCTGCGCTATTTGACGATGTCCACTCGGGCGAAGAATTGCCGGTGCTGTGGAGGTGGAGGAACTGCACTGCTCGATTCTATACCCAAGACCGCATCGACGTATACACGGTATAACTATCTATCTCTCTGCGCGCTGAGCGCATTGTCGGGGGCTAACAGACTGCCGGGGCTTCGATGAAGGGATTTTCCTTGGGCGGCTGCGCTCGGGAATTTACGCTTGTCCGGATGTTTTTTTCTTAGTATTATACACAGAGAAGCTCAGCTTTATTGTTTTCGCGAATTTTGCTGCATGTAATCCCCCGGGTCGTGTAATAACCACGTCAATATACTGCATCGGCAATCACCATCGAGAACAAAGCTCCCGCATAACAATATGTAGGCCAAGTTGGCAAAACACGAGCTAGAGCGTCAGCATCCATCGTCCTCGCAAGCAACAAGACTCCGACAACGTTGAGCTTGCAGCTCTCCTGCACTTAGCCCTCGTGCGACGCAGCAGCGAGCTTTGATCGGCCAAGCAACGTAATTTCCGTGATTAGGTCGAGAACAAAGCGCCGGCTTCGGCACCTGCCGGAAACCGCTCGCGCTGCGCTGGCTTCCTTCCTGTCGTCGTCGTCGTCGTCGTCGTCGCAGGATCGATGTGCTAAGCTTTCTCTCTGATGCTGCCACCACCGCCGTTGCTGTATATACACGTTGTTACGTGTATAGTGGGAACTTTCGAATTCGAAGCTTTCAGCGGCGACTTCTGGTTACTTTTGAGTTACCCTATCCTACCTCCACTGTAACTCTATCTCAAAGCAAACTGCCGAGCGAGAGAGAGCGTTACTGTATACAGCCAAGCTACCACTAGTCCGCGCGCGCTTGCGACAGCTAGTGCACTACAACGCTGTGCGGAAACAACTTCCGGGAGAGCTGATGCTGCTTCCGAGGCTCAAGTTTTTCGCTTTGCTGCACCCTTGTTGTCGTCACTGCTTTTCTCTCCTTTTTTCCGCAGCTTTTTTTTTCAACACACGCTCCACACGCTGCTGTGTGGAGAGTACCGAAGTTACGAGAGCACGTGCTGCTATCCGATCTGTTGTGCGGACTTCGACGAGAATTAAAGTCCGAAGAAAATTAAAGCGCGACGACCTCTGCCCGCTGCAGGCGAGAGCACGCGTCGTAATAAATCCGGCGATTCGTATCTGCATAATGAAATTCAAAACGCACGCGCGGAAATTCGTGTTCCACCCCCGGGTTAAAGTGAATCCGCGCTCCGCTGCGTCTTTTGAAATCCACAGCCACACTGGCACACTTTTATATTATGAGAATACGTGACACACTTTCCTCTCGAGAGTCCGATGAAATATTTACGAAAACAAAATTTTCCTCGAGCACACTACGCCCGGGGGGACCTTTGCGGTAGCCGTCTTATATACACGTATGTATTGCGATAGGCCGAGAGCCAGTTTACAAATTGAGGGAGAACTGCTCGGATTTTCGTTTTCGAAAACGATCGCAAACATCGATCTCTTCGTCCAAACTCGATAACCAGCGAGCTGGCAACGATGTACGACGCATCTGTGTACGATTTATCCACGCGCGCGATGGTGAAAAATTACAGACGCATACGGTGTAGCTCTCCCTAAGGTCCTGCATTCGATGCTCGCGCGCGGCACGTGCGTCCCGTGATAAAACCGAGATTGCTATCGAGCTTCAATTCTCGGAGTAGCTGCACTAGCTGCAGTGGTAGCAACATCTCGATATCGAGCGACTGCTCCGTGTGTGTCTTCGAGAGATGGAGAAGTGTGTACATAGAGAAGTGTGTCCCGGGAGCGCTTTAAAGCCACGCGTATACGTATACACACGCGTCAAGGTTGGCATCAGAGGCTCCTTCGTGACGTGTCCCAAAGTTTGCTCTTCGTCGCCGCAGTCGATTATCGAGCTCGAAATTATTGCTGAATTTTCCCGGTCGATGCGATATCAGCGGCGGGGCTAATAAAAGTTCCGTAATTCTCGCCCGAGGATCCGCAATAACGTTTTTAATCCGGGCCGGCTTATACGTACGTTATGGATCGATCCAAGCGAAATAATCGAGAGCAGGGAAAAAGTGCAGGCTCGTTGTTCTATCCTCCCTTTCTCTTCCTCTCTCCGCGCGCTCTTTGGCCTCCGACACGCGTCCGATCTCGCGCTAATCCCTTCTCAGTTTCCGCATCCATGCGGCATGATCGGCTATACAGCGGAGAGGGAGAGGGTATAGAAGGAGTACAGAAGGAGGGGCGGTATAATCCCATCGGCGCTGCGCGGAACATGCATCCGCGTATCTATTCCGATACACTTTTATCCGTCTATGTGTGCGGGGGCGTCATTGGTATTCCGCGCACGTAAAAGATGGCTTCTCCTCGCGGATAATGCCGGAGGAATGCTCCGGACCAGGCGACGAGAGGCTAAACCCGCTACCGCTGCCGTCGTCCGTCCGACGTCCGTCCTTTCGATATATACATATACAGGGCTCTCTTCTCTCCTTCAACTTGTCGTGCACCCTTAAGCTCGACGCTGCAATTCACGATATACAGCAGTAGTCGAGAGCCTATATAATGCGTCTGCGGGTGTGTATATATATAGACGGCGCCGAGGTGTGAACGAGAGAGCTTATTAAAATGCCCGGGTCGTGGGCCTTTATGCGCCACCGCGACGAGGGATCGCCGATCTATATTGGTTTATTATGGCGAGAGAGCTTTCTTGCGGGTGATGAGCTTGTGAGCTGGAATATTTATCAGCGAGTGCCGAGAGAGAGAGAGAGAGAGAGAGAGAGAGAGAGAGAGATGGGTTTGTTTGCGTCAGGCGTTTTTGCGGGATTGCCGCGATGGTGTGAATCACAACCGAGAACTGCTGCTGGGGAGAGAAAAAACGCCTATAGGGTGTGGAGTGTTTCTCTTTTCGAGACATCTTTATTAGCCTCGTTGCGTTGAAAATAAAAGAAAGACCGCGCGATACATTGGCTTTCAATAAACCGGGCGGAGTATACACGCTAATCCTGCGATCAAAAACACTCGAGCAGCAGCCAATCACCATCAGGCTAATCTTTTCAAGCGCATTTACGACACAATTACCCGAAGCGCGCGCGCGCGTGGTAGGTCTCAAGGGGCCACCAGGGCATCTAAACTCCGAAGCTCGCACACCTGGTCAACGGCGAGGGCGGTGATAGGCACAGCGCAGCAATCCCTGCTGTAAATTCCGGCCCGGCATACGCTCTTGGTCTAATCCCCTCTGCTGCACGCTCGCGAAGGAGGAAACTGCTACGGCTCGGCGTCCGATAACCTTACACCTCTCTCTCTCTCTCTCCCTCTCGTCCTCCCCATTAACGCGCGCAGGGCAACGTCGTCTCGAGTAATCCGCGAGCCAGTAGTCCTCGCGGCTAATCTCTCTGGCCATAACTTCAGGGCCTTGCGAGTAACGTATATACGTGCCGCGAGATCGTCCAGGTGGACGAGCTACTGCAGCAGCAGCCCCACACGCTCCCGCGTATAATAAACGGACGTGTACGTTCTGCCTTGCCGTCAGATGCAGGAACAGGTGGCGGCGTCTGCGTATACATATATATGTGTGCTCGCGCATATAGATGTCTGATGGAGCGAGATACACGTGCGCACGTGAGAGAGCGAGCGTGTCTAAGACAGTGCGCGCGGAGAAGATGGCGTGTGTAGTCAATAGCTCGGCGTTTTTCTCCGCAAATGCGATCCAAGCTTATTGGATTTAACGTCGTACACTGCTGCAACGGGGGAGACCGCTTTGAACATCCCTGTCTCGTCCGTGTAGGTGTGTGAGTGTATGAAAGAAAACGATATCCTTTCTCGGGGACACACGTGCCGCGTCATCTTCGTCGATATATAAGCGGCGGGTATACACGCGAGATTTCAATCTTTTCCCGTAACCCGCTCTCTTTATTCTCTTCTGGGGTTAGGTAAGCTATATACTATATATAACTATATACTACAGGTCGACGTATGTAGGTATATACCTATACGAGCTGAGAGCGGTAAAAGCGCAGCAGCGGGGAAAGCAATCGCCTAATGAAACTAGCAGATTTTTCATCGTCCGAGAGCCATTTGCGATGGTTTATTGCGCGGCCGGATATAACTCTTCTCTCTCTGTACAAAGGCTCCACCGCGGCTGTACTACTCCTTTCAGTACGTATAACTGGGTGACGACGACGTTTCTCCACTGGCCTCGATATTCATGTTGGATTTTTTCACGCAACTAATTATAACGGAGGAGCATTATCCTAAAATTCGCCTCCATACCTCGCCAAGAAGTGAGGACGATAAATATAATATCGAGAGAGTACAGAAGCTCATTTCTCCAAAGAAATAAGAGAGAGAGAGAGAGAGAGGCGAATCCGTCGCTTTTCGTTCCGTTGCAGTGTGATATATACGGCGAGACGCGACGGGTAAGCGCAGCAATTATTAGAGTTACCGGGCTGTGTATCGTTCGTCGTCGTTCGATCGAGGCGCGGCTGAAAAGAAATCCGATAGAAATTCGATAGATCGAGAGAGCGCTGCTGCCGCCGCCGCTGCCGGGAAAAACCATTAATCGAATAAGGGCGTATCCGCCACGAGAGCGTGGCAAACGAAATAACGTATACCTATACTCGTCCTTTTGCTCGTATTCCGTTTGTTTGTTTTTTTTTTTTCGCTCTCGCCGAGAACCGTGAGGGGAAAGATGCCCGACTAATTTATACATCATCCGCGAGGCGAATATTTTTCGATAATCCCTGGTATATTCTGCCTCTTTCGATGGCAGTTAGCGACAGGGCGCGCCGGATTATTTTTCGGTCCTCATATCGCTTGATATTTTTTTAATGAAGACGTTGAAGTACGAACGCGACTCGATTGTGATTGACGTTACATTTTCTCCGCAGGATTACGTGTGTGCTCGGCGCACGTGCATTAAGTTGTCACATTTGCGGAATAAAATGAATTTCACAATGTCACAGCCAGGGAAAGAGAGAGAGAGAGAGAGCCACGCTCTCATTCTCTTTTAAAACTCGCGCATGCAGGAGAGCATTCGTTTCGCCGGCAGAGCCAATTAAAATTGAAATTTCCAACGCGGTTACATAACTAGATCGGAAATTAAGTTTCTGTCAATTTTCATAGCAAGTAAGCCTTAAACTCCCTCCTATAATGGATTTTTAAGTAGATTTTGACGCCCGGGCGTGACGTGAAAAAGTCGTTTTCGACAGGATAAAGTGACCTACTTCGCTGTCGTCGATGCTGTGCGGTGCGAGTTAAGAGACAGAGAGAAAAAAAACGAGCGTTATTCCGACAAAAGTGACTACCATTTTCGATCTTTAATTCGCGGATTGCGTGGAACATCGAAACGCTGAATAATGACGGAAAAATTATTATCTAGAATGAAAAATTTTGCGGCTGCCGAGCTCTGTGTATATCGACATGACACGCGAAACTTTTGTACTAACTCCAAATTGGCGGTTATTCGATTATATCGATATAAAGCGCTCGGAAATCGAATGACCGAGAGAGAAGCGCGCTTTTTTAGCGGGAATTTCGGATACATTATTTTAATTAATCCGATTCTTAAAACGAGCCGCATAAATGTCCAACTAATTGATTGAATTCATTTTTTATTTCATAGAGTCGCATTAAATTCCATTTTCTATTTCAGCGTTTCAGGTAGCTATATGCACCGAACGAAAGATAATAAGAAAGAGAATTTGCGAAAAGTCCAGCCCGCGATGAATTTCCCCTCTCTCTTTCTCTCTTTCTGTGCCGAGAGAGGAAGTTTTACAACGACTCGTCGTCGCGACGACCGCTTACATTTCAGCCTTTACTTTCAGCTTTTTCTTTGACTCCAGCAGCCGCATAGTGATCTTCTTCGCACAGGCCGTATATACCAGAGAGCAACAGTCGACAAAAAAGGTTATGAATCCTAACTGCGCATGAATGCCTAAAGAGACGACGACGACGACGACGACGACTAGCTACGAGTGAGCAGAAGGAGGAGCGAAGAAGCCAAAGGGGCGGCCAGATACACACTTTTCGAAATGAACGTCGAGGAATATTTCAAACACAGTTTAAACAAGGGGAAAATTGAAGTTGCCGCTTTGCATCGCCCGAATAAATATTTATCTCCTAGCTGGCTTGCTTTTGGAGAAATATTTCCCTCGAGTGCGAGCGTACTTCCGTTTTCCTCCCCCTGACTCGCCAGCTTCTTTCAACAAATAATAGAGCACATAATTGTCCGCGATGAATATTCTCCCGCAGTTGCAGCGACCGCAAGACAACTTCTGCGCTCAGCTCGCGGAAACTTTTTAGCGTCGGCTTTTTTTTATACTATAGCCGCAGGACGTTAATGTTGGAGTGACGAATGCGCCGACTAATTGAATAATTAAGCGCCGAGAGCATCGCGGATTTGGTTTTTACATCGCGTTGTAGCCAAGTGTGCGAGCTACGGGGGGATGGAATGATTAACTTTCGAACGAACTTTATCAGCCCCCACCCTACCCATATTGTTTGTTAACTAGAGGTATTTTAATTAGAACTACGGGAATATTTCATGAGTAATTGGCCGAGCGAGGAAATTATTAAGCGCTGAATATTCGCGCATGAAAGAACATCGGTTTTCGAAATCGGTAAATACGCAGCTCTACAGTGCAAATTTAATAACCGAGTGAAAATTTGCTTGCATTTAATGCATCGAATTCATGCTATATATACAATAACAAATTGCGATGAAAAATCCCCTATTATACAAGCAGCAACGAAAACACTCGACGAATAAAAAAACAAACCCCGGCAATCAACGCGCAACAAAACAACAAAACACAGCGCTGTAGCAGCAGCTCCATGTCCAATTTGTCCCGTAACAACTAGCGCCATAAATAGTTCAAAATCACGAGAAACCAAAAGCGCAATGAAGCAGCAGCAGTAGCAGTAGTAGCGCAGCAGTGCCATTCCTACCCGATAAATTTATAAGTCGCGTTCCCGAGAGAGCGTCTGACCATAACGGCATGACTCTACTTCATCAGCGAGAACCAGCTATATATACGCGAGAGCAGCAGCTCCGCGGGGAGTTCTTAGGGCAAAGTCATTTGCCGAGATCCGCGCAGCGGTGCTTCTTCTCGTCCCCCTACACAGCCATATGTATACATGTATACACCCATATGCTATTCCGCTGATAAGTCGCTCTCGTGACACACGCAGATGACGATGTTCGCAAAAGTCTCGTATGTAGCGCAGTTCGCTTTTAATTCGAAATGTCGAAGCGTTAGTGGATGTGAAATTCGAATGTGGTTATTCGATTGTGCGGTGATGGCGGCAGCAGCATAGCGCGCACGTATAGATGATAATTGGCGCTCGTTACTTAGTACTCTTTTGATAGGCCTAGCGGCGAATAATGGAGTTCGATCACGCAGAGTCGGGTTGCGGTGCTAGCTACGCTACTCGTTATACACGCGAATGGCCATTAAGGCC
Organism: Pteromalus puparum; assembly: GCA_012977825.3. Taxonomy (NCBI): domain Eukaryota; kingdom Metazoa; phylum Arthropoda; class Insecta; order Hymenoptera; family Pteromalidae; genus Pteromalus; species Pteromalus puparum. The sequence continues at coordinate 10,210,613 of CM053168.1, read as the reverse complement.
TTTTAGTCGTTTTTAGAGCTTAATCAGCCCTGTACGTCCATGTTATATTCAACTTCGACGTAGAAGCTTCCGACGCTCGTTTATCGAAATTATTTTTTCTTCTCTTATTCGGGATCGTATTTCGCGAAGATAAAAAGAAACTCATGCAAAGCCCTCTCTCTCCTGAAACGATATAATATACCGTGAATAAGGGCCATCGGCGCGTTCGAAGGGCGGTGGTAGCAGCGCGCTTTAACGGATAAAAATATAAAACGCTTCGACGACTCCCTTATCACCGTGCAGTGCGGCAGGCGAATCCTCCCCGGGAAATTGTATAAAAGCTCGCCGTTTGACTAGAGCGTGCGCGCCGACCAATGTATATAAGCTTTTTAGAAAAGCATCTCGTCGGCCGGTGATGAAATTTAACGAGCGCCATATCGTTCTCCGGAAAATATAATCCGCGCGCCGCTATGCTCTGCAGGTAGTTTCGTAAAACGCACCAGCCTGCCGCACACACTGTATGTGCGTATACGCGCTTGTGAGAATAGAACCGAGTCAAATGGTGCAGAGGAGGATTACAAAAGTAACGAGACCCGAGAGGGAGAGAGAGAGAGAGAGAACCGGCCATTGGCCGCGACGCTGCCAAGGAGGGAATTTAGCAAGTGGAGGAGTGCCGCTTTGGCTGGCAGCCGTTAATAGAAAAGGACGGGGGCAAATTGCGCGAGTAAATACACAGGGAGAGTTTTGCCCTCCGACACGGTGCTGGGTGTCGCGTCGAAACGTGACTCGGCTCGTGCTTGGCTACTGTACTGGGGAAAAAAAACGGAGATGGTGACCTTATTCATTCGTTAGAAGTCGACGTAATGGGTGGTGTTTCGCTTTTTTGCTTTGCCGAGCTTCCGGATTCATTTGTGAGCGACGGGTACAAACTTGCGACGACTCGTCATAATTTCTTGAGAAATTTTAACAACGACTTTTACAGGAATTCGCGATACGAACGTTTTCTTTTCATTCTAAAGGGCTGGATTTGACAAGACGAAGTTGAAGTTACACGAAGTTACACGAAGTTACACGAAGTTACACGAAGTTGTGAAGTGAAGCAACAGGAGTCCGAGGTAAATGTTATTTCCGACAACAATTTTAATAATCAAACCCCGACAGCGCAACTAGGCCATCGCCTCGCTTAACTCCACAATATCCGAAGATCAAAAAGCCAGGACGTAATAATACTCAAAGTTATATCGTCGATTCAATATTCCTAAGTTTCTCGCTCGCGGAGTCTTCTCTCCCCCACTGCATCCTGCAATGCTTTCTCACATCGCATCGCCTCGGGTGACTATACGATATGTATTAAATTCTCTTCTCGCGCGAAAGAAGTTACGCACGCTCGCAGCTCCGTAATACGTACTGCGCACTAAAGTCATTTCATCTTCGCCCTATTTGCATTATTCTAGTTTTGCAGCGAGATGATGGCTTGCTCCACATATTATGCATTATAGATCTTGTTACGTAGGCGAAAGGGTTGGAGTATCCCTAGTTGCAGCGTAAAAGCGAGAGGGAGTAAGAGCTGGGAAAAAGGTGAGATTAGCGCACGAAACGTATAGCTTGGCGAGGCGTAGAGAAAGACAGGTCCTCGGGTATACGGTAAACTTGATTAAACGCCCGGACACGCTCTCTCTCTCTCTCTCTCTCGCGCGCGCGTTTTGTGTCCCCGGGATATTTCTTCGTCCTTCTGTGCTGCTGCACCTCGACAACTAGTTCGCCACCGAGTCCTTATCACCGCCAGCTTATTCGTTTTTTGCCACCGCTTCAAGTTTTTTATTTTTCGAGTCCTGCTGTTGCTGCTTGGCCAATTTAACGTCAGCGTTAAAAATGTTTGCCTGCGTTTGCTCGATTCGGCTGTACACGCGATATTTCAATTCTTCGGCGAATATGTAAAATGCGAGCAGCGGTAGGCGAGAAGAGAAATTTTCAAACGACAATAAAATAGAGCGTTTCGAAATTTCATCGTCGAAAAATCAGTGATTTCCGGAGCGTAAAACGATCGTCCTTTATTACGTGCAGCCGGAGGGGCTCTCTAAAAAGAGAGAACGATCCACGTGCTCGCACTAATGTTTATCGATAAAGAACGAATCACGTACAGTCGAGTAGAGCTTCGAGCTCGCTGCGGGTGTGTGTATATATATATATATATATATATATACACTCTGGCTTTTGCCAAGAAAGCGAATGAGCCGTGGGAGGCTTATAAAAGGCAATATTTTCCTTCTCGAGTGGCGTCGGCGGTGCTGCTGCAAGAGAGACCAGAGAGAAAGAGAGCTGAAAGAGAAAACGAGAGCTAGAATTTTCCCGACACAGCGTCGTCGTCGTCGTCGTCACAATTACATCGGATCAGGGAAGAATATTTCATCCAGCAGCAGTGGCAGCAGCAGCAGAGAGAGAGAGAGAGTCTTGCCAGAGCGAGAGCTAGCCGGGATTCAGCGACCCGGACGGATTATTAACGGGCAATTTGCTGCGTCTGCTGCCGCGCCACTGCTGCTGACTGTATTGTCTCTCCATTTCTCTACTTCGCCAGGACGTCGCGGCGTCGTCTTTGCGCTCGCGCGTCTCGTCCTCCTCTTCTTCATTCTTCGGGTGCTCTCGACTGTCTCTTAGTTATTTCCGCCGTCGTTAATGTCCGATATCGGAACACCGGGAATGAGAGACGAAGAGAGAGAGAGAGAGAGAGAGAGAGAGAGAGAGAGAGAGAGAGAGAAGGAGGAGTCGAGGAAGGGTAAAAAAATAATGGAAGGATTAAACTCGATTGCTCGCGATCCATAATGACCCGCGACTCGCCTTTCTACCTCCGGTACTTTTAGATACCCCTCCGACTGAATTTAGACGTTTTTTTCCGATCCGGACCCCTTCGGCTAACAAACACCGGAGGAGAGGGGAGGACAAGACCTACGCCAATCGTCGGGAATAATCCAGACTAATTGCGCTTCCAGTAAAAGGAGAACCTTTTTACTGGATCGATCGGGTTTGATAATAATTGACGCACCGGATGTGTACTGATTAACGTCGAGCTTTTCTCAGCGACATCGAGGCTAAATTTGTAGCCGATATATCCCGGATTTAGCTGTGCAATTTTGGACGGATGGTACCGGGTGGTGCACGTGCGGTCCTTGATAATTTTAGAGGTACGCTTTCGCGGAAAAGCGACTTTCAGGAGCTTAGCGGGAAAAGCTGCCGTTTGAGAGACAGATACGAAACAGCTCGAGCGCGGAATTGAAGAATCGTTCTGGAAGCGTATTTACCGTATGATAACTTTTCTCTGACGTTTGCGCCATCGTCATACAAAGTTTCAGCCACTCACCTAGAACAAAAAAGAAAACATCGACGTTAGACCCAAAACGCACTTGAAATGATAATGCAATAAGCGTTCACATGTATACAAATCAGCCTAACAAATCGCAATCGGTCCCTCTTGGCGAGAGAGCGCGCGTATAAGCCAGTTAGTTGCGACTATTTAGGAGAGCTGGGAGAATTCGGACGGGGGGTAGGTAGCCTCCAAAGTTGTACATTATATACCTTCCGCTATATACATATACATGCACGAAATCCCTGGACTACAAGCCGGAGCTTCGCCGGAATTCCGAGACGGGTAAATTTAATAAGTGGAAGCTCGCGCGCGCGCGCAAGAGAGAGAGAGAGAGAGAGAGAGAACTTGGGTTTACCTAGGCCAGCTGCGATCGTGTATATTTTAATGCCGGGGGATGATGCCTGGCCGTACAAATTAATGGACACTCCACATAGGCCGCCCTCGGGAAAGGGCTGCGAAGCGACGAGACCGCGAGAATAGCTCTCCGCGAACGGAAGCTGCGCTGTGTTTTCTTTTTTCCTTTTTTCTCGGCACAACTCAAGAGAGGGGAAACAATTTTTACAGGACGACGGATAGTCGCCGGGAAATCTCTCTTCTCTCTCTCTCTCTCTCTCTTTCTCTCTCTCTCTCTCCCTCTTCGTGGTACAAGAAGCGCGGATGAAATTTGTACGTTTTAATTAAAATCTCGCCGCGGAAACGAGAGAGAGAATACTCATCGCGACGAGAGAGAGAGAGGGAGCTATTACTCGCTGCGACCGCGATGAGGTTTTGACGAGAAGAAAAAGCTCGCCGGAGGAGAGAGAGGGCAAATCTTTTGTGGAAACAATGACGAGCGCTAAGTAAAGCATTATCGCGTGCATTTGAGAGATCCGACAATTTACACTAGCGAGAGAAACCGACTATTGTTTTAGCGCGAGCTCGCAGTGGTTTTGAACAAACCAAGGCTTTCGAGATGATTGCGAAACGATTATACATCGTACCTGTGCTGTTATACCGCGAGTCTAGTATATTAGAATGTATTTTCCACGCTGTGTAACGCAAAAGTGTGCCTTACATTCGCGTCGCGTTTTCGGGCGAGTTATGACGAAACAGCTTGCACGTACACCACTGGTTCAAGTAATACACCTATATCGATGTAAGAAAGGCGGGCTTGGTCGAAAATTGCCCTCCGATATCTCCGCAGCCATACGGAATACGTAATACGGCTTGTTGCGTCATTTTTCGCTCGGCTTGATTCGTCGGGAAAAGAGCCCTTTTTTTCGAAGTAGAGAACGCGTTAGCATCCATCTCTTGGAATAATTAAACCTCGGTTTCGAGGAGCCATAGCGAGGCCGCAGTGCGATAACGAAAAAAAGAGAATCACCTCGGCGGAAGAAAAAGCTTAATTAGAGCCGGAAAGGCGCACCGAAGCACGGATATATATAAGGAAACGGAAAAGGCTTTCTCAGTAGGAATTATCCAATAGCGAGGCGCGCGGTTTGAGCAATTATATAAGGGAGAGAGCTCTTGCGGCGGGCTTAATTTCGTACTGTCGACGTTAAATCGAGCGCCGCGTATACACGCGGCCAACGGATTTAGTTAGCTGGTATACGCGGAGCGTTTGCCGCGAGTTAAACAAGTACGTATACGGGATCGTACGTCGCAGGCGCGCGTAGCTCTGGCAGCTCATTTCACGCCCCTGCCAGCCGGTCTGTGCTCTCTCCCTCCTGTCTGCTACCGGTGCTGTTGCTGCTGCGGGGGTGCCTCGACGCGCTCGAGCTATCGCAAGTATTGCCGGGACGAAAGAGAGACGCAGCCGTGGTTTCTTATACGTCGGGTTAGGAGGAGCTTTGCCGAGGAGACAGCGTCTATTTGCCTGTCGCGGATTTTAGAAGCTTGTATATAGCTTGTGAACACCGCTTACCGCTATTTGTCCGGCGAGCTGTTTTATGTGGAGAGAACCTTGGGGAGCTTTCTTTTGCTCGTATATAAGACGATCGGGCTTGGTATTTGAATAGACGTTTCTCTTTGCCTCTAGTTATTCAACGTTGTACGGAAAATCTTTGTATGGACGCGAAGAAGACGAGCAAAAAAGGCAATCTCTCTCTGGAGTAATCGCGTATTAAAGAGCGCACTGTTTCGCAATTAACGCATACGGTAAACTTCCCTCCTGCATAGCGGAGACACTATAAAAAACAGTCTAAAGACTCAACGGCGTATATACGCGAGCACAAAAAAGACTCGACTCCCTGCAATTTTCATCGATGTCGCCGCACAGGGCATGAGCTCCTCTCTAGTCTCTTTCTCTCCTTTATACTTTCATATCAACGGGAGAGCGAAGATTGGCCTCGCTTTGCTCGTAAATAAACCGCGAGTAGCCACTTGACGAGTCGACGGCGGCCGCAAGGGCTGTTAACTTCAGCCTTTTCTCCGTCGTCTCCGTAGTCGTAGTCGTCGTTGGGGCAGGGGTAGTATCCCGTCAGTGTTAAGCAGAGGGATCACCGAGGGAGTAGTAGTGGTAGCAGTAGAGTAGCGGTAGGTAAGGGCGAGTGCAGTGTATAAGAACTGGCTTCGAGTGGCCGCCACCGCCGCGTGCGGTTCGCGAGTGAGAGAAGAAAGTTCAGCTGGCACGAGTGCCTACTCGACTCGGCGGCGGATAAATCTAGTGAAATAATATTTTTGTATGTCTCGCTGCGTGCCGCGTCGTACCGGGGATTAATCGACATTCATACATCTCCTGCGCAGAGCGAGGAGTATATGGACTGTGTATATAAAGCTCGAGTTCTTTGTGCGCGGATGCGCACTAACGAAGGTTATTAGTAAGAATAAAGCTCGACGCCAAAGGGAGAGGCATCGATCTTTTTGGGGACACGAGATCTCTTTTTCAAATTATGTGGGGGCCGCTGGGATTTATGGGGCCATTTTCCGCGCAGGACACCCTCGCTCTCGCAGCTGTATCAGTGTGTGTGTGTGTGTGTGTGTGTGTGTGTATTCCGAGTGCGTCCTGCGAGTTTTCTCGTTTGCTGGTTTTCTTCTCGAGTGTGGCTCGTATATATAGTGTCGTGTGACACACTGCGTTATGTGCGGAGGGCGAGGAAATATGCGGCGCGTTATGAGCGAGATCTCAATCGCATGAAAAGTGAAAGAAATCTGTTGGGGCGATCGCGTATCGTTATTTATTACTCAATTAATCGCGATAAGTTTTTCCGTACAGGCGCAGGAAAAAGTATTAATTAGACGCGATATTTTCTCCAAAGTTTCGCGATAAAGGGAAAAACTAACGGTTATTACTGCTTTGTCATCGTTATTCTCATTTCCGAGCGTCGGAGCCCTCGAACGAAAGCAAAGCAAAAAAAAAAAAATCGCCTGACCTTACCTCATCCCGTCAGCCACGAAATCGATCGGGCACTATAGCACCCACAACTCGCTTTGTCCGGCTAAACTCGATGGGCTAAACCTATCGAGGCCGTAGCCGTGCCGCGAGCGAGTCGATATCGAGGTCAGCTTGCGAGCGGAAAAATATCGGCGAACGTCAAAGATTTACGGGCGGAGTCGACGCTCGAATCAAGGGGACAAAGGATCTCAATCAAATATCCCGCGCTCACCGGACAGGACGTTACGTCACGTTTCGTCGCTCGTAACGAATTCTTTTTCGCCTTTTAGCTTCCGTCCACTGGTGCTGCTAGCTATACTGCCCTCGAGGCCTCATACGTATGCGCCGGAGCTCGTGCATCTCTGTATGACGCTCCGAGAGAGGATATACGTAGCTTTCGTTCGACGCCGGAGCATGAATAAATGCGCTGCAGCTTCGCAGTTATGAAAAATTTAAAGCTATCTCGAAGGAAAGGGCGCAAGCTCTCAGCGGCTGATTAAATCTTGATTTTCTTCACTCGACGCTCTCGTTGCTCTGATTCTGCTTTCTGTTTTTACTGAGGTTGAACACAAAGCGAGAATATATATATGAAAATTGTTTATCCCACGTCGTAATGCGCGAGCATAATTCACGAGCGCGCATATAATAAAATAATAATTAAAACGTCAAGCGTCGCGACTTTACGAGAGTCTCTCGTGCAAGTCCGCCGTTAAAATTCGACTCGGCAGACAGATTGAAAGAAGAGGAGAGGGTAAAGGGCAAGCTACGTCGCGTAGTATATAGCTGGGCGCTACGACGATATCAAATCAAATCCACGTGAGCCAGACTTCAGGGGCATATTTCGGCTGTAAAACGGCTGCCGGATTACGGACCCTCGACGCTCCAATGCACCGCCGGCAGTCAGTCCTTCGGATTTTACGTACCGTTTACCGCACTTTAATTCCATTAAAGCTATATATATACACATACACACTTGCGCGGAGATCTCGCGCGCGAGCGCGTAATTCCTCGGGGGGTTAAGAATGACTCGCGCAGCGTTTCAAGTGCCTCGCGCGACTAGTACGTATTATATAGACGCAGCCGCGAGTTATGGCGTTCCATGAGAGTCGCGTGTCGGGAGTATACGGCGCGCCATCAAAATCGATCTTGCTTTCTCTGCTCTATACGTATATACGTCAGACTACCACACGGGAATATACCGTATGCGTGCAGCGAGCGAGGAGTGTATTTTGAGCGAAGAGATACCGGTTTTATTGTCCAAGATAAGGGATTTTATTTTTGGAAACTAATGGCAGATAGTGATTGCGCCTGGATTAATTAGGAGGGCGTAGAGTGCGTTTTGTTGTTTTCCTAGTTATAGGCTGCGATTAATCATTTTTTTATTATGACGGACACGCGCTTTTGCTTTCAGAAAATTTATGAGCGAAATTCCCAAAAAATTAAGCCTATAAGCTCATCGCTCTTCTGGCCACTCAACGCAGTTACCGCGTAGTATAGCCGGCCAGCGCAGATATTTCAGACTTCATATAAAAGGAGAAGATACGAGACCACGATGCGCAGCCACGAGGACAGAGATGGAGCGAGGGTAATTTGGCAGAGGCTCGCGTTAACGACGGGGCCCTAATTGCCCAGACGACCGGCCCTAATTCGACCGGCCGAAGCTGTGTTGCGCGCATAAATAATCATCGCCGAGGAATCTGCGCTGCAGTAGCCACCGAAGAGGCGACCGAGTGGTGATTTGTTGAGGCTCGTAAATTATCGATGTTTTTTTTTCCTCGAGACGCTGATTAATTGGCCAGAAGGTTCGATTGAAAATTTTTAATTAAACTCCGTATGTACGAGGTAGCTCAACAATAAGAGCACGGGATATTATCAATGTTTATCAAAGTTAATTAAAATTCAGCATTTTCCATCAGCGTCTACTCTTTTCCAATGCTGAATAAAAAAATAATTCAATTTGCATTGCACAAATGTCGTCGCGAATGAAAAATCGATCTCGCTCGGGTATCGGCTGCAGAGCATACGCACAATACAGGCAGAAGTAATTTTTTTCCTCCTTCAATTTCATAAACTTTGTATTGCAGCGTGTACAAAGCAGAAAATAATTTCTTCTCCTATGTGCTGTACTATATGAAGTTCGATTCCGCGAAAAAGCTATAAGCAACGAATCGCAAGTCAAAACATATCTCCATCGCAGTTTAATCAAGCAAGCGACGCGCGTCGAGGGTTTTCATTCGGAACCTGATAACGGCCGACGGATGATAATCTCGAAAGACTAGCCATTTCTCGATAACGCGCTTCATCATCGCTTCATTTAATCTCGCGAGCTTCCCAACCCTCCTCTCTCGCTCTATGTGTGTATCCTATATACGCAAACACGTATATATGAGAGCGCGCAACACAAAGCGTTGATCCCCGCACGTCATTGCGCAGAGCCCGTGCGCGCGCGCGCGACATGACGGCCGGCAATTTTCGAGACAATTAATATGCGGCAATTTTTTCGCCCGCCCGAAACGTCAAGTCGAATTACGATTTCACGAGAGCACATATTCCAGACAATTTGCATCGTTTATCGACGCTATACACGAAAGCTTCCCGCGCTCTTCACCGTTATTAATAAATCAAACGGAATTTTCGTGCGCGAGTTTCCCCGTTTTTTTTTTCATGATGATACTCCTTTAATTCATAGGATGCCGTGCTGTTTTTATTCGATTGAAAAGTTAATAATTAGGAGAAGTATAATTCGACGCTCGACCGAAGCGGGGGGCGGACAAATTCGCGATCATCTGTTTAGCATAAACGCGGAACAGCGAGCAGCTTATTTATAAATCGTCAATTAAATTTAATGAAAACAATCTGGCGTCGTTAAAAGTTTTAACGATTCCGGAGGAATATAAATGGGGGAAGCGAATCGAGATTCGCTTGTTTGTTTACAATGAGATCGATCCGCGTGCATAACGGGGAAGCAGCGGAGAAAAAGAGAGATTGAAAAATCGAAGCACCGAGAGATAGCGAGAGGCGAGCGAGTTCGTTATAAATTTCTTCTTCCGCGAGGCAGGAAGAAAGAGAAAGAAGAAGAAGTAGAAGAAGAAGAAGAAGAAGAAGAAGAAGAATCCTCGAGCGAAAACCACCCGAGCTCGATTTCGCTTTATTTTTCGTATCACCGACCTTCTGACCCGTTTCATTACGCGCAGTTTTCCCCCGACGCCTGGCATGCTGCTGTACACACACGAAGCGAGATATAGCTATATAAGCCGGGAGGACGAAAGTTATACAAGAAATAACGCTTCTGCTGTCGGGAGCTGAGAATCCGTATCATTATATGGGGTAAGAGAAAGAGTGTGTTAGAGATAAGCTATTATTCTTCGAATCCTGGAGGATAAACAGCTCCCGAGTCGTGGGCCAACTCTTCGTATTATGTAGCGTTGTCGGCGCGATTTGTCACATTTGATACGCTGGCGTCGCGTGTTATTCGTTTTTCGATCACGTCTCGCTGGTTCTCTTTTCTACTTCTACCCTCTGTATCTCTCGAATGTTACACATCAATCCGCCGAAAGATCACTAATGCTCAGAATAACTTTTGTAAATAAAAAAAATATCACTGTATACGACAGTGAACAGTCTATACATCCGCGAGTGAAGCTTCGGCTTTAAAGCACGAAGGCGTGCGCTCACGGTACTTCCGATATAACAAAGCCAGACGCGAGCAACGGGGGCGAGAGAGCAGTGCACACGCCGGACGATAAGCCAAAAGCGGACGCACAGGCAAAGCACACGTGCGCGGAGGCGGCGGCGGCTCATTTGCACGGAGCGAGACGCGGATGCTTACAAACACACAGCGGAAACGCGTTATAGTTCCAAGCCCGCACTGATAAATAGCTACACACGCAATTACCGCTGGCTGGACGGTTCCTCTGTGCGAAGCCCCCCCCCCTCTCTCTCTCTCTCTCTCTCTCTCTCTCTTGCAGATGGGAAATTCATCGACGCTATTATCGAGCGATGGATAATCGATGCGTCTATACGAGGAGAGTGTATATACGCGTGTGCGCGGGCGGGGCTACAATCGAGATTGATCGATGGAGATTTATTTAATTAATGCGAGAGTGGGATCGATGCCGACGGGATGCGAGAGCTGTGACGGTCCGCTGATGAGGGGGTGTAGCGTTTCTCGTTGTCTATACATATATGTATATAGAGAGAGCTTGCGAGTGTTTGATACATAGCTTCTTGAAAGGTTGTATTTTGGTTGAAAAAACGCGTGCTGTTCGTTACAGAGTATATACGCTCGAGTTGCTAAAGCATCGATGCGAGCTGTCGTTAGTTTTTAAGTAGAGCAAGTCGAGAATAGTCAGACGCCACCTACTCGACTCCCAAGCTGCACTCTCGTTTAAAATTATAACTACAGCCGCCTTTTTAGACGTTCTTTGGTATATTTTTATCTACATGTGTGTACAGATACGTTATCGTTCTATTTTTAAATAGCTGTTCGCTCGAGCGGAAATCGATATAGACACGCTCAGCCAAACAAGAACAATCGCGCCGAGAGCTTAATCCCTCTTAATTACCCCTGGAACATTACCATGTACGAACTTTCAGCTCTCGATAAAGCACAGCGTCCGTATAGTATAGTATAGGTAAAAAAGCAGAGCGCTCGATTAAACGAAGCGCATCCCTCACGCAGCGCACAAGAGTCTCGGATAAAAACTCCGACGAGCGGAGGGAAGGAAGCCTGCGACGACGGCACTTCGTGTATAAAAGCCAGCTGTTGCGCGCGCGCTGGCGTTCGCGAATAACGGCATAAAGATTCTTTGTTTAAGCCTCGCTCCTCTCGCTCGAGAAGGCTGTGCTGGCTCTTTTTTTGCACGCTCCTCGTCCCCTGTGGGACGGAAGACGTGAGCGCATGCGCGATGTGTACGTCGCTCGCGCATTAATGTCACGTAATTTTACGGCTCGTAGACCGCGCGCAAACTTCGATCGGAGAGTATATAGAGGAGAGCTGGCTGGGAGGAGAGGCTTTGATAAAAAAGCCGAACGTACGATACGGACACGTCGATCGAGCCAGACGCGATCTTCCCTGTGCAGCTCTCTTGGAAATCCAATGGGCTGTGGGAGCTTGTGTCGGATGGAAAATGAGATTCAAGATTGGCTCTTGTGTGGGAATTTGTTTTTTCGATGGAAAATCTGGCTGAATATGATCGGAGCGGAAGACACGCGAACGAAACATCGTTTTATATACTGTTTTATAACTCGCATAACTAGCGGCAAAGTCGTCGCAAATCTTCAAAACTTTTCCCAGCGTCGTATCGCTATAATCATATACTCGCGAGAGTATATTTATTCAATTATACCGAGTGCGTGTATCCAAAGAGCTTCGTAGTTTCTCGGCCGCACTATAAAAATAATGAACTGAATAAACAAAAACAGCGCTCGGAACTTGCCGAGCGAAAATCCATACACTCAATCTCAACAGTCGCTCTTCGCTCGGCGGAGCCGTTCCAGCGCACTTGAGCAGTAGGGTGCGGTAGCCCGGATGTTTTGCCACACGAGCGAGAGAGAGAGAGAGAGAGAGAGAGAGAGAGAGAAAGTGATGCGATATTCCCGAGGTTTGTTTTCCGAAACGCTCCCGCGCGCATATCGAGATTCACGCGGCGCAGCAGCCTTTACGACTCGCATAAAGTGCAATCTTTGCGGATTGCTCTGATATTGCTATGTGCATGCAGCTGCTGCATATACATTCACTTCTCTCTGTACGCGAGCTTTCTTCTATCTCCCTCTCACTCCTGGAGCTTAATCTCATCAAGCTTCCTGTGCTCATGTACACGTGGTAAACAACAACAGCAGCGGCAGTAGTATATAGCGGACTAGCAACAATGGAAAAGGCGCATAATGCAAAGAGAGAGGGAGAGCTAGAACGAGTACATAAATTCTAATAAAGTCTGTATAAATGTTAATGCTTCAGCCGCGAAATTTAAAGTTTCGCGGCTGAAATTGCCTAGTCTAGTGCACTTTGGCTTAGCGCGCTTGCGAGGAGCCAACTCATTTCCCTCCCCGACCTTAAGGAAATTGAGTTATCTCACAAGTAAACCGTGAAAATGATCTACGAGGAGCATTTACACGCGAGGCGGCGGAGGAGCCTCTTGTCGCGCTGGCATACAAAACAGTGAACTCCAGCGCGCTCCGGCCTAAGCAAGATAAAAGACCCAGAGAGACCGGAGCGAGCTTGAAAAAAAAAAAAACTTTGTCTTTTGCTCGCCGAAGAGACGCGCTCTCTTGCTTTAATGCGGGGGGTATTAACCGACTAAACGAATGTTCCTCATTAATTTTATAATTTTGCGCCCGGTACGAGGCTCTTTAGAGGATCGTGTATGAAAGTTTACGGTACAGTGGAGATAGAGGTTGTCGCTGGAATAATGATTTTTCCAAGTATCAATTATAACATCCGCGACGAAATTTAAAATCATCGATCGAATGAAATTTCACGAGCATATCCTCGAGAGGTCCATAAAAAGACGTCGAGCGTAAAGGAGAAAGAACAAGGCTGAAAATTAAGGGAGTGTTTGAGGAATCGAAGGAGCTGGGTAAAAACGGAAGCGAGCGAGCCGAGCCATAGTATATATAGTACAACGAGGGCGAGAAAAAGAGCTCAAGTCGAAAACGGAGCGAGAGGCTGAAGCAAGATGATTGGCCAGTGTTGGCTTACAAGTGCGGAGCGTTAATGTCAGGCTAGGTGGGATATACTCTTACAAATTGTTCGTCGTCGACGTTGTCGCCCCGAAGAGAGAGATAGAGAGAGGCTCAGACTCGCGGCGCAAGAGGGATTTGTCTCCATTAAAGGGATTGAGGTTTTGTCGCGCACGAGTTCTACTTTCTCCTCGCTACTGCTACTGCTGCTGCTGCTGCTGCTGTTGTTGTCGCGAGGGTAGATTTCGGATTTAAAAACAGGGGGAAAAGACAGCAGTCGCGCGTCAACGGTCAAAGGGATTTCCAGGGGCTCCGCTCGTAGTCTACTACTACCAGCTCGTGCGCCACTTTATCGATTATAAGACGCGCAGTGTCGACGAGAGATTCTCTTTGCACACAGTGCGAAAAGACGTACCGCATAGCGAATCTTGTTGTAAAAGGTGGAATCGTATTAGAAAGTAAGAGAAGGAATTAATTAAGACTGCAGGGAACGGACGTCGAGCGGAGAAAAGAAGATTAGCCGACTGTGCTGACCGAGGCAGTCTGCAACGGCGCGTGAAAGTTCAAACAAATCAAGGACTGCTCCTCCCCCACTTCGCTATACGCTCGATCGATTTGTTCCACATTCTTTGCTCGAAGACAAACAGACTCGTCGCGCACAGCTCGGGAATAAATATATTTACTCCGACTCGCTAATTCCGCTTTACAAGTAAATCACCAGAGCGCAGCCTCTCTACTCTACTCTTCTACGCCTTGTTCCTTATCCCGTCGTCATTCGAACGAGGAAAGAAGAAGAAGAAGAAGAAGAAGAAGAAGAAGACAAGGACGACGGTGAGGGAGAGCGGATATCGGCAGCGATCAATGAAGACTCGCGCCTCAAATATTTGCCCGAGTAATCTCCCGTTTCAGTTAGCGATGAGGAAGAAATTTTAACCCCCAAGGCCAGACTCCGGATAAGGAGAAGGAGCAGAAGGATGAGGAAAATGCGCGAGTGAGAGCGAGCGCGAAAGAGAACGGGAAAGAAGTCTCCAGGGATATAGCAGCTAGCGCGCTTAGCGGGAGTAACTGCGCGAGGATTTGAGAAATTAAACTTTGGAGCGCGCGCGCGCGAGGCTCCTCTTATAATCCTGGCTGAAAGCCAGAACTTGCGCGAGTTTGCTTTGATTGCAAAAACCGGCGCGCGAGCGCTGTGTATAGCGCGGTTATATGCCGCGCGAGCGCGATTGTCGGTGCAAATCATCCGGTTGATGATTTACCGCCTGAATACGATAATCTGGTTTGCTCCGAGCGAGCACTTCAAACGTGCTGCACTCCGATGCTCCTTTTCATACGATGTATTATATAAGCCTGCGCTTTTTCTCTTCCTTTGTACGCGAGAGGATCCTCGAAAATAGTTAATTATCCACGCTCGATTAATCAGCCCGGCGGAGCCCCGAAATTGCGGCGATTTATGGGCCGGCAGTGTGCAGAGAGGAAAAATTCTAATTATCAAGCAAACACAGCACGACCTCTCTCGCGCGTATAGATATGCATTGCTCGGCCCCTCGTTGTTGGAAAAAATATATTGCATTCAATTAATCGCGGCGCGTGCCTTCCCTGGCTGTATAGTTCGACATTGAAAAGCGAAAGTAGAGAGTAGAGCGAGCGGGGAGCTTCTCGCCGGATTCCGCACGCAAGTTTAAATTAAAGCAGTTGGCTTCCCTCATTGCGAGAGCGCGCGTACTTTCCCACTTAGCATTCCCGAGCATACCGCGCGCAGAAAGAGAAGGGGGTAGAGACAGAGACCCTCGGGAGGTATACCTATTGCGAAGAAGAAAGTGGGAGAGAGGGTCGACGAGCTTATTGTGAAGCGTCTGCCAGCGCTCGCCTCGCTATTTTTTTATTTGCAGCCGATGAAAAATGCTTATTCCCGTGCAGCTTGTTGTGCTGCTCGCCCTCTTTCATTTTCCCGCGATTACGCGCGAGCGAGATTTTACCCTGGGCTCGCCTTTGTATGTGTGTGTGTGTGTGTGTGTACATAATTCACGGGTAATTTCATCGTTGCCCAAAGGCGCTCGAAATTTTTTTCTTCGCCAGACCGACGAATGAAGTGTTTTCAGGCATATTAAATCCACCGAGAGATCGAATTAGCCGTAAGAGCGAAAGAAAGCAACGCTGACCCGTAAATTCATGCGGTAGGGAGAACGGCTGACGAGTGTAACGAGCAGACGGGCTTCAGCGGCAGAGCTATATATATACGGACGCGACCAGCCAAGCAAGAGCGAATATATATGGAATTTGCGGTTTGCGGGAATGCGAAATTTACGAGCTAATGAAATCGATTATATGCGCGAGCGGCGTTATAGCCCGGCCTTAAAATAGATACGCTTACGAGGCGGCTGCTGCTGTCGGCTGACTCGTTATGCGCGAACGCGAGCGCAAGCTTCAGGGCATAAATCGCCCCAAGGAATGGAGCACTTATTCGACAGGTGATATTGATTTTGAGGACGCGTCACGCGCGCCGTTATCTCTGTACCGGCTTTTTTTCCTCCTCGTAATTCGACGAGAGAGAAATTATATTTGCGAAACACTTGACCCTTGCCTCCAATTAATTCCCGACGAGAGCATCGCGCTCTCGGCGGTGGTGATTTACAGTTTTCCTTCGTCTTCTCTCACCCCCCTTTCTCGAGATTTATCGACAGCTCATTAATCGTACAATTTCTCGGCGGCGCGTTGATCAAAGATCGAATCTATATACACACAAACGCGGGAGCAGCGCACGGCAAGTTGCTGCAGACACGAGAAGGAGAGATTCGCATCGCTTATTCAAGGATCGTAGTAGACGACGGCGGCGGCAGCGGCAGTGGTGGAGAAGCTTCGGTAAAGGCTCGGGGGTTCCCTCGGGCGCAGTTACCGACAGCCAATAAAACTTTGCTGGCACTACAAGGGACGTGACCGAGGCCTTTTTGGACACGCTCGCTAATGTCCAGGGGCCGACTCGGCTGCTGCTGTAGCGCAGCAGCAGCAGCAGCAGCAGCAGACTAGCAGCTTCGTCTGATCCAAGAAACTTCCTGCAACTCGACCGCGATTATTTAGCTCGCTGTGCCCCCCTCCCCCCCTCGCTTTGTCTTCCTTTTCTGTCCTTCCAGCGAGCAGCAGACTTTGGGTTTGCCGAAATTTTCTTTTTTCTCGTTCGGTTGGTCAAAAAGCTCGCAGACGTAATTTTCCGCTGTTCTCGCGCGACACGACGTTAATTTCACCACTCCGAGAGACGACGGATTGAATTCAAGAGCGAAGACAAAAGACGTAGTCCGTAAAAAAGAACGCATGACACTGCCGCGCGCAAGTACGTAATCGCGCTCTCAGTGGAGCTTTCACGACGGCAATGCGAGGCAATTAGTGGCTTTGGGCCCTCGAAAGCGCTCACTCTCTCTCTCTCTCTCTCTCTCTCTCTCTCTCTCTCTCTCTCTCTCTCGACTCCTCCCCTTGCGTACTCAAGACGAACACGATTCTGCACTCGCTTTAATTGAGAACTCCCGATTTCCGTGAGACGACGACGACGTCTCCGCGTGGAATTGGACAGCCGCGAGAGCGTCATCGGGCCGTGCGCAGTCGTCTCGCGGCCTGTCCATTATGGAATTCGATCGACGGGATTATTTATTGCTGTGGATAGGTAGTTTCAGCTACAGTGCTTTGTAAGGAGAGAGATATCCAGTGTCGTCGTCATCGAGGAGGAAAAAGTTATTCTCACCGAGGAAAAGGAGAGGGAATTTTTTCTGCCAGAGGCAGATGCGTGAAGGTGATACGCCCACGCGCTTTTCCTCACGGGCTTTCGGAGGGTGTAACGAAGCGGCGAGGATAAGGGCTCCGGGTTGATTTATGCGCTTGACTCGAGGCTCAAATTGAATGATACATCGGCGTAATGGTTTTTACTGAAAGAAAATTTCGGGGAGGGAGAACAGCAAGAGGGATAGAGTGAGCCCTCCTCTCTTTACACACCCTATAATTCAAAATTAGATCCGGCCCCACTGAGTACACCCGCTTCATCCTCTCGGAATAAGATTGAGATATCAAAGAAGAGAAGCTGGCTGGGTATATAGCTTCTCTCCCTCTCGCAGGCAAATATCGAATATCGACTGCTGCGCGCGGAATCAGTGCACACACATACACACCTGAGGAGCTTCCAATGATGCATGAAGCCCGACGGCGAAACGAAGGCTACTCCCAGCTGTTGCTTATCGACGAAGCCGGTTCGTCACGATCGCGAAGAGGTCCACAGCGTTTGCCTCGAGTCAATATTTGCCTACGCTTTCTGATCCGGCGCCTCTATATAGCTTCTAAATGGGAGAGGGAGAGGGTCCTCGCTTTCTCCGTCGATACTAATGCGACGAGACGAGAAAGACTGGGATCGATCGCGAGGCGACGATGAGGTCGTGCATAGATGTACCTGAGAGTATGCGCGTCGCGAATTGTTGGGAGTGAGATATGGGCTGTACGAGAAGGGCCGTCCCTAATGATTGGAGTAACGCGATTAGGCGGACTAACGCGCGCAGGATGTCTGCAGCGCTGGACTATAGTTTACTTCCTCGTTATCGGTCCTGGGGTGAGCTATACGCTTGCTTGCTGAGCGCCTGACGAATGGCTGGCATTGTTGGCTAAGCCCCAGCACATTGTCTCGTTCGCCGCTGCTAATTATTTTTTGAAGCTATTTTGAAACAGGAAAAAAAAACAGACAAAAATCATAGGCTTACAGCTGACAGTAGAAAAGGCAATGTGTTGTCAGACGTACTCAATTTTTATGATCTATTACGTCACCGAAAATAATACAAAACTTGACTTCCTACACTTCCATATAATATCCGCATCGCTTATCCGATCCATCTGCGCGGATTATCTTATTATTATAAATCGCTCGACTAGCTCCGGGCCAGGAAAAATTTCCCTCGTCGGCGGAGATTTTAAAGTTTTAAATTGATAATTCAGCGAGAAAGAAAAGATCTCATTGCCGATACTGACAGGATTACCCGGGCAGATGTTAGCCCCTGACGCTCGAGAGAAGAATTTCCAGTGCTAATCGGATTAAAAAGGATTCGCGAGAGTTGCACCGCGCCGTCAGTAGTGGCGGTGCAGCTCAGCGATCGAGACTTCTTTTAGTTTTTTTTTTAATTCTCCTTCTTTTTCAGGGCTGCCGATAAATCAGTTGCGATGAAAAAAAAATCGCTTCTTTTTTTATGCCTACGTTATATTTGAAATTTTTCTTATCTCCCTCAGTTTTTAATCCCGTACTTTTTTTCAGCGGAAAACTTCTCGAATCCTCTCCCTTTTACGCGACGAATCCTCCGATCTTTGCTTATAAAAAAAAGGAATAACTGTCTCGCGCGCGAGAGACGATAGGACACAATTCTTAGAGGCGCTCTCGCTAAATCGATGCGGTCTTCCTCCGGAGCGGAACAGGACAGCCCGGCAACAACAGCTGGAGCTCCTGAAGCTGGCATAATTGCGATCGCGCACGAGCTTCTCGGACGAGCAGCGAGTGCCAATTACGCGAGTGCGCCTGACGCTCCATCCGAAGTCAGACTCTCTCCTTTCTATATACAGTAAGAGGACGAAGGTGCCTGCTATAGCTATATACGTATACAACACACAAGCGAGCGCTTATCGTACGTTTTGTCGGAGTCAGGAGGAAAGCCGTGAGCAGCTGTATATGAGGCGGAGCGCGGGAGGATAAGAGGAGAGAGAGATACACACACACACACGTTTGCACATGGCGCTCGTCGATCAATAGCCGGAGATACATACGTACGAGCTTTGCCGTCGCTCGTTCGCTCTCTGACCCATCGATTTCCCATTCCTTATACTCTTCGCGCACGGCTGTGTGTGTGTGTGTGTGCTGTGGTATGCGACGTCGCCCTCGACACACTCTTACTTTCTCGGGACACGGCTGTACCCTTCTTCCTCGTCGTCGTCGTCGTCGTGAGCTTTACTTTACTTTCTCGGTTGACGCTGTTTTGGTCGCTGGCTTATGCTCTCTCCCTCGTCCTCGCGAAGCAGACTCGTACACCGCACGCGCTCAAACTTTCTTTTTTCGCCGACGTTCCCAATATATAAGTGATTTTCTTGGAATTCACAGGAGAACCGATGCGCGAACTATTAACGAGTCCACTGAGTGGCTCCGAGAATATTTTACGACCCGAGAGAATCCGACCGCAGCGAATCGTTAAATTATCTTCGGAACTATTCGCAAGACACTTTCGCGAGCGCGCTAAGTACGCGACTCAGAGAATCGAGCTCGTATAATGCAAATGTTATAGAAAAGGCAATTCCTGAATTTCTCCCGGCCGGTCGAGCGTTACAAGTCTAATACAAAGCCCTGCGAGCTCTCGCTCGAACAATCTTTCTTCTTACGCCGTGTGCGACTACCGCAGAAGCAGCTGCTGCTTCGCAGCTTCTTACACAGCTGTGTGTGTGTGTGTGTGTGTGTGTGTGTGTGTGGGTGGGTTATACGAGCTAAGGTCTCTCTACGCGCGTCTCCTTATTTGTACGAAATGACGGCCATTTTCTCGGGCTCTGTCACCTCGACCACCTTGTTATCCGAGTCAATTTGGAGGACACCCTAAGAAATGTGTGGACGACGCAGATAAAATATATAAACTCGCTCTCCTGCTCCTCTGGCGACAACGAATTGCGCTTTATTTACGGACCTACCACGCGCGCGTCCTCGTGTTTACGGCGCCGTGTTTTCCTTGGTAAGTGATTTTTACGGGGTCGGTTAACATATTTTAGCTCTTTCTCTCTCTCCGCGCGAAATATGTGCGAAAAGGGGGGTGGGAATTGAATTCGTCGAAACGCGAAGCGTGAAACAACACGAGCTGCGTGTTGACGTCGACTCTACACGCAATTGGAAAAACATCGGGCTTTGAGCGGCTGGAATGACGGCCAAGTAATCGTTCGCTAATCGGCTTACGATGATTCGAATTCGGCCGCTGGTTTGTCCGACTCCCAAACAACACACACGTGCGCGCGGCTTAACCAGATTTGCCGAAAAATTTAGTTTGCGTCCCTGGCCACGGCTTAACTGCTCGTTGCGTGTACGCCGATGTCAATTATCTAATGATAAAGTAAAGCTTACCTTTGGAACTGCCGGTGTACTTGTCCCGCAGTACGTTGATTTGATGGACTCGGCCGAACTCCTCGAAGATCGTCCGCAGGTCGTTCTCATCCAAATCCTTCGGCACCTGGCCGACGAACATCTTGATGTTGTCGGGATCTGGCTTCTCCACGCTGTTGTTGTTCATTATACTGAAACCGATATCAAACCAATTAGCTGATGCACGTTTATTAAACTGATTAAATTATGAAGTATGAATATTTCATCTTAACGATAACACGAGAACTATCCGGTCTCTCCCTCATTGAATTACCCTCTCGCTTTCTTCCCCGCATCGCATAATCATAATAGCCTTCCGATGTAATACCTTAAAGAAGCGTCTACCCTTCCCGGCGGGCTCCTAGGCTCACCGGCAGGAGGCATGAGTTATGTAGACCAGAGCAGTAGCGAGTGTGCGGCTGGTTTCACGAGCGGAAGGCATTACCGTTTCACGCTCGCACCGCGCGACAGTTTGTTGCGCCGTAAAATCGCGCTTGCATAAAGTTCGCGCTTGCGAGTCTGAAATATACTGACCCGGGCGTATAGTTACACCCTGGTCTTCTCTCTCTCTCTCTTCTCGGCTTCTCCGTTTACACTCGTGAGTTGCGGGCGCTCAGTAGGGTCGAATGCGACCCGCGGCTCTCTCTCTCTCTCTCTCTCTTTCTCCGTGTGTGGGAAGGGGCGGCGCGTATGTAAATCTTGAGTTTTAGAGGCTTTGCTAGGCTTTGATCGTTTCGCGGTATTTGGGTCAAGTTGGCTTTTTCGAGAGATTTCTCTCCTCGAATGTTACGCCTGTAAATTGCAGCATTGTACCAACAATAATAAGCTCCGTAACGCAAATGTTTGGAGATACGAAACGTCCATTTGCCAGAAGTGCATATAGCGCGAGTGTTTACCTAAAATTAGCTACACTCAGCAGATTAATTCGAAGAAAAGTGGAGCACAGAATGTACTTAGAAGGCATTGCAACGGATCCGAGGGAAACTATACGGGGAAGGCTTTGCACAAACGGCAGAGATGCTGATGCAACTCTCTCTGTCGCTCTCGCAAGGAGAAGATTAATTTGCACAGGCGACTCGAATCAGTGTGCCAATATCGGTCAGGTCGGCAGCGCAGTCGAGCCAATGGAGTGGTACACATCAAAGGCTGCGTCGAGCTAGAGAGAGAGAGAGAGAGAGGAGAGAGAGAGAGCATTACGTCTGTGCAGCCGTGGCGGCTACTTAATTTCCTATATACAGTCTGTGTACCACTAGAGACGCTCTCCTCCTCCCCAGGAATGCAGCCTCATAATGGAATAAGACTCGACCGCGAGCTCTCTCTCGAGAGCGCAACAATATTGCTCCAAGCGGATAGTGTACAGAGACGTCATTGATGGAATATATCGAAGTTTGAATTTTCACTCGGTCCTCGTCGCCAAGAGGCGCTGCTGGCGATCTCCGTTTGAATAAAGTTCCAAGTATAAGGTACAGTAGGAAAAAAAAGAAAGTCGAACTCCAAAGAGGATAAGGAGGGTGATAGAGAGAGAGAACAGAATCTGAGAAATGGGCCGGCGCTGCCGTCGCCGCGAGGAAGGAAGGCAGGCAGGCAGCACAAAGTTAAGGATAACCCTGGTCCCCTTCGCCACTCGGTAGCGTAATGTATGTGGCGATTCGCGCAGAGAAGAGAGAACTTGCCGCCTTCGACGAACAATGCTTTCCGGCGAGTTTCGTTTCCGGCGGCCGGGCTTTCGGCTGCTCCTACGAAACTTCGCCAATATTTTAGAGCTCGGCTCGCACACATATCTACCTACACACCTATACATATAGCTGTGCCTGTCGGTGGATTTAGCGCCGGAGGAAAGGGCTGCGCACACGGCGATCTTGTATAACACCTCTCTCGGGGCCGTTAAATAGTCCCTGCGCTTGTGCAGCAGCAGCAGCAGCGGCGGCGGCAGCTAGCTCTCTCCTACTGCTACCAAGATTTAAGGGAGGGAACTCCTCTTGGCTCGTTCTTCTTCGCGGCGGCAGCAGCAGCTCTTCTTCTTGCCTGAGCGCGTGGACAATTCAATTTTGCAGCGCCGGATAATCCTCCTCTCAGGCTGATATAAATTTTCAGCTCGTTCGCTGCGTAATTTTGTTTACTCGGCGCGCGGGATTAGAAACTGCAAAAAGTCGACGAGAAACAGCAGCGGAGAGAGAGAGAGAGAGAGAGAGAGAGAGAGAGAGAGAGAGAGAGAGAGAGAGAGAGAGATGGAACGAAAGGGATGAGGCAGAGAGAGAGAGAGAGAGAGAGAGATCCTTGACCTGAACACTGGCGAGTGAGAGAGAGAGCGCGGAAAATTGGCTTACCCCACGGACTCGCGCACTAATCGAGTAGAGTTGCAAGGGAGGGAGCAGGGCTGCCGCTGCTGCTGCTGCTGCTCCGAGTGCAAGCAATTGAGTTTATCGGACAGACTAATTAGTCGCTGAGAATGCGGGAAATAGAGAGTCCAGTAGCAGCAGCAGCCGGTGGGTTTCAAGAGCCGCCGGCAGAAGTCGCTTATGCCCAGTAGTCGCCAGTCACGTTCTAATTGCTCGGCATCGATTCCCTCTTTCTCTTTACTCCAGAGCTGCGAGATGCCCTAAAACCATATTCCAGCTCGAAAGTTCACCACCACCGCTCTCTGGAATATTTGTCGGAAAAAGGAGATTAATTGGGATTTCGCCGTTGGAACGGCACAAGGGTTGTCAGATGCTACTATTATCGTATCTCGAAATTATGACGAAATTTCCCACGATTATTATCCCGCGTGCAGTTTATACGAGTAGGTAAACGCGAACAACGGATCATCACATTTTTACCCACTATACGTGCGTATAATTACGAAAGCTATTACGCGAAGCGCTTTCGCCACATGCACGCGCCCTATATTTGCACTCGGAAATCATCTCTCTCACCACCCGCACATATTTCACTAATATTCTATATATCGCGCATAATAAAGTTAAATTAGCGTGCTCCCTCGCGCGTGTGCCGGAAATAAGCGATGCGCGAATAAAATCATTGATCCCACATAAAGGACGGCTGTGTGCAGTAGAATATCGGTGTATTGCGCACAGCCAATCCCTCTCTCTCTCTCTCTCTCTCTCTCTCTCTCTCTCTCTCTCTCTCTCTCTCTCTCAAAGCACAATTATCCGCATTCACATTCGCATAAATTAATGGATTAGAGCTCGAAGAATGATATGCCCAGCCGCGTATGAACGTGCATTGTTCTCTTTCACGTTCGTGCTCGATTCCACGTCAAAAATGGTTAATCTCCCGCATGTCGCTTGCACATGAGCCTGCATTTCCAGGTCGATTATTCGTAATGTCGAAAAATCATCCGGACACGTCGCTCGCGTGGCAAAATCGAATGTAAAGCGTCGCATACGGCTCTCTCACTCTGCAGCTGAGTGGAGTAAAAAATAAAGCTCGATCATTTATGTATATTATCCAGCGCGCGTATACCTCGTTACGGCGCGAGGGGGACGAAATCTCGTACAGCTCGTCGCGCGCGCTCTCTCTCTCTCTCTCTCTCTCTCTCTCTCTCTCTCTCTCTCTCTGCTTTGACGTTGAATTTTTCAGCGATCGCGCTCGCTCGCGCGCTACTAAATTCTATTGCATAATTGATCGGCCGATCCGGTTTTGCATAATAAATTCATCGCGAGATTTCAGGAGCCGAGAGTCAGCTGTACACGACCAAGCTATAGCTGCACTACACAAAAAGTGCGCCCGACAAGGCCGATTAAAGCTACGCGCTGGGAAATAAATTGAATCGGCCGTGCGCCATCAAAACAATCCCCTTCTCTCTGCGTTGCACGCGTTTGATATTTAAATCACCGGCTGATTCAATTGGAAAGGAAGATTTTTCCCGAGCCAGAAAATATCAGCGATGCCTTTGCTGAATTAACGAGAGAGAAGGACACAAAAAGATATCCGAGAGAAGAGAGGGAGTTTTACCGTCGCGCTCGTTACGAGGTATTTATTCTTGCGGCCTTTGCCGTCTTTGCTACTTGTGCAGTGGCGTTAGTAGTAGGCTGAATCGTACCCCTTGATTCTGACTCTCCCGGCATTGATTTTAATTATGTGTCTTGAGCGTTTCGCTGTCGAGTGCTGGCTTTTTGTGCCGAGCGCGCTTTTCCCCAGCTGTTTTTCTAGCAAACCGTCGGCGGCAGTCGCTGTCGGAGAGAGATGACAGTCAAGTGGGGCTTTGAGTTGATGATTCTCGATGTTGTTGGGCCACTTAATTAGTACAGTTGCTCCTGAGCAGTCACGAGCACAGTTGCACGAGTACTTTTTTTTACTGAAAAGGCTTAACGTGACTATATTGTAACACTCCAGTAGCTCAAAATATTCGCTAACGAAATCAATTTCTCGTCTCGCGATTATTCAACGAGTACGAGGAAAAAAACTAGTTGGTCGATTCGTCCAACAAAAGCGAAGAAGAAGGAACGGACTATCCGTAATCCCGAGCACAAACGAATGTTTACTCAGAGCGCGCAGAGAGACAGAACCGGCGATCGCGATTCGTTAGTCGCCGGATATTCGGTCTGATATGAAAAAAGAGGGAGCAGAAAAAAAATTGAACCGAACGATATTCAAGCTTTGCGCAGGTACACAACGCTGTAAAATTTGCGAGATTGCAGTTTTCCTCCGCGAAAGAGGAGGGCGATTAAACAGGCCAGATTTGGTAATTAAATATTCCGGAAAAGTTCGGAGTTTGATGTAATAGGAAAATACGGGGAGCGGGCTCGTAAAAAGAGCGAAAGAGACATGAATTTAAAAGCAAATTTTTGTCATACCCGCCGGGATAACTCCGGCGCGAAAAGCGCGCGCAGTTAAAAAGTAGTCGAGGACTAATTAAGGCAGACATACTTGGCCGCATACACGCGCGCGCGCATAGTTTTCCCTTGGTTGCTTTGCAAAATTAAATCGCTATACACGGAAATCCGCTGAATTAAAGCCAAACGTTCTGCTCTACTGTTGTACGCAAAACGCACTCGTGTCTTTCCTGTGTATCTACATCCGCGCTTAAGAATTTAATAGCAGCATAGCTATGCAATACAGTCAGCGAGCTGCACTTGAACTAAAAACGAGACTCTAAAATAAAATATCCGCTCTTCTCGACTCGAGCAAATGAGCTCCAATTAGCGCTCTTTAAAACAGGCGAAATTCACCGGTTCATTAATTCATTCTTCCCCGCCCGCCGCTACGTCACGTGTACATTCCACTTTTATATATCTCTGACGGTCGAACATTCCCAGCGCTCGAGAGCGATTAATTTCTTTTTCGCGAATAATCGTGCTCTCCTCCTTTCTCGTCGAATAAATCGCGAGCCCTTTCATCATCGAAAGCGGAGAGCAGCGAAGCTTTTCCGCCGTATATATACAGGGATACGTTAAAAGCTCGTACGCAAGAAAAGCCGCCGGGAAGAGATACACGACACCGCCGTCGCGCAGCACTCCGTCCACTTCTAATTGTTTACTCGCCTCCTCTGCAGCTGTATATTATGGCTCGACTCTTCTTTCCTCTCCTCGGATTTTTTCTCGCTCCACGCGGCTTTTTCTCTCTCGCTTCTCGCTGAGGCTCAAATGCAGACTCACACGCTTGCTATATATATAGGTATATAAAACGTACAGCCGGTCTTTTTCTGCCTTCTAGCGCAGGTTAAGCTCATTTTTGTCGTCTTATCTCGGTGTCTTCCTAATTTTTCCCTTCTCCTACTTCGGTCATCTAATTTCCCCTCCTTCTCCCGTTAGCTCTAGGATTCCTTTTACTGCGGTCGACCTCTCGCATTTCTCTCTTTCTCGAGTTTCCTGCAGAGAGAGAGAGAGAGAGAGAGAGAGAGAGAGAGAGAGAGAGAGGCGTCCACTTCTATTCTCTCTCGTTTCCCGTGCGCGCGAGCTCTCGCTCAATTTAGTCGAGACGTTTTTGTTTTACGCCTCGGCGGACGCTCGCTAACGAGGAGAGCTCGTGGATGAGATGACTTTTAACGAATCGCTCTGCAGTCGTCGGCGACGTAGTCGCCGAGAGACTGCGCCAGTCGCTCGATGCGAGCCGAGAGGAATAAAAGTGTATCGACGACTGCCGCAGTGCGCGGCGTACGATTTGTGTTATTTCCAGAGGACTACTATTTCAGTCGGGAAACGAAAAATCCGAGGTGTATTTTTTCTCGATACTTTTACGAAAAATATTTCGTTTTGCTCGTATACTTCTATAGACAGATGGATAAACACCGTGAAAAATATTCAAGAGATCCGAGCAAAAGGTTCATTCGATTGATACTGTGCAGGACAAAAGTTCAATATTTATTTGCAAAATAAAGGTATTCTATCGTTGCTCTACGATCACGAGGCAAACACTCGTGTATTTGTGACACACGAAAAAAATGAAGTGACTATACACACGCGCGTTAACTTCAAAGCACCGGCAACTATGTAAAAAAAATCGCCGAAAAAACTCCCGCCCTGCTCGTAAATTTCAAACCGTCAGCTAAACACATCGAGCGCGCGAATTCGTAAAAAATTCAAGAGGGCGCAAACTCTCTCCACTTTTGCGATAGCAGCTGCGAGATACATAAAGCGAGCGACTTTATGACGTACACCAGGGGGGCGAGTTAATTTTCGGGGTCATTGGACAGGACATCAATCACAGAGCCCGCGAGAGAGACACACTCGGCGGCGGTGGCTTTTCGATTTGTTTACGGACGCGAAATACACGCGGCGGCGGCGGTGCCCCAGCCATGAATCAAAGAACTGTAAACTTCATTCCGGGGAAAAGTATAAGACGATGGAATTCGTAATCAGATTCGGCTGCTCTCTCTCTACGCTCGTCGCGCAAAGGCTCTGAGAGAGCGAGTTGGCACACGGCCGCCGTTAATTTCATTGCGACGACGACGACGACGACGAGGACGACACAATGTTGGTGTACTCTATATACGTGTGTATAGAGAGAAGAGCGGAGTCAGCCTCCGGCGGCAGCCCGGAACAGCTAAGAACTCAATTTCATAAGGCGGCTAATGTCATTAACGTAATGCTCTTTCCGTAAATGCGGCTTAATAACGACGCCGAATGCAATTATCTCTCGTATTGCTCGTCGTCGTCCTTGTCGTCGCTGGAGCTGGCGCGAGCGAGACAGATGTAAAAAGGAGTATAAAGTACTTTAGACTGAGCCCGGATGATGAGGAATGTAAATTCGCCCAGTGTCTTTTCGCCTCCCCCCTTCTCCTCTTATCATTCCCTCGAGAACCGTGCTCTGTGCGCTCGATTTTTAAATTCGCCGCGCACGCGCGCGCTCGGTTTTTTTTCAAGTTTCAGTATAGCGGAAAAAAAAGGTAACAAACGGCGCCAGCAACAGCTCACTCAACGGCGCAGTAAACCGCAAACAAACAACCGCAAGAAACTTGTTTTTTAAAGCGGCAGCTCTCTCTCTCTCTCTCTCTCTCTCTCTCTCTCTCTCTCTCTCTCTCTCGCTCATATATAAGCTCTCCCGGAGAGCGTAACCGCAGAGCAGCAGCAACAGCAGCAGGCCTGGCGAGCTTTTGTGCGTGCAGCAGCACAGCTCGCTCGCTTGGGCGTCAAATTCGGTTAAAAGGCTATTCAGAAATGGCCGCTCTCGCGTAGGTAGAAAACAGTTCCCTCTCTCTCTCTCAGCTCTCCCGCCTCTCGTCTGCATTCACGTCACGTCCACGGCGGTGCGGCTATAGCCCCTCCCTGAAACAAGGGCATAATGTCGAGCGCAAGTATATTGTCGACGCAAGAAAGAGCTTTAATAATCCAATCGGCCTGTTGACGATAGCCGCGACAAAGCCAAGCGAGAAATGAATGGAAGGGGATAGCATTGTCGATAATCAAGTTCTATATGCGACGGTCAAAGGATTCAGCTGCGACTCTCTTCGAGAAATGACGTTTACGTAAGCTTTTCTGCGCAGTAGCACGAGGGAGTGGTGGGGTTATTACGCGCGCTTTTAAAGCGCGAAACTGTATAAAACCCGGTGGCAAGAGAGAGAGAGAGAGAGAGAGAGAGAGAGAGAGAGAGAGAGAGAGAGAGAGAGAGAGANGAGAGAGAGGGAGAGAGAGAGAGAGAGAGAGAGAGAGAGAGAGAGAGAGAGAGAGAGAGAGAGAGAGAGAGAGAGAGTGAGGGCGATGAATTTTCCGCTCGGGCGAGAGGCCCATTGAAATTCAAACGAGGTCACGCGGCGGCTCGCCGAGATTGTAAAATACTTTTAGGATTTTATCGCGCCGATGGCTGTTACGCCCCGCGTGTGTGCGGGTGTGTGTATGTATATGGTTCGCGGCGATTCCGGTCTTTATTTCGTCGTTCGCAGGCGCGATATTGAAATGAGCCGCAGTCGGTACAGCGTTTATGTATACGTTACGCGAATCTTTGTTTCGAATCGAAAAAATAAAAGGTTATCTCGCTTTGTACACGTCTGTAGCTTCAGAGGGTAATCTGGTGCGTGAGCAGAGAGTGCGTCGCACGAGCTGTCAAATTTATTACAATGGTCGACGCCGGCGGACGCAATTGAAACGTAGTTTGCCGGCCACAGCGCGACGGTATAAAGCGACGCGCACTGCTGCGCAGCGGTTCATCGATGACGATGCACTTGCAGTTCTGCACGCCTCGTTGGGCCTTCTTTCGGCCGATAATGATTCGCTGGCACGGAATGCCACACAGCTTTGAATTATGTGCACCGCGGCGAGAGGGAATCGATTCTCTCTCTACCTCTGAGTTTATTTTTTAAATAAAATTTAATCAGAGAAGGTAGTCTGTGGCCGTTTAAAGGCGGAAAAATCCTCAAAAGCAATTTCGAAGCCAGCACGAAACAAGCGGCAAAAAAGAAGTTGTAACCCCCATATGCCTCTCTATAGCCACTACAATATCATCAAGCCTGCACCGCGACATCTGCTATCGGCCAGCTCTCTCTCTCTCTCTCGACTCTCTATGCGCATCAGCTCTCCGCACCGATATACCAAGCACTCGCTCCCGCAAAGTCGCATCGGCTCTACCACCGCCGTCGCCCTTCGTCCCATTGCATACATGATACATGAAGCACCGCACGGCGCGGCGTACCTATATAGAGAAAGAGGAGTCGGCGGCAGTGGCATGACACTCAGCCGACCAGCCTGCCGTGAAATCATGCTCCTCCGAGCCGTAGGGTGCGAGAGAGAGAGAGAGAGAGAGAGAGAGAGAGAGAGAGAGAGGGAGTTGGATATGTATATAGCGAACGACGCATGCTGCTGAGAGCGCACCGCAGAAGCCTCGACTGCGAGCCGCAAACTCCGCTGGAGCCAGTCTCCATTTGTACCCGTTTTAGCCTTTACTGCGAAAGGTGCACGTACGCGTTGTTCTTAGAGTTACAACGCTACTACTGGTTATTTATTTTTCTAATTTTTCATCCCGAGTAATAATTCAGCACAGGGGGAGAAGAGTTCGTTTAACTGGAGTACAGCTTGAAACCATGTTAGCCGCTGCTAAATATTTTGGAGTATTGTACTTACCAACTAGAATCGTAACTGAATTATAACTACGCGTTGGCAACTCGCTCGCGAATTAGCCGTACGCGCGACACTATACGAGCACTTTGCTAGAACCACCGAATGTCGGAGCTTTCCTCTGAATTTACTAATCAGCTACACTCGACCATCCACAGAAATTACTCGTCGAGGATAATAAGTAGGAAATAAAGTAAAGTACAAAGTTTCTAAGTAAAAAAAAGACCCGATCGCAATAAGCGCTGGTGGGCGAGAGCGACGACTCGAAATTCCGCAACAAGCCGCAGCGCCCTAAACAATCCCATTGAATACCGAAATTCCCCGAGCGCATAAACAAGTGTGTGCGGCGGTGCAGCGGCTGCACGCCAACTACGGAAAAATCCGCGCCCGGAAATATAATAAAAATACAGCCGGAGTTTGCAAAGTACGCCACCGCTCGGCGCCTGGACAAGAATCGCGGGGATGCGGAAAGAACTAGGTCGAACTAACAAAGTCCTCGCAACTACTTGAGCGAACCTGAATTTCGAGCTTCTCGCGCCCCGCTTTGTCTTTGAACCCTGGACCGTGAAATTTGCCGCGACGCTTATGTGTGTGTGTGTGTGTGTGCGCGCGCGCGGTTATGTTGCTGCGCGCAAGTAGGGGGTGCGATAGATGAATGGCTCGAGGAAACGGGCCGAGGGTTTTGTAAACAGCGGGAAGACGTGGAGAGTAGAGGAACTTGCGCGATTCTTCATTCTTCTCGCAGGCGATTTATTTTTCCCCGACACACACATAACGGACGTGTGTGCATAAGTGCAGCGGCTTTAAATCGTGCTTTAAAGCTCGTTCAATTATTCCCGTCGCTCGCGGACAATGATCAATCTTTATTCATGACCATGGGCCAAAGCGAATTTTCACATGTAAATATTGCCTCCCACCCAGCCGGTGCGCGCGAGCGCTCGCGCGGAAGGATTTTATAATACTGTTGTTGCAAGATTAAAAGAGCCGGCGAAAGTTTAATTGTACGAATCCGCGAGTCTGAACTTTATGCTCATCGTCGTTTTATGAAATTCAAAGAACTTTCTCCAACTTATGGAGAGAAAGAGAGAGAAAGAGAGACGGAGAGAAGTCATTAAACTCGCCCGAATCCACAGTCGATTCTTGATTAATTAAATCAAGAACTAACAGGACTATAATAAAGGAGAGGAAAGGATAATCTGAAATAAAGCAGCGGACGAACTTTACGGCTCCGAAAACAAAAACAAACCGGCGTTATATCGCACAGGAAGAGGAGAAGCAGCAGGCTGGCAGTAAAAGTAAATGAATCGAATAAAATTCAGCGAAACTACTGAAATAATCTAAGCGATAAAATCTCTCGGATAATAAGTGCGCGTTGTTGCGGCCGCCGGCAAGTTTCTCTCAAAACTCGACTACTACTGTGGCCGTTTGAAAATTCAGCCCTGCTAGCTCCTATATACTTCCACACGGAGCCGCCCTCGCTCTCTGTCTCTCTCTCTCTCTCTCTCTCTCTCTCGCGGATGACTAATCGCTCCGCAAGAAACTCGCGGCTAACAAGGACACGCGGGAAAGTCTACGGGCCGACTTCTCGTTACTCGGTCGGGCGAGTTTGCGGCTGCAAGAAAAGCGGAAGAAGAGGGAGAGAGAGAGAGAGAGTGGACGCGAAATTCCGCAAAGCGAGTTATCCCGCCGCGCGCGGTGGACGCAACTTTCAACGTTTTCAATTCGATTCAATGAGGTTTCCTGGCTTTTTGCCCTCCGCGCGCGACGACGTCTCGCTTCTCGCTTTACTTTTAACTTTACTTTGGCTTTTATGCCGCGTCTTATCTCGCGCGAGAGGTGTGTTCTCGCGAGGAAAGAGTCGCGCGCTCTTTATTTGGGAATTTTTTAAGCGTCCGCGTGCAACGACACTTCTTTTTTTTCAATAGCAATATAAAAGTAGCAAAATTATTGCTAAGAAGTAACAAACTTTCCCGAAATCCCAAAAGCCATAATGGATGCCTTTATTTGCTCGAATTAAACATTAAAACACCGGACTCGTCGATCCACAGCGAGGCGCGAGAAAGCATCCCTCCCCAAAGAAAGTTTCGGGGCCGGGTCTTTAGCCTTTCCTCCGCACCTCCTAAATTTATAACCACGCGCTTGCTACAGTAGCAGCAGCAGAAGAGAGAACTAATCCAAACGGCATTACACGCCGCCGCGCGTGGAATCCTGCCAGGCGCGGCAAGATTTGTCGGCAGAGGCGGGGGTGGCTCTGCAGCCTGGAATTTATCTACTTTCCGTAAATTCGTAAATTGACTTTGAAACCACGCCGCGGCGCGCCGGCCTCCTTCTCTCTCTCTCTCTCTCTCTCTCTCTCTCTCTCTCTCTCTCTCTCTCTCTCTCTCTCTTGCGCCGAGTCTACGCTGTGCACTCTGTGATGAGAACGATTCGTTTATCCTTATCACTTAAGGAAAAGATGCTATTTTGTGATAATTAGAAACTTTACTAATTTAAGTATTCGCCAACTCTCGTTACTTTGTTGTAAACATTTTCATTGTGTTTTCGCTCGCCGTGCCGGTGGAGAGAGATGGAAAGAGAGAGAGAGAGAGAGAGAGAGAAAGAGAGAGAGGGATCGCGCGAGCAGCGCGTGTCCCCCTTTAACTTTAACTCGAAAACGTCGCACTCGTCTCGAGAGCGCCTGCGAAACTTTTAATTATATAATAGAGGACCGACTGACACTAAGGACGCAGCGTAAGCTTTTAATCCGAAGATGCTTTATAGTGTCTTTGCTGCTGCTATGCTGCTGCTATGCTGCTGCTACTGCTGCAGAGACTCGAGAGAGAGGCGACGTTTTCTTTTTCGCAGTAGTTATTTTTTTCTTTTCCCGCTGTTTTTTCCTCCTTATTTTGCGTTCTTCTTCCTCGTTTGTCGACTATCAAGCCTCTCTCCCTCTCTCCCTCTCTCTCTCTCTCTCCCCCTCTGCAGTCTCAAGCTCGTTCGCCCTCCGCAACTTTCCTCTACCCGAACCTCGCCACTCGACGACTCAATGAGCGTCTTAATTTAATGGTCTAACCACTATTTTTCTTCATTTTTATGGCCGCGCGCAGAAGAGAGATACGCCTGGATTTTTCCTTCTTACCCCGTAGCTTCTCTGATATTTGTCACTGTGTATTTTCAGGCGAATATTTTCACATCGGGATGCGTTTAATCTCGCGCCGACAAACTGCAATCGCCGCCGCTCGGAATAAGCCCGACAAAACAGTCGCAGGTGTGCAGGGCCAACTTTAATTTTCGTCTCTCTCTCTCTCTCTCTCTCTCGCTCTTCCACAGTGATTACGCATTGGGCGACGAGCTGAATGGCTCGAGTGTCCTTTGACCATGCAAGCTCCGCTGGTCACCGGACGGCCGACTTCAAAAGCCAGTTCCCATTGAAATCCTCCTCCTCCTTCTCCATGAGCAAGAGAGAGAGAGGCTGACGTTTATGATCAAAGATGCTGCTGCTGCAGCAGTGCGAATTCGACGACGACGACGACGACGACGGTGAAACACTCGACGAAATAATTATGATCCTCGCGGCGCTGCACGATATCCATCCCCCCTTGCATTGTGTGTGTAGCCAGCCGTCGATGAGCGCCGCGAGATAAAAGTCATCCGGCGCGCGCGCGTATAATGGGGGCGTCGCTTTCTTTGTGTGTATATACGTACACAAACACACACCAGAGCTAGAGCGCCCACTGCAAATGAGATCCTTTTTTCACGGAGCCACAGGACGACGGGTTCTCTTTTTTCTCCGCGGGACGAGAAGGAAGCTACAGCAGACGGCCGAAGGGAGCGAGATGACGAGGGCTGCGGCTGGCGGCGCGTGGATTTATAAAAGATTCAACGGGAGTAGAGGATAATATTTGAGACATCGCGGGGTGAGAGAGAATGGCCAGTTGTATACTCTTGCTTTGTGTAGACGGCCCTCCCACTTCCACATAACTGCATAGCTACTTTGTGCAGCGACGCTGTATGGTATTTATTTGTTTCATCGAATCGAGGAGAGACGACGGTTATGTTTCGCCGAGAGAGAGAGAGAGGGAGAGAGAGAGAGAGAGCGATGATAAATCACAGTAATACGTCCGAGTAATTACACGCCATCAACAACGCCAATTAGATCCGCGCGTAGGAAAAAATCATTTATCAAGCGGCGGCCGGCTGAAATAATAACGCAAACGCATGATAACGCGTCGGCTCGATATAAATCGCGGCAGAGCTGCCGTGCGCTTCATTAAAAAACCACGAGGCGCGTTATTCGCGTGCGGGTAATGAAGCTTCAAGCGGCTATGAAAAATACAAAAACGCGCGCGAATCACATCGGCCGAGAGCAGAGCCGGCTTTTTTCTCTCTCTTTCTCTCTCTTCATGGCTTGCGTGCGAAGATCCCGGACGTGTGCTTTATTTCCCTGTCGGGCCATACGTTCCGAATCATCCCTCGCGCGCGCGCGTGTGTGTGTGTGTGTGTGTGTGGCCCCGAGGGGAGCTGCATCCATTAACGCGGACGTGTGCGTGGAATGCGTACCTACAGCTATATATACGTGTGCACAGAGAAGAAAAGGCGCTTCGAGCGAACGACTTGCGAATTCAAATTGATGAATGGCTATGGGATTGTGCGTGCGCGCATTGAAAATTACGAAATCGCAGCGCGCTGAAAAAGCGATAATTGCATTTCGGCTGTACAGAGGGGGAGCGCCGTGAACTATGACTACCCTCACGCGTCATTATTTAACGCCCGAATAAAAATACAATAGTTCAGGATCGCAATGAACGCAGGTGCAGTGGAATACGTTTACCCTTATCGCCTCGCTCGAGCTAATCCGGCTTTTTACGCGAGCAGCGTAGCGGCCGTATACTCTTTTGGCCTCCGGCCCTCGTCGTCGTCGTCGTCGCTCTCTAAATCATAATCGCAATGGAGCTGTAAACATTTAACAGTATCGCGCGCGAGGGAGCAGTGCAAATTCTAATTCCGGATTAAGGTTTACGCGGAGGAGAGCAATCTGGCGATGGCCGTCGTCGTCGTCGTGACGGTAGCATCAGCGGCAGCGACGATGACGTCGTTACCGGAGCGCTTCCAGATTAAATGCTCGGCTCTTACGAGGCTCCCTTTATCGCCGCAACTCACCGTAATTACGCGAGCGACTCCGAAGTGATTGACACTCGGTCGGAGCACCGGGCACTAAACGTTAATTCGTTTTGATTGCGAGCGAGAGGGACGGGGGGAGAGGATTACGGGAGAGAGAAATCCTCGAAAGTTGGTGAGTAAGGGATGCGACGTGTGTGTCCGTAGAAGCGAAGCTGGTTCGTTTCTTTTATAGGTAAGCAGCTGAGGGACGCCCTCGTCAAAGTTAAAGACCAAACGAAAACACACCTGGGGGAAAAAGGATTGCTGGCGGAGGTAGTTAGAGGCTTTAGTGCGGCTGTTTGCGGTAGTTATTCGCCCCGCGATTTGACCGTCTTTGAAAAAAACACGAGAAGGGATGGCACTTTCCATCGCTAGAATGTTTCTGGTATAGTTTTGATTCTCTTATTAAAGCTGCAGTCAAGGCTCTATTTGGAATATCTCTACGGCTATACTACGTACGGCCGAAACAATGAGTCATGCACCTTTCAAAGATCTCTATACCTGCCTAGTATAGCAAACTCGCAAGTGCTTGGAAAACCTGTCAATCGGTATATAAAGCCGTGTCAGTCACCTCCTGCAGGATGCGACAGGGTAGTCTGATGGCGCTCAGGTAAGATGGCTCGTTTCATCGCCTAACGAAACAATCCTGCCGCTAGATATATATATCAAAACTAATCATTATTAACGAGTAAGGCGACTTCTCAAGTCAGTAATAAGTAAAAGTATATTTGCGGACTGCAGTGTAACTGAACCGTACTAGACATAGTTCATAATAGTGAAACTCATGTGTAGAATAGTTATGAGTAGCTACTAGTAACAAAAGAGTTAGGGTTTCAAGGATGGCTATACCGCACATCCTGCCCCACTGTAGTGCCGGCTTCGACTACCTTTTTTGCGATTTTATTTTGTAAACGTATTATTATACTATCTAAAAAAATAATAAAAAATGCCTTGCTCTACCCCTCGTAATTTTCAATCCAGCGAAAATAATGAAATATCGCAAGCGTCAAGACATAACGATCGAAAATTAGGGAGCAACGCAGGCGTGCGCTACACAACCCTCTCCTCCCCCCACCCAATGCGTAATTGTGCGATACAGCATAGCGGCGACGGCGGCAACGCGATGCAGCGGCGGTAGCCCAGCGAGCCATATCAATTTTCGCGCTGCAATTAATCAGGTGCGCAACGACGTGTAATCGTTGCACTCGCGATTCGGCTTTGACCTTCATTGCTCGCGTGTACAGAGTGAGCGACGAGAGCGAGTGAGGGACAAATTTGCCGCGTGTACGCAAGATGAAAGCACCTAATGATTGATGTGCGCGGGTGGAGCTTTTGATCGCACGCGAAAATGATTATCGCTCGGGAATTTCGATGTCTACGCGAAGAACGACGGAGAGCTGGCACGTGAAACGCGCGGTGTGACGACTTTACGCCTGTTTCGGAAAGGTAATGGCGAAACTTTCGTAACTGCCGCAGCTTTAGCCAACGGAGGTCATCCGTTTGAATTATGCGCAGCACGAATGGCTCGGCTGCAGGGGGAGAGAATTTTACGATACGTGACCGAGCTTGATTGACACCGCTCTCTGCTGACAGGGGGGAGATTGTTCGACGCCCTTTTCTGCTTGATTATTTTTCAGAGGAAACGCTAGGCAGCTTTAACAGAACACGTTGTGCTAGACTTTGCGTTTACTCGTGGATATTTTTTATGGATTACAAACGTTCGGTTTACTGTAGTACTGAGAGACTATTTTTTAAAGTTTGAAAAGTAAATGTTTGCTCTTCGATGCATACAAAGAATCGATGCACTGCGTTCGTTATAAAACGAACGTTTTCATGAAAAGATTTTTAGCGTTATCTCTCTCATTGTGCTTGCTCGGCGAATGTAAATAACTGATGGGTCTCGTATAGTTTCCAACTATATTTGAAAAATATATTTTACAAAAAACCTCGGAAATTGTATATTCCACTATTCGGGACGTTGAATTTTCAATATGAAATACGTATTGTTTTAGAAACTTTGCTTTTCACTGCAGCAGAATAACAAATATTTTTTTTCCATTTAGAATATACTATTTATATTTTTTACACGCTCACACGCGTATACGCGCAGTTCGCTTTCCAGCCCTGCGTTTTTCACGAAACTCACTCGCAGTCGAGCTCTCCCCGAAATATCGTCGACAAGCCGCGTTAAACAAATTCCCGAAAAACATCGAGCTCATAATTATAACTCATTCCGCCGTATAGCCTGTGCGGGGGTATAATAGGTCCGAAATGTGTTTTACGGCATGAGGCCTACGCGCAATTTTCCGCATGTGACTCGCAACCGCATCATACGTTGGACCACCGCCGCTGCTGCGCTCCACCGAAGCTCGCTTGATTACCTTTATGCATTGTGAAACACACAGCGTCGGCCAGAGCATATCACTTTTATGCTCCAATGAGAATGAATCAGTAGCCGAGCGAAGCGGCGATTTTTTTTTTTTTTTTTTTAATTCTCTCAATGTTATCTTACGACCCCCGCCTGGGTGCATGAAAAATCACCGCAAGCTCCGGAAGCACAAAAGAGAGCTTTCCGCTCGCGTTATGTAATCCGGATCGACTAGAGAATTATTTCAATGAAAGACACGAGCATTGGAGGCGTTCACCCAAGAGCCTATTGTCTTTGCCCGATGTATACCTGATGGACGGCATGTGTGTCCGGCGTCGATTCTTTGGCTCTTGACGCGCGACCTGCGCGCAAGCTCGGTGAAAAGCCTCGGAAACCCTCACGTACGTGACTATGTGCGCTACGCCCATTGTTTGGCCACGCGAATTCAATATGCATTGTCGTGGCGAAGACGCAAAGATGCGTCGTCTAGAGCGGCATTGTCCGGGGGATTAGTTAAGTCGCTACATAATTAATTGCCTCCGCAGCGAGAGCCGGAGGGTCGTCGCGTCCCCTTGCTTATACTCTCCTGTATGTGGAACCCTATTACACGAGAGCATGCGACCAACCAAGTGGTGGGATATTCCGTCTCTAAGCCTACGGGAGCTTTTTCCTTGTTTCCGTAATTCATTTTGTATGTATTAGGGCTCTGAATGTTAATGCGATTCACCTGTGTATGTTTGTGGGTGATTCGCTCTTTCTCGTGAGGTTTATTTGCTGCGGGCGGATTTTCGCTGGGAATTTTTTATTTTGTCAAGGTCCGAAAGCTCTCGAGTGAAATTCGTAATCGAGGAGGTTGAAAAAAGAAAATAACGCAAGCGGGGTGAACTGTCGAGAAAGAGCCTTATTTAATCCTTTAATGCGAAAGCACATATTTATAATGTTAAACCACGTCTATATGGACGGTCGGCGCTGACCTGTTTCGTTACGCTGCGCTTGTATAAGCGCATTAAATATGCTAAAAGATGATTTTAACTCGGTTCGTATACGCATGTATCCTACTACGTGTATGAAGCACTCTTAAATAATCTGGTAATCACATCAGGTATGCATGATAGGACGCCTTTTTCACCCCGAAAAGATTACTGAATTAACGGGTGTGCATACAGATTCTAGGATTTCTGCTTTTTCCTTTTAATATTCGATGATTTTTTAAATCTACTTACTCGCGGCTTTTCATCGCGAATCACGCAAGCGAAAATGAAGGCAACTCACCTGAAACATAAAGAAAAATTCACAATCAGAAAAGATTATAACACGAAATTTTACACAACATTTTCAAAAAGAAAGTCGGGGTGGAAATAACAGGCAATGGCGCGTGTGTGTGTGTATATATATTCAGGGAAAACGCGCATTTCTGAAAGGTAATGAGAGGAACGAAGGGAGATAATGCCGTCCGACGGTTTTGGGACAGTCGCACGATTTCAATGCTCATTGTTCTCTCGCGAAAACGGAACGGCCATTGTTCTGGAATTAGTTACGTCACGAGGACATTAATTGTCTGTATATACACACGCGCGTATAGGTCGAGTGCGCGCAAGGTGCCATCCGAGAGCCGGGCTTTCGGAAAATGAGAAATTCTCCCCTTATCAACAATATAGCCTTCGAGTGTATCAAGCCGTTGCAGCAATACAATTAAAATCCTTTCCTTCTTTGTTGCAGATTTCACCCCGTCTTTTTCCCGGGAGCAGAGAGGATGGTTAATTACCCCGAAGAAGATAAATCGAGGCTGCATAATGGGACAAAAACGGAGAGAGAGGGAGCGGGAAAAAAGATGAAAGCACTGCTACTCCGATCCAGCAAACACGCAGTCGTCCAACGAACGGAATTAACGACGAGCGTGTGCAGCGCGCAAAAGCTACTTCATTGAATACTAGATTTCCCAGAGGAATGAAAATAATGTTTAGGCTGGCGCGCACGCGTCATCGGCAAGTCGAATGCGCCGTTCAACGCCGTTCAACGGTTTTACGGCTTGCAGCTCGCGCGCGTAACGCGCTGTATGGTGCACGCGTAATTTATCTCCTCGCGGATTTGCATGCAATTTATGCGAGAGCGAAGCGGAGCGCGCTTTTACTATTCTTTTTCGAGATCGCTTATCTATTTAAAGGGGGTAATCGTAAAATTTAAATTGTTTCCACTGTGGAAAACAGCTATAGCGAGTGCGTATGTGCAAGCAGAAGTAGATGGCTTATCGTTGGCGAGCGAAAAGTCGAGACGACCGACATGAAATTTTACGAACCGCTGAATATACGCGAGTTACGCAATTAACAAAAGCTATAGATCGGAGGGGAAAAAAAGCCGCAGACGGGCAAAATTCCCATTGATATTCAGAGGAGCGTTTATAAAGCTGTGCAGGCCGTAGATCCTCGCCAAAATCGTGACTTATCCGGCCATCTCGTCGACGAAAGCTGCTGATGCTCAGCTAAGACGGACTTTTCTCTCTCTCTCTCTCTCTCTCTCTCTCTCTCCTCCCCCGTAGCGAACAATTCTCAATACGTCGACCGCGCGCTTGGCTCCTTCAGATCTTCGAGATTTATTTCGCATCGAGAGCGTCTTTTCTGAGGGGTAATGCCTTTCGCCGATAGCGTTCGTTGCTTCTCTCTCTTCCGACGACAACGGAAAAGTTTGCGCTCGGTTATAACCGCTCTATGCCTCGTCGTTGTACGACGACGCGAGTGTATAGACACACAGAGTTGCCGCTTTTCGAGCACTGCACTCGAAAGAGAAGCTGCGATGGATAAAGTCTCGGGACATTTGTATCGCGATTAAGCCGAGGCTGTCTGTATATAGCTTCTTGGAAAGAGAGTGTATAAGCGCGAGCGGAACAATGGCGCCGTGCAGCGCTTGCGATTGCTTTTCTTCTTGTTCTTCGGCGGCAACGTTGTGCACACAGCTCCACGTATATAAACTTGACGATTCTCCGTTGGGGAACTTATACTTGCGCATAATCGGTGCTACTAGAAATTGGAAATAAGCACGTATGTATCTTTCTTCGCGGTTTGATATTTCTGTAGGATAAAGTTTACTCTTCTCTCGCGAGCCGAACAAAAAAGAAACGAAAGCTATTTACAAATACCCAGCAAACCATCGACGCGCTCGTCAAACTCAGGGAAGACAAGAAGAGCAAAGCCGCGTAAAAGGGATAAAGCACAAGGCGCGCGAAGGCAGTTTCCGCTTTTACACTCGGCGGTGAGCACGGATTCGCGTATATATCCAGCGTATAGTAGCCGGCAACACGGAACGGCAGCATCACGGAATCACACTTACGCGGTGCTCTTTCTGTTAGCAGCCGCGCTCGGCGTACATTTTTCGTAAAAGCATCGACGGGCATTATTCTCCTTTTATTATCGGCCGTCGCGCGCCTGACGAGAGATGCGAGGGGAGAAAAAAAAAGAATTTCGCGCACTTTTCGGTTACGCGTTCTACTATACTATATACGTACGTACGCCTTCGTCTCGTCGTCCCGAATATTTCCCGGCAAATTTATATAGGCACGCGCGCGTGTCCGAGCCTGGTTTACGACGCCGATGCGCAAAAACCATAAACGAGCGTGTACGTATACATCGCTGCTGCTGCTGCTGCTGCTGCTGCTGCTGGGCACTACTACATAAATATCGTTGGACCGAGAGGGTATGCCGAATCCGATGGTATTTGCGAGCTTCGGGACACGAAAACGGACGTCGTGCATGTTCTCTCTCGCGCGAGGGCGAACGGAGAGAGAGCGTCATAAAGGTACATGTAAGAATCGCTCGTATGTATAATAGCCGGGGTTGTGCGACGCGGTGGCGAAAGAAAATAAATTCAAAGCTGCATTGTTTTACGGCTGCTATAATAAGCCTCGGTATATATACCTACGACTAATTCTGCATGCTCGTAGACCGTCAGGGTGGCGCTTTTTTCCGCGCGCACAGAGCAGAAAGAGTGCCGAGATATAAACGTATATAAGTCTCCTGCGTCGATGAGTCAGTCAGGATTCCTGTCTTCGTACACACGTACACTATATATATAGATGCGCACACTCGGCCGGCTAGAGTCGTAACCGTAACGAGAGACGAAAAGGAGGCCTCACGTAGCTAGTACACAGCGAAACACACAGACCGGGAAAGAGAGAGACGAGGAGAGTTTGCGCCTTTAAGCTCCGAGTGCTTTCTCCGAGAAACTTTCTTTCTGCCTCTCCGAGAGACAGAGAGAGAGAGAGAGAGAGAGAGACTCGGAGTTGCTACTGCTCTCCTCGAAAGAACTGCATTAGGTGATTGCGCGCGGGAGACAAGTATAAGGCCTCCGAATTTCCTCCTCGGAAGCTTTTCTCTCTCTCTCTCTCTCTCTCTCTCTCTCTCTCTCTCTTCCTGCTTCACGATCGCCTTTTACCTTTTTCCTACTACACACGTACACCGAGGCTCTCCTGATTTCCGCGAGTATGAAGTCGAGAGGGGCCGCATAAAACGGCAATCACGCGTGGAAAAAAAATAAGGGAGCTGAGAAATTTCGCCGCGATGACTTTCTTCTTCCTCGAGGCGCGCAGTGGCTTTTCAATCGAGTGATGGCCTTCCTTCTCTCATCCCCCTCTCCCTCGAGCTGCAGCAGCGCGTATAGTTTAAAAGTTAAACACGGATTGGAAATTGGCATTTCTTTCGGAGCAAAGTTAGCCTCGGCCAAACTTTTACAATTCACCCGTGCGCGCGCGTGAGACGCCTAGCTCGCCGCTGCGTGTATTATGTATACGTATATATATACTATATCTGTATCGCACGGACCCGCTGGATATTTTAAGCCGCTCTCGGGAAAAATTAAATCTCGTGCGTGCGAGCTTGCGAGAGTTTCCTCTCGTAATTAAACGAGAAAGAGATGTAAACTTAAAGCGCTCGCATAGCAGTATAGTATAGTAGTAGTAACAAGAAGTGAAGCTCCACGCGAACTTTTTAACTCGTTACGAAGTGGCGACAACTGCGCAGGCACTGGGCAAACAGTAGGACATTCTTCGATACGCTTCTCGCAACTTTTATATTATTATCCAGATCATCCAATTTTCCACAGATCACCGAAGAGTTTGCTCCGAGATGTGATTAAAACAGCGCCCTAACTAGATGATCTCGAGGCGCTGCCTCAAAGATGCTGAGAGAGAGAGAGAGAGAGAGAGAGAGAGGGAGAGTGAGTTAGCCCAGATCTCTCACTTTGATACAGAAAAGCCCGGTATCTGGCGCGAGCTTTAATTAGTTGATTTAATAGAGCGCGGAATTGATAAGCGACAAATTGGATAAGGAGCTCGCCGTGCGATCGAGGGCTATTATTTCGAGCCAGCTGCCGTGCAGGAAAGAAGAAGAACAAGAAGAAGAAGAATGGTCGACGGAAGAGTTTGTCTTTCGCTCTCTCTCTCTCTCTCTCTCTCTCTCTCTCTCTCTCTCTCTCTTGAAGGCGCCGAGAGAAGAGAAAAAAAGTTAATGAAAGTATAGAAGAAGCAAAGCCGCTCTTCATTTTATACAATTTTCGCAGCAAACTTAAAGCTTTCACCTGATTTAATATGAGTGCCGGCGATCAAACGAGCAACTAAAAAAAAAAGAAAGAAGAAACCCTTCCCTCCACTCTCGCGCACGCTAGCCTCTAGGGCTTTCTCCCTCCTGGGTCGCCTCCGCTGCTTCTTCGCGGCGTTCGCCTTTTTTACCTCGAGCGCCTAATCCCTCGGAGGCGGTCGAGGGCGTGTTTCGAGCTACTTCTTTCTCGGCGCTGCAGAAGCTCCTCATTTCCATACACGTCGCTACGCGCGAGCGCGGACGGGAAAATTGATAGCGCAACGACGTGTACACGAGCTCAACAAGTAAGCCGCGTAAATCAAAATCAGTCGTTTACGCGACGCTGTAAATTACCGCGTCTTTACGAGTCTACTCTACGCTACTGTTCCGTCCTGTTGTCCTACTCCGAGCCATGTTTTTCGGTGGAACGAGTTAATTAAAACCAGTTCGGATCGATCCAACGCGCACTTCTGTGTACACTGCGCATCACGGCTCTGCGAGGAAATAAAGTGCGAAGCGCTCGATTAGTTAGTTAGTTGAGTAGATCGAGTCGACCCTCCGACGAGTCGTTTTTTTCAATTTTCACCCAGCGAGCGCGTACACGAGCCGAAGTTTTTCCGCTGATAAATTTAAAGCGAGAGCCAATTCGATAGGACGATGGGGGGGGGGGGAGCTCGATATGCTGGCAATTAGAAAATTCGCAGGCGAGCGGCGCGAAAAAGTTTTGATTTTCCCTCTTTCTCCCAAGCTTCTATATACGTGTCTGCAGTCTTCCAGGCCGGGAGGCAAAAAAAAGGGACGAAAGCAAGCCAACTCTCTCATTTATCTTTCTGGCCCCTTACTTTTCTCGTAAAATTCGACGTAAAAGCAAGTTTATTGGGGCTTATATTCCTGTTTAAGTATATCAAATAAGTGCCGGCGAGCTGTGCGCGACCCACAGAGAGAAATATATGAGCCCGCGTTGGATATAGTGTGTGTGTGGTGGCCAGGCCGTAGCCGCGGAGCAGTGGACGTATAATAATAGGCGGTGCGCGCTCCTCGAGAAAAGTTCGCACATAAAAATAGATCGCGAATTTATGGCTGAAGTTTGAGAATTTCCGAGGGCCGTAATTGTCCAAGATGTATCGCCGCTGCGAAGCTGAGAAGCCTTTGCTATCTTCTTCTTCTTCTCCTTCGAGAGATGATATCTACAGTCGCTCTGTATGTTGTAGCCCCACAAATGCGCTGATGAAAGGGGAATCTCGATCTCTTCTTGCGAGAGTAGCTGGCTAGCTGTATTATTATACGCGAACGGAATAATGCATCGGCTGTTTATACGGAGGCGGAGGAAAAATTGTGTACCGCATTGTGTATATCTTCAGCTCTTGTTAATCTTTGATTTATACGAGTAGTATTAATACCGACGACTACTGGCAACGACGCAATGCAAAAAGAAATTTCGAAAATTCAACAGCTCAAAATACTCTCGTGGCCCATAAATAACGCGTGCCGCTCCAAAAAAAAAAGGATGATCGG
This sequence comes from Pteromalus puparum, assembly GCA_012977825.3. Classification (NCBI taxonomy): domain Eukaryota; kingdom Metazoa; phylum Arthropoda; class Insecta; order Hymenoptera; family Pteromalidae; genus Pteromalus; species Pteromalus puparum. Next base: position 10,166,037 of record CM053168.1, on the reverse strand, counting down.
CCGTATACACGCGCGCGCACGTAGAGCGACAGCAACTCACTCTCGGAACACTTGAAATTAAGCGTGCGAGAGAGCGCAGTGCATGAAAGAGCGCATGATATATTCCCGGCGAATTGAAACAATATTTCTGGAATGCAGTGCTAGTCTACTGCCAGCGGCGGCGTCGCGGCATTGACTGTAATTTATCTCGCGTTACCGGCCCCGGTTCTGTGTGTGTGTGTGTGTGTGTGTGTGTGTGTGTGTGTGTGTGTGTGTGTGTATATATATAGAGAGAGAGCGAAATTTTCACGCGCGCGTCGAAAAAAGAGCTCCTCTCTCCGCGCAACGTGAAAAAGCGCGCGGCAACAGCGGAGACCGGATGGAATACCGGCGTGCATTGTTCCAACGCAGCAGCATACTAGCTCTCTGCAGTATAGAAGCGACGCCTATATGAAGTCGAGGCGTGCGCGCGATAGTCGAGAATGAAATTTTACGAAAATACTATAGCTGCATGCGCGTTATACTGCTGCCGGAGAGCTATACGTTATTCGAGCCTCTTGCGTGCCATTCATTTATTGCAGCCGACGTATATGGTACAGCCAGAAAACCGCCTACCTCTTACCTTTCTTCCCTGCTACGCTGCTACTGCTGCTCTTCTCTATATTGCACCCGTTACGTTCATCAATTTCGATCGAGCGAAAGCTATTTTTCTACCTGCCTCCGTCGCTGCCTCTTTTTTTTTTCATAGAGAAGGCTCTCTGAGTGCTATTTGCAGGCCGGATAATTCATTTGGAGCGATTTGTCGTGCCGTCAAATGCTGCACTCTTTTCCCGCGAAAAATACATATAGATAGTTTGAAAAAAAACGAAAGAAAAGCAAAAGGGGGGCTCTAGCTCGTGAATCTCGCAGTGGTACGACAACAAGCAGCAAACGAACGACAGAAGCATCAGCAGCGCGGCGGCGTAGCTGCAGCACTCAGGCCTCTTTACAATATTAAGTCCTTTTATTAACGGATGAGCGTAGCCGCGTAATGGTCCGGCCGGTGCGACAGCGGCGTCGAATCGATTAATCGAAATTCGATACCCTCGCGGAGAGTGTGTCCTGCGCACGCACGTGCATCAGGTCTTAGCCTAGTGCGCTGCGCTCTCCCTCTCTCTCACTCGCGCCATAATAAAGTTAATAGTATCATAAACGTCGCTCGTTCGCCGCCGCCGCTGCAGCTCTACGGCCACTTTTGTCGTTCGCGTAATGGCTTTAATGGCCGAGCAACGGCTCTCGGAAGAGAGCGACTCTCTCTCTCTCTCTCTCTCTCTCTCTCTCTCTCTCTCTCTGTATATATATTTTGTAATGCGCGCCAGAGCCAAAGGTTCGCGTCGACATTGAGCCGCGTAAACAGTGAGCGCGGCTAGGCTAGTCTTAATGGACTGCGCGCATCGGTGGTCCCTCTCTATCTGTATTACGCTCTATATTGTTCCCTGCATACTCTCTCCCACCATCATGCATCTCGCTCGCGTTGGCTTTCACTGCGGAGCTTTCTATTGCCGGGCCGCGGAGCCAAAACGTCGCCGAAAAAACGAGCGGCTGTCGCTGCAAGTATGACGAATCGCCCGGTTATAGAGGTCGTTTGAAAATTTTTCTTTTTTTTTTTGCGGCTTGAAAAATGCCCGAGCGCTCGCGCGGTTTGATGGCGGTTCTTAAAAAGTATTTAAAACGCGCAAGCGCGCGCAGCCGATGTATAAAAAGGGCGTAGCGAGAGAAAGCCGTTGTTACATCGACGTTCGTATAAAAACGCCCGGGAGCTGGAGCTTATAATTTTTTTTTTTTTTTTTTTTTTTATACATATTTCACAGAGTGCATTATTTCATTCTCCGCGCGTCTACCGAAAAAGCGGATTAGAGGGGAAAAACTTCACCGAGCCAAAGCAGCAACAGCAGCAATGCAAAAAGATTAGAGCGGCAAAGAAGAGTGAAGCTTTTTACCTCAACGCCGATCGGCAGTAATCCTCACGGGCGCTACTTCATAAAATAGCCATTAGGATCGCGTCGAGGCAATGTTAACACGAAATACAAATCATTTTACGCGGGGAAAATCCGGCGAAAGTTTTTAATATGACCGGTAGAGCTTTGCGCTAATCCAAAAAGCTTTCGTCAAACCCCCACCGCTGCGCAGCACTTTATATATAGAGCGGACTGACCGCAAGCTTTGCGACGTCTATACATCCATCCAGCGGCTGTTTAACTTACTTTTGCGACTGACAGAGAGACTGCTGCTCGAGTTATGCTCGACCCCGGGAAATTCCGGAAATTTAAATTATGCTTTGCGAATATAAGCGCGTAAAAAGAGGAGAAAAAGACGGCAAAGGGTCGCTGAAAATATTCCTCGCTTCTCTTATCTGCTCGACAATCAGAGCACTATATACGGGGGTTTATTAGACCGAAAATTCTCGGAGCTTGATTAACGCGCGCGCTGAAATATTGAAATGCCTCCCGTGCGCTCGGTGTGCGTGTGTGTGTGTGTGTGTATGTGAAAGCTTGCGAAGACGAGCGAAAGAGAGACGTAAAAAAAAGAGAAGGGGCGGGCGAAGCTCTAATCCTCTTAGAGGAGAGAGAGAGAGAGAGAGAGCGAGTGGGAGCGAAAGCGACTCACCTGCGCGTCGCTGCTGTATTACGGACTTACAGCGTTAAATTGATGACCGCGAGTCGGTGCCGCAGCGAAAGCCGTGTGTTCGGAATTTGCATGCGTCGCCGGAACGCGCACTGTATGTTGCGTCCTCTTGCGTGGGGGGGATTTGCGTGAGAGAGAGAGAGAGAGAGACGCGACGAGGATTTGCGAGAGACGAGAAGGACAGATATATGGAGACGGAGAAAAATTACTGAGTAATGACTGCCACGGGGAGATAATTTGATAATGAACGGCCGTCCTTTCTGCTCTGACACTTGCGATTTTCGGGGATTAAAGAGGAATTAGCGAGCTTTTTTCGAGTATTATGCTCGAAATTTCGTGGCGGGAGTTTTTATTTTCGTTATAATCTATGTTGATCGTGTATGCACCAAAAAATTTCGAGAGCTAATATCTCTTTAAAACAGACGGAAAGAATTACTGCGTGTTACACGCGGGAATCCAATACATAGAGTAACAACGCGCTCGTGAAACGATCTAATTCGTCGCTAATCGGATTTCTTTCCAGAGCGCAGCAGTCGCGCAAACGGCATTAAGAAGTTGCAAAGATACAACAAATTGATGAGCAACCGCGAAATTCAAGCGTAACGTCACAGCCCGAGAGAAACCGAGCGCGAGCGGCATCGAACACCGGCACGTAAACTCGATTTTGCGGTCGCACGTGATCTCCCTCTCCCTCCTCTCGTCTCGTTGCCGCGATTCGTCCTACCCGCGCGCACATACACACACACACACACATATATAGAATACACTTCTGCAGGTATATAGCTTCGCCAAGTCCAACTTTTCCCGACATCAGCGGCGGCGGTGCGGCGACCGACTTCGGATTCAACTTCGACGCGACGAGGCTCTCCTTCGGTACGTATATAGTCGTCACCGAGGCCAATTAGGCGCGGTGGCGAGATCGCGGCCGGTGATTACGCAACGATCGTGACAGCTCTGTTACCCGGAAAAAGCTACTTGCGGCAGTAGTTCGGGGCTGCGCGTGTTTTTAAATCGTGAAGCTCTCTACAGTGCTCGATCCATTTTGAAAAAAAGAATTTTTTTGGCTGTTGACAGCTGTGCTTGAAAGTAGAATGTCGAGTGAGCAATTAAAACTGATCAAAAACAATAATCCCAAAAATGCAATATATAGATCTAGACCAGCCATCAAGCGCGCCGATAAAAGCTCGCATCGATGCCGGGCCAATATCATTTTTTTTCCGCCCATCATCAAAGTCCGACCGATAGGCCGGGCGTTCGCGAAACTTCTCGTCGGCGAAATATAAAGTCCGAAAAAGCAGCACCAGGCTCACGCGAGAAAAAGAGAAAAAAAAATATCCGATGGCTTTAGAACCCCAAAACCTTCAAAAAGAGATCCGGACGGCTGCAGGACGCCGAGAGCAGCGTCGGATAGGCGGCCCTCAAAGCGATTTCTGATTCCGGCGTCAATCAAATTTTTTGTTCCCGCTTCCTTTGACAAGGGAGAAACTGCAGACGCGGCGGCGTCCAGCGGTGCACGCGGCGCACACAAGTCGTCCGACGACCTACACATACATATACACACACGCAGGGGGTCTCGGCAAAGCAAAGGCAGTCAGCTCTCGCTCACGCGTCCCGAGAGTCATAGACTGAGGCATTCGGCGGCTCGAGTCCTCGAGAGTAAGCCACTCGCCACCTCTACAGCGCCGCGAGCTTCAAGTGAGCTCTACAGCTTGCTGCGCGCGAGGCAAAGAGGGAAGGAGAGGAAGAGAGATCCTTTTAACTTTTAAAGTCCTCGTCCGGAAAATGTCAGAGTTCATTTCTTTGTCTTTTTTTTCGCGCGCGCGCTCGCTCTTGTGCCAGCCCCCGAGAAAGGGAATGCAGTACACGCTCGAGTGCTGCTGCTGCTGCTGCTGCTCAGCCTCGAGGGCGAGGAATTAAAAAAGTGTTGCTCCTACGTTTTTAATTGTCGAGTAAGGAGGCACTTGATGCGTCCGACGACGAGTTTCTTTCCTTTTTCTTTTTTTCCTGCGTACTGCTTTCACTCGATTTGCACAACTCGATAGACACCGCGAGCAAACGCGAATAAGAAATTTCCGGACCGTGTTTGCATAAAGCGGCGCAGGCACTCTGTATATAGTAGATATATACTCGATATCGCTCTCGGCAGCGGCGGCGGATTCAAACGGCGAAATTCACAAAGAACCGGGCGGCGGAAAGCTTTTGTCAAAAGTAGGCGATTAACGCGTCAGCTCTAGACACAAGCGAAAAGCTCGACAAAGAGCGCAGCGCTCTGCCTCTCATCCTCCCATTTTTCTCGCCAATTTCCATCCGGCCACGATATTCGAGAGAAAATAGAGGAGAGAGAGAGAGAATCCCACGCGGCGTTCGGCGCCCGAGGCAAGCAATAGAAATTCAAGAGCTTCGACGAGCGGGGGTGTCGCCGATTCCCTCCAGCCATACGGCCCTTACGCGCGCACTGGTCTCCATTGTGCCTCGTGTCTCTCCCTCTACTTACGCTGTGTGTGACGACTGCCCGACGACGAGTGAGAGAGAGAGAGAGAGAGAGAGAGAGAGAGAGATTCTCGTCTTGTCGGTTTCGGCTCTTTCATTAGCCGCAGGAAATTAAGCGAGCGACGAAATCTGGAATCTGGCTGTCTCTCCTTGCGGCGAGAATTGGATTTACTACGGCTCTAGCGCTCTGTGTATTGATATTCATTATCTTCGAGATGAAAGCGTGATATATTTTTTTTTCTTTCTCTTTTTTCCGACACGTAGTCGAGGGGTATTTTTGGAGATTTTCCGCCCGAGAATCGAGATTGAAGAAGAATATTGAATTTTTGTATTGTGTACCAAGAGCGCAGAGCGCGAGCGAGTTTATTGGAATCGAAATTACAATATGGGTTATTAAATAATATAGAAGAGAAAATAGCGCGGAAAGCAATTCGATGCATGAATTTCATTTAATTTTAACTGCTGCTACGATGATGGAAATCAAATTACAATTTTGATTAATATTTGCAATGTATCGATTGAAATTCATTTATATCGATACGTTATACATCTAATACGATTCTCTTTTCAGCTCGCATAGCACGAATTTCCGAGATAAATATTTCTGTTTGCTTGGAATATTAAATCTAATTTAACGGCGTTTCTGCCTCGTGTAAAATGATCGATAATCTGAAATAATAATTTCATATACTCCGGCGAATAAAGTCTCGATAATTACATATACATAAATTAATGCGTTATTCACATCGTAACAAATTTCCAATAAACTGCCGCTTCAACCCAGTTAGCGTTAAATTAAATTAAAAGCGATATAACGGAAAAGAAAAGAACTACAAGGAATTCTGCGGCAAAAAGCCTTTATCGACGTTTCCTCCACCAGCCACGGCAAACACGTTCCGACAAACATTTCGCTACGTACACCAGGATAGTTTAGTATCCACGTCACAGCTCGCCTCGCTCTCCAGTCGCTGTTTATCAACTAAAAGGAATAGAAGCAGCAGAGCCGGGCGAGCAAAAAATCGAATAAGACTCGCATCGGTCGTCCATCGTCCGTCTATCTCGGCGGATGCTATTTGCGACTCCTTTCACTCTTTCTCCCTTATCCACACGCCCACAAGCTATTCTTCTACCCGACGACAATGCGCGAGTCGAATCACGCAGCAGACGCTCGCGCGCGCCTTGAATTTGCATAATTGTTTTCAGTTCAGCCGGCCTCTAATGAAGAAAAATACATCCCCGGTAACTGCCGATCTCTTGCACACCCTCCTCTCTACTCTCCTGGAAACTTTTCCCTTTCTCTCTCGATTCTTCTTTCGTCAGAGGAAAACACTTTAATTTGAAGGGCGGGTCTCGCTCCCCGGGAACAGTGATAATTTCGCGGAGGGTCGAGATATGCTAATGTCCAATTTTTCTCCGCCAGAGTTCTCTGTTTACTTTTCGCTCGACCGAGTCGAAATTTTTTTTTCTCACACCCCTCGCAAGCTTTCAGCAACAACAAAGATTTGTCCCCCCCCCCCCCCCCCCCCGATTCTGAAGCTGTCGTTTTCCCCTCTCTATATAGGTCAATCAGGAGCATTCTCCCGACAATCGTTGCGCTACGAGTCTAGCCTGCCAAACAGTTTTCCGTTTGCGCAGCGGCCCATCAAACTCCCCGTGTTGTTATAGGTCAGTAATAGAGATTTCAGACGTACACGAGAGGACAGAGCTCGACAGGTGCACGCCTCCGAGTCAGCAGCGCAAAGTCCCTCGCTGATTCTTATTCGAGTGGAGGGAGAATGAGGGGTGGAGAGAAAAAGAGTATAGCAGGTGCGAGAGTGAGAGAGAGAGAGAGAGAGAGAAGCGTCGTCGTCGTCGCAGCATTTTAAACTCTCGGGGGGCTCGCGAGGGAGTCTAGGCCGGTCACGTGTAGTGTCCGCTGGAACGAGAGCCGCATATCAAACTTTTCTCTCTCTCTCTCTCTCTCTCTCTCTCTCTCTCTCTCTCTCTCTCTCTCTCTCTCTCGCTTGCTCGCCTTCGTCCTAATCCCTTTCCCGACGCGCAGCGGCGTCCAACTCGTCGTCGTGTCCTCCCCTGCCGCCGCTGCCCCCGGCGCTATACGTGCCTTCGCGCCCCGCGTGTGTTATAGCGTGCGGAGAGGAGCCGAGGGGAGCAGTAGTCGCGCAGGACGACGCCTTTATGTGTTTTTGATTGTTCCTCTAATATGTATGAACTTTGTGCCAAGGTACACACATACGGGACCCGCGCGCGCGCGCGAGAGAGAGAGAGAGAGAGAGAGATGCTGGGGTAGCCGAGTGGCACGTGGACACGGCTTGCCCATTACTTGCCTTACTTATTCAGAGATTCAACGATCGTTTTTTGAGAGCCTCGCCTCCGCTGCTTGTGGAGCAGCAGCGTCATTAGTCGGATTTTGCGCAGTCTTGAGAGATTTTTTTTTTCTACTTTGTGTTAGATGGGTGCTGAAGACGACGGCGACTCGTTAGAGCGCTTTAATCATCTTTTAAATGTTCGATTTTAATAGGACGGCGTGTCCGACTCCAGATACCGAGATTCTATCACATTTTTCAGCATAACGGTAAAAGGAAAGCCCAGAGAGAGAGAGAGAGAGAGAGAAAGAAAAAAAGCAAGATCAAAGGCAGTAAAATTTTACGACGCGATCAGCGTCGAAATCGAGCAAAGATTTTCGCCAATCCTCGAAAACGCGCCATCTATTTTCGGAAATCCCCTCAGCCAATACAATGTCGTATCGTAAACGTGCGGCAGTATATATAACCCAAGGCTTATGCAAGTAGCCATTCAGCGAGCTGAGCGCGTATAGTTTCCAGCGAGCGTAATGTACGCTTATGCCATATGCAAGTTTAAATTCTCGGCTGAGCCGCGCTTATACGAGCGGCGCAGTAGTAACAGCTAATCGAAATTTTGGCACGACGAACAAAGAAAGCTTTTCGCTCATTTTCCCATTCTACGGCCGTTTATACCTCTTCCGTGAACACTGCAAATCCCGATGGTAAATATAGACGAAGTATCGCTTTCTCGAACGAGACGTCAATCGTTGATGGTATACGACGCTTTCAAAACGAATTAACGTCGCGTGTATAGATGAAATAGAAGCGTTGGTATACGACGATGCGTAGGCTATGTATGTCGGAGGATGAAAAAAGAAGGAGATAAAGAGTCTCTTTCACTGCGCAATCATCTCGCGCGCAAGATTAACGAGTGCGCGTTTTCTCTCTCTCTCTCTCTCTCGCTCGCTCGCTCTTCTTCGCATTTTATGAAGGACACTTAAAATAAATTATTCGCAATCAGCGGCGAATGCATATATCTCGGCGGATATGCGTAACTGTATACTTTTGCGACCTCTTACTCAGTCGTAAATTAGATGTGTGCACTGCACGCGACAGATTTCGACGCAAAGCTTATCGTTGAGCAAGAAAAAAAAATATTATTCAAAGCTGCGGCTCTTCTCTGAATTGTACACGCGGAAATGCGAAATTTCATCGACGACGAGTTAATCCGCGGGCTGCAGGAAAAAAAGCGCTCGTAAAACAAGCACTAAAGGGCCTCCTCGACTACGACGACGAGTGACGAATCCGCGAACGGTATTTTTTTTCGCGACTCTCCGACGCAATATCCGCAGAGAGCAGCGCTTTTTAATATGAACGAAGAGAGGGAGTACACGAGGAGGGAAAGCTGCGAGTCAGCAGTCTGTCGAGACGGCGGCAGCGGCGGCGTCGAAAAAAGGGCGACGAAATTACTGCAGCGCTGCGAAAAAGCCTCAACGACTTCCGATCCGTCCCCATCTCTCTTTCTGTCTACGTCTGTATTATGCCCTATTTGTCCCGCGTTCTCTCTCTCTCCCTCTGCAGAAGCGCAGCTCTATCAGCCACGGAACCGAGAAGCAGTAGCATCCACTCGAAAGAGATGGAAGGTATAAGCAGCGTTCGCCCATTTATTCCTTTGTCTCCTCATCTCGTCTTCCGGCGATGATCTCTCGACTCGAGAGCGAAAGATCCTCGCTCCTTTCCTTCCTGTCGGCAAATCAAGCTCGACTCTCTGAATTGCAGTTGCGCGCTGATGATCCGACTTGGAGAGAGATCTCCCGCTGTCGCACTAATTGCGCAGCTCGCGCGCAATTATCTTTCTCGCTGTCGCGGATCATCGCGAAAATAAAAACACGATCGTTGAAATCAAAGATTCGATAAGCGGGAGGAATAAGGCTCTCTGTCAGTTTGCCGATGAGAAAGAGACGGAGACTAGAGAGAGAGCAGAGGTCGTCATGAGTATATATATATAGGTAGTAGTACGCGCGATACGCTCGGCGGCGTCCAATTACCGAGGCGCGTAATTGGGCCGGAATTTCTGCTGAGTCGCGTGTCCGCGGATCGCCTGCAGCGCCAGCCGATTTTAGTCGGCTCTCCGCTTCTCGGCACGCGCTTTTCGTTTAATTAAACCGATTAAGCCCCGGGATTTCGGAGGCGGAGCGTCTTTTACAAGCCCGAGGCGATTTTTGCGAATTTATGGATAGTGTATACATAGGGGGGAAGTGTCAGCAGACGGACGCGATGCGTTATGGGCTTAATTGGGAGGCTGTGCTGGGGCGAAAGGGGTCGTCGTGTCGCTCGAGAAAGGATTGATTGTTCTTGACTTACGGTGCGATCAACGTCATTCAGGCTGGGAGAATAGTGCATTGTGGAGCATGAAACTTACCTGAAACAGAGAAAAATAAACGAGAGTTAGATTTTCGTAGTCCAATAAATCTTAAAAACTTGCATTATAAAATAACGACTCGCGCCTCGAACGCAGCGTTTGAAAAATTTTAAAGGATCCACAAACAAAACGCAGAGAGCCCGCGCTGCAGCGCTTTGTCATCGTCATTAAACGCGCACTGAGATTCTCTCAGCCGTCCCTTGTAATCGCGACCCTTGAAACCGGCACCGCAAGGAATCTCGGTCAGCAACTACGCCACGTCAGCTGAATATGTACACGCTTCAATATTTTTGTGGCGCACGCGGTGGATTCATGAATCCGCGATGTGACGAATGAATAATCGAGGGAGAGTTTTTTTCCGCGACGCTTTGCGAGAGAGGAAAACCGCTCCCTGTGTATATGTGTGTGAAGAGGGAGAGGCAAAGCGGGCGAAATTTATGCGAACTTTCAATTCGTCGCCACGAGTCTGTGCTGTACACTGCGGGAGGTCTTGTGTTTTCTCAAAGATCTTGCGCGAGAGTGGAAAATTATTCTCTGGATGATAATGAGCAGGCGAGATTATCCGAGAGGCTCGCAGTATTACATACGATGCAACTCTCGTCGTTTTATACTTTGAAAAATCCTGGTGCGCGGGCAATAATATTTTCAAGACTCAATCGGAAGAGGGTGGGGGAGAGAGAGAGAGAGAGAGAGAGAGAGAGAGAGAGAGAGAGAGAGAGAGAGAGAGAGAGAGAGGGGGAGGGAGAAGGAAAACAAGTGCGCCAACAAAAAACTCCCATATAAATTGAAAACCCCTCGAACTTCCTCCATCGACTCGCCTTCGAAAAAGCGCAAGGGGGGGGGCGGGGGGGGGAGAACTCGCCGAATAGCACTATCTATATACAACTTTCGCCGGATAGAGAGAGGGGATTAGTACGGGCGCACGCCGAGGGAGAGTAGCACATCGAAATTCCGTGGCGCAAAGTGAAAATAACTCGTCGGGATTCGCTCTGGCCTTGGCGAAGCAGTAGTATAGGCGTCGTCGTCGAGGCACAGAGGGACTGTTTAACCCAACGGCGGCGGCCGGCGCGTATTAACTCGTGAGTCGGAGCCGAAAACATTATCGTTACGAGATTAGTTTTGCACAAGCCGCAGCCGGCAGCGGCGGGGGAACGATCTTAATGCATTTGCTTCTCAATTCCGAAAATGAGCCGAGAATTATCCCTCTAAACTCGGATTAATCTGCCAAGTGATTCCGCCGCCGCGCTGCAGTGTATTATGTCCCGACCGCCAGTGCCGCCGTTGCGCGTTTTCCAAGTACACGATATACGGACGAATTAACGAACAAAGTCTGTTAATTCCTCGAGCTTTTGTCATCCACGTAATGAGCAGGTGTATTTCTGGCCGCACACACCATCCAAATCCGTTTATCCCCTCGAACTTTCGCTACGTAATTTTCTAAACGAGTTACCATTATATTCCCTCGCGCCGCTCGTGTTCGGGAAAATTAAAATAAAAGTACTCTACCTTACTTGCACAAGGGAAAAAGTTGGCAAACTACGTTAGCACTTTGGAACAGATGCCCGCACCTCGAGTAACCTGTCACATAATACCAGCTACACCCGACCGATATACCCGTCATGATTCATGAGGCTCAGAGGCAAACGGCCCCGAGTTAATTCCGAGAATAAGTCTACGACGATGTCGTCTCGGATTCTTCGTTACGACTCGATCGCTCCGACGGCCGATATTGACGAATTAATCGTCTCTCGGCCAATCGCCGTCGCCATCGCTGCTGAGACTCCGCGGGCATATAGAGAGCCTCTCCCCTTCGCGTGTGTCATTAGTCCTAATGTCCACCAGGAGACACTAACGTCGTTTGGGAGGCGAAAGGAGGGATTAGAGACTGTAATCCATGAGGACGCTCCCCTGTAGAGCGAGAGCAGGACAGAGAATTATATTAGACGATTCGACCTAATTAAATAAGAAGTAAAAGCCGCCCCTTCGAGCAACATAACTCTCTCTCCCACTTTCCTCTAATGCTCAGCAAGCAGACAGACAGACAGACAGAGACTGCATGTCCATCCGACTGACTGGCTATACATTCGAATCCCATCAAAGTCTCGACCGAATTCACTTTTATATCGGTTATATGGTCGCATTTATTGGCCTGACAATAATAGAGGAAAAAGTCCCCGAAGAGGGTGAGTCGGTCTATTGCGCATTCGCGCCGCGAGTTACCGGGCGCGAGAGCTTTTCTTATTTTAGCGCCCTACACACAAATGGAGTTTTACAACTTTCCCCGAGCTTTCCTTTCGAAGGCAATCAAATAAAATTCCAACTCCCTCTCCCTCTCTTATGAAACTGTTTACTTAAAATGTTTTCGACTTCGCTGAAGTCCTTTAAAAACTTCCCTCCACTTGTTTCACTCCGCACGAGCTGAAACAAATCGATTTATCAAAATGCATCTCAACCCTTTCCCCCCTCAAAGACCAAAGTCCTCTCATCACTTTTGAGAAGACCGGCCATTCTACAAGTCGCTATCGTTCGTAATTCAATTATACCGCTCTGCATTGTCCCACTTCGCCCTCTTTGCAGCACGCGAATCGTTATCGAGTGGTACAGCCGGGGTTCCTTGCGCGCGCGGAGACACAATGGCGTTAAACGACAGATAAGCCGGACGACGCGCGGACGGATCTTGTAGAGAGTGCGCGCAACGTAGATATCTCGCAGGGCATTATAGTTGCTGCGACGCCGGCGTAGGGATTAACGCGCGCTCGATTTAATAATCGGCTAATTGGCTGGAATTGATTAAGTGTCGCCTACGCTTCGAAATCGATGAAGAGCACTCTTTTTTATTCGCTCGAGAGTTGAAGGGTTTACTTTGCACTTTGCTCGCGAGGAGCATGAAACGCTAGGAAAACAATTTGGGTGGAAAGTTTTCAAAATTCGTAATCAAGAGAGGCAGCGCGAGAGCGAAGGGCAAACAATGCCGATGCGTGAGAGGACGAAGAAACATAAATTCGCATATAGTGATATTGAAAAAGTTTTCGAGCGAGTGCCGCCGCTTCGTAACGCGTTTAAAACGTTAAATAAAAGGCGTAGAACAAGAGGGAGAATACTCTCGTTCTGTGCATGTGTGTTCGTTGCGTTCATTGTGTTCATTGGCTGGAACGCAGATAGCACTTAGTTTCTCTCCCCCTTTCAGCCGTTCTCCCCTCCTTCGCTACATAGACTTCCCCCGCGTACCTCCATCAAACTCGCGCAGAGTCCCTCTCGCAGCTGTTTTTGTACATGATTTTTCCAGTTTTTTGCGTCAATTTTTCTCTAGCGAAGCACAAAGCTGCTAGAGAAACACGTTGGTTTTCGCGTAATTTTAAAACGCGACGTTGCCCGAGGGCAAGATTTTTTTCGAAGAATTATGGAATATAACGGCTAGGTATATACGAGAGGAAAAACGTAATTTGAAGTATATAGAGAGGTTTGTTTACAGGGCATCAATAAGCGCGCAGTTTCTACGAATTCGAAGAATTTCTCAATAAGCCAGGCTGATATGTAATCGTACGCGCTTTTCTCGTGAAGCGCTGGAAATACGAGAACACGCGCGGATTTACGCGAAATACATTAATTTTGCCCTAGTTCGGAGCTTGTTTAATCGTTTAACGTTGTCAGAACGTTTCGAGCATGCTGTGTAATTATAACGAATTTCATTGAACGACCAGCGAAATATGATAAAAACTTGCTGAAATTCTGGGAATCAACAATGCAGCGGTGCATGATTATTCAGAAAATATGGGTAATCGCATTAGCGCTGAGAGCTCTGAATTTAATATAATTACACGCTCATCAGTTGAAATTTTAATTAAGTCGGGCGAATACTCTCTTATTAAAAACGACGGAAAGCGTTATACCTGTCAAGACCGAACGGCCAGTGGTCATCCATTTCGACGTTGTTGTTCTGGTCGAGAAAATGATCCAGCTCCATTTTTATGCAATTGCTGTGCTCCATTAATAAGCTGTTGTTGTTGTTGATGTTGTTGTTATTGTTGTTGTTGTTGTTGTTGTTGTTGTTGTTGTTGTTGTTATTGTTGTTGCTACTGCTGGTGCCACCGTGGCCGATGAGGGGCTCGAAAAAGTTTTGACGGAAGCGCAACATTTTGTATTTCGTAAAAAAAAACTCTCGTACGCACAAATTGTCTGACCGAGTTGCTAAACTGAAATCCCAGAAAAAAAAACATCAGCGAAAAAGCTACACAGAGGAATCGAGAGGAGAAAAAAAACATCCCTGCGGAAAAGAGAAGAAAATCGACAAAACAGCTAGTCCGTATAAAGGCCGAAAAAAAGTCGCGAAATTCTCCGGAAAGCAAGAAAGATGACAAAGAAGAGGTGCACTCGAAGCCGCGAAACTCCCGGGCAAAACTGCGCAGCGATAAATTTCGTTTTGCGCGACTCGCGAGCTGAAGCTTAAGCAATTGCAGTTTCGCAAGGAGCGAGAGAGGAGAGAGAGAGCTTAAGCAGAGAAGCCTTGCAAGTCGCAAAGTCGGAGGGAAGCTGCACTGCGAACGTTAATCTTGCGCGCGATGCGCTCTCTCTCTCTCTCTCTCTCCCGCGAGAGTAGCTTCCGTTGCTTACTCGGCGAGAGCAGCTATGTACAGAGAGAAGGAGATGTTTCTCGGAGCTTCCCGGCAATCACGCGAGCTGTCCGTCTCTTTTTATCTGTGTAAAGATGTACACGCTTTTTCGGAGACTCTCTCGCGCGCTGATGGGGCGGTTTGTTACGAGAATGAGCTGCTCGCGGGGCATTTTACGTCTGGGCTACGATACTTCTTTTCGACGATATTTTCGAGCTTTTGTTTTGCGAAGAATGTACGGCGCACGGTTGAATAATTATTTTACGTTATTTCGGCATCATTTCGCGGAATGTGGCGTTAAATAAAGCTCGTCGAGCTTAATAAATTTTAATCAACGGGATGAGAATTATTACGCAAATTTTCTGGAAAATGAACGAATGATTATTATTACGTTTGCCGAATAAAACAAACGCTAAACTTCCACGAAATGCGTTAAATTCATTTGATGTTTACAAAGTCGATTGAAAAAGTAATTAAACACTCGAATAATAATTATGGGTATCGCGTACGAAGCTCCGCGTGGCAGCCCAAATCTCCGAATTTCCTTCTCTTTTCCCAAAAAATAAAACTTAATAAACCAGTTCAACAAACACCCCCACTTACACTCACGAACGCGTCTAAAAAACAAATCACGCAAGTCACGCGTGAGTCACGTATAGTCAAACGGCGTGGCGCGGTGGTTTAAAATGCGACGATCGCACGTGTGTAAAACCGGGCTTGATCCTCGCGCACCGAGTCCAAGAGTCAAACTGAGGCTAGAACGACGCTTCTCTCGATTTTGGAGTCCCCCACGAGCGACACGAAGCTTCGAGAATTCAAGGTGTAAACAGACGCCCTGACCTTCTCGCGGGACAGAGGTGTACGGCTCTGCTGACTAAACATCTACAGCGATGCTGTTGTGTACACGTGTGCGTGGATGGATTTGTGTATACGCGTTATTGTGTTTCTTCAAATTTTGGAATTCCTACGATCGATATATTATTTGACGAATATCCTCGTACTATACGTCGTGCTGAATGAATTCCACATTTTGGAGTATTATTATACGCATTTCGAGAACACCGAGCGCTTTTTATACAAGATATATACTATCGCGAAGTCGTACGAAAAAGTCAATATTGAATCGAGTTCGGGATACGCTCCACCTTTAGAAAAATCTCGTCGAGCACCCGCGAGAATCTGCTCTCAGCTCGAATTCAAAAAATATTTTACGCCTCGAAGATTCGCTCATCTGCATTCGATCTCGGAGCAAATACTCACACACGTACACGCTTCTATATACAGCCGCAAGTGCACGGCCGGCTGCACGATGCGGTGCGGGCAACCTGTTGCCGGGCGTCTGCTCGTCTATTTCGTTGGCTCGATAGAGAAGCGAGAGAGGAGGGAGAGGTTATACGCTGCGTATATACGTAGGAAAACCTCCTTCGGGCGACGAGGATATTTAAGGGCGATGTCGTTTGCGTCGTCGTTGAGCAGCTCGGAAACATGGCTTAGAGCGGAGACTCAGCGGGGGAAAGAGGGGGGAGATAACTTTATCGATATGATCATCATCATCGTCGTCGTCGTCGTAGTCGCTGAGACAAAGTGAATCGTCTCCGCAAAAGGGATAGCTTCGAAATTTCAGCAGAATCTAGCGCGTCTTTATTATTTTGGGGATTACATTGCTGCGTAAAATTCACGTTTATTTGCAGAAAAAAAAAACGATCAACGCTCGTCTCTAGGGAAGATTTGCAGCAACAGTTAAATAAGCGATTCTAGACCACTCCGAGATATAAAGTAAATTTTTATCCAAAGACGCAGCGGCGAGAGAGCGAGTGAAACACAGAAGACAAGAAAGGGTAAGCCAAGAGAGAGAGAGAGAGAGAGAGAGAGAGATAGAGAGAAAGCCCGGGAAAATTTTAAGAGCAGCCTTCTGCTCTCGCGCATCGTTATAATATACGTCATCTGCAAGTGACGTTTTATCCGGCAGAAGAATCGCGGCAGCAGTTTTTACTGCCGGCCGTAAATCGCAGCTTTCGCGAGAATGTCTTTCAGTGGGTCGACGCCGGCATTCGCGGCCTTGCGCGCAGAGAGACTCTCTCCTCTCTCGTCTTCGCTCTAGCCAGGAAGTTCTGCCTTGCAAACAAAAACTCCTTAAGCTTCTCAAAAACCCCCGAGGCTATAAGGGGCTAGATCATTCGATTGCTCCTGGCGTCGGAAGCTGAGCTTACGAGCGGCCCTTTTTTACATCCATCAAGAGCATTACCGGGCTTGTTAAATTATATCCTGCTTTATTCTTTGCAAGCGAGAGAATGTGTTCGCCGGCTAAACGGAGAAAAGCTCTTCGCTCTTTTACGCTGGTACCTATTTAATGACGCTGCGTACAAGGTAGAAATTTCAATAATTATGCTCGCTCGCTGTTTGATATATCGATGCTTACGCATTGAATTATGTTTCGTTTAACTGCCGGAATAATAAATGATTAATTAAATCGCATTGCCGTACGGAATGCTCCGGTATACTCTTTACATTATTACGAGATTAAAAGGTCTGAATTTAACGATCGTGTATGTACGATTGCCAATAGAGACATTTTCGCTCGTTATATGCTTCTGGTATTTGTTTCGAGCATTAATTATGATTCGGAATTCTCGTGCTTGATTAGCAGAAATCCGTTTATTGTTTGTAATTTCTTTGAACCGCTGTACGTGTAGTAATATATGAAACGTACCTCTCGTAATTTTTTTAATTAAAACGTCAAACGTCCATATCCCGCGCTCGAAATATCTTGATTATCGAGATCGCCCGCATTACTTCTGTTTTACGATTATTCCGACATGAAAAATTGGTACTGGAACTAATATATAAAGAGGAATCTCTCGTATACTCAAAAATACTGGCGTTCAACGTTATTATTACATCACTTTCCGCCAGATTGCAGAAATACCCAATCGCAATTCCGACAATGATTCTGTCCGATATAAGCTCGCCATCTGGCTTGCAAACGACCAAAGAAATCAATCGCAAATTATCGACAGCCAAATCAAGCGAGGCGGCAGCAACAGCAGCAGCAGTAGCGCAAGTAATCAACCAGCGTCGCGCGGTCGAAAATTGCGGCGTATTCATTGCTCATATTAAAGAATAATTATATGTAATTGACGTGTATAACCGAAATGGAAATGGAGATTAGTTGCTCCGAGTATACAGACGCGCTAAATATACAGAGTCGAGTCTGGCCGCTCTATATTGTTGCGCTCGCGCGTATGTGTGTGTGCTCCGACGTATATAGGGTCTCTCTCAGTATATGTGTATAAAGGTGTATCCTGTACGTGTGAGCGAGTAGCAGGCGATGGCAACACGCTATATAACATTGTATACAGGCGCTTGGCGAGCTAGCGTCGGATCCCGGATTCGCTCTCTCTCTCTCTCGCTCTCGCCCTGTGTACGTCTGGCAATAATGAAATTGAACCGCAAACAGCGCTCTTTGCAGTCTCTGTATGTATGTATATATATATATATGTGTGTGTGTGTGTGTGTGTGTGTGGGTGTGGGTGTGTATGCGTGCGTGTGTATACGTGTAGCAAATGATATTGTCAAAGAAGCCCCAACGCTAGCTGCCTGCCGCCCTCCCGTCGAAATCAATTACACGAATTGAAATAAATACACGCGGGATAAATACACCGAAGGCGAGCGTTAAACAATGACGGAATAATAACATCATCAGAGCTGTGTCGTCATTATATCGACCTTCGAAGGGGGGAAATTTTTAGACGACGTTATATTTACATGTTGGATGATGGGTCGAATGTTTTCGATGCCTTTGTTTGCATTGCAATTCACGATGAATTTATTCAAAATTTTACTCAGACGTACAAAAAATAACGCTGCGATATTGGCTCTCTCAATCATACTTGACGTCAATCATATTTATGTTTAAATGATGTGTACTTTTTTGAATATACGCGTTGCAAAGAAGGGAGTGATGAATTGCGTTCGCTCAATTTTTTAACCGTTTTCATATTTTAATAAAAGCCTGAATATATTCGCGTACACACATCACAGAGGGATTTTTTACAGCGCGGATATTCTCTCTCTCGTAAAAAAAAGAATTTTTAATCATCGGCAGATAAACTAAATTCGAGTTGTTAGCTCGCGAATGTTCGATTACACTGATTGCGTCACGAAACCCTTCTTTACCCGCGTCGTAAAATTTTCGCATAAAGTATGCACTGTATCGAAATAAAAGAATGAAAAATTCCCTTTTGAAACGAAACCCAGTCGAGTGCATGCGCAATAAAATCGTCCGGAAAAATGTTATAATCCGAACAATGTACGCAAATTTACGTCCTCGAAGGGCGCTGCAGCGTTATACAATCATTTACTCGTGATTTGCCCGTAAAATTCGGCCCACGCTTCCAAGTAATACATAACCGAAGCATCCCGCGTATACATAATGCACATAACACTTTCGATTAACGACACCGTGAAAAAGTAAATAAAGCAACAGCAGCGGCAGCAGCGCGCATCGATAAAGCCAAATAAGCGCAGCGCGAGAGTTTGTTTTTAACGGCCGTGCCATTAATGATTGGCACTAAAGTCCCCATACTCCCTCCGCGCGCGCGAGCGCTCTGGGTCTCGCAAGCGCGAAAGGTCATAAATGATAAAGTTTAATGGATCGTCGGCGGTGCCGTAGGGCATCGGGATGTCGACTTTTCCGAGAGATTGGTCAGCAGCAGCAGCGGCGGCGTTAAGTTCGAAAGCTGCTTAAGCTGCTATAGACGGCGGTGGCAGCGGAGAAGCTCATCGAGGATCGACTTAGACGCGATAATGTAATTTCCCGATGGCGGTGTGTATACGTGTAGGTGTGCAGCGAAGTACTGGCTCCGCTCGATATTAATAATCCTCGACTGGGGCTCGCGTAATCAAGACTCAAGATTGCGTTAGGGTCCATTCCGCTCGCGCTCTCTCTCTCTCTCCCTTGCAACAGGTCTAAAGCTCTCCCGCAGCCGCTGCCGCAAGTCAACGCATATTCTGCTCCAAAGCAGCCCTATACTTACTGCTTTGCGCCCTTCTCGCCTCTCTCTTGCTCCGTAGCTCTTAGTTTCCAATCCTACCTAAAAGTTTCGATCGCTTCATCTTGAAGGAGTTCTATTTATTGCCTGATTGGTCAGTTAAAAAAGGGCGCGGATGCAGTTCGATTTTGAATTCGAAGTAGTATTTAAAATTTTACAAGAACGATAAGTGAAGCAAAAAAAAAAAAAGATATTAGGATAGTTTTTTATTATATTCAAACAGTTACTGATATTTAGAATTTTACGACTTCAGGCAGTGCACGACATAACCTATGAAACTTGCACGTATATGAATTCAGAACCTCAAAGAAAATACTTTTTAAATAAAACTTTTATACCAAAAAGGATAGTCTATACACCTGACTCTTATGAATGAGTCGTTCATGTATGCACACGTATCTAAAAGCTCTACGTAACCTTAAAAATGTAAAAAATTTAAACGAGCGGAGCATTCAAACTTAATTTTAATATACATATATATAATATATACGTGCGGACCGCTAGAGAGCGATATCAATACCAAAACAAAGCAGTTTTGCTGCGAGCCCTTTCCTCACCACCTAAACTCTCTGTGTCTCGGGCAGGTGAAAATAGGTGGCGCATGGACTGAATTCCATGACTCGAGGACTGAAGCGGTTTACCTACAGCAGCAATTTATAATAAATCGAGCGGAATAATTCGGACGCGAGTCACGCTCAGCCTCTCTCTCTCTCTCTCTCTCTCTCTCTCTCTAGAAACACAATTTTGATAAAAGTACATTGCAGGAGACGAAATCGTGTAGCTATGAAAAGCCAAGCGCGAAGAAGTCGAGTGGCTCGATAAATCGAGCTAATAAATTCGCATCGGGCAGCGCGGCCTCTAAGTTGGCTCGATTCCTGGAAAATTGACCGAATTAAAAGAAACGGGAAGGAGGAGGAGGCAACGCCGGCGAGTTAAATATTTGTATTTCTTTTGAAGCGTTTCGCTGCAACACTTTTATCCTCCTCTCTCTGCAGCAGCGCTCGTTTTTTTCTCGGGCACTCGAGACTCGAGCTTTCAAGATCGACGATTTACGCTCAAAGCAACTGCAGCGAGGCACGAGTTGATTCAGACGAGAGACGGCGAAAAAGGAGCAGGAGGAGGAGGAGGAGGTGGTTCGAGTGCTGCATGTAATTAAACTTTCATTCTCTCTCCGTCTTAATTTACCCGTCGAGCTTGAGTATCGAAGTATTCCGAGAAAACTCGATAGTCTCGTTCCTGGCTCTGTCCACGGCAGGTGTATAACGAAGCGAGCGACACTTGAAACACTGTGTCCTCCTTCTTGGCTCTTATCCGAAATGCAGCTGTGACCCAAGACGGAAAGCGGATAATATAATGGAGCACGAGCGAGTGGAGCTTTTTATAATCGGTCGAGCTGCTGCAGCGGGGATAACGAGGTGATTTCTTTTGTTTGCATTTCTGTTTTTTTTCAGCGACAAAACCTTTTGCGCAGTTTATTGTATTTCTGGCTTGTGTAACCTATATATAGATCAAGGATCGTTCGGCCAAAGTATTCTATTGAACGCCGTCCTGCGAATAGCCCGCGAATGAAATCGTTTTTAAAATTATCCTTGAATATGTTCTCCTCGTCGAAGCATCGCCGAGCGACTAAAGCTAAATATACAGGGACGCGCTACTGGTACCTTATGTAAAATTTGTTGACTCAATCAATCGGCTATACGACGCCTTACCTATATGTACGTACAAAGATCTTTTATTGCGAGACGATGACGACGTAGGAGAGGGGGGTGACCCTGTTCCGTAATTGCAGGGGTACTGAAACAATACGCTCATTACACTCCATACTTATTAATTAGCCCATTGTGCTCATTAGTCCAGATATAAGCAAGCGCGCTGGCATTGCGCTATTTGGAATCAACAGCCGAGCTATTTGCTCGGCGCTAATCATTTTTAGCTCCGACTACTTTATTAATAACCCCCACCTCTTCCGCTCACTGTGTAATTATCGATCGTATCCATAATTCTCCACCGCCGCTGCGAGTTTATTCTTCCAAGACGCTTTTGTCCGCGATACAAATCTGCAGCTGTCCGTATAGCTCGGACGTCAGACGTAATATTTTCCCAGCGGCGATTCGAGATTCGCGTGACTCTTTCAATTTCGGGCTCTGCTTTCCAGCTCTTTATTTTATTCCGCGAATGCGCAAATTAAAGCCAGTGATGACCTAGTAAAGCGTGTATACACACACTGACGCGGCCGGCGGGTGTTGTAACAGAGTTGTGAGCGCAAGCACAGACGATCGATTGGCTAATGTACTTTTCGTGTTGGCGCGATTACACGCTTACACGCGTCCCAGTACAAATGTTCGCCGTGCGTCGCTCGTACCATTTATCGGCCACGTGAAGAAGTTGCTTATACGTATAACCGATCCTCGAGCCTGATAACCAGCTCTTATCGGCGCTCTATTAAAAGACCGGATCTCGAGGATGACGTAACGCTAGAGTTTCAATGTTTGTTTTTTTTCAACTATTTCGCTATACTATACACTATCGTAGAGCAGTTGCTGCGGAGAACGAGTTTGGAAGCGAGACAAGCGCGGCGCGAATCAATTCCAAAGTCTTGATCAGTCGAGCAGATACATAGCGAATCCGGCGTTTAATTAAGAACCAAAGTCTCGCTCTGCAGAGCAATACTACTGCTGCTGCAGCTGCAGCGCAACGTCTCTTTTCCGCTACTTAATCGGTCGTTCGCGTCTGGCTCAGCAACTACGGAAACTATGTACACGGAAGAGCGGAACAAGTATCGCGTGCGTTCCTCCTTTTTTTCCCCCCTCTCTCTCTTTCTCTCTTTCTCTCTCCTCCGCAATTTCTCCGGGGCTGCAAAGTGAGCAGACGGAATTGCCTGTGCACGCGCGTCTATATACATACACGCGCGCAGCTCGAAACCTATGCAAACTCGTTCGAAACTATGTAAAGCAATGCTAATCCGCCGATAAAACCACCGACGTTGGCGGAGGTGCATCGGTGTATGCTATATATAAGGTCTCGAGGGGGTGGCGCTGGGAAAGGTCGAGTGTATACATGGGAGGGATTTCGAGAATTAGGCAAAAATTTTTTCCTACACCCTGTATACACCGCCTCGAGTGCGGAGATACGCGGACGAGCTCTGCTTCTCCGGCAAAAGGGATGAATAATATTTTCGCGAGGGTATACATATTTAAATTTCGCTGTGTATACAGAGAGCAAGAGGATCGATATACATAATTTTTTTCGCGAAGCTTCGTGCATCGACAGTCGAGCGGTCAATATACAACACAGCGTCAGGGAGATGGAATCTACCGTACGGGACAAAAGGCATTATAATTTCACACGAGAGATACGCTCGCGTATGGTGTATGTGTGTGTGTGTGTGTGTGTGTGTGTGTGTGTGTGTGTGTGTGTGCGTGTGAATACGTCTAGCAGACAGGAAATCGTACGAGGCGATGACGGTCGTGGCAAACAGCTCTCTTCTCTCCTTTCTTCGCACGTAGCTCCAGACGAACTCGAGAGCTGGCTTTGTTCGAGCGGCACTTTTCTCTTTCACGCAACGAAAACGTCGCCAGCAGCAGCAGCAGAGCCGGTGCTTAGATTTTCCATCGCGAGGGAAAAGCCAGTGGTAATTTCCCGCGATTTGTCGTCGAGCGCGCGGCTCTCTGTGGTATACGCGATCTGTCTGTCGCTGGCATGTGGTCTCTCTCTCTCTCTCTCTCTCTCTCTCTCCGGCATCGAGATCGAAAAGCGAACGGATGAACGAGTGGGTGGAATTTTAAATATGGGGAAACGCGATGTTTAATAAATATATCTTACGCGAAAACAAAAACTTTCGCCGTAGATTGAACGGACTTTAATTGCTCGGAAACACACACACATCACACGTATATAACTCGGCTAGAGCGAGAAGAAACGAAACAAAACAAAACAAAACTAAAGTCTCCAACTGAACATCGATAAAAACCCATCAATTTCCCATAATATCGCGCGAAAGTATCCAACTCCTCGAGGAATAGCCGGAGCTGGAATATAGCCGCGCGCTGCAGGAAGGGGAAGCATTTAAAAAGTTCGCCACTTAGCGTAGTTCTTTCGCGTGCGTAAACATTGAGAGAGTTGCCTCGCGCCCTCGACAGTGGCATCGTTATAACGCTGCGCTGCACCACCACCGGGTACTTATATTCCCTCTCTCTCCTACATAGCCCCGATGACTTTTTCGCTCTCGTCGTGTGACTATATGGCTTTTCTTTCGCGGAGTGTAATACTTGACCCAGATGCTGTGTACAGCGGAGAATCGATCTCAGGGAGAAATTATTTCCTGTTTGCGAAATAATTAACAAGTTACCTGCGAACGTATTAAAAAGCTCCGGTCGTCGTCGCGCCTGCTTAGCCTCGCGCTCGTCGTCGAGTTTTTACGAGTTACCCATAGTCGCGCGGTTATACTCGAAAAAGCTATTTTCGACTCGCACACACATCGGAGCAGAAATTGGCGAAGCTTTAACTCGCGTATGATGAAGTGGCCATTACCGGCTTGGAGGATCGTAAAAGTCCGCTGGTAATAACAGCAGCAGTAGCAGCAGCAGCTAAGTCTATCAGTATCCGGTATAGTGGTGGTGTGGTCACCAGGAGGACGAAAAGCAGCCGCAGTAGCAGCGGTAACTCAAACGCTCGTCGCGTCGGGAATAAATTCGCGAAGGGCGCGTACACACGTGCCGCGCGTAAAATTATGTTCGCGGAGCTACGGGGTGGATAAGCCATTGAAGCGGCTTAACGCGTGTTTCGTCGATGCTGAGAGTGCGCGCCGTTACAACGAGGGCGCGTCGCTGCCTCTTTCGTTAACCCTCTTCGGGATTATGGTCATGGACTTTAGAACTTGGCACTTGTATAAACAGCTTCGGCGCGGCTGGAAGCGCGTTATACTTGTACGGGCTAACGATAAAAGCTCCTATCAGCCGATATATACCTGCAAGCTGAGCAACTTTGCCGATGGGGCTATATACGCCGCCACCGCTGCCGATCAACTTTACAGATTTTCCGCTTCGCCGTTGCTTGTGCACCGTTGGCTCGTGATAAAAAAGCTGTACTGGATCGAGCGCCGGTTTTTGCGCTGAAAAGTTTCGGAGCTTTCGCGATTAAAATAGTTACGCGCGCTTTCGATATATTATATCGTATATAAGCATGGTTTGAAGATGATATTGTTTAACGATCGGTTGCTGCTTTAATTCGCTTATAGAGCGGCACTATCCCAAATGAAAGCCAAACACCAGAACTAGCCAGACTCTAATCAGACAAATTACAAAATACATTCCCGTAACAAGGCGGCGACAACACGACCACACCGGCTCAAGATATATACCCCCACTAGGAAGGGTCTCTTTTGTTATTGCGCAAGACATCAAAGTAGCGTCCGGAATCAAAGAGAACTCCGGGAGAGAAGGCGAGAAGGAAAGCACAAGACGCCGAGTTTACGGATCGACGAGAGGATGACGAGGTGCTGGATACGCTGTAGCGGCCGGAGAGCTCGTTAGTCGGATTGCAGCCGCCGGTGTGCGACGAGCCGCAGTTATGTACAGCGTGAAAAGGGTTCGCTTGTTTCGCCCAACTGAACTGATATACATCTAGCGGTCCGTCGCGTCCTGTGTGTGTTATATAAACGCACGACGTCTTCCGACTCGGAAGACTCTATACCGGCTTCGGGGCTGTTCATCTCGATAGGGACGGACCGGATTAATTACTTAATTAACTGGAATTAATGCAGTCGCTTCTTCGAGACCGAGCTTATACCCGCTTCCGAAACGAACTTTGACATCGCCGCAACGTCGTGTATACGTATATATAGACCGGTAAGCCATCAATTACGAAAATTAAATTTAAAATTCAGAAAAACATCACGCGGGCGAGAAATTTTTCGCGCGCGTAATTAAACACACAACCAAACTGCGGCCAGCGCGTCCCCGGCTAATTGCCATCCCCACGCGAGTCTTCCATCACTTTCGCTAGCGGCCTTCGATCGACCGCTGCTATAATATATACATATAGCGGCTCGCATACATTAACGCACAGTAGCGGTTGAACGAGGCCTCCGAAATTTTAATCAACAAATTCCGCCCGCGACGATTGTCCACGTAAAGTCGAGCGGCTTGATGAAAGCCATTAGCTGGCGCAAAACGCTCCCAGTGGAGTATTTATAAAAAGCGGTCCCTCTCGTCGTCGTCATCGGGAAATTAGCATACGAGTAATTATCAAACTGAGACGTTGGCTTTGTTTCCGGCTTTCTTATCGTTCCTCTTTGCTAATTGATTCGGATGATGGTAATGCTCGAGAAACTACGTCGAAGGGATAATAATGCGAAGGGAGAAGGACGTTTTGGTGTCAGAGAGAGGATGCATGAGTATAACGCTCGTCTCCGTGCAGCTTTTTCTCCCTTATCGATCTCTAGCTCCATTATCGATCATCTGGAATAATTTAGTTACGGTAAAATCGTTGGTTTATTGACTGAGGTACTATTCTTGCAGGGTGACTGGACTCGAAGTTGTATTTTATTAAAAGAATCATAAATTGCGTGAATTACTCGTAGTTGTAAAGTCGAGTTTTTATTTTATATTTTTTTATATACTTATTTTCGGAGTTTCTTGGATTGAACTGTCTGAATTATATTAATTAATATAATTATTCAATTATATATATATATATATTATATATATTAATTAATATAGTTATTCAATTAACAAGTTCGTTTGACAGTTCAATCCAAGTAACTCCAAAAATAAGTCGAGTATAGCGTAGAGTGGAAAAAAGAGAAGCCAGCAGTAGCAGTGCAGCCTCAGAATTTCTGCAGAGATCCTCGACGGTGTAAGACTCTCGGCAACGAGGGTCGTACAGCCATCCCCAGAGGCCGGACAATGGCTAGAGGTTCCTTCGGTCTCTCGCGCGCGCTTGCTCGCGTCTGGCTATTTGCCAGCTCTCGGCGGCACATTCTCCGTATAGGTAGCAACGGCCTGGACGTTTGCCGCCGCCGCCGTCGCGCTATACAACAAGTGAACTTTGCACGGCCGCCTCGACTCGCATACATTACACACGTAGCAATGATAGAGACCACTTGGCAAGTGTGTACACGTTTAGCCCGAGCGCTTCTCGTAATGGCCGTAGCTGGAAATTGTTTCCCTGGACTCCCGCAAAGTTCCCGCGTATATATAAGAAGATTGATCCGACGAAGTAGTAGTACCAGCAGCAGCAGCAGCAGCAGCAGCAGCGGCAGCTGGAGTTGAAGGTATAAGGAAAGCCGAGGCGACACAAAGGAGCTTAAGCGCGCAGGGGTTAATTTATGCGGCAATCAAGTCCGCGCGAGAGCGACTCTTGTTCTCGGCCTTTGTAGTGGCATTTGTTCGAGCTGCGAGTTCCAAACACACGACACGGGCTCTTGGCAGAGAGAGAGAGAGAGGGAGGGAGACAGCCTCGTGGGATACGAGACACCTGCGCGTCGACACGTGCTGCGCCGCTGTGTAAGCACGCTTATGAATACGATTACGATGAGCTTTATGGACATTGCGGTCATAAATTTGCTGCAGTACTGCGGCTCTGCGGGGAGAGAGAGAGAGCGAGCTTGGAGATATCTCCTCGAGAGGAGTCTCGCCGTATGTTCTGCGAGAACGTTGGGAAGAATCGAGGGGATTTGCGGGACGACTGTTTATTTGTTTCCTCGAATTGTTATCGACCTATTTTGCAAACATAACACGAGCTACCAACCTGCACGCAGCCGATGATCTGTGATACGAACTTCGCGCAATATGCGCATAGACGAAAAAAAGCGCCACAGCAGGACACAGCGCCACGTAGGTGTTATTTTTGTATATCGATTAGCGGAAGCATATTGCGCCGTTTGAATAAATAATGTCTCTCGGCCCGACAAACATTGACCGTTGAAATTGAATTTCATCGAAATTGCACACGTGCGCGCGCGCACGAGAGCTGCAAATAAATTTGCCCACAATATTCATGATACGAGCGCGTCCCGACTCGCGATGTTAATAGGAAAATCGCTTTTTTACTATTAACCCTTCCGCCACTGCCGCCGATGTACGATAATAATTCAGTAAGCGACTTGTTGAGTTTACCGTTCCAATAATAAATCGCGCATTTTTAGACTAGAAACGCCTATTGTTGTCATTTTCCACTTGAAGCGTAATAAGTTCGCTCGTTAAGTAGGAAGCTGCATCGCTTATTATAATATTCTCGCGAGAAAAGTTTTATACACCTGCATAGTAGCCACACAAGTTGAATTGACCGCTAGAGCTAGCACACGGCGCGGTAGGGCATGCACGCGTTTGGTTCGTTAGTGATTTGATCGACGTGTAATTTCGCGAACAACTGGCAGAAACTTGCTTGTTTCGCAAAACGGCGATAATGACCCCGCGGGAAACCTTGTTGTTGTTGTTGCAGCTACTGTGCTGCGCGTCTGCGTGTAATTATGAACGATACAATTAGCCGGATCCACGGAGCGAATTTGCCCGCTTTTTTTTCAAGCTTTTTTGTTCGCCTCGCGATCATTTTGTTGCCGGAGCCGCGGACTATTTCATTTCTGCGAACGAGCCGAGCTTTGATGCTTTTAAAGCCCTTTTCCGGGCTCGCGCGCTTTTGACGCAGGCTTTCATGCTGCTGCTGCTGCTGCAGCAGCTGCTACTGTCTTTGACAAATAGGAAAGAGAGAGATTTTTTTCGCGTCGCTGCTGCAGCTTTGTGAGATGATTTTTCAAAATCAAAAGCGCGATGGAATCAATGAGACGCAGTGTGTTCGTGCGGATATAGGCTGGATTATTCAAAGAAAGCTCGCTTCGCGTATCTTTGTTATATTTTGATCAGTAATCTCCAGATAAACTATCGCGCAATCCCGTAATCTAAAATTTAAATACTCCGAAGAGGCGACGATACAGCTTATCCCTCGGAATCTAAACAGCGCGTCGTCTCTTTCTCAAGATAGAGAGAGAGAGAGAGAGAGAGAGAGAGAAAAAAAGAAAGTCTCAGGCAGCCGCTATGCGAAGTCGAGTCGAGTGTAAAATACCGAATAAGCAGGGAACAATTTTCTTTATCTCCCCCTCGACTTCTGCCGTGTATAGCGGAGCACTTGCCAGGCGCGCGGAATCTCGTTAACTCGGGAAATAAATGCAGTTTGAAAGAGTTTCAAGAGAGAAAGCGAGGGAGTCAGCTCAGCTGCGACGATGTGCGGCAGCTCTCGGGTTATAGCGCCGGATTATACGCGCTACGGAGTCTTCGTGTCTCTTGCCACAATTAAGTGACGCGAGTCGCTAATTGCGTTGCCGCTGCGGCTCTGATAATTCGAGGCGCGTGCCTGGCACGGGAGGGAAACGCTTTCTCGTCACACGACGATTGTCGCGTGCGTGTCTGACGCCGCGGGGACGTTACTACTTGCTCTTGCTCGCTCTGTTGATAAAACGCTCGTGCTTGGATAAACCTGGTGGAAAGTTCAGTAGGGACAACTCGTGTTTACTCTACTGCTGCCCCAGTGCGTTGCTGGAAAATATGGGTTACCTTAAACTTCGCGTTCAGTGCGGTGGAACATCAGCCGTAATTACCCCATCGGTCTCCCGGAAAAGAATCGAGCGACTCGAGGGGATTTCCGAGCCGTCGATCCCCCTCTTGACCGAATGCAAAGCGACGCAGTGGAGCAGCAGCCGAAATGTGGGTCGCGAGTATAGGGTGAAATTCGCGGGAATTCGGTGGTGTATAAGCAGCAGCGCAGCCAGGACGGAGGTAAGCTGCTGCGCTGCGACGATGATAAATAGAGCGGCGCGCAAACTGCCAACATACCGGAGCAACACTGTAGCTCAGCGGCACCTGGGCGCATACCGATGCCCGGCCGCAGCGCGAGGCCGGACGTGCCTCGTGGTGTACAGCAGCGCCGTCCTCGGAATATCTAGACATCGGAATCTCCACCATCCAGCGTCCTCCTAAGAACGTGTTATTGCTGTGGCGCATCTCCGCCGGCAGAGGGAGAGTCCAGTAGTCCATGCTACTACGCTCGCTCTCGACGTCGCGACCTTTCTTTCTTTCCTCCCACTGGATATAGTACACGGTACCGCACACGCTATCCCGTGCTGGACCCGGGGGACATTAATATTTTACATGCCATTGCTGCCTGTTGTCTTTACTGCCTCCGATGAGGGTCGGGAGATGGAATGGCGAAGAGAGAGCGAGCGAGCTGGTCAGTGATTGCGCGAGCGGAATCTGATTTTATGACGGGAATTGCGCTGAATGATTTATTGCGGATCGCGCGATTGCCCCGCATACCTGCCGTAGTTGGCTTTCTTTATCGGAGAATTAGATGGACCGCCACCGCCGCTCTGGGCGATGGCGATGCATATACCTGTATATACACTGCACGCGAAAAAATGAAAGAAAAATAACCGACCTTCGGCAAACAATAACGCGAGCACGTGTGTTCGCATCGATGGCAAATCCATTGGTGCATTTTTCCAACTCCACTCGCCGAAATAATAAACGTCCCAGCTCTGTCCGTCAACAAAGTCGTAATAACAACGACAACCTTCGCCGACGGCATTTATCGCGCCAGATATTGCGTTGACCCTGCGTTGACAAAGGGAATTATTCAATTTTTCTATTTCCAACTCTATATGTATGAAGCGAGAGAATATATATGCATCACAGCCATACGCGTGTGTATAAAGCCGGAGCGATGGAAACGGAATTCGCAAGTATGACTATTGTTGGGCAAATAACTAGTTACAGCTCTACGCGCTGGAAGTTGTGTTGGCCGGCGGTGTTTCGGGCCAGCTTTTCCCGAAACTATTCGCTCTTTCTCCCTCTCTATCATCAAATTGCAAAACGTTATTACGCAGCGCTGTACTGGCGGCGGCGGCGGAAGTCGAATGTTTATATTGGAAAAGCAAAACTTTCCAAAACTCGTCTGGTACCCATACTCCGCGCCGAACTTCCTTCTCCGGTTTTTCACTCCGCGCAGCTTTCAATTATGTTGATTTTCGTTTTATTTCCGCCGCCGTCATTTTCCGAAGGGCTGCCACTGCTGCAACAAAGGGCGAGGAGAAGCAAAAAAAAAGAACGTTGCAGACGGCCTTTGTTGCGCTCAACTGATGGACACGACGTCGGAGCAGCTCTATATACTGCTACACAACACCCTCTTTTTCTCGCGCGCGCGCGCGCGGGCGTCGAGAGGAGGACCCAATTCGCAAGCTCTTTAATTCTCTCCTCGCACGCACTCAGCTTGATAAAACTCCGGGGAAGAACGAGAATACGTCGAACTTTGCGCTGCGCGACCTTAAATTAAAAAAGGTCTCTCTCTCTCTCTCCCGCTCTACCCTACTCGTGAACTTTTTTGTGCACGTGTATATGTGGAGGGGGTATAGACTCGCGAGATTAAAACTCGGAGAGATGCGATCGGTCAGATACAGTGGATGCGTAGATATAGGGTCGATGTGTGTAGACTGTCCCGTGATCGCCGTTCGAGCGGAAGAGACCGGGAAAATTATATGGAAAAAGAGTCTCGTTCCGAGATTGAAAGAACGAGATGATGCTGCTGTTTTTTTTTCTTTTTTTTTATTAAAACTTTGCCGAACGTGAACGGATCGATCTCGAAGTTAAATATCACAAAATAACGAGAGGAACGTACAACGCGATCGTCGATTGAAACTCACATAATGTACAGGCTCGGACGTCGGTGCTCGTAATTCAGGAATAAACAGACCTTGAACGAGCGCGTTCTGCAGGCTCGCGATAAATTTCGCGATAATTGTATATT
Organism: Pteromalus puparum; assembly: GCA_012977825.3. Classification (NCBI taxonomy): domain Eukaryota; kingdom Metazoa; phylum Arthropoda; class Insecta; order Hymenoptera; family Pteromalidae; genus Pteromalus; species Pteromalus puparum. Next base: position 10,134,746 of record CM053168.1, on the reverse strand, counting down.
CGAACGCGGCGACAGCGACGACTGAGGCAGAAAGTCCATTTAACGTTTGACGAATCAGTGCATCAGGCTGTCGCCGGGCGCCCCATTGAAATCCCGGGTAATCACCTCGTTCATAATGCACTAATCGTAATGAAAATAAGGGGCCGACGAGTATAACCGAATTAAAACGCCGGCCCATGCAAAATGTTTCGAGCTTCGAAAGAGACTAGCTGTCACTCTCGTGTCCTCTTGTCCCACGGGATATGAAAGGGATAAAGTTGCAACCCAGGGCTCGGAAACAAGTTCCCCGAAATTACGTATTTACGAGACACAAAACTGGCCGAGGGTCCGAAATGTCATTTAATGCCCGAATCTCTCCCAGCGAGCACATCAGGAGGGGGAGTCCAGTCGGGCTGCTCCTGCTTCTCCGACGTTTATGCCGATTCGTTTCGCACGATCAATCCGCACGGCCGAGTGAGTCCGAAAAAAGTGGACGGACGAAATAAAATGTTTCCGTATCCTTGGACGGATACACTTAAAACCCCTGTGTGTACTATACACTCTGTGGATTTCTCTTGTTGGCCGTCGGCTCGAGCGTAATAAAGGGCTCTTCTTCTCGGATAAATCATTTTTTCCCGCTCGTCGGAATAATTCCTGCTCGATCATGGGATTTGGCCTCGTTACGCCTCCCGGATTTATGTATTACACGCCGATGTGCGCGCATAAGGAGATTTGATTTATTTTTCCGAGCCCAGCCGCTGAAGCGCTTGTTTTCGTACGCTTAACTCTCATGTATTTTTTTGTATTTCATGTACCGGGAACAATAAAACGCGCGATTTTTTACGAAAAAAATTACGGTAGCATGAAAATCGAAAGAGTATTAAAAAACGTATTGTTCAAATTCTCGACTGCACTCTTGATATGTATTGAAATTTTAATATAAAAAGCACCGCGAGCGAAGATTCAATATTGATCGTGCTTGATTACTCCGGACCGTAACCTACATATCCGACACTCTAGAAAAATACTACGAAAATTTTTTTTTGAAAAAAAAAAAAATCCGACGACCTCGACGACACAAAGATAATCGCCGGCGTAGCAGCAGCAGCGAAGCTCAAAAATTCTCTGCCTCGCGCAGTATTCTTTCGGTCGCTGCTCGCACACCGGCGTAATCACGCGATAGCGCGGCTAACCAGCGTGTAGGCGCAATCTAAGCCGCGTGCAGCGCGGAATAGAATCGCGAGGCACGTCCCGGACGGCAACTGGGTCAGCGAGAATCAAATGATTATTGTCGTGCGCTCTTTCGGAATAATCCGTCCGCAGAATTAACGTTATATTGCGGCCGGATGAAATTCGTGCGGTGTATACTATAGTTTGTTGCGTTTACGCGTATGCTGCTGTAGTGCGGAGAGGAGATAATTTTGTTGTCGCGAGATGATGAGCGATTGCTGGATGCTTTGTTTGCACTGGGTTTTAATTGACGTGACGACGAAGTGTGGATTTTCTTGGTTTTCAGAGGAGGCTTTGTTTCGTTTTTAGATTCGGGCGGGCGTGTTGCCTAATTATTGCGATTTGATCAACTCACGTGTCTACTACATTGCAGAGGAGATTTTAATAGACTACTGTGCTTTTGATGAGACTCACCTGAAACAGAAAGAAAAGAAACAATTGTTAAAATCAATGTTTGCGTGAAAATGGAATATGGAATAGTATAACATCAGAACGTTCGCATGCGATATCGTTTTGCGATCGACGTAAATTTTTATATCCGCCGTTAAGTTTAGTCGGAAGCGAGCTCTCACATGTGCGTCGCGTCCGATGAGGCTATGGCTGCAGCAGACGCATTATTTAAAAATTCCTCGAGTCTGGTTCGTAACGATCGAGAGAGAGTTGAGTTGAGTTGAGTTGAGTTTATTAATTTTCACCTTGGGGTAGAACCCCATCTGGTGCGTTTACAAAATTAAGGAAATACAAAATAATAGGAATGTACAGTAGATTCGCAATACAAATTATAGATGCATGCCGAGGGCAATAGCCCTTCTGACATGTTGACAGTGCGCTAGAAAATCGGTCTCTCTTTAGTGTACAGAGGCAGAGAAATGTTTTATTTGGACGCTCGAGGTAAATTTTAATATCATTGACGTAAGATGTACACAGGGAGATATAAATGTAGTTAAATAGGTAGGTAAGATAACGTAGTTAGAACGTAGAGTAATAAAACTACACGATTAGCCCCTCGTTTGTCACTCTGGTCGCCCAGTCGCTTTTATCGCGGTCAAATAGTGACCTCCGCAAGAGTTGCTTAAAATTGTGGATGCCCTTCGGCGTGAAGGTGACCACACTTAGCGAGTTTAATAGAAGGGCTGCCTGGATCCGGAAGGATTGGTTTAGCGCTTCAGTCCTCGGTGCCGCGTAGACCAACACCCGCGGGGGGTTTCTTTCCGATCGTCTTGCTAATATGTCTATATTTAGGCGCGAGAATTTGTTGGCGAGATACTGCGGGTTTTCTAGGGCTATGACCGAGTAGGCGAGGGACCCTAGTAGGTACTCGCGCCTGCGTGCTACCGACAGCCATCCCAGGGCGAGCCGATGGGGGGTTACATGCGCTCGATAGGGGATGTTTCCGACGACAAAACGCACGCAGGCATTTTGGGCGCGCTGCAGTTCCAGATTGCGGGTCGCGTCGAGGTCATTATAAACTGCGCAAGCATAGTCGAACCTGGGAAAGACGAGACTTTCAACAAGAGATTTTTTCAAATCTAATGAGAGCGAACGCCTATAAAATTTGAGGGCGTAGAGGGCTCGAAAAACCTTTCTCCGGACATGCTTTGCGTGTAATTTCCAGTCTAGGCTCGGTGTCATCCAGACTCCAAGGTTGCACGCTTCGGTGACGTACTCAAGAGGCATATTGTCAATTTTGATTTTCGCGAGCTCGTTTTGATCTAATCTACTAGTGTAGAACTGGCTTCCAAGGACCATGACCTTGCACTTGGAGAGGTTTAGCGAAAGTCCATTCTCCGCGGCCCAGTCAGCCACAGCCTGCGAGTCGGCCTGGACATTCAGCAGAGTCTGCTTTAACCCGCTTGGGAGGCAGTGACAGTAGATCTGAGTGTCATCTGCAAAGATCATGTGCCTTGAGAATTTGAGTGCGCTGGGCAGATCGTTAATGTAGATCGCAAAGAGCAGTGGGCCAAGTACGCTGCCCTGGGGTACTCCAGAGGCAGCCCCCAGCCACTCCGAAATTGACCCACCCTCATCAATAACTGCTTGTAGGCGATCCGATAGATAACTGAAGAACCAGCGGAGAGCTCGGTCGGCTACATTGAGAGCTCGTAGTTTCGCTAGTAGTTTTGCATGAGGAATGCAGTCAAAGGCCTTTGAGAAGTCGAAAAGAACCAGCACGGTGAGCATTCTGTCGTCTATGGCGCCGCGAATGTCGTCTATCACGCCAAGCAGGGCAGTCTGGGTGCTGTGCCCCCGCCTGAAGCCTGCTTGGCGCGTGTCTAGCAGATTGTGCGTCTCGAGAAAGCCGGAGAGCTGAGCATGGACTAGACGCTCTAACACTTTCGAGAGCTCTGGTAGTTGGGCTATGGGCCGTGAATCCGATGGGGAGATCATCTGTTTGGTTTTTGCTAAGGGCATGATGCGCGCTTTCTTCCATGCGGCCGGGAAGGTTGCGTTGGCGAGACTGGCGTTACAGAGGTCGGTGAGCGGGCCAAGGAGCTCAGGTAGAGCCAATTTCAGCATTGCTGCTGAGATGTTATCCACGCCGGCTGATTTCGAACATGCGCCGAGGATAGCTTCTTTTACTTCGGCTTCTAACACCGGCCGAAAATCGAAGATGCCCTGCGGAGCGGCCTTGAGCGGCTGGTCGTAAATTCGCTGGAAATCGTCTTCGCTCAGGGGTGGTGAGAGGTTAACTGTGGCCGCGTAGTGTGTGTTGAGCGTGCTTGCGCTGAAGTAGCGTAGAGGCGAAGGGAGGTGCGCAGGCTTGACACGCATGCGATTTAGCTCGTCCCAGAGAGCTTTCTCGTCTCCTGCCTCTGCCAGTTTCCTCGATATAAATCGGTTTTTGGCCGTGTCGAGTGTATTGCAGACCTGCGCTCGCAGGTCCCTGAATCGGTCCTGGTCGTCGCGTAGCCCTGAATTCACCGCAACCGAGTAGGCTGAGTCTCTTTTCTTCATGAGCTTGCGAATTTCCGGAGTGACCCATGGCTTCCTTTTCGAAGACAGGGTTATAGTTCGCAGCGGCGCTACCGAGTCGTAAGCTGATATGAGGGCGCTTGTCAGCTGGGTTTGGAGCTGGTCTGTGTCGGCCGAGCAGGGACCCAGGGTCACTGCGGTCACTGGGCCCGAGGTCGCCGTGAGGAAGACGCTGGCCGCCGGGAACGTCTGTGCTAGGGGCGAGAGTTTGGTGCATAACTCCGCTGCTAGTGCTGCGAGATTTATTCGCTTAAGGTCGCGAGATTTTATTTCTTTCTTCTGCTCGGGGGGTTTGGTGAGCTTGTACGAGATCTCGATAAGATCGTGGCCCGCAATGAATGGCGCATTGGACTTTTTTAGGGCGATAACGGCGTCAAGATTGCTTGTGATGAAGAGATCAAGAAGTGTATGTGTGGGCTCACGATCTACGCGAAAGACGTGATGCGTCGGGTCCGACGGTACTAGGTGTAGCGAGTGCGCTTCAATGAGGTTTAAAAGGGCCTCGGAGGCAGAGTTCTGGACACACATGTTTATGTTGAAGTCGCCTGTAATAATAATATTCGAGAACTGGGGCAAGAGAGGAGAGAGACAGCGGAAAAAGTGGAATGGATAGGCAGCTCCTGGTCTGCGATATACAACTGCGAAAAGAAATTTTGAATTTGCGTTTATTAATTCGGCAATGAGAAATTCGGGGATTTCTCCCTCGGAATTACACAGAATTTTAACTTTATAAAAATCGCGGGCGTATAAGCCTACCCCGCCACCTCCCTGTCCCTCTCGATCAACCCTGAAAAAGTTGTACCCATCGAGCGACAGGTGATCGTCCGGTTCGTCGACGGTCAGAAATGTTTCGGTTACCGCAAGGACATCGTATCGCATGCTCTCACAAAGTTCTTCCAGTAGAGAGAAATGGGTCGCGAGCCTGTTCACGTTGATGTGCCCAAACACTGTGTTGCCCTCTGCGCTGGGGTGAGTCGGCCGACGCGCTGGCCGTCATGCACTATTAACATGCGAGGTGAGTGCCGCAAGATCAGCTTCAGAGTGCACAGGGATCAGCGGGGAAACTCGAGTCTGACGCATGAACACCACGAGATTCTTGACGATGGGCGGTGCGTAGCCCAACTGTTTCGACACTTTTCGGGCCTTCTTGTTCAAGAGGTAGACTGACTTTGGATAGATCGGGCTCATGAAGATCTTTCCATCTCCAGGGCAGCCAAATATGTCCTTCAGGCTGAGATTGTCGAGTTGATGAGCCCTGGAGAGGATGGTGCTTCTGACCGAGGTAGAGCAAAGTCTCACAAGTATGGCAGCAGTGGTGGGCTCAGTGCGCGCGGCGGCATCGTCACCGGCCGGCCCAGCGGCTCCCTTTGTCCACTCACGTACGTCGGAGATGAAATTGGCATGGTTAGGGAGGCCTATTGCTGCAAACACTTTCCCGGCCGCCTGGTAAGCGTCACATTTCAGGGATCTAGGTAGCCCAGAAATTGTAATTTCTGCCATATCCTCCATGGTGGCTCTCGCGTCTGTCGTTTTTACGTAAGACGATAAGTCTTCGCGTAGCTCAGCTATCTCCTTTGACTTTTCTTCGGCATCTTTGCTGACCTTTTCCTCGAGCTTAGTCATACGAAGTCCCAGGTCATTCAAAATCTTGCCAGTTTCTGCTTTGTCCTTTCGGTACTCGGCCCAGAATTCGGAGAACCAAGATGGTGCTTTATCGGCCATGGTTGCTGAGGTCGTTGCTGGGGCCTGCGAGGGAGAGGATGGAGCTGAGTTAGACGGAGATGACTCGGCCGAGCTATATGGCGGCGACCCCACTTCTAGGCAGTGTACTTTTGCAGTAGGTAGAGTTGAGGATGATAGCGGGGAGCGGTAGCGCTTGCCGTACGTCGGCACGATTTGAGTCTCGGCGATGGCGGCTGTGGATTGCGCGGCTGTATCCGATTGGGGATGGATGCCTTGTCCTGGCAGTTCGGTTTCGTTTTGCGGAGATCTGGGCTCGTTCACCCTGAGGTCTGCCTCGTTGACGGATCTGAGACAACAGTCGTCGGGCGATTTGTTTGCAGTGTAACGACGCGCACAACCAGGGTGAAACGTGCTTTTACAGGCAGAACAGATGAATGAATTCGTAGCCACTCGTTTTGTACAGCGCTTGCAGGACAGCATTTAGTTTGTCGCGGTACACGAGCTGAAGAATTATGCGCTGGGGCTAGTAGCGAACGGTGACATCACAAGCTAGGGTGTGTTCTACTGCCAAGGTTACAATGTAACGAGCGCGGCGCAAGAGACTAGGTGGCTCGAAAATAACTATTTGCGCGAGGTGGCTGTGGAGTCGGACGCTATAAGCCAGATTATGGCCGGATACTCGGGTTCAGTGATCGAAGTCGGCTATAAGTCAGGCGTCGGCAAGGCAGGGGCCTTTTACGCTCGCATATCAAGTAGTCCAAGTCGCTGTTTGGTCAGACGCGTAGGAGTCGATCGTAGTGCCGTGTACAAAAAAGGGCGGACTTACGGGCGGCCTTGAAGGGCTTAGGGCATTACAGAGAGTCCCACTGAGCACTTGCAACCGTCGGGTAGGCACTTCCGATGATTTCGCGCAGTTTCGATGACACGTGGTCGAGCCAAACTTAACCTACAAATCCGCTACGTTTTGGAATTAAGATGATCTATCCTGCCACACAAGAAGGGCCGACCGGAGCGAAGAGTACAAGCGAAGAAGCAATGAAGCGCTTAAAAATAGCGACGTAGTGAGAAACGTGATCGAGCAACGCACACTGATTTCCGCGAGCACGCTTATAGGTTAGGTGACAAATTCGCGAGGTATTTCGCACACACAATTACACTAGGCACTTCGCGTCACAACGCTGTCACGCCGGTCCTCGGGTCGGTCAGCGGTCGACGAGTCTGGTNCAGACGCGTAGGAGTCGATCGTAGTGCCGTGTACAAAAAAGGGCGGACTTACGGGCGGCCTTGAAGGGCTTAGGGCATTACAGAGAGTCCCACTGAGCACTTGCAACCGTCGGGTAGGCACTTCCGATGATTTCGCGCAGTTTCGATGACACGTGGTCGAGCCAAACCTAACCTACAAATCCGCTACGTTTTGGAATTAAGATGATCTATCCTGCCACACTAGAAGGGCCGACCGGAGCGAAGAGTACAAGCGAAGAAGCAATGAAGCGCTTAAAAATAGCGACGTAGTGAGAAACGTGATCGAGCAACGCACACTGATTTCCGCGAGCACGCTTATAGGTTAGGTGACAAATTCGCGAGGTATTTCGCACACACAATTACACTAGGCACTTCGCGTCACAACGCTGTCACGCTGGTCCTCGGGTCGGTCAGCGGTCGAGTCTGGCGATCTCGATGGTTCGTAGAAGTTGGTTGGAGTGCCATACGTGGAATGGCCGGTCACGAGCTCGTCGCCGGGGCCGTCAGAGAACCTTCGAGAGGATGGACGAAGAAATTGCAGATGGCCGCCAATCGTCTCGGACTCGCGTTCCTCGGAGGGTCGACCTTTCGATCCGAATTGCGTGGCAAGCACCAGACGCCGGCCAACGAATATTAGCAGGAGTGGTGTCTTGCAAAAGGTAGCGTGCAAGTATCTGGAAGCAAAAAGCGCCCGAGGGCACGGAATGCGAGAATACGAGGCCCAAAGTGGCAGCGGCTGAGAGCACGTCAGATACTTACAAAAGAGAGAGAGAGAGAGAGAGAGAGAGAGAGAGAGAGAGAGAGTGAGCTCGTGGAATGGATGGCAGCAATCGATACTCCAACTTAACTGTCCGATGGGTTTTCATGGGATTCTTTCAGTCTGCGCAGTATATACCGCGTTACGTCCGCAACGCGTGCAGTGCGTATCCCTATAAAAAGCTCTCGGTTTGGATACGGGCAATTGAGCGAACGACGCCATTTACGAGAGAGAGAGAGAGAGAGAGAGAGAGAGAGAGAGAGAGAGAGAGAAAGAGAGAGGGACTCGACGCTTGAATTTATAACGTTATTACCACAATCTATGCGTCTCTCTTAAGCGCAGGAGACGGGAAAAAACTCGGGAATTTCATACCGTGCGCATTATTTCACGCTAGATTAATTTTGCTTTTCGCCCTCTCTCTTTACAGCGTCTACATCCATAAATGCATGTAGGTATATAATACTCGCGCGCACCTACTATACGGAACTTCTGCCTGGTAAAAGCTCGCGCAATCTACCCTTGCCGCCACTGCTGCTGCTGCTGAATCGATCGGCAACGAAAATACTGCCGCGGAGACACAGAAATAAGCTACGCGTTATATGCGCCGACGGCTATTTGCGGCAACGCAACTTCCGCGAAGAGCTACTCCGACAGTTGCGCGAAAAAATATCAACTCGCTCAAAGGGGGTGAGAGAGAGGTGATGCTCGTAAGCGATAAAATTCACGACAGCTCGGCGTATCGCTGCTGCTGATCGTCGGAGATAAGCTCGCGCGATGAAGTGAAACGATTTCCACCGAAAGGGCTTTGTTTTCGCGCGCAAGGAAAGCAGCGCTGTATACTACTAAAATCCGCAGCGCGACTGATACACAGCACTTTGTGCCCCGCGTGTGACCACTGCGTTAAAACCATCCCTCTGTGCATTCGCACCGCCGGTAAAACGCGACGCGACGGAGACAAAGCTACACCATTAACGGTATTTTTTACGCGACTCTGATGGCACACACTGCAGAGGCCGACTGAAAATTACACAAAGCCGACGGGAGTACAGTGTCGCGTGCAAAAAAAATCGCCAATTACGCGACGCTTTTCACGGAAACCCATCGATTACGGCTCTGTAGCTCGCTTTTTTTTCTGTCCTTGATCCTCCTTTTGCGCGCACGCGGGGGATTATGAATTTATGCGCGGGCCGTGTTTTTGAAAAACAGGGCTTTGGCGTGACGCCCGCGCCCGGGCGTCGATCGATCAGGCTTAAACGTTATTATCCACGACGTCGGCTAGTGCAAAGCGTTTTGAAAAATTGAAAATTCGCCATACGATGATTTTGCCGGGAAAAGAGCGGTGAGTGCGTGCATGAGCAAAAACGTTTTTCACATTTCACGTTCTCCTGAATTTTACATGCGGCCGGACACACAGGCTGGAAATGCATTTTCCGGGAATGCTTGCGTACGCTCTCGATCGCTGAGAAACAACAAACGTTTCTAATTCTTTGCTTAACGCATCAATTAGGGGGGAAAGCGGTCCAAAGCGTTCTGCACGCACGACGATCGACGCGGGCAGCAGCAGCGCATTAGTCAACGACGCGGACTAATAGCCAGCGATTACTCTGGATTTGTTGGGCAGCTCGATCTTACACGCGCGGTAAATTAGGCGCGGACTGCAGCGCATCGCTTTGAACGTCGTCTTCGCTGGTATACGCATGTGTGTGGAGATAAGACGAGGTCGTGTAGCTACACGAGCCCGCTTATCGATCTCGTCGATTATGGAGCAGAGCTCGAGGGAGACTGAGCGATGATTGCCGGATCGGCTTTTTGCGAGAGTATATAAGGGAGATGCGGCTGACGTGGGCGTTCTTTGTTTTGGCTGTGGAAGATCGTAATGATGAGGAGAGAGATGGAGTGAGCGGTTTTTTCCGACGATGGCTGGAAGATGAGTCCTTTATCGGAGCTGGATGCTAGTCGTGTGTGAAAATAATTAGACGCTTATATATAACTGATGATTTATGTATTCGTTGCAGTTTAGCTAATTTCTCGGTGGAAACAAGCTGGCTCTAATTAAAATTCATCGCCGAGCAAAATGGCCATTCGAGGCGCTAAGTAAACGAGGGAAATTCGAGGATTAACGATCGAGCGAGCGGCGAAATGTGCGCGGCGAGAATCCTTTCTCTCTTATTCTCCAGCCTCGGTGTGGTGCGGCACTCGTTAGTTACCACTTGGGGCCTCGGCCCGATAAGGACTTCCCTCTCTCCATGGGAGGTTATCTCCAAGCGATAAACTCGGACGGAACAACAAGTCGAAGGTGCGAGAGAGAGAGAGAGGGAGGAAAAAAGAACCGAGGGCGCGACGAAGAAAGCGTGCGCGGACGCGATTGTTTGCGGAAGAGAATAAGAGAGCGAGAGGGTAGAGTGGTAGATGGCCGATCGGACACCGGAAGAATCGTGGAGGTGAGAGAAAGTTCGATTTAGAGGGTTGACGTTATTACGGGTCAGTGGTCGGTGGGAACTGGAAAGTATAGCGGTCCGGATCGTTGTTTAGATGGACTCGCTTTTGAATTGAAATGTAATTACTTTGGAGATGGTTTTAGCAGGAGATTAAATAGCCGAGCACTGCTTTGGACCCGCTGTATTAAATTATGAGAAAGTTTAATCCCGAAGTATAGTTATATATTTCAAAAGTCCTATTGCAAATTCAAACCCAAAATCAGATAAGAGGCGATGTCAGCTATCGATACAGCTCTGCTCTGTTTCTATCTCCAAGCCGAGAGAGAGAACAGGATAAACAGATTTGTCGCTCGGGTTTGATCCTCGACGATCGACTTTTAATTAAAGGATATCATTGAGGTCTAGCTCTCTCTCTCTCTCTCTCTCTTAGCCCGACGAGGCAACAGCAGCTTTGAGAAGCAGCAGTGCCTCGCCACAATAGCGTCAAGTGGTAATTACTGGGCGTTTAGATAGCCCCCCCCCCCCCTGTTTGCCTAGAGGGGGAATTAACGGCTTAATAAGTGGCCCGCCGCCAAGCCAACTTCCTTCAAGAACCGATCCTCGCGCGCCGGCGCTGATTCTTGGAAGAGGCTACGCTCTATGTATAGAGCGCGTTATTTGCATCTGTAATTTAGTTAGCCGCTAGTGTCGCGCGCGCGCTAGGATGCAAAGTGCCATTGTCGCGGGGAGAGAAGTTAGCTCGCGCACGGGGATTCCTGTGAGAGCAGTATAGTGAAACACGAATGCTGCAGCGGTGGTGCCCCGAGGGGGACTCTCTGATTTATTCTCGGCGTTTTACTTATCGATCGCCAGGAGAGCAAAAGAGCCGAGCTTTTCAATATTAATCCGGTTATTATCGTTTCGACGCCGGAAGGGCAAGCGCGAGAGACTGGAGTTATTTCACTTATATTCGAGGCGAGTTTTCGAAATATATCGATGGATAAGATGAAGGCAGGATTTTTCCTTTCGATATAGGAGAGCGAGATATTTCTGTTTCTGTTACATAACGCGATTACGTCGTGTCTAAGATTGATTAGATTTCCGCCGAGAAGAACTGATTAACATTTTATTCCCCGAGATAATTTTGCATCAGCTCTGAATATATCAGATTGAATTTTCAAATTTTATTCCAAAACTAACAGAATTATCACAATCATCTCTCGGAGCGAGATTCATTAGTATACGTATTCCGAGAACTTTTGGTTTACTCTACATTTTACACACACTAGACTTTTGGCGCAGTGCGCTGCGCGCACTGTAGTAGAATATTAATTCATTAACTTATTAAATGAAATATAAATGCTTGATTGATATTTTTAATATTTGTTTTCTATTACGGAAATATATCAAACTTTACAATATATGATTGATTCATTTCGCGCTCATGTAAATTTCAAAATTGCCGCGGTTTCGTCACCAACTACCTTTTAAAATTTTAAGGTTATGTCTCAACTCAGTTCGTGTCAACGTTCACATCATGTCACTTTTTGTAACAATGATAATATTTACAATAGAATATTATAAATACACAACTAATAATTATTGATATGTATTATAGTAATATATTACATTCTTTGTATTAGGATCAATTTTAGAAATCAAAAACAAATCAAAAAATTCTAACGATACTTTTGACGCATGCGCACTACACGAGCCAATCATATTGACGCATTCTTGGCTTCACTTCATCCGGTCATGACTTTTTTATATAGGGAAACCTCGACATCGTACGCCGCGTAGATATATAGCTGCAACAACAAGCCGAGAGAGCGAGAGCTCGAAACTAATTTCCGCAGGGCGTTACTTTCCTCTCCGCGCCAAGGTTGAGAGGTCGCTCTAGGAATTCAAAACAAAGAAAGACATCAGTAGCGCGTATACTTACGGCCGACGCAACAAATAGGCGCGCTGCTGCTGCTGCTGTGTGCGTATACTTGTGTTCTCGCAGTTATTTCTGCAACTGGCAGCGGAGCGAGCGGCATCGATTGATATCAGGGTCGCGAAAGCAATCTCGCCGCAAATAGCGCTCGCATTCTCGCTACAATCGACATGTGCCTGACCTACTACTCGCATTTCTGATTGACTCTTGCCTATAGCAGACATATCCCTCGTGCGTATAATAAGACGCTGCAATACATTTTCTTTTTTACAGCCGCTGCGATAATTACCCGAAGAGAGTGAGGGTATAGGGATATATTCGGCGCGACGGTAGACAGCCGTCGAATGATTTATCGGCCGGTCCCAGCCTATATTCGATCCTAATTAGCGTGTATAGAGGGAGAGAGCCGCGCGTTGAAATATCATCGCGATGATCGCGCATACGTCTTGATCTGACCCCTGCTGCCGCATCTGTAATTCATCTCTCTCGCTCGGTTCTGTATGCGCTGCGAGTTAAATTCGGACGAGCAAAAGAGGGAGATCGCAAGATTTAGGAGCGGAATTCGTCTTCCCGGGAAGGATAACTCTCTCTCTCTCTCTCTCTCTCTCTCTCTCTCTCTCTCTCTCTCTCTCTCTCTCTCTCTTATATGGCTTGGTTTATTTTAACGCGCATTAGGAGCGCGTATATTGGGACATTAAACGCGTATATGGGCTGTGTTATACACGTATACACACAGCTACGCGTATTGGAAGAAGCCAGTGCAGGTGAGCTCGGAGCCCCGGCGGAATCCGTGGAAAATAGTGGGATTGCGTCGTATAAAGCAGCCGGCGGCTGCTGCGCGAAAAAAAGGGCCGCCGAGGGGAAAGCTCGACGACTTTACACACTGCCGAATCGCATATTTCCAATTCAATCTGCCGCGGCGGCGGCGGCGGCGGCAGCGGCGTCGATCGAAGGAAAAACCATTATTCTCCGCGCAGGGGCTGAAGGAAAAACGAGCCTCGATAGCATTGTATGTGCTGCTGCTGCTGCTGCTGCTGCTGCTGCTAGCCGCGACTGCGAAATATTACCTGCAGCGCTGATGCCATGTGTTATACATACACACAAAGCTGATCCACAGACTGAGCTGATGTGTATACGAGGGAGGAGAGAAAGAGAGGACGTCGCCGGTAATCGCGGCGGATGTGCGCGCCCCGCACATCTTTCTCTTCAGGAGCGCGTAATATTTACGAGCGTCGCGTCTCCGTCTTTGCCTGTCTGTCTCTCAGTCTCGTGTCGGATAAATCTCGAGTCATTTTTCGCTCCGAATCGGGCGTAATAAAAGCGCGGCGAGTTTTTATTTACGAGTCTCCATCTCCATTATTACGGTCGCGGGTTCAATTTGTTCGTGTATTTATCGAGGGAAAGCCATTTCGTCCCGAGAGAGCGACGAGTTATTAAATCCGGCGGAAAGGAAGGACAGCTGGCTCTGATCCTTGCGATTTTCGGATCCGGATGTGCCTCTGATATCGTACAAATAAAATATACCGCGGAGAGCCGTATCAATTCGGTATAAGCCGATCAGGAGAAGAATCGCTCAAAAGTTTCTATACATTCGCGCGAGCTTCTTCCACAAACGCTCTCTCGCTCTCCTCCGTATCCGGAGCAATCATCATTCATCCGTTTATCCGAACGCTCGTCGTCCTCGTTTTTTCAAGCACAGAATTTGCGCGGCAGATAAAAAGGCCAACGTCCACACGTCGTCAAAGAGACGCTATTCCCCTTTTGCATTGGGTGTACGTCTCCGTGTGGGCTGCGGCTTTGTTCTCTAGCGCGCTTTGCTATAAATAACGAGCCGCGCTCGCCGAATCTGATACTGATTGCTAGACGGAGCGTGAAATTATAATTGTCAGCACACCGGAGAGAGAGTCGAGGAATCGATAATTAAGTGACGACGTCTCTCTCTCTCTCTCTCTCTCTCTCTCTCTCGCGTGCGCACATAGACTCGCACGTACGAATATAGTAAATACGAAAGCACGAGCGTATAAAGGCGCCCTTATGACCGATGGCAGACTGCCCGGTGAATCTCTGGCAATTAACGGTGTCACAGAAGCATGACGCCTAGTCGCGAGATATACGCTGCTTTTGGCGAGGCTGTATACTTATGCTTGCCGACCGATATTTCGACGACGCGCGCCCTTTTCGTGCCCGCTGCTGCTGCTGCTGCTGCTGCTGCTGCTGCTACTGCTGCTGGATGCAGAGGATTGTATATAGCGCGACGCTTGCGCAAGTCGGTCGGAACGCGAGCATCTTGATATTCTTGACCTTGATGAATGGCGCGACGCTGGCGCGTTGTTTGTCTAGATACACTCGTGGCGGGCATCGGTTGGCATCTCTGATTCATTCACGCTCTGAAATTTACAACGCGTGCTTCGGACTGATCGATTAAATCCTTTGTATATAGAAAAATTGCGTATCGATCCGAAACTTTCTTCTCGCAGAGCACATCGAGGAAGTTCTCCTCGTTACACGGCCAACTCAACCCCAAAAACACAATCTCTCCTAATCCTCTTCCCGACCAGATCCAACTACACCAATTACCTCCGACCCAAAAGAGAAGAGAAAAAGAGAGAAAGGGAACCAATACACCGAAGGGAAAAGAGAGCGAGCTTCCGCCGATCAAATCGGCCCGCAGGGCGAAATCTAGTACAAGCTAAACAGAAAAAAGAATTACGCGTCGCTCTCTCTCTCTCACCCTGCGAGTGAGCTAACGCGCGCGATCGACCCCATTTGCATTATTCATTGTGCGAATCCCGGCCAACTCAGCGCGCATCATCCATGCCCCCGTATATAACGCACTGCAGATTGGCGGAAGAATCGGCGGGGGAGTCTCGACGACGTCGGCGCATTGTCGCGCACGACGACGACAGGCTGCTGCTGCTGCTGCTGCTGCTGCCGTCGCTGCTGTGGCCCTATTATGCGCCCGCTCAAAGTACCGGGTCGTCGTCGTCGTTGCCGTCGTTGTCGTTGTGCTCGGAGCTGATTAAAATCGTAATGCAATACGCATGTTCTGCGACACAAAGGGCTCTGCGCTATAGCCTACGCCAGCCCCGAAATCCTCTCTAAGACGGGAGCACACGCTGTATCTTTGTACAACGTCGTAGAGCTGTGTGTCGGGAGGAAAAGAGAGAGATAGAAGCGCCGATACGAATCAGGGGAGCTCGAGAGCTAAACGAGTTTAAAGACTCCGTCGTCTCTCTCTTGTGAGTATAGTATGACGAGAGCTGTATACTCGTACGCTGTATCCACTTTTTTCGACCGATGGCTAAATAGTAATAGAAAAGTTATTTATTTATTGCCCAAAGGCACGCGGTATCGGGTCTCAGGAAATATATTTATGCTATTGCGCGTAGGCTCGATCATCGATGATAAATCAAGAGTGACACGCGCAAAGCCCGCACGTATATAGCTGCAGCGTCTTCCGTTTTCAGCGGGACAAACTTATTCCTGTGCAGCGAGCGAGCTTTTTCCTCCTCCGACTTATCGATCCAGCGGTGCGAGAAGCTGAGGTATACGTGTGTACGTGCGGCAGCGAGCCGTGTGCGCGTATAGGGTTGAGAGAGAGGAGGAGAAGAAAATTCATTCTATTCCCCCTTAAATCAGTCGAAAAATACCGAGACCGAGAGCAAGGCTCGAGCGTATAGGTACATACAGAGCCGAGAGAAAGAGTGGCTGGGGGCATCCGAGAGAAGCGAGCCGGTACAATTGATTATTTGCGCGATTTAAGTATTGAATTTTTCAGTTAAACAGTTTGATTAAAAGTGCGCTATTTTACTATTCGAGCTCGGAGTGAGAAGGCAAATTAATATACCGACGAATTGGCCAACTGTAGCACTGTTTGACGAGGCCAATCATCGAATTTATCGAGTATCGATGTGGAGTTGTATGCTCTTTTTTGTATAAAGTAAACGTTTTCATCACAGATGTTGTTACATAGGTAGACAAAAATGAATTTTAATTTTCCGACTCGTTATTCGATTCAGGAAAACAATCGCATCCGATGATTACACGATTTATTTCCGTACAACACATATACGTCCATCGAAATCAATCATTCCGTCCAACGACGACAACGCGATTCCTCGTTTCTACACGAAACTATAACAACGTTAATCACGATTCTTTCCGCCGAACCAAACGTCAACCCCATCCGACGAATTAATCAACGAGCTTTTTCCAGCTTGCGTACGCGCGTCAAATAAATCAGCACCGCCCACGCATTATTATCAATTAGCCGAAGGCGAGGGTTGTAACACCCCCGCAGCACACACGCAGAGTACAGAGAAAAGCCCTGCGGGTTCCAAACGCGCGGAGCCGCTCAGTGCGACTATCCGTCATTCATGGCTCGATACGCGGGCGCACGCACTGCTCTCCAGGAGCGTCATGGTAATTAATACCGATCTTCGTACACATACATAGAGCGGGCTTCGGACCCAACGCAGCGTCGGCAGCCACACGCGTATACAAATTGCTGCGTAGTCGTAACCCTCCGTTCCCCGTATTACAGTACATATACTGTACATATAGCATGGGGGACTCGTGAGACACATTTCGAGGCTGTCGCGTTATTAACTGTGTCTACGTCGTCGTCGTCCTCGAGGAGAGCGGCGGCGCTTACGCGATAACAATTCGGATGCCGACGACTGCTCCTCCCGATGACAGTGACACATGGCAGCAGACTGTGCACTGCTCTCCTATCCGGTGGCCGCACGTGTGTCCGTGTCGTCCGTGTATGTCGCATGCGGCACACGTGCATCGGTGCGCGCCGAGTTGCATATGTCGAGTGGGTCATAACTCGCTAATTACCATCGGAGCTGTGTGCTCGCTGGCGAACGCTTGCGTAAGAATCGTCGTCGGCAGCGTGGACCAGCTCGTTAGCGGACCACGTCATCTGACGCTCCTCGTCTGTTTTCCTAAGCGGGAAAGCGAGAGATTGAAACGCTCGCGGATTGAGAAAATGGAGAGGCTGGTACAGCCGAGGTACAGCAGTGCATCGAACTGCTGGAATTCTGAGAATCCGAGGAATTAGAATTAGAATTATTATTTATTTAGACCCGGGGACTTAAAGACCCATAAGGTATTATGGTATAATACATTAGAGTGAAAATACAATAAATAATAGGTGTTGTTGAGCGTGTTACAAAAATTGTATAAGAGCATATAGGCGTACAGTAGGTCTGATTAAGTTTAGTGTGTTGAGATAGTATGAGTAGGTGAATAACAGGTAAATACAGATACAGATAAATAAGTACAGATAGATTAGATACAGCTAGAGGCGCTGTGGCCCTTACAAAAATGCGAGCGCTAGAGCAATTTAAACTACGAAGTAAGGTGTAAACTAAGTAAGGATTAATTGGTCGCGGACGATTAGAAAAATACTCGAAAGCTCTAAGCTCTCTAGGTCGTACAATCGTGCATTATAATACACGAACGTAGCCAGACACCTCGAAGGTGAGTTGGCCGGCGGTCTAATTAACGCGGCAGCAGGTCCGCGGTGACACTGACGTATCCGTCTTGTTCCGTCTTCCGGCTCCGCGGCGCGTAATTCGTGCATGCGGTTCGCAAGACGTAGAGCCTCGCCACTCGTGAGCGAGTACGCAGAGCGTAGCCAGAGCCGCAATGCAGTAGCTCGGGATATATCCTAAGACGGAAGGCGTAAGGAAACCGAGTCGAACGAATGATAGGAGCAGCTGGTTGATCAAGACGGATTTTCTTTCGGATTTAAGAAGCTTTCATTCATTCATTCATGATATTACGATGTAAACCGATCTGCGATTTGAAAAGTCAATAAGAGGCAAAAACATCTGATCAAACAGTAGAGCTACTTATCTTCGCTGTACAGAAACACAGTCTCTGTGTACACAGTATCTCGCGCGAGCTTTTCAACTAAAACTCGAGCAAGAAACTCGAAACTACACCGCGCGAGCAATTTGCCTTTGTCTCTCGCGCGGAGATAACGATAATGGCCGTACATTTATCGATTCACTTGTACAGTGCGGAATTCTTAAGTGACGGAGAACTTGCCGCGTTACGTTACAGCCGTGTGTCACTGCAAGACCGTACAGGTACGCAATGCGGATACATCGAGATAGCCCTGCACCGGAGCGCTTGGGGGTCGCGATTACCGGCCGAAGAATCCCTCGAAATGGCGCGGCTTGCTCTCCTCGAATTCCGGAGAATTTCTTTCGCAGCTGCGGCTGAATGCCTTCCTTTCTTGCCGCGAGGAGCTTTCAAGGAGAAGGGTCGATATCACTAGCGGGCCGCCGCCGCCGTTGCTTTTCTCTTTCTGCTCGCGCGCGCGACTTGTCATTGTCCGAGTGATTTACGGACTAATTGGAAAGCTCCATGTTCGCCGGACAAAGGACTTTGGCTCTCGTTCGTTCGCTCGTTCGCTCGTGTGTGTGCACAGTGAGCTTGCCGTTAAAGAGCTTGCGCGCAGTCTTTGCTGACGTTCCGTCTTCTTGCGAGAGCATATCGGAGGGAAAAACCAATATCTCCGGGTTTTCGCTTTTTTTTGGATAAACGAGCTTTCGCCCGAGCCGCAGAAAAAACTTATTGCGACCGAGTAAAAGCTCCTCTCTCTCTCTCTCTCTCTCTCTCTCTCTCTCTCTTTTGCTCGAAGTAGAGGAGGATGTCAAAAGCTCCTCTTCAAGCGCGGCGCTCCTCTCTTATTTTTAGGTAAATTTGCACTGGGAACGAGAAGGAGAAGGATCACTTCAAGTCGCGGCGAACGAGCTTTCTCTCTTTTTCTCTCTCCTCACTTTCTGCGAGAACCATGCTTTTTAAGTGGCTCGCAGTTTCGATCCAGCTTTTTTCCTCGCGCGTGCAGGCTATTCGACTTTTTTTCCCCGGTGCACGAAGTTAAAAGAGTTGACTTTTCGAAAAATAGAGAGGCAAAAAGTTTGCTTTCAATTTCCCCGGCTAAACTGCGCTCTGGCTCTGCTCGCTATTGAATTTCCACATTCGAAAATCTCCGCAGTCACGACTTGTGTTTTCCACTTTGGCGTTGTCTCGGAATTCGGACGTCGAGTTGTGCAGCAGCGGTATAGCACAGTATAGCCCCTGCTCTTTGACTCCATCGCCGCGCAGTCCCTCCCTCGTCGCCATAGTTGCTCCTGCTCTTTCGCAATCCGCGCGCGTAAACTTGGCCGGCAGCTACATACCCCCTCACACACACACATAGAGAGAGAGAGAGAGAGAGAGAGAGAGAGAGAGAGAGAGAGCCGCAGTGGCACCTGTCGGCCGGCTAATCTTGAACACGTGTTTCCTTGTGCCGCTGCTGCGTTGGCCTTTTGCCAATGCAAGTGAGAGCCGCTGTTACTATACTGCTCTGTGGAATGGTCATTGCAGCGCGAGAGGCGTCGCTGCGTTATACGCACAAAGCGACACCCACGCGTTTCCCCTCTCTCTGTGTGTCCCTTTTGTGCTGTATGCCGCCGCTGTTGCTGCTGCTGCGTGGGACATGCGAAATCCTAACACCAAGAGCATTAGCGTCCTTTTGCTCGCTTTTTTTTTCATACTGATGCCTCGACTGCGTACGCGTTGTATTCCGAGAATACAGCTGCCGTACTGGAAATCTCGGGGGTGGGATTGTTAATGAAGCGAAGGCTAGAGCGGCGGCTCGACGATTTCTAAAATTATAGGAGTGTAGCTACAAGCGGATTTTGACTTTTCTCCGTCACGCGGTAAGCTGATTTATTTTCGAAAAGCACCTACAAGCTTTCGAAAGCTCTCCAAAAGCAACAGCTGTTTCTTGAAAGCTCGCTCAGCCATTAGCTGTGCTTAAGAAATCGAGAAATTTAATGGTGATTCTTTGAAGCTTGTGCAAATACCGCGAAACTGTTCTCGTAAAAGACAATGCATAATTGCGCTTTGCGACGCCTTTGTCTTGCACCGAAGCGACTCGGGTTATGTATACATCGGTATAATATACCTAGAAATCCAAACTCGTACGCGTTCTTGGCCTGCTTATTGCCTCGGCTCTTTCTCCCCGAAAAAGGAGAAGCGGCGGAAAATCGTGACGCTGCATTTCGGGCTCGAAACATTCGCCTGCGCAAATTGAATTTCGCGCCTCGCAAACGTCGTCGCTGCGCCGGCGAGATAAGAGTTATACGCTTTCGTTCGCGCGAATTTCCGGGGAGAATACGGCTCTCAGCTCTGGGACGCGAGAGACTGCTGCGGCAACTTTTCGACGGAACTATTTCTGATACAGCACGAGGCGCGCGCGCGCAGTGCGGCTTATCGCCGTGTTTGATCGCCGATAAGAGTTGCCTGATAACGCGCTAGGCCGAGTGAGATTTTCTGCTGCGCGACGACTTGGAATTGTATTAAGTTTCGACTGACTCCAACGATTGCGTTCTATGTATGTAGACTTTCGTCTGGTTGATCGATTGATGATACTGTGCTAGACCAATAATATTTGAATAGCGCACACGCGATAGGTGTACAACGAAATATTTAAATAGCGCACGTGCGATCTATACACGACAAGTAATATTTGAAGAGTGCACGTGTTAGCTCTAATTACCAGCGCAAACGATATTATTATTCATCGTGACACACCTGAATCCATATTCGTTTGATACACTGTGCTTCCTGTGTAGAATACACAACAAAGGGAAAAGAAAATGTCAATGCCAGCTCGCAGCTATTCAAACAGAGCTACGCAAATACGCGGCGAGCAACTTTTTACAATTCTTCTCGTGAGCAACTATACCTTGGCTCTCCTCATTATTATTTAGGTCGAAGTGCCTCGAAAAAACGCTGCTCGCTAAATTTGCTTGCCCGCTGCCGTGAAGATAGCAAAGTTTCTCTCCGCAACGAAAAAGCTCCAAGTACACGCGACCGAGAGAAAACATCACAGGAGACAGAGAGAGAGAGAGAGAGAGAGAGAAGAGAAGCGTCTGCTATATACTGTACTCGCAGACGTAAAAAGCATCTGGCCGGCGCAATGTCGTTCTTCACTCTCGTCTCGGGCCGTTGCTGCAGAGAAAGCGAGAGAGAGAGCACAAACTCCCGCCCCCAGCAACGAGTTTAACTTTGCTCGGCCAGTTTCACGCGCTGGAAAATTAGGAGGGAGGAGGAGACTCGATTAGCCGGCAGACCTCGACGCGGCGCACCGGAAAAATTTCCCCTCCCTCGTTGTTTACGCGAGTTATTACCCTCGGAAGGAAAATCACTTGACGCCGCGGGGCGACGAGCGTTAAAAACACGGCACAGCGGTCGCGAGACACGCGACGAGCCCCGCTGTGCCGATATCGATCCCACGTGCATATTATATACCCCAGACACACACACACACATATGCGCATCAGCTGAAAAGCTCCTCCGGGCGGCAGCAGCAGCCACAAAGGCGAGTTAAGAATACCTCCGGTCGTGGTTAAGCTTGCGCTGCATGCGCGCATCCTTCTTAAAAGCATACTTTGCCCGGCATTTTCGCGCTGTGCATGTGTGTACATGTGCATGTGATGCTCGCTTCGTTGAGACCCGCGAATGTGTGTCGAATATAACGGGCCGACGCGCCGAGCGAATTTCGCGGTTCGTGCTTTCCTGAGCTTGCGGCGCGCGCTGCGTTGTGTCGGGAAGAATTATACCTACGCGAGTTGGCTTTGAATTGTTGAAGGGAAAGAAGTTGTGCTTTTTTTCTCTTGTATGCCAGAGTTTCGTATTTTTGGCAGGCTTTCCCGCATAAACGCGAGCTGACAATATATTGACAACCATCAATCAAGCTGAGTGAAGATAACTGTTGTTGTTATTTTTTTTTTTTGCAGCCGCAGTGTGTATATATACGCAATCAAATTTTCGTCTATAAATATTGAAACTGACCGGGCGATGAATAAACCAGGCTTTATATTTTCCTGCATATTTATCATCGGCGAACGGAAGTAGCGAATGGGTTTCGGGTTAATAATAAAACGCGGGTGTATATATAAAATTAGTCGCGAAAATAGTCAACCGCATCGAGTACACGACCACTATACGCAAGAGAAACTTAGTGCAGCAGCGGAAACATTATAATAGATTTATACGCTAAGTGACGGTTAGCACAATGTCGGCAGAGTGCAAAAACACATTCATCTCTTGCGCGGGCCGCTATATTATATCATAATTAGAGCAAGTGCTCGCTAATTAGATCGTAAATAATAATAATAACACTCATGAAGATTAATATTTACTATATTACGCTGCGCAGCACGGCATATAGCCGGCCCCGTAGCCCCAATAAACGCGGGCACTTGTTAACACGGCAATTTGTTGAGGCCGCGTGAAACTACTACACCCTTCATCCGAATGAAATTTCCCCAATAAAAAAAAGCTCTTCGCACCAATGAGCAGTGGTATATAGACGGAGTCGACGGGGCTTTGGAAATATTTGATCGATGGCGGAAGTGCTCTCGTATAACGCGCAGGAGAGGAACGGCACCTGTCAGTGACTATAATAACCCATGTGGCGCCTCGCGTACACGCATAGCACATCCGAGCTTTTTTTCGACTGGACGATCCTCCACCTTGCGCGCGAGAGAGAACGAGATATATCCGGGCGTTTAAAAAGGCAGAAACGCCGCTTATCTGCGCCGTCGAGCGTGAGCCTCTCTCTCTCTCTCTCTCTCTCACGGACTATACGTGCGCGAGGCTCGATAAGAGCAGCGAATGCAGCCAGCCAGGAGCGTTATCTTATCGGCCGGTGGCTGTGCGCGAGCCATATGCCATTAACGCGGAAACATTGAGAGTAGCTCGGGACAAAGGGCTATCAAGTCGACTGTCCCCTTCGCTCTCCGAAACGAGTGCCCAGCTCTGATTCCTCCCTCCGACGAGTAGAGAGACGCTAAATGCTCCCGCATGTAATAATGCAAATCTTGATTTAGTATCGGGATATACAGCGCGCGCGGAAGATTTCGCCGTATTGTTGTAATCCTCGGCGATTGCTTTCTTTGCGTATATCGCTCGCGGATTGATTCAATTTTCGAGAGCCACGACTATCGCGCGCCGATGTTTTTTCCGCGACGATATCGATTCGAGGTAATGGCCGCTGCTATATCTAGATGGACTGTATACGCGTATACCTGAAAGCTGATTAAGCGCGAATTTGAGTATAGTCTGTATAGTGGTGCGTCAGTGTTTTCTTATCGACCTTTTTCCTCCGCGAATAATTGATGGATTACTTTGCCTCTATACACACTCCCTCTCTCTCTCTCTCTCTCTCTCTCTCTCGTTCCGGACAAATTGATGAACTAGCTCTTTTTATAGCGTACGCGCAGCTATACTTGTGTTTTTCCTCAAGGAATAAAAAAAACTCGTGCATTATCAACGACGCGTCAAATCGATAATACCTCATCAACAGGCTGAATCAGCGAGAGCTCTCGGTCCATTACAGCGCAAAACATTCGTTGGCAACACAGCAAGCGCGCACGAGTCACAAGAACGAGGCAGGCGAATGAAATCTTTTAATTCCGAGCCAGCCCGGCGGCTTACGCACAATACGAAGCAATCTACCGCGCGCTCGCTCCTTTCGACACCGCGAATTTCAATTTAATCATCCTGCGTACGCGGGAATCGAAATTCGCTCTCTCTCTCTCTCGTATACGCACGCAGGAGCGAGTATTAACGTAAGCAGCGCTCGTTACTTTCCACTTAGGGCTCGCGAGGAGTAGGAGAGAAACCGCTTTTCTCTCTCGCTCCGCCTTCGCGATCTTCCGAAAACGAGCGCGCGCGCGAGAGAGAGAGAGAGAGAGCTTGAGAGCCATTTTCACAGCGCAAACTAATCCGCTCTCTCCCGAGTTGTTGTATTATTTCAATTATTAACACTTACTGCAGTGCGCCATTCGGCCGAGCTTTATCTTGCTTATCGCGCGCCAGACGCTACCCGGTAGCTGCGTTGCGTATATATATACCCGGAGACTGTCTGCGAGCAATCGCCGTTTGCTCTTTTTTGCGCGAGATAGATAGATAGATAGATAGATAGATAGATAGATAGATAGAGAGAGAGAGAGAGAGAGAGAGAGAGAGAGAGAGAGAGAGAGAG